>CM061753.1:115510319-116257605 GCA_030979885.1 Lolium multiflorum | reverse complement strand
AGAAAAGGGCCGAAATTGCATGAGCAGAAAGGCCCATTTGTAGTTATTGGGCTTCGACGGCCGGAGCAAGTAGGCCGAGAGCAATTACCATGTAGATGGCCGTTGGCAACCCAAAGTGAAATATTGGGCCCAACAGGGGAATGCTGAACAGTACTATTTTCTAATTGGAAGGTGGTACATGGCGTAATCCTGCCAAAAAAAAAGATGGACACGGGTTGCTGAAATTTGCCCATCTGCGCCTAATATCGCCGCCGCGGCTCCGCTTCCGCCGCCGCCGCCGCCGCCATGCCTCGTCTCGCGTCGAGCTCGCGGTACTGCCGCGTCTCGGGCACGGGGTACCGCGGCGTCCGCGCGCGCCCCAAAGGTACGTATTACGCGGAGATACGTGACGGCGGCGAGCGCATCGGCCTCGGCACCTACGAGACCGCGCACGAGGCCGCGCGCGCGTACGACGCCGTGGCGTGGCGGCTCGGGCGCCCGCGATCGTCGATGAATTTCCATGACGTGTGGACGCGCCAGCAGGCCGAGGATCTCGCGCCGCCGCCGTACATCGTTAGACAGGAGGAACAGCACCGCCGCCGCGAGACGGAGCGCCGTTTGCGCATCGCCGAGCGGGACGAGCGCGCGGCGCGCGAGTGGGCGGCCCGCTTCCCCGAGGACGTTGCCGCCGAGAACGAGCACTTCCGCAGACGGAGGGCGGAGAAGGCGACGAGGCGGGCAGCGAAGAAGGAGGACCGCGCACGACGGAGGGCGGAGAAGGCGACGAAGCGGGCCTTCATCGAAGCGCAGCTCGCCGGGCCGACCACCATTGGCGAGGACGACCCCCGTTGGATTGACCTCTTCTCGTCGGATCCGGTGTCGGGCACGACACCGGACTCGTCAGATGTCGAGTTTTAGTTTAGTTTTATCGCACTACTTTGTACAAATATGAACTACGGAGTATCTATCAAGCTAATTTTATCCTATTTTATGTCTATTTCTAGTCTTTGTTTGATCTTCTGTTTTACTGCACTCTATTTTTCATTATATTCTGTTTTTGGCGCTGCATTTATAGCGCCTCTGAAAATACGCTGTTTCAGCCCTGCATTTGGCCGCCACAGTTTGCAGCTTCCGGTGAAGCTATTGCCGGCTCCATGCGCAGCATCAGCCATTCAGCCCACAGCGCCAAAATATAGAGCCACTGCTGGAGTTGCTGTAATATGTTTGTCAGCAGGAGCTTACCTAATTAGTTAAAAAAAAAAGATGTTCAGCGTGGGATTCGAAAAAAAGATCTTCATGTTTTTTTCCTAGCTATCCTAGTTCGGACTTTTCATTGTGTTGGCTAGTGCATGAAGCTTGACACCTGTATTATGTGATCCTGATATGAGGATAAGAACACCTTCAGGTTGCATTGCTAATGGTGTCTACTGCAGCAGTGGCGTACCTTCAATGGAGACTGATGCAAGAGAGTTGGTACTGGTGAACCTGCACCTGACATCATCGTGCCACCTGAAGTAGGTTGTGTATTGGGATTAGACTGATAAGCATAGCACCTTGCAAAGAACAAGATGCTGCTAGTGTTGGTTAACGTGATTTTACGACAAAAGTCATGTATGCTCAACAGGTGCCGTACCTAGTTTGGATATTGTGTTGTTACCCTTTTGTGGTTTGGTGTTTGTCCAACAGAGAAAGCTACTCTTTTCCCGTGTAAGTGTTATTATGTGAACAAAAGTTGTATGTACATATATATCGGTCAGAGAACCAAGATTGCATATTCTTGCCTGGTTATAACACATAAGTCATAATAACAATTAAAGAGAAAAGGAACATTTGCCTTTGCAATGTGATTGTGCCAAGTAGATTAGACAACCAACCACAAACATTACAGGTCAACAGCCAAACGCATGCGAAAGTCCTAAGGTAAGCTCCATAATACATGTTGAAACCAAAAGCCTAGAAACCATAAGAAAGGTAGCTCCACATCACAGTTCCACGACAGCAGCATACTGATCATAAAACATATATCAAGTCAGGACAGCTGCACCACTGGGTAAGCATCCATGGGGTCTGGCTCAAGAGCGAAGACTGTGTGAATGCTGCAAAATGTGGCTCTTGCCTCACCCCACCCATACATCTTATCATGGAACCTTACCAAATCAGCATGAATCATCTTGACATAAACATAGCTCCTCTCTCCATGCTGATGGGATTGAACAATGCGCCAGTTGCAGTGCTTCAGCTTGTCAAACAGTATGCAGGAGATAACGAAGCATGCTGGCTGGTCTTTTGTAGTGACAATGGCTTGGAGTAGCTGGTCCTGTGAACCACCCAACTGGATCTTTAGAGCTTGAAGGACAGTCCGTGCCATATAAGCTACCGTTGCTGACTTCAGCTCGGGTTCAGGTGAATGACAGCTGACATCTTGTCCTCGAGATGCAGATCCTTCTTGATCAGATTCAGCGGAATCATCACCACTACTTACAGGTGCATCAGGTTCTACAGAAGGCACATCAGGTACATGCTCAAGTTCATAGGAGTTGGGTGGGACAGCACTGTTTGCTGAAATCTCTACAATACCAGCTCCAGGTAGACCACCAGTATCTACAGAGGGTAAACCACCAATATCCACTTCAGAGGATTCTCGTGGCACGACACCTTTCGCTAGAGGCTCTACCATACCAGCTCCAGGTCCACCACCAGTCAGTACTGTGGGCATAGTCATGACGGGTTCTACCAATACAAAACCTCCTTCGGGTGGCGTGGCAACTTCGGGTGCAGGATCATCAGTAGCAACTCCAGCATCAGCACCAGTTATATCGGTCTTGACAATAGGTAAACCGTTTTGCTCCAGTTCAGAGAATTCCCGTGGCACGACACCGTTCACTAGAGGCTCTACACTAGCAGCTCCAGCTGCACCACCAGTTTCTACAGCAGGGGGTAAACCCAATCCACAACCTTCTTCATGTGACACGATGATGCCAGGTATAGGCTCATCAGTACCAGGTCCAGCTGCATCAGTCTCCATAGACAGTAAACAAGGTGGCGTCGGAGGTTTAAAAGACTGGCATGCCATTTCACCTTTGTCATCAGACAATATAGAGTTTTCTTCAACTCTATGTTTCTGCAATAATAAGCACATGAACAGAAATTAGACCAGAGCATCTAGCCATCTAACGGGGGCAGCAGCAAAACAAGCGTCGGTCCATATGTTTACCTTGTCATCTGGGATATCAGAACACACAGATTTAGAAGTCATTTCACATAGCATCCGCTTTTTCGTTCCTTCCCCTACGTCCATCTGGAATAAGTAATACTATTGATCACATAAAACTAATTAATCAAATATATGCATATGTTGAGAAGTTTGCACGGCAAATTGTGGATTCTGCTTTTATCACCTACGAATCGTCGTTCTATATATTTACCTTGTTATCTGGGATATCAGAAGTCAAAGAATGAGAAGTCATCTCACTAAGTATCGGTTTTTTCGCTCTTTCCCCTCCATCCATCTGCAATAAGAAGTACTATTGATCACATAAAGCCAATTCATTGAATATATGCATATGTTGAGAAGTTTGCACAACAAATTGTGGATTCTACTTCCAATCACCAAGTAATCTCGTGAGAAATGCATGATCAAGATATGTTTCTCCCTCTTGATCGACATCTGCATCTCCATTAAGACTAATCATCGTGCGATGGTGCTAGCGCATACACTTCCAATCACCAGACAAGCAAAAAATTGTTGATTCTAGTAATGCTTAATCAGCAGTGGCCATGGAACGACCACAGATCGACCAAGCAAAAAAAAATCATCAGCCTACTGACCACCAGGCAAAACAAACTAGGCCCATACATGGCCTCACAAATCATCATCAAACGTCGATCAAACTAGCAAGTTTGAACATGGATTACTAATTTATTTTCTGATAAAGTGAGTATATTAATATCGAAAGATATTGATTACACTGAGCCTCTGCAACAACGCAATACCTTACTGGTAGTACGGATGCACATGGATTCCTAATACTCCCTCTGTTCGGTTTTAATTAGTCGACGAGAGGGAGAGAAGAAAATGAACTGTCGATGCTTTCAACTAGAGTCAATTAAATACGAACGGAAGAAGTACGTAGTAGTATTGACAAATATCCGGATCTAGTCTAAAAACAAATTGGCATGTAAATCCTAGTAGTCTACTAAACTAGGATCAATACCCTAGATTAGGGTTGCAAGCGGCGTCCGCGAATCGTCCCGCAAAGCAGAAAATTAGAGCAAATAGTGGTTGAGATTAGAGCAGATTTAAAGCACTCGCACTGAAACTAGCTAGCCCGCTACCCACCCCGCTTGACACCCTGCCCTAGATGTGAATCTACACCAAATATTCAAACAAGGATGAGCAACCGCCAATAAAATTTTATCCGCACATCATCATCTCTACCATACAAAAGGGTATGGTGATTTCACATACAGCCATTGTTGCCGCGGGACGAGGATGAGTGATGCGCCGCGGAGAAGGTGCCTCACGCCTCTGTCGCCGCCGCCGTCGAAGATGAAGTCGAAGCCGCGCGATTGTGGTCCGTCGCCGATATGGAGGTGGAGCTACTAGGGAAGAGATGGAGGTGGAGGTGGAGAGGGAGTGATGGTTTGTACTAGTGGCGGCCGGTGAGATAGTTATAAATACAGCCTCTCTCTCTTTTTTGGCAAGGAATGCAGCTTCTCTTGGAAGGCAACGAGGCAACGCACTCCAGATTATTATAATAATATGGACGGAGAAATTTGGTCGCATCTGTGTTGTCTTGTCAAATGAATCACCAGGATTTGCTTTTAGTACTCCAGATTTGGGCGACCCAAGGAAGTAGAGATAGTAATGTACGCCATCTAGCTGCACGCTATCAAATCAAATAAATGGTCATGCCATTTACTTTTAAGATGGTGCAGCAGTTATTCTGACCAAAGAAACATGCACGTCTGCTGATTATTTCTGATGGGTATACATTTACCGTCCGCTAGCAAAGATTGTTTGGCACATTGTTCTTATGGCTTTCAACATCACACCCCTTAATAATATTATTAATCAATGTTTGGGCAATCAATTGAGTGTGTTAATAAAAAATTAAAACCCACAAATCCAACTGTACTATTTTTAGGACCATATGAAAGACAAGGAATGATTTTAAATGCCATATGGAGTACCTCCAACCATGTGAAATATGGTTCTGTCATGCAGGTGATACCCATGGCTTCGCATTGGATCTGTATGTTGTCCTACATACAGTCAACTATGAAGTACCACGATTTGGTTTTTGGGTGCAACCGGCTAGAGAATGATGCACGGGTTTGTACAGCCAGTACAATTCACATTAAGATTTTCTGATAGGATGTTGATGTGTATATGTAAGAATCATACACTAGAATGTCTTCTATGTTTAGATGGTTGATCTACGTTTATACTTTCTGTGAACCATGAGGTTAAGACCTTTGTACTGTAATAAAGATTGCTAAATAACAGTATATATGTATGCCTCTAGGGACACTGAAACAGCCAAACAGCCATGCATGTGTATAGACCGTATTTGATCAAATTAAAAGAAGCGCCTGGGTTCATGCAAATAGCATAAATTTATCACCTAAGTACATTAGCTATAAATAGTTAAATAGGAGTCAAGACCAACTGAGCTAGCTAGTAGTATGATCCTACTATTACATAAATATCCCTAACTCTGATTGTCTTTGTTCCAGTCCAGCGCGTTGGTGTAGCTTGGGATGAACCAAAACCCCGTATGCCAGTTGGCCCCTGGACCGCTGCTTGAGAAAGATATGCTTTGGTGGTCTTCGCCATTTAGACTGAAGCGGAAAATTTCTTGATGTGATGTGTCAAACTGAGAGCCAATGGCCTGAGGCGTGGTGTAGATGCAGTTTCTTCTTGTCAAATATCCTGGGGGAAATGTTGCACCACCCACTGGCATGAAAATCGGATAGTTCAACCCAAGGAACATAGAATAGTCTCCAAGATTAGTAACCCTTTCCCACGGGTTGGCTGGAAGTAACCGACTAGTGTCATTCGAGAATACAATGCAGGTATACCCCGAATAGCTGTGAACAGCGCGACCGCAATGGACAGAAGGGGTACTATCATAATAATACATTGGAGCACCGTCAGCGTCAAAATCCATTACGCCACGTGCATAGACCAGGAGAAGTCTAGAACGATCTTGAGATCTTGCCAGCCACCACGTACGACTATTAGAGTCAAAATCATCATCGCCATCAAATCCAGCCGTCCGCGGAATGAATGGAGCAGGGAGCACTATAGGACCTTGATAAAGGAAAGAGCACGTCACATGAAAATATATTTCATGATTTATCTACTAGTGATATTGATTTGATATTGGGATGCCAATACTAGTACTTTATAAAATCATGGTCGAACATAAGATGGTTTGAAATATATTTCGAACATCTTGGTAAAACTTCATGTGGATTTAAAACATGTTCCCGAAAATATTGGTCCAAATTTTAGATGGTTTGAATATAGTACTCCTTATTCTCTAGAACCGGGGGAATATAAACAAATGAAAGTCTTTATCAATATTGCATGGCACCTTTATTGATTCTATTTCTACTCTACCTTAAATTTTCTAGGGAGTAATAATAAAGAAACTTAATTACTAGGGGGCCTTTTTCCTAAGGAACAACATGCACATTAGACCATACTAAAATTCCTATAGATGTTAAATTCTATATATGTCCATACCACAAGAGGGTTATGGTGTGCGCCTATGGAATTCCTTTAAGCCAAAAGATGCCAAGACAGTTCAACAAATAAGAGGTGAAATACTATATAAGTTACGTATATAAAAAAGATAGGGAGGAAATGTTACCAAATTGATTAGGATCCCATGCATAAACATTTCCAAGCTCAGTAACGGCGAACACAAGTCCGTTATGTATAATTGCATCGCAGTATATGGCGCCGTACTGAAACTGGTTTTCAAGAAATATCCATGTACGAGGATATTCGCCATGGAGGTAGGCAATTGCAAAGTCGAAGATTGCGACAAGGGAGAAATCTTGATACCCCCTAGCAGCTGTAGGAACTTGGCAAATAGCTATCTTCTGCAGTTGAATAGCAGAACGCTGATACTCGAATATAAGTGGATTGCGTGTGGTTTCCAACTTCTTCCTCAAAGATGGAAGCTTAATCTTGCGATGAGTGTAGACATTGAGGAGGTTCCACTTGCCTTCGGGGCCAACCATGGCGATCCAATCTCCATTGGCGCCTGCCCGCTCCTCATCCTTACCGTGTGGCATTAGGCCATCATAGGAGAACCTGTCCAGCGGCAGTAGTTTGCACTTGCTGTGCACCGGCAAATCCTCCTTGAACACCGCCCATGGTTTATCCGCCGGGTCACAACAGAGAACACACGGAAGGCCAAACGGCTGAGAAGCAGGCAGAGTGGCACTGTATTTGGCTGACTGAAGAATACTTTTGGAGGAACCGACTAGGGACGCGGCGGTGATGGCGTCGCACTGGCTGATGAGCACTTCAAGGGGGCCTTCCGTAAACACCTTGTGAAACAGCCCAGATCCACAGACCCTGCTCGATTTCGCCATCGCAATGAGGCAGGTGGTACAATGGGGTTGGTATTTTCTTGGGAGATCTACTGATTCGAACTTTGGGAGAGAGATGGCGATCAATGGCGGCAGGTGGGGGTTTGAGTTGGAGAACAGAGGCTCTCAAACTGGGCACTGCTGGATAGGATGCGAAAGCGCCATGGCGGAGACGCAGGCGCGTGCTATGGAAGATGGGCGGAGTGGGGATAGACGACGGAGGTGAACCGAGACGCTCATATACTGCCTACTGCAGTTTCGAGGAGAGTGTGAATGTGTTCAAAAAAAGAGGAGAGTGTGAATGTGTTCAAAAAAAGAGGAGAGTGTGAATGTGACCCGACACCCGAGTAGGAGCCGAGCAGACGGACTATAGGAGTAGCCCCATCATTACAGAACATTAATCGTGCTTCCTACAATAAATAAGTGAAACATCCCAGGCTTGTGTTGTCTAATCAAATCGATGGCCATGTCAGTATTATGGTGAACAAATAAAACAAATACACACCAACCTTGTTCTTTTTGCAACGTACACCAACCTAGCAAGGCATCAACCTTCTCGCCATCAACTACGACTCCGTGGCTCCGTCCCACCAAAGTTGTCTCAACTTTGTAAAAAAAATACATCTATCCATCTAAATTTTAACAAAGGTGAGACACTTTTGGTGGGACCGAGGGAGTACAAAAAAACTTCACTACTCCATGCTAGTATCGGCCACTAATTCAAATTTCAACTGAAGGCGTGCTATTTTATGGTCCTGAAAATTGCCAAAAAAAATACAACCCAAAAATGCAACAGATCCATGTTAAGGGGGTACACCCTACGCAATATACATTAAGAAACTTTGAAACTTCAGCGACCTTGTAAGAATGCCCATGACAGTGCAGTTTTGCCAAATTAGGAAGAGACGAAATATGAATTCAACCAAAGAAATCTAAACGAATCCTTAGACAATAGCATAGTTAACACGTTCAGAAAAAAATGATGACTCCAAAAGAACAACATTAGCAAGAAATAGTCCATTTTAGTTTGAATTTGCAGTCACATACATAACTAGTAGTACTGCCAAAATACTATAATACTCCGAGCTGCATTCTAGCACTCCAACTAGCTAGTAATAGTTCTGGAGTAGTAGTACTACTACTATACAAGTCCAAAATACATCCGAACGAACCCTACTTCGAACTAAACTACTCCCTCCGATCTTCGAGTAACTACATTGCAGTATGACTAAACGAAGATTATTGTATAACCTTCTTGTTGATGCAAACGCAGATAGGCAACACACGCTGCCCTCCATTCTGCTTCGCGTAACGGGGCGGCACCGCCAGGAAAGAAGTGAGCTGCTGCAACATGATCGAGCTAGGCGTCGGGGAGCTCGTCGGCTCGATTACCGCCATCAAGGTGTCCGTCGAGAGGTCACTGGTCCCAGCCGTCGCCGGCGCCGGCGGACCAATCACCAACAGCTGCGCCTTGTACATCGGAAACAAGCACGCGGCCGACCTGATGCACACACAGGACACAATGGTGGTCGGGCCGAGCGCTCCAACGGTGATGGCGAACACGCTACCGTCTTCTTCCCCACTGCCGATGAACAGGTGTCCCCGCGGTTGTACCGGAAGACGAACTATGCACCAGGCGGGTATGCCATACTGGAACGTAAACACTGGGATGGAGTGGGATGCTTGGAGGTGTACCAGGAGCTCCCGCGGCGGGCCGGTGAAGCTGCAGCCGGTATTGATGGCCTCTGTGCAGCCGCACGGACCATGCGGGCACGCGATATAGTGCTTGTAGGACTCCGTGGAGGCGACCAAGCTCTGGCAGCCGACGCACTTGACCATTGCCCCAGATCGATTCGACGGCGGCAATCTTGGCCCAGATCGATTCGACGGCGGCAACCACGCCGGCTGCTCGCACTTCTTGCACGGGTTCGGCGCAAGCTCGCCGACGCAGCGCCGACAGCCCATATGACCGCCCTTGCACTGCACGGAACAACGTACGTGGCATCAGTTGTCATTGACATTTCTCACAGGTGAACCTAAGAATGAAATCGGAAGGGAGCGACCTTGGATATGGGGGGTTTGAAGGGCAGCAGGCAGAGGGGGCACAAGAAGAGGGCCTCCTCCATCTTCAGAGAAGAGTGATCGGGAAAACGAGAACGGGATGGGTTCTTTTTTTTATACATGCCTTGGAGTGGAGTATGGATACTACTACTTATAGGAAGAACTTCCTTGCTAAGAATCGGCGTCGGCCGTACGCAAGCATAGATGCACCAGCGGCTCTGCAGTTTGTCAAAATAAAAGGACAGAGCTGCAGTGACTTGAAGTCTCCAAATCTCATTGTGACTTGGTGCCACCATCTACCAACCATTTGAGATCCAACGTTCCAAACTAATCTCTTATTTCGAACCTAAAAACAAAAATTATGAAAAAAATCCAGTAAAATGTAGATGCCTTGTTCTAAAATCTGTGAATATTTCATCCCACTCGGACGATTAGCTTGTGATTAAAGAGCTTTTTACGTATACGAGCACTAGTTTAAACTAAATACTCCCTCTGATTCATATTAATTGACTTCAATATGGATGTATCTAGAACTAAAATGTGTCTAGTACATCCATATTAGAGTCAATTAATATGAACCGGAGGGAGTATATATTTGCTCACAAACCTTTGATTCAAATCGAATGAAACTTCACCAAAATATAAATCGAAATATGCACGATTAACTGGAAGTTCTTGAAATATTTCTGAGCAATTATAATAATTATTTAGTTTAAATTCTAAGTCGATCGCATACATTGGATCTGAGATGGATGGTGGATGGTGGCACCAAGTCACTGTGAAACTTGGAAGTATCAAGTCAGTGAAGCTCTATCCCAAAATAAAAGCTTCGTGAAGGGGGCAGTTTGGTTCAAAAAAGAAGACAGTGCCAAGCAGTTGTCAAACAATACCCATATAGTCAAATGTACTCCCTCTGATTCAAATGAATTGACTCAACTTTGTCTAGATATATGGATGTATCAAGTCACTGAAGCTAAAATAAAAGCTTCATGAAGGGGGAAGTTTGGTTCGAAAAAAAATACAGTGCCAAGCAGCTGTCAAATAGTACCATAACGTCAAATGTACTCCCTCCGATTCAAACGAAATGACTCAACTTTGTATTTTGCATGTTAAAGGTTTTTCGTAAAACTTGGCCAATCTTAACATAGTTTGCCTTTCTAAAAAAAGATATAAGCCCTAAGGCTCCTTTGATTCATAGGATGGGAAAACCATAGAAATATGGAAAACATAGGATTGAGATTTAATGGCTAGTTGAATCATATAGGAAGATGAGTTGTGTTTGATTGTGCCAAAGGAAATTTTCCATGAGGTATGACCTAATGTTTTATTCTTATAGGATTTGCACTGCAAGATTCCTATAGGATATGTTCCTATGAATCAAACAACTAGTGTGGGGAAAATTCACATGTGATCTAAATCCTACATAATTCCTATACAAATCCTATATATGAATTTTAGTTGTTAGGTCACTTAAAATGACTTCACTTGAAGAGTTACATTTTTGTTTTTTTCTGAATTAGTAGTGATGCCTAACCATATATATACCTAAACCAAGAGAATCAGCATAAACTTATGTATATTAATAGTAAGCGCATATATGAATGTTTTTTATCTACAAACCCAGGGTCATATATATGTACATAGAAACATGCATATATACTAGTTTTTGTACCTTGGTGTGTTCCTCTTTTGGGCTATCTCTTTTTTGTTCACCGATTCACAACCAACGCCCTAGATTAATTTGGCACTTAAAAAATAACATTTTGTTTTTGGCGCACTAACACAAATAGTAGTAGCACGGTCAACACTGTAGAGAAGTACAAAATAAATGTGTGTGGGAAAAAATGACTTAAAGTGACCATTACATTGAGAAAAAGGGTAGAACCAAGCATTGCACAGGGAAAAAGCAGTGTAGTGCCCAGAAGAAAAAAACAAGTTGGGTTATACTCCCTCCATCCTGAAATAATGGGTGTAGAGTTAAAATTTGTCCATAAAAGAGTGTACTTCTCGTTTTGCAATGCACTTCAAAATTTGTCCACAAAAGAGTGGTAGTAAAAAATATTTCTTTCTCATCACGAGGGATATAGTTTCTTCACGACTAGTACGTACTACCTCCATCACAAAGCTTAAGTCTTTTTTTAAGAGTCAAAGCAAGTAAAGGTTGACGAAAATTTAGAACAATCTATCAACTAATATAATATTTTGTAGATACCATACCAAAAAAAATCGTTGTCTATGTATTGATATTAATTTTGTATTTTGCATGATAATGATTTTTGGTAAAATCTTAGTTTACCTTGACATAGTTTGAGCTTCTAAAAATAATATAAGCCTTACGCTTTGGGATGGAGGTAGTAGTATTTAGCATAATATGGTTTTCTTATTTACTACATGCATTTAGATCATTGGAGGTGGAAAAGTTGAAGAGGAAAGTGATGGTCGATGACAGTTTCCCAATGTAATAATAAAATCCTTAATATGCCTTGAAAACCCACACGTACGCTCTTTCTAGGACAGAGGCAGTATGAGGTAATGCACCCACGCGCTGTCATCTGCCGGTTCGTGCTATGTCTCCCAAATCTTGAAATATCGTCAGTTATCCATTTCACGTCCACACTTCTCCCTCTCTCCACGGACTAGGAAAAAACCCTCTCTTCACTTCCCCTTCCCATTCCACCGATGGAGAGCCCAACCGACGCCGTCAACGCAGCGAAAGCGAAAGCCGCGCGGCTGGCCTTAGCCGCAGAGGAGGCGTGCAGAGCCGCGACCGCAGCACGCATGGCCGCAACGGCGGCGATCATTGCCGCAGCGGATGCCAAAGACGAAGCGGAGGCCATTGCCGAAGGTCGGGCCATCGGTCGCTCATCGGCATCTGATGCTGTTGGTAGATGGGTCCACTCTCTTGGGAAGCATCCCCTAGATGACGAGGACGAGGTTGAACTCATCTTTGAACCGCCGCCGCCGACCTTCGACGAGAATATCGTCGACGAGGGGGAGGAAGTATGTTCCGATTCACCTCTCTCCCTTATTCAACATAGCCCTGTATCGATTTGCGCTATGGTCTCTCCCTCTTTTTTTTGCGCTATAGCGTTTTGAATTAGCGTCAGAATCTTTTTAGATTCATATTCAGTATTAGTTGCAACTGCTACATATTTGCTTCACATCCGATTCACCTCTCTCCCTTATTTAACATAGCCCTGTATCGATTTGCTCTATGGTCTCTCCCTCTTTTTTTTTTGCGCTATAGGGTTTTGAATTAGCGTCAGAATCTTTTTAGATTCATATTCATTATTAGTTGCAACTGCTACATATTTGCTTCACCTGTTTATTTGGCATGTATCAGGTTGCTACTGATGAGGTTGACAGCGATGTCGAGTCGCGTCATAGGAAGGCCAGGGCCACTCTCAACAAGCTTAAGGCGGGGAAGTTCGACAAGTATTGGAGTGAACCCTGGACTGGTGCCAGGAACAGCTGCCCCTTCTGCACAAAGAGCATAAAGGTTGACTTTCGAAGCGTCCTGCAGCATGCCGAAGCCGGTGGGTCCGGCTGTCTCAAAGTTGGGGAAACTGTTAACCGATCCGGCTTCATAGCCAACCACATGGCATATGGGCTATTCCTAAGGAAGAAATTGAACCAAGCTATCGAGACCGGTCGTGTGCCTCCTCCCAAGCCCAAGCCACCAAAGATTAAAGGTATGGGCAGCAAGAAGCAGAAGAAGCGGGACCAGGAAGAAGATGGTAAATATACTCCGTAACTGTTGTGCATGTTTGTCTCTCCTACTGCTTCAAAAGCAGCATCTTTTGTTGAACTCTGTTTATGTTTGCTGCTCAGCAGCGTTTGTGGTGAACCTATTAGCTTAATTAGGGGTTGTTGAACTATGTCTGTGTTGAACCTTGCTTAATTAGGTTGTGTTGAACTCTGTTTGTGTTGGCGTGGGAAGGGGGGCATGATGCTACCCTGAATTTGCGGGACCCCCAAAAAACTTGCAAATACGAGTGATGCATCCAAAAGGAACAAACTTCTTACATGGTAGACCCCAGTCTGAAAGCAAGAAATGCGATCGGGTCCTTAACAGCCACCGCCCGGATTGATCGGGTATTTTGCCTGCCTACCGCATGTGACTTGTGCTCACTGAAGTTTGGGACCTCACGCATGGGCACCACACGTAAGTGACAGACCTGTTGGTGTAAAAACTCGAGTGATTATTATACTGCATTAGTACAAAGTTTCCTATGGATTCAAGGGTTGGAAAGCCAAGTTAACTCATTTTCATGACTAAGAAGGAGCCAGGCTTACTTTTTCATTTTCATGTTTTAACTTGTTTAAATCTTGGTCAAACAAAGGATCTGACCAGGATTCAAGTGGGCATAAAAATTCAAAAAAGAAATCAAAAAAAAAACCAAAGCACATAAGCTTCTTATGTCATATAGTAAGCATTACAGTTGATCAACGAAGTCTAGACATATTCAAACCAGAAAAATATTGTATATACCCCCTAACCCTAAACTCTGTCTTATGAAGTCAAGCATGAAGAAAAGTGGTTTTGGGTTTCAAACATTGGAAATTGAAAAAACTCCCAAAAGCTTCATTTTGGAGTGACTAAGAAGAATCCAGGCTTTCATTTTCATTTTCATGTTTTAAATTGGTTTAAATCTTGGTCAAACCTAGGATTTGACCAAGATTCAAATGGACATAACAAATTCAAAAAAATCAAAACCAAACACATAGTCTTTTGATGTCATATAGTAAGCATTCAAGTTGATAAACAAAGTCTAGACATATTTAAACAAGAAAAATCATGTATATACTTGGCCCCTAACCCTAAACTCTGTCTTATGAAGTCAAGCATTAAGAGGAGTGGTTTTGGGTTTCAAACATGGAAATTTAAAAAACCTCCCAAAAGCTTCATTTTGGAGGGACTAAGAAGAATCCAGGCTTACTTTTCATTTTCATGTTTTAAACTGGTTTAAATCTTGGTCAAACCTAGGATTTGACCAAGATTCAAATGGGCATAACAAATTCAAAAAAAAACTAAACACATAGTCTTTTGATGTCACATAATAAGCATTCAAGTTGATAAACAAGGTCTAGACATATTCAAACCAGAAAAATCATGTATCTACCCCCTACCCCTAAACTTTGTCTTATGAAGTAAAGCACGGAGAGATATCATTTTGGGTTTCGAACATGGAAAATTTAAAAAAACCTCCCAAAAGCTTCATTTTGGAGTGAATAAGAAGGATCCACACTTACTTTTCATTTTCATGTTTTAAACTTGTTTAAATATTGGTCAAACCTGCAAGGATTTGACCAAGATTCAAATGGGCATAAAAATTCAAAAAAATCAAAAAAATGAAAAACCACTTCGTCCTTGACTTCATTAGACAGAGTTTAGGGTTGGGGTATATACATGATTTGTAATGTTTAAATATGTATAGACTCTCTTATGCGCAGAAAATTAAAAAAGTCAGAAAATTTAAAAACCAAAGTACATAGTCTTCTTATGTCATATAGTAAGCATATTCAAGTTGATAAACAAGGTTTGGACATATTCAAACCATACAAATCATGTATCTATACCCCCTAACCCTAAACTTTTTCTTATGAAGTCAAGCATGAAGAGAAGTGGTTTTGGGTTTCAAAGATGGAAATTTCAAAAACCTCCAAAAACTTCATTTTAGAGTGACTGAGAAGTTAGCATTAAAGTTGATAAACAAGGTTTAGACATATTCAAACCAGACAAATCATGTATCTACCCCTAACCCTAAACTCGGTCTTATGAAGTCTAGCATGAAGAGAATCGTTTTGAGTTTCAAACGTTTAAGCCAAAAGCCCCATTTCAAATATTTCAAACTTATTCAAAGTTGGTTCAAATTTGAAAGACATACAAGTTATAGCACACATAGTGCATACATTTTCACACATACTGCACTAGATACTAACCCTATAGTTTGAGGCCACTTGGATGAGGTCGAAAAAGTTCTTGGATTAGAATCGTGTTGTTCGAACCCCGTAGTTGGATTTTTTTGAACCTTGATCTGTAGTACAGGGCAAAACCCTAGTTTAACCTATTTAATTATAGATTCGTATATCGATTTTTCTACCTTTTTATTATTACTATGCTGCAGATGTGCGTTTGCCCGTCGAGTGAAACTCGGAGGAAGAGGGATCACTCGGAAGGAGAGAAAAAAGGCAGAGCATTATGGTGTCTTCCCTTTTTCGGGTGATGATGATGATGTTGACTGTTGCAGGGTTTGTCAGTGCGCAGGAGGTGCGAGCGAGCGAGCGAGCGAGTCGAGCGAGGCCGAGAATGAGAGAGATTTGTTTTTTTTTGTGAGAGGGACAACCGAAGGATCCAGAAGGACCCACAGACTTCCAATACGCATCCTGATGCGTCTTCTCTTGACAAAGAAGATGGCTGGGAGTTGGCGTACCTATTGCACGTGACTTGTGCTCACTCAAGTGTGGGACCTCACGCGTGGGCACCACACGTAAGTGACAGACCTATTGGTGTAAAAACTCGGTTGATTATTATAGTGCATTAGAACAAAGTTTCCTATGGATTCAAGGGTAGGAAATCCAAGTTAACTCATTTACATGACATTATTTTTTCCATGAAGCAAAGTTAACACTATCAATTGGTACATTTTGGAGTGACTAAGAAGCATACATGCTTACCTTTTCATATCACATGTTAAACTTGTCTAAATCTTGTTCAAACCTAGGATTTGACCAAGATTCAAATGCGCAGAAATAATTAAAAAACAGAAAAATGAAAACCAAATCACATAGTCTTTATGTCATATAGTAAGCATTCAAGTTTGATAAACAAGGTCTAGACATATTCAAACTAGACAAACCCATGTATCTATACCCCTAACCCTAAACTCTGTCTGAAGTCAAGTTGCAGAAGAGAAGTGGTTTTGCTCACACAAAAATTTCAAAAACCTCCCAAAAACTTCATTTAGAGTGACTAAGAAGGATACATGCTTCCCTTTTACATTTTCATGTTTTTAAACTGTTTAAATTATCTTGCATGGTCAAACCAGATTTGGACGAAGATACAATGGGTGGGCACAAAATTCAAAAAAAACAGAAAATGGAAAACCAAATCACATAGTCTTCTTATGTCATATCGTAAGCAATCAAGTTGATAAACAAGGTCTAGATATATCCAAACCAGACAAATCATGTATCTACCCCCTGTCGATCTTATGAAGTCTAGCATGAAGGGAAGTCGTTTTGGGTTTCAAACATTGAAATTTAAAGAACATCCCAAAAGCTTCATTTTAGAGTGACTAAGAAGGATACATACTTCCCTTTTCATTTTCATGTTTTAAACTTGTTTAAATCTTGGTCAAACCAAGGATTTGACCAAGATTCAAATGGCCCTAAAAATTCAGAAAAAAAAATCAAAAAAAATGAAAAACCAAAGCACATAACATTCTTATGTCATATGTATAGTAAGGCATTCAAGTTGATATACAAGGTCTAGACATATATATTCAAACCTAGGATTTGACTAAGATTCAAATGGGCATAACAAATTCAAAAAACAAAAACCAAACACATAGTCTTCTGATGTCATATAGCAAGCATTCAAGTTGATAAACAAACTTGTTTAAATCATGGTCAAACCTAGGATTTGACCAAGATTCAAATGGGGGGCATAATTTTAAAAAAAATGTAAAATCAAGGCACATAGTCTTCTTATGTCATATAGTAAGCATTCAATTAAGTTGATAAACAAGGTCTAGACATATCAAACCAGAAAATTCATGTGTCTAGCTACCCCTAACCCTAAACTCTGCACGAAGAGAAGTGGTTTTGGGTTTCAAACATGGATATTTCAAAAACCCTCCCAAAAACCTTCATTTTGGAGTTAATAAGAAGGATCAAGGCTTACTTTTTCATTTTCATGTTTTAATCTTTTTTAAATCTTTGTCAAACCTAGGTTTTGACCAATATTCAAAAGGGAATAAAAAAAATGAAATATCAAGGCACATAGTCTTCTTATGTCATATAGTAAGCATTCAATTAAGTTGATAAACAAGCTCTGGACATATTCAAACCAGAAAAATCATGATGTATCTACCCCCTATATATCCCTAAACCCTAACTTATGAAGTCAAGCATGAAGAGAAGTGGTTTTTGGTTTAAATCATGGAAATTTCAAAAACCCTCCCAAGAGCTTCATTTTGGAGTGACTAATTAAGAAGCATACATGCTTACCTTTTCATATTCATGTTTTAAACTTGTTCAAATCTAGGTCAACAAACCTAGGATTTGATGAAGAATCAAATGGGTATAAAAAATTTAAAAACAAGCTCTAGATAAGCTCAAGTTGAAAAACAAGTTCTAGACATATTCCAACCAGAAAAATCATGCATGTACCCCCTATATATATATATATATCCCTAAACCCTGACTTATGAAGTCAAGCATGAAGAGAAGTGGTTTTTGGTTTCAATCATGGAAATTTCAAAAACCCTCCCAAGAGCTTCATTTTGGAGTGGCTAAGAAGGATAGATACTTAATTTTTCATATTTATGTTTTAAACTAGTTTAAATCATGGTCAAACCTAGGATTTGACCAAGATTCAAATGGGCATAAAAATTCAAAATAAATGAAAATAAATGAAAAACCAAGGCACGTAGTCTTCTTATGTCATATAGTAAGCATTCAATTAAGTTGATAAACAAGGTCTAGACATATTCAAACCAGAAACATCATGTATCTAGCTACCCTAGCCCTAAACTCTGTCTTATGAAGTCAAGCATGCATGAAGAGAAGTACGTGGTTTTTTGGTTTCAAACATGGAAATTTCAAAAACCCTCTCAAGAGCTTCATTTTGGAGTGACTACGAAGGATACATGCTTAATTTTCATATTCATGTTTTAAACTTGTTTAAATCATGGTCAAACCTAGGATTTGACCAAGATTCAAATGGGCATAATTTAAAAAAATGTAAAATCAAGGCACATAGTCTTCTTATGTCATATAGTAAGCATTCAATTAAGTTGATAAACAAGGTCTAGACATATCAAACCAGAAAAATCATGTATCTACCCCTATATATCCCCAAAAACTCTGTCTTTAAGCATGAAGAGAAGTGGTTTTTTGGTTTCAAGCATGGAAATTTCAAAAACCTCCCCAAACTTCATTTTAGAGTGACTAAGAAGGATACAAGCTTGCCTTTTCATTTTCATGTTTTAAACTTGTTTAAATTATCTTGGTCAAATCTAGGATTTGACAAGATTCAAATGGGCAAACATATGATAAGTGATGCAAATATCATTTCTAAGTGCGGGCAAACCAGAGATATGTGGTTTTTGGTTTCAAACATATTCAAACGAGAGAAATCATGTATCTACCCCCTAACACTAAACTCTGTCTCATGAAGTCAAGCGCATGCATGAAGATATGTGGTTTTTGGTTTCAAACATGGAAATTTCAAAAACCCTCCCAAGAGCTTCATTTCGAAGTGATTAATTAAGAAGCATACATGCATGCTTACTTTTTCATATTCATGTTTTAAACTTATTCAAATCTTGGTGAAACCTAGGATTTGACCAAGATTCAAATGGGTATAAAAATTTAAAAAATACAAAAAAGGTCTTCTTATGTTATATAGTAGGCATTCAATTAAGTTGATAAACAAGTTCTAGACATATTCAAACAAGAAAAATCATGCATGTATCTACCCATAACCCTAAACTTTGTTTCATGAAGTCAAGCATTGTGGTTTTTGGTTTCGAACATGGAAATTCAAAAACCCTCCCAAGAGCTTCATTTTGAAGTGACTAAGAAGCATACATGCTTACTTTTTCATATTCATGTTTTTAACTTATTCAAATCTTGGTGGAACCAAGGATTTGACAAAGATTCGAATGGGTATAAAAATTCAAAAAAAACAAGGTCTTCTCTTATGTTATATAGTAAGCATTCAATTAATTTGATAAACAAGGTCTAAACATATTCAAACCAGGAAAATCATGTATCTACCACCTAACCCTAAACTCTTATGAAGTCAAGCACGCATGAAGAGAAGGGTTTTTGGTTTCAAGCATGGAAATTTCCATGTTTGAAACCCAAAACCACTCTCTTCATATGCTTGACTTCATAATGACAGAGTTTAGCGTTAGGGGTAGATACATGATTTTTTGGTTTGAATATGTCCAGAACCTTGTTTATCAACTTAAATGCTAACTATATGACATCAGAATGGGCATAAAAATTTAAAAAAATTAAAAATGTAAAACCAAAATTTAATTGGGAGGAAAGGGTACATGAATTACAATTAAAAAACAAGGTAACTTAAATACTTGGATGCCCCAAGATGTGTGGAAGCCCAAAACAATGGCAAAACATATCATGTGCGCATGCTGCATCCAATTCAAGTAGAACACATAGTAGGCACCGATAGTTTGACCTAAATTTGAAATCAAAGAGAAGGTGGTTAGAAAAAATCAAAATTGGCAAAGCAAAGCATGAAATCAAAAAATTGTGATGCACTCTAGCTATGAAAATTATCAAACAATGCAAACCAAAATGATTTTTTAGAGGAATACTAGTTCAACTTATTTAATTTTTTATTTGTAGGCCAAAATCAAACCCCGTAGTTGGATTTTTTTTTCAACTTGATCTGTAGTACTGGGGAAAACCCTAGTTTATAACCTATTTAATAATAGATTCGTAGTCGATTCTTTTACTTTTTTATTATTACTATGCAGCACATGTGTGTTTGCCCGTCGAGTGAAACTCGGAGGAAGAGGAATCACTCGGAAGGAGAAGAAGGGAGAGCAGTCACGGGGCCCCTCTTATTGATGGTGTATATTCTTTTTCTGGTGATGTTGACTGTTGTGCAGGGTTTGTCAGTGCGCAGGAGGTGCGAGCGAGCGAGCGAGCGAGCGAGCGAGTCGAGCGAGGCCGAGAATGAGAGAGATTTGTTTTTTTTGTGAGAGGGACAACCGAAGGATCCAGAAGGACCCACAGACTTCCAATACGCATCCTGATGCGTCTTCTCTTGACAAAGAAGATGGCTGGGAGTTGGCGTACCTATTGCACGTGACTTGTGCTCACTCAAGTGTGGGACCTCACGCGTGGGCACCACACGTAAGTGACAGACCTGTTGGTGTAAAAACTCGGTTGATTATTATAGTGCATTAGAACAAAGTTTCCTATGGATTCAAGGGTAGGAAATCCAAGTTAACTCATTTACATGACATTATTTTTTCCATGAAGCAAAGTTAACACTATCAATTGGTACATTTTGGAGTGACTAAGAAGGATCAATGCTTACTTATTCGTTTAATTTCACGTGTTAAACTTGTCTAAATCTTGTTCAAACCTAGGATTTGACCAAGATTCAAATGGGCAGAAAAATAATTAAAAAACAGAAAAATGAAAAACCAAATCACATAGTAAGCATTCAATAAACAAGGTCTAGACATATTCAAACCAGACAAATCATGTATCTATACCCCTAACCCCTAAACTCTGTCTTATGAAGTCAAGCATGTGAAGAGAAGTGGTTTTGGGTTTGGGGGTATATATACATGATTTTTATTGTTTAAATATATATAGACTTTGTTGATCAACATGAATGCTTAATTACTATATGACATAAGAAGTTTATGTGCTTTGGTGTTTCATTTTTTTGATTTCTTTTTTGAATTTTTATGCCCATTTGAATCTTGGTCAAATCCTAGGTTTGACAAAGATTTAAACAAGTTTGAAACATGAAAATGAAAAAGTAAGCTTGGATCCTTCTTAGTCACTCCAAAATGAAGCTTTTGGGTGGGTTTTTGAAATTTCCATGTTTGAAACCCAAAACCACTTCTTCTCTTCATGCTTGACTTCATAAGACAACGTTTAGGGTTAGGGGGTAGATACATGATTTTTCTGGTTTGAATATGTCTAGACTTCGTTGATCAACTTGAATGCTTAGTATATTACATAAGAAGACTATGTGGTTTGGTTTTTGATTTTCTTGATTTTGTTTGATTTTTTATGACCATTTGAATCTTGGTCAAATCCTAGGTTTGACCAAGATTTAAACAAGTTTAAAACATGAAAATGAAAAAGTAAGCATGGATCCTTCTTAGTCATGACAATGAGTTAACTTGGCTTTACTACCCTTGATGAATCCATAGGAAACTTTTTGTACTAATGCAGTATAATATTCTGGTTTGAATATGTCTAGACCTTGTTTATCAACTTAATTTGAAAGACATACAAGTTATAGCACACATAGTGCATACATTTTCACACATACTGCACTAGATGCTAACCCTATAGTTTGAGGCCATTTGGATGAGGTCGAAAAAATTCTTGGATTAGAATCGTGTTGTTCGAACCCCGTAGTTGGATTTTTTTGAACCCTTGATCTTTAGAACTGGGCAAAACCCAAGTTTAACCATGCAAGATTCAAATGGCCCTAAAAATTCAGAAAAAAATCAAAAGAATGAAAAACCAAAGCACATATATAGCATTCTTATGTCATATGTATAGTAAGCATGCATTCAAGTTGATAAACAAGGTCTAGACATATATATTCAAACCAGAAAAATCATGTATATATCTACCCCTAAAACTCTAATTAAACTATGTCTTATGAAGTCAATCATGTAGAGAAGTGGTTTTGGGTTTCAAATATGGAAATTTCAAGAACCTCCCAAAAGCTTCATTTTAGAGTGACTAAGAAGGATCCAGGCTTATCTTTTCATTTCATGTTTTAAACTTGTTTAAATCCTGGTCAAACCTAGGATTTGACCAAGATTTATGGGCATAAAATTCAAAAAAATCAGAAAAATAAAAAACCAAAGCACATAAGCATATTCAAGTTGATAAACAAGGTTTGGACATATTCAACCCATACACAAATCATGTATCTACCCCTAACCCTAAACTCTGTCTTATGAAGTCAAGCATGAAGAGAAGTGGTTTCGGGTTTCAAACATGGAAATATCAAAAACCTCCCAAAAACTTCATTTTAGAGTGACTGAGAAGGTTGCATGCTTCCCTTTTCATTTTCATGTTTTAAACTTGTTTAAATCTTGGTCAAACCTAGAATTTGACAAGATTCAAATGGGCATCAAAATTCAAAAAAATCAGAAAAAGAAAAACCAAAGCAATAGTTTTCTTATGTCATATAGTAAGCATTAAAGTTGATAAACAAGGTCTAGACATATTCAACCAGACAAATCATGTATCTATACCCCTAACCCCTAAACTCTGTCTTATGAAGTCAAGCATGTGAAGAGAAGTGGTTTTGGGTTTCAAACATCGAAATTTCAAAAACCTCCCAAAAGCTTCATTTTAGAGTGACTAAGAAGGATACATGCTTCCCTTTTCATTTTCATGTTTTAAACTTGTTTAAATTATCTTGGTCAAACCTAGGATTCGACATGATTCAAATGGGCATCAAAATAAAAAAAAAACAGAAAAAGGAAAAACCAAAGCAATAGTTTTCTTATATATGTCATATAGTAAGCATTAAAGTTGATAAACAAGGTCTAGATATATCCAAACCAGACAAATCATGTATCTACCCCCGGCCTGTCGATCTTATGAAGCTAGTCTACTAGCATGTGAAGGGAACTCGTTTTCGGTTTCAAACATAGAAATTACAAGAACATCCCAAAAGCTTCTCCATTTTAGAGTGACTACGAAGGATACTGACTTCCCTTTTCATTTTCATGTTTTAAACTTGTTTAAATCTTGGTCAAACCAAGGATTTGACCAAGATTCAAATGGGCCTAAAAATTTAGAAAAAAATCAAAAAGAGAATGAAAAACCAAAGCACATAGCATTCTTATGTCATATGTATAGTAAGCATTCAAGTTGATAAACAAGGTCTAGACATATTCAAACCAAAAAATCATGTATATATCTACCCCTAACCCTAAACTGATCTGTCGATCTTATGGAAGTCAATCATGAAGAGAAGTGGTTTTGGGTTTCAAACATGGAAATTTCAAGAACATCCCAAAAGCTTCATTTTAGAGTGACTAAGAAGGATCCATGCTTACTTACTCGTTTTCACGTGTTAAACTTGTCTAAATCTTGGTGAAACCTAGGATTTGACCAAGATATGATTCAAATGCGCAGAAAATTAAAAAAGTCAGAAAATTTAAAAACCAAAGTACATAGTCTTCTTATGTCATATAGTAAGCATATTCAAGTTGATAAACAAGGTTTGGACATATTCAAACCATACAAATCATGTATCTATACCCCCTAACCCTAAACTTTTTCTTATGAAGTCAAGCATGAAGAGAAGTGGTTTTGGGTTTCAAAGATGGAAATTTCAAAAACCTCCAAAAACTTCATTTTAGAGTGACTGAGAAGTTAGCATTAAAGTTGATAAACAAGGTTTAGACATATTCAAACCAGACAAATCATGTATCTACCCCTAACCCTAAACTCGGTCTTATGAAGTCTAGCATGAAGAGAATCGTTTTGAGTTTCAAACGTTTAAGCCAAAAGCCCCATTTCAAATATTTCAAACTTATTCAAAGTTGGTTCAAATTTGAAAGACATACAAGTTATAGCACACATAGTGCATACATTTTCACACATACTGCACTAGATGCTAACCCTATAGTTTGAGGCCACTTGGATGAGGTCGAAAAAGTTCTTGGATTAGAATCGTGTTGTTCGAACCCCGTAGTTGGATTTTTTGAACCTTGATCTGTAGTACAGGGCAAAACCCTAGTTTAACCTATTTAATTATAGATTCGTACATCGATTTTTCTACTTTTTTATTATTACTATGCAGCACATGTGCGTTTGCCCGTCGAGTGAAACTCGGAGGAAGAGGGATCACTCGGAAGGAGAGAAAAAAGGCAGAGCATTATGGTGTCTTCCCTTTTTCGGGTGATGATGATGATGTTGACTGTTGTGCAGGGTTTGTCAGTGCGCAGGAGGTGCGAGCGAGCGAGCGAGCGAGCGAGTCGAGCGAGGCCGAGAATGAGAGAGATTTGTTTTTTTTTGTGAGAGGGACAACCGAAGGATCCAGAAGGACCCACAGACTTCCAATACGCATCCTGATGCGTCTTCTCTTGACAAAGAAGATGGCTGGGAGTTGGCGTACCTATTGCACGTGACTTGTGCTCACTCAAGTGTGGGACCTCACGCGTGGGCACCACACGTAAGTGACAGACCTGTTGGTGTAAAAACTCGATTGATTATTATAGTGCATTAGAACAAAGTTTCCTATGGATTCAAGGGTAGGAAATCCAAGTTAACTCATTTACATGACATTATTTTTTCCATGAAGCAAAGTTAACACTATCAATTGGTACATTTTGGAGTGACTAAGAAGGATCAATGCTTACTTATTCGTTTAATTTCACGTGTTAAACTTGTCTAAATCTTGTTCAAACCTAGGATTTGACCAAGATTCAAATGGGCAGAAAAATAATTAAAAAACAGAAAAATGAAAAACCAAATCACATAGTCTTCTTATGTCATATAGTAAGCATTCAAGTTGATAAACAAGGTCTAGACATATTCAAACCAGACAAATCATGTATCTATACCCCTAACCCCTAAACTCTGTCTTATGAAGTCAAGCGTGTGAAGAGAAGTGGTTTTGGGTTTCAAACATCGAAATTTCAAAAACCTCCCAAAAGCTTCATTTTAGAGTGACTAAGAAGGATACATGCTTCCCTTTACATTTTCATGTTTTAAACTTGTTTAAATTATCTTGCATGGTCAAACCTAGGATTTGACGAAGATACAAATGGGTGGGCACAAAATTCAAAAAAATCAGAAAAATGAAAAACCAAATCACATAGTCTTCTTATGTCATATCGTAAGCAATCAAGTTGATAAACAAGGTCTAGATATATCCAAACCAGACAAATCATGTATCTACCCCCTGTCGATCTTATGAAGTCTAGCATGAAGGGAAGTCGTTTTGGGTTTCAAACATTGAAATTTAAAGAACATCCCAAAAGCTTCATTTTAGAGTGACTAAGAAGGATACAGACTTCCCTTTTCATTTTCATGTTTTAAATTTGTTTAAATCTTGGTCAAACCAAGGATTTGACCAAGATTCAAATGGCCCTAAAAATTCAGAAAAAAATGAAAAGAATGAAAAACCAAAGCACATAACATTCTTATGTCATATGTATAGTAAGCATTCAAGTTGATATACAAGGTCTAGACATATATATTCAAACCTAGGATTTGACTAAGATTCAAATGGGCATAACAAATTCAAAAAACAAAAACCAAACACATAGTCTTCTGATGTCATATAGCAAGCATTCAAGTTGATAAACAAACTTGTTTAAATCATGGTCAAACCTAGGATTTGACCAAGATTCAAATGGGCATAATTTTAAAAAAATGTAAAATCAAGGCACATAGTCTTCTTATGTCATATAGTAAGCATTCAATTAAGTTGATAAACAAGGTCTAGACATATCAAACCAGAAAATTCATGTGTCTAGCTACCCCTAACCCTAAACTCTGCACGAAGAGAAGTGGTTTTGGGTTTCAAACATGGATATTTCAAAAACCCTCCCAAAAACCTTCATTTTGGAGTTAATAAGAAGGATCAAGGCTTACTTTTTCATTTTCATGTTTTAATCTTTTTTAAATCTTTGTCAAACCTAGGTTTTGACCAATATTCAAAAGGGCATAATTAAAAAAAATGAAATATCAAGGCACATAGTCTTCTTATGTCATATAGTAAGCATTCAATTAAGTTGATAAACAAGCTCTAGACATATTCAAACCAGAAAAATCATGATGTATCTACCCCCTATATATCCCTAAACCCTAACTTATGAAGTCAAGCACGAAGAGAAGTGGTTTTTGGTTTAAATCATGGAAATTTCAAAAACCCTCCCAAGAGCTTCATTTTGGAGTGACTAATTAAGAAGCATACATGCTTACCTTTTCATATTCATGTTTTAAACTTGTTCAAATCTAGGTCAACAAACCTAGGATTTGATGAAGAATCAAATGGGTATAAAAAATTTAAAAACAAGCTCTAGATAAGCTCAAGTTGAAAAACAAGTTCTAGACATATTCCAACCAGAAAAATCATGCATGTACCCCCTATATATATATATATCCCTAAACCCTGACTTATGAAGTCAAGCATGAAGAGAAGTGGTTTTTGGTTTCAATCATGGAAATTTCAAAAACCCTCCCAAGAGCTTCATTTTGGAGTGGCTAAGAAGGATAGATACTTAATTTTTCATATTTATGTTTTAAACTAGTTTAAATCATGGTCAAACCTAGGATTTGACCAAGATTCAAATGGGCATAAAAATTCAAAATAAATGAAAATAAATGAAAAACCAAGGCACGTAGTCTTCTTATGTCATATAGTAAGCATTCAATTAAGTTGATAAACAAGGTCTAGACATATTCAAACCAGAAACATCATGTATCTAGCTACCCTAGCCCTAAACTCTGTCTTATGAAGTCAAGCATGCATGAAGAGAAGTACGTGGTTTTTTGGTTTCAAACATGGAAATTTCAAAAACCCTCTCAAGAGCTTCATTTTGGAGTGACTACGAAGGATACATGCTTAATTTTCATATTCATGTTTTAAACTTGTTTAAATCATGGTCAAACCTAGGATTTGACCAAGATTCAAATGGGCATAATTTAAAAAATGTAAAATCAAGGCACATAGTCTTCTTATGTCATATAGTAAGCATTCAATTAAGTTGATAAACAAGGTCTAGACATATCAAACCAGAAAAATCATGTATCTACCCCTATATATCCCCAAAAACTCTGTCTTTATGAAGTCAAGCATGAAGAGAAGTGGTTTTTTGGTTTCAAGCATGGAAATTTCAAAAACCTCCCCAAACTTCATTTTAGAGTGACTAAGAAGGATACAAGCTTGCCTTTTCATTTTCATGTTTTAAACTTGTTTAAATTATCTTGGTCAAATCTAGGATTTGACAAGATTCAAATGGGCAAACATATGATAAGTGATGCAAATATCATTTCTAAGTGCGGGCAAACCAGAGATATGTGGTTTTTGGTTTCAAACATATTCAAACGAGAGAAATCATGTATCTACCCCCTAACACTAAACTCTGTCTCATGAAGTCAAGCGCATGCATGAAGATATGTGGTTTTTGGTTTCAAACATGGAAATTTCAAAAACCCTCCCAAGAGCTTCATTTCGAAGTGATTAATTAAGAAGCATACATGCATGCTTACTTTTTCATATTCATGTTTTAAACTTATTCAAATCTTGGTGAAACCTAGGATTTGACCAAGATTCAAATGGGTATAAAAATTTAAAAAATACAAAAAAGGTCTTCTTATGTTATATAGTAGGCATTCAATTAAGTTGATAAACAAGTTCTAGACATATTCAAACAAGAAAAATCATGCATGTATCTACCCATAACCCTAAACTTTGTTTCATGAAGTCAAGCATTGTGGTTTTTGGTTTCGAACATGGAAATTCAAAAACCCTCCCAAGAGCTTCATTTTGAAGTGACTAAGAAGCATACATGCTTACTTTTTCATATTCATGTTTTTAACTTATTCAAATCTTGGTGGAACCAAGGATTTGACAAAGATTCGAATGGGTATAAAAATTCAAAAACAAGGTCTTCTCTTATGTTATATAGTAAGCATTCAATTAATTTGATAAACAAGGTCTAAACATATTCAAACCAGAAAATCATGTATCTACCACCTAACCCTAAACTCTGTCTTATGAAGTCAAGCATGCATGAAGAGAAGTGGTTTTTGGTTTCAAGCATGGAAATTTCCATGTTTGAAACCCAAAACCACTTCTCTTCATATGCTTGACTTCATATGACAGAGTTTAGCGTTAGGGGGTAGATACATGATTTTTTGGTTTGAATATGTCCAGACCTTGTTTATCAACTTAAATGCTAACTATATGACATCAGAATGGGCATAAAAATTTAAAAAATTAAAAATGTAAAACCAAAATTTAATTGGGAGGAAAGGGTACATGAATTACAATTAAAAAACAAGGTAACTTAAATACTTGGATGCCCCAAGATGTGTGGAAGCCCAAAACAATGGCAAAACATATCATGTGCGCATGCTGCATCCAATTCAAGTAGAACACATAGTAGGCACCGATAGTTTGACCTAAATTTGAAATCAAAGAGAAGGTGGTTAGAAAAAATCAAAATTGGCAAAGCAAAGCATGAAATCAAAAAATTGTGATGCACTCTAGCTATGAAAATTATCAAACAATGCAAACCAAAATGATTTTTTAGAGGAATACTAGTTCAACTTATTTAATTTTTTATTTGTAGGCCAAAATCAAACCCCGTAGTTGGATTTTTTTTTCAACTTGATCTGTAGTACTGGGGAAAACCCTAGTTTATAACCTATTTAATAATAGATTCGTAGTCGATTCTTTTACTTTTTTATTATTACTATGCAGCACATGTGTGTTTGCCCGTCGAGTGAAACTCGGAGGAAGAGGAATCACTCGGAAGGAGAAGAAGGGAGAGCAGTCACGGGGCCCCTCTTATTGATGGTGTATATTCTTTTTCTGGTGATGTTGACTGTTGTGCAGGGTTTGTCAGTGCGCAGGAGGTGCGAGCGAGCGAGCGAGCGAGCGAGTCGAGCGAGGCCGAGAATGAGAGAGATTTGTTTTTTTGTGAGAGGGACAACCGAAGGATCCAGAAGGACCCACAGACTTCCAATACGCATCCTGATGCGTCTTCTCTTGACAAAGAAGATGGCTGGGAGTTGGCGTACCTATTGCACGTGACTTGTGCTCACTCAAGTGTGGGACCTCACGCGTGGGCACCACACGTAAGTGACAGACCTGTTGGTGTAAAAACTCGGTTGATTATTATAGTGCATTAGAACAAAGTTTCCTATGGATTCAAGGGTAGGAAATCCAAGTTAACTCATTTACATGACATTATTTTTTCCATGAAGCAAAGTTAACACTATCAATTGGTACATTTTGGAGTGACTAAGAAGGATCAATGCTTACTTATTCGTTTAATTTCACGTGTTAAACTTGTCTAAATCTTGTTCAAACCTAGGATTTGACCAAGATTCAAATGGGCAGAAAAATAATTAAAAAACAGAAAAATGAAAAACCAAATCACATAGTAAGCATTCAAGTTGATAAACAAGGTCTAGACATATTCAAACCAGACAAATCATGTATCTATACCCCTAACCCCTAAACTCTGTCTTATGAAGTCAAGCATGTGAAGAGAAGTGGTTTTGGGTTTGGGGGTATATATACATGATTTTTATTGTTTAAATATATATAGACTTTGTTGATCAACATGAATGCTTAATTACTATATGACATAAGAAGTTTATGTGCTTTGGTGTTTCATTTTTTTGATTTCTTTTTTGAATTTTTATGCCCATTTGAATCTTGGTCAAATCCTAGGTTTGACAAAGATTTAAACAAGTTTGAAACATGAAAATGAAAAAGTAAGCTTGGATCCTTCTTAGTCACTCCAAAATGAAGCTTTTGGGTGGGTTTTTGAAATTTCCATGTTTGAAACCCAAAACCACTTCTTCTCTTCATGCTTGACTTCATAAGACAACGTTTAGGGTTAGGGGGTAGATACATGATTTTTCTGGTTTGAATATGTCTAGACTTCGTTGATCAACTTGAATGCTTAGTATATTACATAAGAAGACTATGTGGTTTGGTTTTTGATTTTCTTGATTTTGTTTGATTTTTTATGACCATTTGAATCTTGGTCAAATCCTAGGTTTGACCAAGATTTAAACAAGTTTAAAACATGAAAATGAAAAAGTAAGCATGGATCCTTCTTAGTCATGACAATGAGTTAACTTGGCTTTACTACCCTTGATGAATCCATAGGAAACTTTTTGTACTAATGCAGTATAATATTCTGGTTTGAATATGTCTAGACCTTGTTTATCAACTTAATTTGAAAGACATACAAGTTATAGCACACATAGTGCATACATTTTCACACATACTGCACTAGATGCTAACCCTATAGTTTGAGGCCATTTGGATGAGGTCGAAAAAATTCTTGGATTAGAATCGTGTTGTTCGAACCCCGTAGTTGGATTTTTTTGAACCCTTGATCTTTAGAACTGGGCAAAACCCAAGTTTAACCATGCAAGATTCAAATGGCCCTAAAAATTCAGAAAAAAATCAAAAGAATGAAAAACCAAAGCACATATATGTAACGCCCTAACTTTTGCAACCTTGTTAAGTGTCTAGAATGCAAAAATCAGGGGGAACAAAAACTTTTTCTAACAACTAATTAAGATGAATTGCCTTGATCTGTTTGCAAATGAATTTAACTTGATATGCTTGTTGGTATTAATTTTCTTGATCTGCTTGTTTAGATTTTCTCTTGGGATACTTCAGGGAGTAATTCCTCTTCAATAGAAACATCTTAGTCACTTACCAAATAGAATACATGTGTGGCTTAGGAAAAGATGCTCTCATTTTTCACTACATCAAACCTTTTCGCTTACGGCCACATGAGGGTGCCTGCTCAAAATTCTTCCATGTGATATAATCCAGCTCCAACCATCCTTGATTTAAAACTTGGAATCATCTAACCCTTAATACATATTTCCCTTATACCCTAGTCAAAAACCCTAAGACCTCACAAATTTGGCTAAGTCCTAAAACTGCTACCAGGTTCCATTTAAATCCTCTGTATTAAGCTACCCCTTTCCATCTAAGGTAATGCACTGGTCCTAGACCTACCTTTTCTTCAGCACTTCCAAACCATATCATTTCCTTGGACCAGATCACTCATCTACCCACTATTCCTTGGTGGTAATGAGGTCAAGTCAGAAATCTATTTTGGCAGTGTTAAAAAGTTCAAACTTTGGCAGTTGCTCTCTAAGCACCCCCAGCTGTTATTGGTGAACCCAGGGCATGGATCCCATCTATTCAACTCTCTCTACAACTTCCACGTCTTGCATTTCTCCTGCTATCCTTGCAAACTATATTTTCCGCTTGATCTTGTACACCATCCAATATTTAAACTTAATGTCACTCATTCCACTTTTACCTCTTGTTTTTCTTTAATTCAAGTTTAATCTTCACAAAACCAAGTGTGTAAATGATTGGTACATTATGTAGATCATCTACCCTTGAGATCATATTTCCCAAATTTATTCTTACTTTCTTTTAAAGAAAATTTCCAAAACCTATTTATTTTCTTCTCTAGTTTTAACTACCAAAACTACTTCTAGTTTTATTAAACCATTTTAAATTATCTCTTCAAATAAAACAAGGGAATGAGATTGATATGTTTGTCATCTCATTTCCACCCAAAAATAATTTCTATATACTTATCCTCTTGGTTTTATTTTATTTTTGGACAAAATGCATGTTATGGTACTTGTACCATTTCTTGGTTATTTTAAAATTTGAGAAAACCTACCTTTCCTAGTAATGCAAGTAGAGCATTTCGAAATCCTTGTACTACCTAGCTACTCTCAATATTTTCAAAATATTTTTCAGATAAATCTCTTTTCAAAAGTTCCATAGCCATAGGTGGTGATCCAAATTATTTATCACACGAGCCCTTTTTAAAATAGCAACCCTTGTGCACCATACATGTACCTCCTTGATCTATTCAACACCACCTCATCTACATATCCATGATCCCCTTGTGGGTCACTTGTTCATGTTTAGATTAAAATGTTCATTTCCCTCTCTATTTCTTAAACACTCAAATCTTTCTTATTTCCATCTAACAATCGAAACCTACCTATCTAACCTTACCTTGTCCAAGAAATCAAGTGGTCAACCATCCATGCATGGCACTAGAGAAGTGGCCGGCTATGCCATGCCCTCCCCTCCATGCACCACCTCTCACCAATTATCTCTCCCTCTAATTTACTAAAACCTCACCAGGCCAACTATGAGCATCTCACTCCTCTCTCCCTGGTCGTGATGCTTAGCTTATCCACCATCCCTTTGTCCTTTGTGCTTAGGAAGATGAAGATGGCCGGCCATGTCCATATCTTTGCATGTGACCATACCTTTCCCCATGACCTTCCCCTCTATTTTATTGAACCACCTCTGAATTTCCTGCTTCCTCCAGCACGCTCGTCTCTCTTGTCAATCAGATAAAGAACTATAGTGCTACCCCTTTTGGCTGCTAGTGTTTGGAAAAGAGAGACAAGGAGGCCGGCCGGTGCAAATCTTTGGCAAGCTCCATCCAAAACATTGCTGCAGCCTCTCCCTCTACTCTTACCACTACCTTTAGGAGCAGCAGAAACCCACAGCGATCCATAAGCCACCAGCCAGCAGCCCCCATGGCCAGGCCAAGCCCCATCTCTCTCATTGCCATGGACACGATGGCATGTCCATATCAAATCCGGCTCCTTTGACTGAACCACCACGCTACTAGCCTCCTCTCCCTCTCTATAGTCGAATCCCTACCAGTTCTTATCTTTGTCGTAATCCTTTCGGCTCACTCGGGCGTGCTCTGATAGGCAGAGTTTCGTCGAACACCTGGCGGGCGCAAATTGCACGAACTCCCTCCGAACCGACCGGTCCTCCCTGGCCCTGTCCCCTCGCCATCGATACCGCCTCTCTCCCTTGTCCTACCTGGCGCAGTCCCTGGTCCTCGACTTGTCTCTTTGCTACTGGCCACGCTCGCCGCCGAGCACCACCTGTCCGCGGTGACCACGTCACCCGGACAGGCAACGCTTTTCCGTTCCACTCCCCCAGCTTATAATCATGACCCGGCCATGAGACCGCTCTCAGCATCTCATTCATCCCCTCTCCCTCTCAGATCGCACCGAGGGCGAAGCTGCTCCGTTTTCCCGGCCCAACCTGGGAACGAGCCGGCGCTCTCCTCGGACAAAACTCGACGGAGTCGAGCTGGCCGTCGCCTCACTCCGCTCCCTCTCTCCTTCTAGCTCTTCCTGTCGAATATCACGAGCCCTGACCACCCTCTGTATGCCATGCAGCTCGCCTAATCACGCCGCCGCCATTCCCGTTCGTGACGGAGGTCCCGCGCCGCAACCTCGCCGTCGCCGTGGTCGCGCCGACCACGGCGTTGCTCGGACCCGGACGCTGCATGCAGTGAGCCGGAGGCGCACCCGCACTCGGCCGCACGTCGCCGCGCCATTCCGCGTCTCCACCGTCGCCTCGCGGCCCCGCGAGGAGAGTCTCCATCCTCGTCATCGACCTTGCCGGCGCAGAACCCCGCGAGCATGTTCTTGACACCGTCGCAGCTGCGTCCGGCCGCCCCTGCACCGCGTGGCCTCCGTGCCGCCGAACCCGCTGGTGAGAACCCCGCCCTCCTCCGTCGCATGCATCGCAGCCGCGCCGCTGTTTTCTCCCGTCGCGCTAGCGCGAGCGCCGTCTGACGCCATCAAAGGCCGCATGCATGCTGGCTCGCATGCATGGCCACCAACCGTAGGCCCCGCCCCGGGCCGTTCAAACCCTCAGGCCCCGCGCTGCGGCCCTGGCCGAATCGCGAGCCTGGGAGCCCCGCCCGATTTCCTTTTTTTTTCCTTTTCTCTATTAATCCAAGAAATCTCTTAGGATTTAAATCACCACAAATTCGAGATTGACCAAATGAAGTGTTTCAAGTTTCCGATGCTCACACATGTTTTCTCTACCACTAGGAATTGCATGCACATGGTTTGGTAGTACAGAAATGTGCCAACAAATTAAACCCTAAAAAGTTGCAGATTAAGCATTTTAATTCGTGTAATGTTTGTGCTGGGACTTTTTGAATGAGGTTGATTTGGTAGTGCTGTGCATGTTGTTACCTATCTTTGGCACTGGTCCCACTTGCAAAAGCCTCCTAGATTTTGCTTGCTGAATAAATTAAAAACTGACCAGAGAGCTCTTCTCTGATTTTTAATTCAAAAACCACACATGCTCTGGAAGCAAATCCAAGTTCTACCAGTAGATATAATGTTAAGGTATTTCTGTGCCAAAGGAAATAATTTTTAGAGTGGTAGTCTATTCCTGGGGAATTTATTACTGAAACAGGGCACCTTTTCAGTATTTTATTTTTATAAAATCATTTACAAAACAGAAAAATACCAAACCAGTGGGGTTAGTTCACATTTAGTCTCACCTATCCAGGGGTATGTTTGGTGTTGTTTTGTGATGCTCTGATACTGGTGTGGCTAGCTGTTTGTGTTCTCTGGATTCTGGATTGTTTAATTTGTCTAGGTTAATTAAAAATTAATCTGCAAGTGATTCTTGTGTAAGTGTGTTCTAAATGTTGTTAGCTTCCTGTAGGTATGCTGCATGCATTTTTGTGACTCACAGAAAGATTTAGACCATTTAATTGGTCCCTGAGTCATTTCTGGATTTATAAAAATCATAACTTTGTTTTAAAACCCCAAATTTAGTGAATCCAATTTCTGTAGCTTTATAAAACCAAGATTTACTCTCTGTGATTTTACCAAAAATTTGTGTGCATTATTCTGGAGTGCCTTGTTAAATAGATGCTAGTGCTTATTTTACTCATAGGGAAATTGTGCTGTTTTTGTTTAAAATGTTTTTAAATGAACTTTGGCACCAGACCGTACTGGTGGTTTCCAAAGTTCATTAGCCACCTATGCTTGTGTAGGTTTATGATTTGTTGTGAGGCAGAGCCTTCTTAGCAAAATAACCATCTTGCCCGAGGTGCTGTTATTTGACGTGTGTAGTGTCTCTGATTTAGTGGTTGGTTGTTGTGTGTCGTTGTTTGGTTTGATGCTATGACTGTGTGTTGATTGTTTGCTTTTATTTTGCGACGTTAGAATGCGAGCGCTACCGGAGAAGGAGTGGATCTCGGTGAGGATTTTGAAGAGGAAAGAAGAGCAGAGGATCGTGAAGAAGAAGTCCAGGGACAAATAGCCAACCAAGGCAAGCCACCTCTTGATGCATACCTTGTCCTAATTATCTTGCTCATGCATTATTGCAGGTTTTATAAATTGCATGTTTTATTTATTTGTGTGAGTGGTCATGCCACTCGGAGTTTTATTATCCACCCTTACGGGTGCAGCCCTCGTTGATACCTACTGAACAAACACATATTAGAGATATGGTGCTTAACACCTTATCCTCTCTTTGTCGCCGCTTTTCAAATAAAGCTAGACTATAGGTTGGGAGCCCTTTGAAAAAGATGTTTTATGAAAAGGTTTCAAGAAAGGAAGTTCTTTGAAAACCTTGGCATGGGGCAACCCTGCCCAAGTGTGAGTTTTTGAAAAGAAAAAGGGTTTGCAAAAGAAGTTTTGCTGGAGGCAAGTGGAGGAAAGAAAATGTTTTCGAAAACTTTAGCGCCTAAGTACTCACCCGGACTAAAAGACAGTGCAACCACATTACCTCAAAGTGGGCACGGGGCGTAGCGTAGTAGTTTGTCTCGCCTTAGTTTGGGTCCTGCAAGTGTAAGGGGTAGTCCGAGCATGGACACCTATCGACCGGGCCTTCCCGACGTACTGGGACGCCTTTCCTTCTTTTTAGATGGCAGGGGTACAACCTATGAGCTCCCATTGAATAATGCCCCGCAGTTGGTCGCGGCATTCCGGAGGGTCGAGCTGGTCGGGGAATTTGCTACTCCTGGGTAAACGACCCCTCGGACTCTGGTGTTGGGAGGTACAACTCTAGGCGGCATGTCTTAGGCTAAGGCGAGCAAGCGAAAAACTGCGATCGGTTATCCGAACCTCGCGTTTTGACGCTTGGTGAACCAGGGATGATCCCGGCGGATTTATCGGATCTTGTGGGGAAAGTGTACAACCTCTGCAGAGTGAAAACTATTCGAATAGCCGTGTCCGCGGTTATGGACGGTTGGAAAGGCTGCTGCTTAGCACTAAAGGGTTTTGGTTTACAAAAGTGTTTTTCAAATATTATTTTGGGAAAGTGATGCCAGTGGGACTGGTGGAAAATGTACCTGGGAGGTACGGTGGAAAGCTGAAATGTTGTGTTGGCCATATGAGATGGCCGGAAAGGAAATTGGGTCACCCTTACCTATTAGTCTTCAAAAGAAACTTGTTTACGAAAAGGTTTTCAACAAAGATATATAGATGTCATACTCTCGAGAGAAACTATCTCTCACTCCTTGTAACCCTAGAATAGTGCCTGTTCCTTGCTACTGCCAAATTGCATATCCTTTACTTCTCTCTAAGGTGGTTTGCGAGTACAATTCATAATGTACTCATGGCTTTGTCCCTGGCTATTTACTTGGCCAGACTTGGTGGAGTTCGACAGATGAAGAAGAAGTTGACGACGTCTATGCGAGCTAGGCACGTCTTCCCAGTCAGTTGCCTGTAGGGTTATGGCATACCTTGGGCCATGCAAACGCTTTCATCTGAAGTATTTCCGCTGTGTGATTGTTGATCTCCTGCCATTGTGGCTCGTATGTAAGTATTGGTCATGTGACCTATTGTAATATTTTTATTCGGTACTGTAATGGATGATGTATTTGATACCAGTTCGGTTATGCTTTCACGACACACTGATCATGGGATCGTGAATGTGTATGCATAACGGGTGTTTCGGACAGCTAGTCCGGGGCCCCACAGAGCTGGTATCAGAGCCATCCTGACTGTAGGAGACCTTAGTTAGCATGGACGTTAGATAGGAATACTACTTTGGTGAAACTATTTACGAAGCTTATTTTCCTAAGTAACTAGAAGCTTAGCTTCTATCTTCTTATCCTTTCAAAAACTTCTCATTCTTACTCTCCGCTTTTGAAGTTTTGAAAATTCTGATTCTACTATCTCATCCTCTTCCAAATCAACATATTGGACGATGTCCCCACTCAGACTCGGAGACTCGAAGTCGAAGATGGATCAATCCCTTCAGGAAGTCTCAATATCTCAAACGCAGCTATTGAAGATTGGATGCCGACTTAGCAGACACGTATACAGATAATAAGAGCATGTCTTTGGTTGTCACCAAAGCCTGTCGAGGAGTTGACCTTGTTCCTCTTTGGACTTGCACTTTTGCAGTCGTCGAGGATCAAGTCCTCAATTTCTTGACTAGTAATTTTAGGCCCGTCACACAAAGTTGTCTTCCATGGAGCTCTTCAGCAATTACCCCTCCGAATTAGGACCAGAAGGTCCTATGCAGCACTCGCCCCCGACTCAACATCGACGGCTCAACATCAGGTCTACTTCACCACCAACTGCTACAAGAATCAATGTTGAAGACTATATCAGCAAAAGATGTCTGCATCTCTGACCAACCCAAGCCTATAGGATGGATAGGACCAACTCAATTGCCTCGATTGAGCTACCCCTGCGTATTAGGTATCCTTGGGTACTTAAAATACCTCTTGTGGTTTTCATGATTGTTTGTGGTGTTGTGAATTTGCTGCGTGAGTGCTTCTGATTGCTTGTTGTGTGTGTGCTTGCTCTAGCCTTTCGGTCTGAAAAACCCTTTTTGTGTGATGACTCAGTCTAGGGAGCCCTCCCTAAGAGGTTTGGCTCGCATCCAGTCAAAATTCTATTAGAAAACTCTAACTGTTAGTTTACAAAGTTCACGGGAAACTCCAAGCCTAAATTGGGTAACCGCTAGGTGTCACCATGTTTTCCCGAAATGCCCAACTCCAGTATGACATTCAACTCAAGACATCCCGCGATGCCAAGGAAGCAGAAGATAGTGCCTTCAAGATCGACTGCAACTCCACGAGAAGATGAAGCCATACTAATTTTGTCTAACCCTAGAGCCTCATCACGCTAACCCTGAGTTTATCTCCTTAAATAGACAACCATAAGGTACCATATATCCAATGGCCCAGCCAAGCGAGAAGTCGTATCGAAGCCAAGCGGTCTTACATGGTGAATCGGGTCCTCATCAAGTGAAGCCTTTGAAGACTCTTCAGGACTCCAGATTTGGTGTACTTTAGTGAACACCAACCCTAAAGTTGAAGATTATTTTCAACGACTATTGTTGCTGCTTCATGTGAAGATCCACCAGGATTTCCGCTGACTTACTAACTTAACGAGCACCTTACAGAGCAGTACAACACCGCGTGTGCCTCTTGAAGCTGCAGACTGCACGTCGCCCCCTGAAGATTCTTCAACGCAAAAAAGGAGATCGATGACTTCTTCAAAAGCGCCCGACATGACCCTATGGCAGAAGCTTTGACTTTTCCTAAACCCCCGTTGAACAATCTTAAGGGTGGAAGACTTCGTCTTCCACTAAAATAAAAGCTAACCCTAAAACCTCGATCTTTCTAAAAGCACCGTGGATACTCTAACTCTCCAAGAGTATTGGACCCCTCGGAGATTGTCAGGAAGCTACAGATCAAAAGCCGGCATAGAGAAGTCAAACTCTTCACGAAGCTTGTCCTCGGCAAAAATCTACAGTGTCTCTTAGAAGCTGAAGTTCTGACCTCTTCAATAAATGCATATCTACCGGAAGATGGAGTCTAACTTTAGTTAACCTATAAAACCTCTCAAGTCCTACACCCAGTAATCTCGGGACGAGATTATTTTAAGGGTGGAAGGTCTGTAACGCCCTAACTTTTGCAACCTTGTTAAGTGTCTAGAATGCAAAAATCAGGGGGAACAAAATTTTTTTCTAACAACTAATTAAGATGAATTGCCTTGATCTGTTTGCAAATGAATTTAACTTGATATGCTTGTTGGTATTAATTTTCTTGATCTGCTTGTTTAGATTTTCTCTTGGGATACTTCAGGGAGTAATTCCTCTTCAATAGAAACATCTTAGTCACTTACCAAATAGAATACATGTGTGGCTTAGGAAAAGATGCTCTCATTTTTCACTACATCAAACCTTTTCGCTTACGGCCACATGAGGGTGCCTGCTCAAAATTCTTCCATGTGATATAATCCAGCTCCAACCATCCTTGATTTAAAACTTGGAATCATCTAACCCTTAATACATATTTCCCTTATACCCTAGTCTAAAACCCTAAGACCTCACAAATTTGGCTAAGTCCTAAAACTGCTACCAGGTTCCATTTAAATCCTCTGTATTAAGCTACCCCTTTCCATCTAAGGTAATGCACTGGTCCTAGACCTACCTTTTCTTCAGCACTTCCAAACCATATCATTTCCTTGGACCAGATCACTCATCTACCCACTATTCCTTGGTGGTAATGAGGTCAAGTCAGAAATCTATTTTGGCAGTGTTAAAAAGTTCAAACTTTGGCAGTTGCTCTCTAAGCACCCCCAGCTGTTATTGGTGAACCCAGGGCATGGACCCCATCTATTCAACTCTCTCTACAACTTCCACGTCTTGCATTTCTCCTGCTATCCTTGCAAACTATATTTTCCGCTTGATCTTGTACACCATCCAATATTTAAACTTAATGTCACTCATTCCACTTTTACCTCTTGTTTTTCTTTAATTCAAGTTTAATCTTCACAAAACCAAGTGTGTAAATGATTGCTCCATTATGTGATGATCATCTACCCTTGAGATCATATTTCCCAAATTTATTCTTATTTTCTTTTAAAGAAAATTTCCAAAACTCTATTTATTTTCTTCTCTAGTTTTAACTACCAAAACTACTTCTAGTTTTATTAAACCATTTTAAATTATCTCTTCAAATAAAACAAGGGAATGAGATTGATATGTTTGTCATCTCATTTCCACCCAAAAATAATTTCTATATACTTATCCTCTTGGTTTTATTTTATTTTTGGACAAAATGCATGTTATGGTACTTGTACCATTTCTTGGTTATTTTAAAATTTGAGAAAACCTACCTTTCCTAGTAATGCAAGTAGAGCATTTCGAAATCCTTGTACTACCTAGCTACTCTCAATATTTTCAAAATATTTTTCAGATAAATCTCTTTTCAAAAGTTCCATAGCCATAGGTGGTGATCCAAATTATTTATCACACGAGCCCTTTTTAAAATAGCAACCCTTGTGCACCATACATGTACCTCCTTGATCTATTCAACACCACCTCATCTACATATCCATGATCCCCTTGTGGGTCACTTGTTCATGTTTAGATTAAAATGTTCATTTCCCTCTCTATTTCTTAAACACTCAAATCTTTCTTATTTCCATCTAACAATCGAAACCTACCTATCTAACCTTACCTTGTCCAAGAAATCAAGTGGTCAACCATCCATGCATGGCACTAGAGAAGTGGCCGGCTATGCCATGCCCTCCCCTCCATGCACCACCTCTCACCAATTATCTCTCCCTCTAATTTACTAAAACCTCACCAGGCCAACTATGAGCATCTCACTCCTCTCTCCCTGGTCGTGATGCTTAGCTTATCCACCATCCCTTTGTCCTTTGTGCTTAGGAAGATGAAGATGGCCGGCCATGTCCATATCTTTGCATGTGACCATACCTTTCCCCATGACCTTCCCCTCTATTTTATTGAACCACCTCTGAATTTCCTGCTTCCTCCAGCACGCTCGTCTCTCTTGTCAATCAGATAAAGAACTATAGTGCTACCCCTTTTGGCTGCTAGTGTTTGGAAAAGAGAGACAAGGAGGCCGGCCGGTGCAAATCTTTGGCAAGCTCCATCCAAAACATTGCTGCAGCCTCTCCCTCTACTCTTACCACTACCTTTAGGAGCAGCAGAAACCCACAGCGATCCATAAGCCACCAGCCAGCAGCCCCCATGGCCAGGCCAAGCCCCATCTCTCTCATTGCCATGGACACGATGGCATGTCCATATCAAATCCGGCTCCTTTGACTGAACCACCACGCTACTAGCCTCCTCTCCCTCTCTATAGTCGAATCCCTACCAGTTCTTATCTTTGTCGTAATCCTTTCGGCTCACTCGGGCGTGCTCGATAGGCAGAGTTTCGTCGAACACCTGGCGGGCGCAAATTGCACGAACTCCCTCCGAACCGACCGGTCCTCCCGGCCCTGTCCCCTCGCCATCGATACCGCCTCTCTCCCTTGTCCTACTGGCGCAGTCCCTGGTCCTCGACTTGTCTCTTTGCTACTGGCCACGCTCGCCGCCGAGCACCACCTGTCCGCGGTGACCACGTCACCCGGACAGGCAACGCTTTTCCGTTCCACTCCCCCAGCTTATAATCATGACCCGGCCATGAGACCGCTCCTCAGCATCTCATTCATCCCCTCTCCCTCTCAGATCGCACCGAGGGCGAAGCCTGCTCCGTTTCTTCCCCGGCCCAACCTGGGAACGAGCCGGCGCTCTCCTCGGACAAAACTCGACGGAGTCGAGCTGGCCGTCGCCTCACTCCGCTCCCTCTCTCCTTCTAGCTCTTCCTGTCGAATATCACGAGCCCTGACCACCCTCTGTATGCCATGCAGCTCGCCTAATCACGCCGCCGCCATTCCCGTTCGTGACGGAGGTCCTGCGCTGCAACCTCGGCGTTGTGTCGTGGTCGCGCTCGACCACGGCGTTGCTCGGGATTCGGGACGCTGCATGCAGGAGCTGGAGGCGCACCTGCACTCGGCCGCACGTCGCCGCGCCATTCCTGCGTCTCCACCGTCGCCTGCGGCCCCGCGAGGAGAGTCTCCATCCTCGTCATCGACCTTGCCGGCGTACAGGAACCCCGCGAGCATGTTCTTGACACCGTCGCAAGCTGCGCCCGGCCGCCTCGACCCCGCGTGCCTCTCCGCTGCCGCCGAACCCCGCTGGTGAGAACCCCGCCCTCCTCCGTCGCATGCATCGCAGCCGCGCCGCTGTTTTCCCGTCGTCGCTAGCGCGAGCGCCAGCCGCCGTCGGATCGGCCATCAAAGGCCGCATGCATGCTGGCCTGCATGCATGGCCACCAACCGGTAGGCCCCGCCCGGGCCGTAAACCTGGCCTCTGCGCGCTGCAGCTGCTGGGCCGATCTGGCCGAGCCCAGAGCCCTTCCGATTTTTTCCTTTTCTCTCTATTAATCTGTCAGTAAATCTCTGTTTAGGATTTAAATCACCACAAATTCGTAGATTGACCAAATGAAGTGTTTCAAGTTTCCAGATGCTCACACATGTTTTCTCTACCACTAGGAATTGCATGCACATGGTTTGGTAGTACAGAAATGTGCCAACAAATTAAACCCTATAAAGTTGCAGATTAAGCATTTTAATTCGTGTAATGTTTGTACGGGGACTTTTTGAATGAGGTTGATTTGGTAGTGCTGTGCATGTTGTTACCTATCCTTTGGCACTGGTCCCACTTGCAAAAGCCTCCTAGATTTTGCTTGCTGAATAAATTAAAAACTGACCAGAGAGCTCTTCTCTGATTTTTAATTCAAAAACCACACATGCTCTGGAAGCAAATCCAAGTTCTACCAGATATAATGTTAAGGTATTTCTTTGCCAAAGGAAATAATTTTCATAGTGGTATTTTATTCTGGGGAATTTATTACTGAAACAGGCACCCTTTCAGTATTTTATTTTTATAAAATCATTTACAAAACAGAAAAATACCAAACCAGTGGGGTTAGTTCACATTTAGTCTCACCTATCCAGGGGTATGTTTGGTGTTGTTTTGTGATGCTCTGATACTGGTGTGGCTAGCTGTTTGTGTTCTCTGGATTCTGGATTGTTTAATTTGTCTAGGTTAATTAAAAATTAATCTGCAAGTGATTCTTGTGTAAGTGTGTTCTAAATGTTGTTAGCTTCCTGTAGGTATGCTGCATGCATTTTTGTGACTCACAGAAAGATTTAGACCATTTAATTGGTCCCCTGAGTCATTTCTGGATTTATAAAAATCATAACTTTGTTTTAAAACCCCAAATTTAGTGAATCCAATTTCTGTAGCTTTATAAAACCAAGATTTACTCTCTGTGATTTTACCAAAAATTTGTGTGCATTATTCGAGTGCCTTGTTAAATAGATGCTAGTGCTTATTTTACTCATAGGGAAATTGTGCTGTTTTTGTTTAAAATGTTTTTAAATGAACTTTGGCACCAGATCTGGTGGTTTCCAAAGTTCATTAGCCACCTATGCTTGTGTAGGTTTATGATTTGTTGTGAGGCGAGCCTTCTTAGCAAAATAACCATCTTGCCCGAGGTGCTGTTATTTGACGTGTGTAGTGTCTCGATTTAGTGGTTGGTTGTTGTGTGTCGTTGTTTGGTTTGATGCTATGACTGTGTGTTGATTGTTTGCTTTTATTTTGCGACGTTAGAATGCGGGCGCTACCGGAGAAGGAGGATCTCGGTGAGGATTTTGAAGAGGAAAGAAGAGCAGAGGATCGTGAAGAAGAAGTCCAGGGACAAATAGCCAACCAAGGCAAGCCACCTCTTGATGCATACCTTGTCCTAATTATCTTGCTCATGCATTATTGCAGGTTTTATAAATTGCATGTTTTATTTATTTGTGTGAGTGGTCATGCCACTCGGAGTTTTATTATCCACCCTTACGGGTGCAGCCCTCGTTGATACCTACTGAACAAACACATTAGAGATACGGTGCTTAACACCTTATCCTCTCTTGTCGCCGCTTTTCAAATAAAGCTAGACTATAGGTTGGGAGCCCTTTGAAAAAGATGTTTTATGAAAAGGTTTCAAGAAAGGAAGTTCTTTGAAAACCTTGGCATGGGGCAACCCTGCCCAAGTGTGAGTTTTTGAAAAGAAAAAGGGTTTGCAAAAGAAGTTTGCTGGAGGCAAGTGGAGGAAAGAAAATGTTTTCGAAAACTTTAGCGCCTAAGTACTCACCCGGACTAAAAGACAGTGCAACCACATTACCCCAAAGTGGGCACGGGGCGTAGCGTAGTAGTTTGTCTCGCCTTAGTTTGGGTCCTGCAAGTGTAAGGGGTAGTCCGAGCATGGACACCTATCGACCGGGCCTTCCCGACGACTGGGGACGCCTTTCCTTTTTAGATGGCAGGGGTACAACCTATGAGCTCCCATTGAATAATGCCCCGCAGTTGGTCGCGGCATTCCGGAGGGTCGAGCTGGTCGGGGAATTTGCTACTCCTGGGTAAACGACCCCTCGGACTCTGGTGTTGGGAGGTACAACTCTAGGCGGCATGTCTTAGGCTAAGGCGAGCAAGCGAAAAACTACGATCGGTTATCCGAACTCGCGTTTTGACGCTTGGTGAACCAGGGATGATCCCGGCGGATTTATCGGATCTTGTGGGGAAAGTGTACAACCTCTGCAGAGTGAAAACTATTCGAATAGCCGTGTCCGCGGTTATGGACGGTTGGAAAGGCTGCTGCTTAGCACTAAAGGGTTTTGGTTTACAAAAGTGTTTTTTTCAAATATTATTTTGGGAAAGTGATGCCATGGGACTGGTGGAAAATGTACCTGGGAGGTACGGTGGAAAGCTGAAATGTTGTGTTGGCCATATGAGATGGCCGGAAAGGAAATTGGGTCACCCTTACCTATTAGTCTTCAAAAGAAACTTGTTTTCAAAAAGGTTTTCAACAAAGATATATAGATGTCATACTCTCGAGAGAAACTATCTCTCACTCCTTGTAACCCTAGAATAGTGCCTGTTCCTCCTTGCTACTGCCAAATTGCATATCACCTCTCTAAGGTGGTTTGCGAGTACAATTCATAATGTACTCATGGCTTTGTCCCTGGCTATTTACTTGGCCAGACTTGGTGGAGTTCGACAGATGAAGAAGGAGTTGACGACGTCTATGCGAGCTAGGAACGTCTTCCCAGTCAGTTGCCTGTAGGGTTATGGCATGACTTGGGCCATGCGAACGCTTTCGTCTGAAGTATTTCCGCTGTGTGATTGTTGATCTCCTGCCATTGCGGCTCTTATGTAAGTATTGGTCATGTGACCTATTGTAATATTTTTATTCGGTACTGTAATGGATGATGTATTTGATACCAGTTCGGTTATGCTTTCACGACACACTGATCATGGGATCGTGAATGTGTATGCATAACGGGTGTTTCGGACAGCACCAAAGCACATATATAGCATTCTTATGTCATATGTATAGTAAGCATGCATTCAAGTTGATAAACAAGGTCTAGACATATATATTCAAACCAGAAAAATCATGTATATATCTACCCCTAAAACTCTAATTAAACTATGTCTTATGAAGTCAATCATGTAGAGAAGTGGTTTTGGGTTTCAAATATGGAAATTTCAAGAACCTCCCAAAAGCTTCATTTTAGAGTGACTAAGAAGGATCCAGGCTTATCTTTTCATTTCATGTTTTAAACTTGTTTAAATCCTGGTCAAACCTAGGATTTGACCAAGATTTATGGGCATAAAATTCAAAAAAATCAGAAAAATAAAAAACCAAAGCACATAAGCATATTCAAGTTGATAAACAAGGTTTGGACATATTCAACCCATACACAAATCATGTATCTACCCCTAACCCTAAACTCTGTCTTATGAAGTCAAGCATGAAGAGAAGTGGTTTCGGGTTTCAAACATGGAAATATCAAAAACCTCCCAAAAACTTCATTTTAGAGTGACTGAGAAGGTTGCATGCTTCCCTTTTCATTTTCATGTTTTAAACTTGTTTAAATCTTGGTCAAACCTAGAATTTGACAAGATTCAAATGGGCATCAAAATTCAAAAAAATCAGAAAAAGAAAAACCAAAGCAATAGTTTTCTTATGTCATATAGTAAGCATTAAAGTTGATAAACAAGGTCTAGACATATTCAACCTAGACAAATCATGTATCTATACCCCTAACCCCTAAACTCTGTCTTATGAAGTCAAGCATGTGAAGAGAAGTGGTTTTGGGTTTCAAACATCGAAATTTCAAAAACCTCCCAAAAGCTTCATTTTAGAGTGACTAAGAAGGATACATGCTTCCCTTTTCATTTTCATGTTTTAAACTTGTTTAAATTATCTTGGTCAAACCTAGGATTCGACATGATTCAAATGGGCATCAAAATAAAAAAAAACAGAAAAAGGAAAAACCAAAGCAATAGTTTTCTTATATATGTCATATAGTAAGCATTAAAGTTGATAAACAAGGTCTAGATATATCCAAACCAGACAAATCATGTATCTACCCCCGGCCTGTCGATCTTATGAAGCTAGTCTACTAGCATGTGAAGGGAACTCGTTTTCGGTTTCAAACATAGAAATTACAAGAACATCCCAAAAGCTTCTCCATTTTAGAGTGACTACGAAGGATACTGACTTCCCTTTTCATTTTCATGTTTTAAACTTGTTTAAATCTTGGTCAAACCAAGGATTTGACCAAGATTCAAATGGGCCTAAAAATTTAGAAAAAAATCAAAAAGAGAATGAAAAACCAAAGCACATAGCATTCTTATGTCATATGTATAGTAAGCATTCAAGTTGATAAACAAGGTCTAGACATATTCAAACCAAAAAATCATGTATATATCTACCCCTAACCCTAAACTGATCTGTCGATCTTATGGAAGTCAATCATGAAGAGAAGTGGTTTTGGGTTTCAAACATGGAAATTTCAAGAACATCCCAAAAGCTTCATTTTAGAGTGACTAAGAAGGATCCATGCTTACTTACTCGTTTTCACGTGTTAAACTTGTCTAAATCTTGGTGAAACCTAGGATTTGACCAAGATATGATTCAAATGCGCAGAAAATTAAAAAAGTCAGAAAATTTAAAAACCAAAGTACATAGTCTTCTTATGTCATATAGTAAGCATATTCAAGTTGATAAACAAGGTTTGGACATATTCAAACCATACAAATCATGTATCTATACCCCCTAACCCTAAACTTTTTCTTATGAAGTCAAGCATGAAGAGAAGTGGTTTTGGGTTTCAAAGATGGAAATTTCAAAAACCTCCAAAAACTTCATTTTAGAGTGACTGAGAAGTTAGCATTAAAGTTGATAAACAAGGTTTAGACATATTCAAACCAGACAAATCATGTATCTACCCCTAACCCTAAACTCGGTCTTATGAAGTCTAGCATGAAGAGAATCGTTTTGAGTTTCAAACGTTTAAGCCAAAAGCCCCATTTCAAATATTTCAAACTTATTCAAAGTTGGTTCAAATTTGAAAGACATACAAGTTATAGCACACATAGTGCATACATTTTCACACATACTGCACTAGATGCTAACCCTATAGTTTGAGGCCACTTGGATGAGGTCGAAAAAGTTCTTGGATTAGAATCGTGTTGTTCGAACCCCGTAGTTGGATTTTTTGAACCTTGATCTGTAGTACTGGGCAAAACCCTAGTTTAACCTATTTAATTATAGATTCGTATATCGATTTTTCTACCTTTTTATTATTACTATGCTGCAGATGTGCGTTTGCCCGTCGAGTGAAACTCGGAGGAAGAGGGATCACTCGGAAGGAGAGAAAAAAGGCAGAGCATTATGGTGTCTTCCCTTTTTCGGGTGATGATGATGATGTTGACTGTTGTGCAGGGTTTGTCAGTGCGCAGGAGGTGCGAGCGAGCGAGCGAGCGAGTCGAGCGAGGCCGAGAATGAGAGAGATTTGTTTTTTTTGTGAGAGGGACAACCGAAGGATCCAGAAGGACCCACAGACTTCCAATACGCATCCTGATGCGTCTTCTCTTGACAAAGAAGATGGCTGGGAGTTGGCGTACCTATTGCACGTGACTTGTGCTCACTCAAGTGTGGGACCTCACGCGTGGGCACCACACGTAAGTGACAGACCTGTTGGTGTAAAAACTCGGTTGATTATAATAGTGCATTAGAACAAAGTTTCCTATGGATTCAAGGGTAGGAAATCCAAGTTAACTCATTTACATGACATTATTTTTTCCATGAAGCAAAGTTAACACTATCAATTGGTACATTTTGGAGTGACTAAGAAGGATCAATGCTTACTTATTCGTTTAATTTCACGTGTTAAACTTGTCTAAATCTTGTTCAAACCTAGGATTTGACCAAGATTCAAATGGGCAGAAAAATAATTAAAAAACAGAAAAATGAAAAACCAAATCACATAGTCTTCTTATGTCATATAGTAAGCATTCAAGTTGATAAACAAGGTCTAGACATATTCAAACCAGACAAATCATGTATCTATACCCCTAACCTAAACTCTGTCTTATGAAGTCAAGCGTGTGAAGAGAAGTGGTTTTGGGTTTCAAACATCGAAATTTCAAAAACCTCCCAAAAGCTTCATTTTAGAGTGACTAAGAAGGATACATGCTTCCCTTTACATTTTCATGTTTTAAACTTGTTTAAATTATCTTGGTCAAACCTAGGATTTGACGAAGATACAAATGGGTGGGCACAAAATTCAAAAAAATCAGAAAAATGAAAAACCAAATCACATAGTCTTCTTATGTCATATCGTAAGCAATCAAGTTGATAAACAAGGTCTAGATATATCCAAACCAGACAAATCATGTATCTACCCCCTGTCGATCTTATGAAGTCTAGCATGAAGGGAAGTCGTTTTGGGTTTCAAACATTGAAATTTAAAGAACATCCCAAAAGCTTCATTTTAGAGTGACTAAGAAGGATACAGACTTCCCTTTTCATTTTCATGTTTTAAATTTGTTTAAATCTTGGTCAAACCAAGGATTTGACCAAGATTCAAATGGCCCTAAAAATTCAGAAAAAATGAAAAGAATGAAAAACCAAAGCACATAACATTCTTATGTCATATGTATAGTAAGCATTCAAGTTGATATACAAGGTCTAGACATATATATTCAAACCTAGGATTTGACTAGCTAAGATTCAAATGGGCATAACAAATTCAAAAAACAAAAACCAAACACATAGTCTTCTGATGTCATATAGCAAGCATTCAAGTTGATAAACAAACTTGTTTAAATCATGGTCAAACCTAGGATTTGACCAAGATTCAAATGGGCATAATTTTAAAAAAATTGTAAAATCAAGGCACATAGTCTTCTTATGTCATATAGTAAGCATTCAATTAAGTTGATAAACAAGGTCTAGACATATCAAACCAGAAAATTCATGTGTCTAGCTACCCCTAACCCTAAACTCTGCACGAAGAGAAGTGGTTTTGGGTTTCAAACATGGATATTTCAAAAACCCTCCCAAAAACCTTCATTTTGGAGTTAATAAGAAGGATCAAGGCTTACTTTTTCATTTTCATGTTTTAATCTTTTTTAAATCTTTGTCAAACCTAGGTTTTGACCAATATTCAAAAGGGCATAATTTAAAAAAAATGAAATATCAAGGCACATAGTCTTCTTATGTCATATAGTAAGCATTCAATTAAGTTGATAAACAAGCTCTAGACATATTCAAACCAGAAAAATCATGATGTATCTACCCCCTATATATCCCTAAACCCTAACTTATGAAGTCAAGCACGAAGAGAAGTGGTTTTTGGTTTAAATCATGGAAATTTCAAAAACCCTCCCAAGAGCTTCATTTTGGAGTGACTAATTAAGAAGCATACATGCTTACCTTTTCATATTCATGTTTTAAACTTGTTCAAATCTAGGTCAACAAACCTAGGATTTGACGAAGAATCAAATGGGTATAAAAAATTTAAAAACAAGCTCTAGATAAGCTCAAGTTGAAAAACAAGTTCTAGACATATTCCAACCAGAAAAATCATGCATGTACCCCCTATATATATATCCCTAAACCCTGACTTATGAAGTCAAGCATGAAGAGAAGTGGTTTTTGGTTTCAATCATGGAAATTTCAAAAACCCTCCCAAGAGCTTCATTTTGGAGTGGCTAAGAAGGATAGATACTTAATTTTTCATATTTATGTTTTAAACTAGTTTAAATCATGGTCAAACCTAGGATTTGACCAAGATTCAAATGGGCATAAAAATTCAAAATAAATGAAAATAAATGAAAAACCAAGGCACGTAGTCTTCTTATGTCATATAGTAAGCATTCAATTAAGTTGATAAACAAGGTCTAGACATATTCAAACCAGAAACATCATGTATCTAGCTACCCTAGCCCTCAACTCTGTCTTATGAAGTCAAGCATGCATGAAGAGAAGTCGTGGTTTTTGGTTTCAAACATGGAAATTTTAAAAACCCTACCAAGATCTACATTTTGGAGTGACTAAGAAGGATATATGCTTAATTTTTCCTATTCATGTTTTATTAAACTTGTTTAAATCATGGTCAAACCTAGGATTTGACCAAGATTCAAATGGGCATAAAAATTCAAAAAAAACAAAAAAATGGAAAATCAAGGCACATAGTCTTCTTATGTCACATTAGTAAGCATTCAATTAAGTTGATAAACAAGGTCTAGATATATTCAAACCAGAGAAATCATGTATCTACCCCTAACCCTAAACTCTATCTCATGAAGTCAAGCATGAAGATATGTGGTTTTTGGTTTAAAACATGGAAATTTCAAAAACCCTCCCAAGAGCTTCATTTTGGAGTGACTAAGAAGGATATATGCTTAATTTTTCATATTCATGTTTTCAACTTGTTTAAATCATGGTCAAACTTAGGATTTGACCAAGATTCAAATGGGCATAAAATTAAAAAAACAATAAAATGAAAAACCAATGCACATAGTCTTCTTATGTCATATATATAGTAAGCATTCAATTAAGTTGATAACAAGGTCTAGACATATTCAAACGAGAAAAATCATGTATCAAGCTACCCCTAACCCCAAACTCTGTCTTATGAAGTCAAGCATGAAGAGAAGTACGTGGTTTTTTGGTTTCAAACATGGAAATTTCAAAAACCCTCTCAAGAGCTTCATTTTGGAGTGACTACGAAGGATACATGCTTAATTTTCATATTCATGTTTTAAACTTGTTTAAATCATGGTCAAACCTAGGATTTGACCAAGATTCAAATGGGCATATATGAATCTTTAGCAGGTGCGTTTTTTTACTAATCCATATGGAATATTTTGATAAAACCCTTTTAGAAGGCTTTGTTAAGGCCTCAAGGACAATGAGTTGGGAGGAGGCCAGGTAGACTGTAGCTAGGCATTGATTCGGAATTTATGATGCTTGCGACTTGCTTGCGCGGCTTGTTGATTTCCCAGGTGACGCAGCTTTTTTTGACTGCCCAGCCATGGATAGGTCATAGGAGTGCAGAGCTGTAGGCGGTGCGGATAAGTACGCGGGGCATTGATGATGTAGGTGTGTTCGGTTGCCCACGCGAGTGCAGAGCTGTAGGGTTATGCGAGTAGGCCTTTAAACTGGGAGGTGGCACAAGAAGATTTTAGTAAGGAATGGTTCCTTTCCAGAGGAATGGAATGGTTCCATCCCCGCGTTCGGTTTGGACAAAAAGGAGGTACAGAATGGTACTGTTTTTTGTTCGGTTGGAGGAATTGGAGAGCAGAACGGAATGTGGTTAAACTAAACTTTTGTCTAAGAATCGTAATTAACAATGGCAAATAGCCTTTTAAATCTTAAAATCGTAATTAACAACGCCTAATGGCCTTTTTAATCTTAAAATCGTAATTAATGTTATTTTTTGTATGGTCGGGGAATTTGGAGAGTAGAACGGAATGAAGTTAAAGTTTAATCTTTTGTCTAAATATCGTAATTAATAGTGGCCTTTTTAATCTCAAAATCATAATTAACAACAACTAATAATTTTTTTGGTTGGATTAGTGAAGTGCTTTGTAATTAATAGCGGCTAAGTAACAGCCGTTCCACCACATTCCACCGATTCGGTGGAATGGGTGCATTCTGCATATGGGGAGAATATTCCCTTTCGAGGAACCACTCGGTTCCGTTCCATTCCACAACCGAACACAAGAATGGGCTCTAGGTGCGGAACGGTTCCATTCCATTCCACTTGGTTCTGGAACCGAACACACCCTAAATGCGTTGCAATGGAAAATGACAGTGTGTGGTGGCCTGATGGTGAAGAAGAAAGGTCGGGCGAAGAGTTGTTGGCTAGAGTCGGTTTTATACGAATCGACGAGGTGCGGGATAGTTTGATTTTAAGGGCTCCTTTCATTCACAGGATAGGGAAATCATAGGAGTAGGAATGTAGGATTGGGATTTGGGATGACATGTGTAGTTAAATCCTATAATAAGATGAGTTGCGTTTGATTGCGCCAAATGAATTTTTCCATGAGGTAGGACCAAATATTTAATCCTATACTAGGATTTGCACTACTTGATGATTCCTATAGGATTATTTCCTATTGGATATGTTCATATGAATCAAACTACTAGTGTAGGAAATATTCCTATAAGATCTAAATCCTATTATCTTATACCAACCTAATATGAATCAAAGAAGCCCTAAAGGATTTTCGAAGGAATCATGTACGAAGTATGATTTTTCTAAGTCACCCAACATATATACTAGGAATAGAACTAAGTAGTACCATATACTTAGGCCCGCATGCACAAATATTAAGTGTGGATTGAGGAAGTCGATAACTTGGGAAAAAACTTTCGCAACTGCACACCTATGTTACCACCCTTGCGACGCTAATTGTCGTAGAGCTGACCTAGAACGAACTCTTGTCTCGGTTAACATGAGAGAGATAAGGGATAAATACAATTGTGATACACTTTCCTAATATTTTGTTGAATGAGATAATCTTGTGTTTTCCTAATAGGGTTAATTAAGTACACATTTGGCAGCTCGTGTGTTGCATACGTTGGTGAACTTTAGACCCCAACTATATATTATTATTTGAACTCACCTCTAACACTTAATTATGTATAATAAGGTCCCTAACTAACCTCAAACACAATTAGGTATAACAGCGGTCCATAACTAACCTCAAACACTTAATTAGGTCTTACATTGCCCCCTTAGACTACCCCTTACCCTCAGCGACGTACGCAACATGGTGTTTGGGTTGAATGGCCCACCCTATTTTAAAATGTTTTAGTTAATTAATTATGTAAAAAATTATCACATATAAAGTGGAAAAAAGAAAATTAGTAAGGTGTGCCCACCTGGCCTACGGTTGTTTTGTGCGTCCTCCACTGCGTACTCCTCTTGATCTGTGACGATGAACATAGTTCTTTAGAACACATGCAACACTTACAGTTGATAGGCCGTTGCAAAGCTAATCAATGATAAAACCTGCTTTCATAATCCATTGTACTTTGATTTAATTAGTCCCTCTAATGGACCCCAACTATGTGTGCTTGAGATTTAGCAAAATGCTTTGCCGCCGTGCCACATAACAAATAATAAACAGACCAATCAAGTTTTTATCATTGCTAGACCTAACTAAGTGTTCAAGTGCTCAATTTTGACCACATTAGAGTTGAGGGGCCAAACATAATTCTTAAATACGTGAGGGACCGAACATATACTTCTAAACACCCGAGGGACAAGACAAATTTGAGTACTATTGTTATTATTAGACTAGTCACAATGGGGAGTATCATATAATAGTATCATACATATGATACTAATGTACGATATTATTTTCACAGTCCATATTATCATCATGTAGTAGTATAATATGTTACATGTATTTAGGGATTTGTAGAATCTCAATACAAAAGTGTGTACAAGATTTGTTTGGCAGTAATTTTTCTAGTTCTACATGATATGATACGATATCTACCTATGATACCACTATCGTCTCTTTCATCATTAACTGATATGACACATCAACATTTTGCATGCATGTAGTGCATGATACTACTTATGATATTGCCATTGCGAGTAGTCTCCCTTTGTCCTAGAGTACAATGCCAATTTGTTTTCAGAGGCAAACTTAGACTAATACTTGGGCCCGCCAATTATGAGTTGCATGTCATTCAAAACTATATCATCGGATGCTTGTTTCGATGAACTTTCCAATGGTATATTTTGCGGATGTCATAAAATTAGGCTGGTCATACTATTTCTATAGTGGGTAGTATCATGGAGTAGTATCATAGTAATGCTACATTTATTATTTTTTAGAATCTCAATGCAAATTTGTGTACAAGATTTGTTTAGCATTAAGTTTTCTCGTTGTTTGCGCTATGATACAGTATCTACCTATGTTACACTAATCTCCTCTCTCCTACTTAATTAGCTGCCACATCAACATTTTTGTGGGACCAATGTGTATGATACTAGCTATGATACTAGCACTATCATGTGGGTACCTAAATCTCGAGTCAAAGTTTGACACGAAACCGATGTGGACTTTATTCATGGTGGAAGGGAGTAACAATCATAAGCACATTATTATTATTGTTTGAACAACATTTTATTTGATGTGCCATAAGAAGTTTAGAAACTCCTAGCCTGCGGAGGTGGCGTTTTGGCACACGCGTGCATATGCACCAATTATAGAAAATGATTAAAAAAAATTATATAAATGTTAATTTTTTTGGTATACATTGTGACATCATATGTTCGTTCACAAGTTTTCGTGGAAAAACGACATTTTGTGTGGCGTGTAAAAAAAGGCAAAAAATATACTGTACGTAGTCGTGTTACAACATCAAAATTTGTCTTTTTTATAGGAGCCACATAATTTTTTTGTGAGAAAACTTGTGTACCAACATAAAATGTCTAGATATACATGTAAAATTTTAGTTTAGAATTTTTTGACACTTTGAAATATGGATTCACATAATGGGAGCATATGCTCCTATGAGGCAAAGTGCATTTCCGCTAGCCCCCGCCATTTCTTATATCTCTATATTGTCTATATATCTATACCTCTACCTCTACCCCCTTGGATTCCTGAACAGACGTACAGTACTAGTAGGGCCTACTATTTATTATTATTACATACTCTAAAAAAAAACCTACTGCAGCCAAAATTTAATATCATCGAGCGGTAAAATTCCCCGCCAACGCCCAAATATCTCGCGCCGCAAAGTTTCAGATCTGCGAATATTTTTTTCCTCAAAAGAAGGACTGCGAAATTCCCTTCTACTCCTCTATCGCCCAGCTTCGCCCTAGTTTCGCCCGCAAGCCCTCAGAGAAACCGCCCCTCTTGCCTACCTCCAGATCTTCCCGGCCGCCGCACTTCGCCGTTCAAGCTGCCACGGCTTCAAACCCCGAGGCTGCCCTATCCGCACCTACTCCGGCGTCCACCGCACCGTATCTCGTTCGCCGACTCTATCGACCACCGCACCTGACCAGCTTCGCCGACACCGACGCCACCGTGCACTGCACATCATCTGCTTCACCGACCTTCTAGTTCGGCCGGCGCGCTGAACACTTCATCGACCGCCCAGCATGTCCTTCTCCGACCCCCCAAGATCTGCTTCCCCGGCACCCACCGCAACAGCAGTCCCCTCGCCGACCTCCACGTCACCCGTAAGAACGCGGAACACGTCTAAACGCCGCCCAGAAATAGGTAACCAGACATCCCTGCGCGTTTTGTTCTGTTAGGAGTATTGCAGCTGACTGTATTTCTGAATTCGTGCTATATTTCTAACTTACAAGTGCTTTCGTTGATAACCACCTCATCCTTTAGGTTTAAACACGACGCATAAGTATGTTTTTCCGTGACCAAACCCACCCATTCGCTGAAACTCTACATGGTATCAGAGCCTAGGTTTCCTTCCTGCTAGCCGCCACAAACAGTACCAAACAAGTTCTTCCTTTGATCACAAAACCCACCGTTGAGATGTAGAAATCCAGGCGGCGGGAGGCCGCATCAGGTGCTCTGCGTCGGTTGCGGCTATCACACACAGCGATGTGAGCTGTGTGAGATCGGCGGCTGCTCGCGCGGGGAGAAAGAAGAGGGTGAAGATCGTTTTGGTTTAGAAAGGAGAGAAGAGGAAGTGAATCCGTGGCAGAGAGATCTGGATCCGTGTGAGGGGCAGAAGTTGGAGGCGTGCGGAGTGGGGCGAGCCTTTGAGCGCAGGGCGGAGCCGGAGGTTGGTGCTGGACGTTGACCAGCGCGAGCCGGTCGATGTGGCCAGGTGCCGTACGCCAGGTTGGCCAGGGCGCGCAGACGAGGCGCCATCCGAGTGGAAGTGAGGAGAAAATGGAGATGTGAGGCTGTGAGGATATGTGGTGATGGAGTTGATGAGGCTGCGGTTGAGTCGTGATGGAGTTGATGAGGCTGCGGTTTAGTGGTGATGGTGATGGTTGTGGATATGTCCAGGGGAAAGGCATGCGTGCCTGAGGTGAGACTGGTTGAGGCCTGACCGGGGGATAGGCATGGGTGCTTGAGGAGTGGATGGTTGAGGCAGGAGTTGGCTGGGGGTTTGTGGGAGAGACGGAAGAGGTGGCCGGGCAGAGTGGAGAAGAGAGGCTGAGGACATTGAGGCGAGTGTGGATGGTTCTGCGGAACTTGTGTGGTGAGGCAGCCGGGGTTGTTGAGGACGTGTATGGTTAGGAGTTGTGCGTATCCCAGATGGTTGAAGCTGGATATCTTCGCTGCTGATGAAGAGATGAATCGAGATGACAAGATGATGGAAAGTGCAATGCTGTCATGTATCCTAGGAGTTATGCTGAATGTTCATTACTGGTAGTTGTCATATGTGTCATGTTGTTGTTGCAAGATGGCCATGGTTGTTTACCCATGATCATCTTGAGGGGGTGTGTTACCATGAGTGAGTTTAGTAGTAGCGCTGTAGTAATATTGTATCCAGTGTGAGGCCCATAGAGGCCCATGTCCAGTAGTATTGTAACCCTAACTCAGATGATATAAATACAGTGTGGTGGTCTGAGTAACCTAACCCACCCATTCGCTGAAACTCTACAAAATATGAGCCACCAATCATGAGCCGTTGAATGCTCTACATGTCCACGATTGACAACAACAACAACAACAACAAAGCCTTTATTCCCAAACAAGTTGGGGTAGGCTATACAAGTCCACAATTGACACGATTACAATTTCTCACTATTTGGCCGTAGGCTACTGCTCTAGTTACATCATGTTTGATATCTTTCTGCGATCCTGTATTACATGTTTATGCACGTCATAATGCTTCTACCAAGGTTCAAAAAAGCGCTAGGCGCTAAGCGAGCGGTGAGGCACTGCTTAGAGGAACTGCTGCTTAAGCGAGCTTAAGCGCCGCTTAAGCGCTCAGGCTAAAATCGTACGAACATGAAACAGGGAAGTCAAGATGGGCACATATACCCCTATAATATGCTGTAAATTTGTATCCTAAGCATGTAATGCTACATTTCTGAGGAATACGGGGATTAATACCTTGGTTAGCCTCGGTTTTGCTCCAATTTCTTATAAACACACAAGCAGCTAAGCAAACAATGTAACAAACACAAACAAGCAGCTAAGCTTTACTGGAGTAGCAAGCAGCTAAGCAGTAGAGGAGTAGCAAGCAGCTAAGCCAGACCTAATCACCATCAATGCATCGAGCAAGGAGCAGAGCAACACAGGCAACACACCAACACTCGCATAGAGGAGATTCTAGCACAAAACACGACCAGATTCCCTGTCTCGCTTAATCGAACGCTTAGGCCAAAAGCGAAGCGGAAGACAACCGCTCAGCGCTTAAGCGCGCTTAAGCGTACCTAGGCGTACGCTTTTTTGAACCATGGCTTCTACTACTATTTGGTGTCAATTTAATTATAGCAAAGCCGTGACTCGTAACTGTTTGTTATTATTACACGTGCAGCAGGCACATCTTACACTCATAAACGTAGAGTAAAGCTCGCCTATAATCATGTAAGTACCTGCTGTTTTTTGTATATTGCTTAATGCAAACTTCTATATCTTGGACCTGTTTCTGTTTACAATTGGCCTCTCCTTCATGCAGAGGAGAAACAGTGAGGCACCAGGTTCTTCTGTCCAAGTACCCGATGAGGTCCGTGTGACTCAAAAAAAAGCTCACGTAAGTTCCCTGTTTTTTTTGGAATGTTAATTTACCTCCTGTGCATAGTTCAATTGCATCATTTTCTGTATGTTGCACTACCTAAGTTGCCTAATGGAATCTAATAAAATATAAACAATGACCATATGGAACATTGCACACTGCCTTTGACCCATCTGGCATCCGGCATGCCTGGGTATAAGTTACATGATTTGGCTATGTTAATACAAGTCCTGAAATTCTATTATGTTAATTTTTTGCCTGTTGCTTCATTGAGTTTGCCTGTTGTTCCATGGCTAGTGCATGAAGTTTGATAGAAATGATCCTAGCTGAAATGATGCACTTTGTGTTTTTTTATTGCTTTATTCCTAACCTAGCTTCCTATTCTACTTGAAACATGATTGCTTTATTCCTAACCTAGCTTCCTATTCTACTTGAAACATGGTGAAAAAATAGTTATATTACTTGTTTAAATGTCTAGCTTTGTTTTTCTGAGTCCCATTGACATGATGTGGTATATCCATATTCAAATGATCTGGCTGTTTATATAATACGCTCCATGTTCAATTGCTTCATTCAGTTTCTAGTAATCTATTATACATGATGCACATGGTGCTACTTGTTATATGCCCTTTTTTGTTTGAGTTTGATCATGAATTCAAGATTAAGCATTGCCTAAACGTTGACCAACGTAGGAAGATTCCCTCCCTTGTCTATACGTTGTGAGATAGATGATGAGACCTCTCTAGCAGCGAATTTATACGCGCTAGATAACACCCCGTTTAATTCGGTCCTGTTGGGACTCGAACCCGGGTGGGCTGGCTGCGCACTCGCAAGCCTTGCCACTGAGCTAGCACTCAGTTCTCAGATTAAGCAATGCCTCGTTATGCTTAATTTAAATGTTATGGCACTTCATACAAGCCATACAATTAATTGTTGCATTGACCTTCTGCGATGTCGAAGGCACTATCTGAGTCATGCTTAAATCAATCATACATTATTTTCCTAATAGTATCAAATCCAACATGCACATCTTTTGACTGTATTTGGCTATTTGCTAGATTTCTTCTGTGCAGTGACCTGGCTTCGTTATTGGGCACATGATGTCTAGTTGCTTGGTTCATTGTATACATCATCGCCATGATCTAGTTTGGTTTGTTCTAAGAGGCATGTGGCTTAACTGGTTTCTTTGTTGTATCTGCCCATGGTTCTTTCAAAATTATGTCAACAATGCTGTTTGTTTGCCTTGTATTGTATTGCATTTTAACTTGTTTTGTCTTAGTTTCAGCCTGCAAACAAAGCTGTAATGTCAGTAGGGACAACCCATTTATCAAGTGTTGCGGTCATTTCACAGAGCAACAGTGACAGTGGCACGTGCTCTCATTGGTCCACTGAGTCCGGTACACCAACCATTCCAGAAGAAATAGATGTACGAGGCTCTATTTTTGATTGCTTGTTGTGTTATATCAGCTCAATGATGTTCTTGAAATTGGAGGTCTTTTATTGCATCATATGATGTTGTAACTTGTTTTATCTAAATTTCAGGCTTCAAATAAAGCTACAATGCCAGAAGCAAGGGCCAATGCCTCAAGTATTGATGTTTCACAAAGCAGCAGTGAGAGTGCATATTGCTCGCATAGGCCCATGGTATCTATTGGTCAACTTAATCCGGCACAAAGAGATTTCGGGGATGCACTCCAAGAGGCAGTTGATATATTTGGGCGGGAAAACAAAGATGCTGATGAATTAATTGCCAAGACACGCCAAGAGATACATGAATTGAAAAATAGGCAAACTTTGACAGAAAATGTTCTAAAGAATCTCCTATGCACTTGTCATGGTAAGCCAGTTGTGATGTGTCTGGGAATTGAAGGTGTCTAAATAAACTTTGATTCTGTTGTTCAGTCAAGTGGACTGCTGATGCCAATGCTGTAACTAATTACTGCTCAAAATTTCGTTCAAAATTTCGTGGTCTGTAATAATTGCAAATTTTGTTGTTGTACTAAAATTAGATATGTTCCATGTGGCTGCTGTATTTTGTGTGAAATAATTTCCTGATGTGTACTTCAATTAAACCATAAATCGACTGCATGCTGAAAATTTGAATCTGAGCGCACGTGTGAACTATTTTCTGCTCGTAATGCAATAACGGCTGTTTCTTGGAAGGACTACGTACATGGGTGAAAAGTTAGAGAAGCTACAGTACTCTAACTTGAAGGTGAAAAGTTAGAGAAGCTACAGTACTCTAACTTTCCTTCCCCCAAACCATATGTCTAAAATCCAAATAATTTAAATTAATTTGCACAATACAAACTTGTGTCTTGCATTTGAAGTAATTACATGCAGAGAAAATTATGGTGTAATAAAATTTAGTTTAGTTTTTAAACATCTACAGTAATCACCTTTATTAGTTAAAGACAGTGCATAACCTTGTACTTATGCTACAGAAGCCTGACTTTGCTTCTTTATTTTTCCTGACTTAGCTCCTTCACGTTAGAGGATACGGTTCCCGTACATGGTAGCCCATTAATAATTATGCCTGCTAGCAAGATAGATGGTCCTTATTATAGTCAGGCATGTCAACTTGTATGATTAAAAGTAGTTCGTACACATTAAATCTACCATCTGCATTTTTCTCTGTAATAACTTTTCTTTTTACACTACTCAAAACTTGTCTGGCTAATATGAAATTTGAGATGGCAAAACCCGGGAAAGATAAAGATATCACCAAAAACTCTTTCCTGCGAAATGCTGGGTTTTGAAGCCCAAGTCCAAGTCTTTCTCTGCTCAAGTTTTGGAGGAACAACTCCAAGTAGAACGAGTTGCAACAGCTATGCTAAGAACAAAAGTTGACATGTTGAGATCGAGATTAGAAGCATGTGATGCCCTACTGCACGAGGCCAATCAAGTTCGTTATAATCTCCCAAAGACTAAGAAAATGCCATAGATAATTGGAGATGAACACTAACATAGTGAGTACATTGGTCTTGTGAAATGTTTCCTTAGATTAAGGCACCGTTCAGACTTTTGTTGGTGGATGCATTTATCTGCGGTTGGGATCAACTTGGTAGTTGTTCCTGTGGATGTTATATAAATTAATTGCCTAGCCTTTTTTGAATCAGTTCGAACTTAAATGGTATCATAGCCAAGGTCTCAAGTTTGAATTGTCGAACGTGTGGTTTAATTTAATCTCTGTCGGGCGGCAAAATCTCCCACCAATCCTGAAATATTTCAAACGCATTTTTGAATGGGATTAAGAAGATAGATCATGATCATGGTAGTGACCTATATTCAACGTGATGATGATTTGATTTTGCACTCGGCCATGAACAGAGGTACTAGTACGGTGTCACAATTTTTTATCATTATACTTGTACCTTAGCGAAATTCAAAATCTCATAGCGGCAAAACTTCCCGCCCACAAAATACAAAAATTTCACACGCTTCCAAATTCCCATTCTACCCCTGTGGAGATGACAGCAAAGTCGGTTGGTGAGGGGTTTGCCCGTCATTTTTTCGATCACCACCTCCCTAGCCCGGAAACCCTCCCAAAAAAAATACATTTCCTTCAGTCTCTCATCTGAGACCACCCACCGGAACTTCTCAAGTCCCTCTCTCTACCACCTCCACGACCACCGCACCGGAACATCCCCGCCGGACTTCCCTGGCCTACCCGAGCCCTCGCGATCCTCGTCATCCGGCTGCCTGCCGGAGCCGCTTCATCGACGCCGTCATCAACCGGACCGGATCATCCCCGCCGAACCTCGAAACCATATGCTCATCCAGCAGTCTACCGCAGTCGCTTCAGCTGCGGTATCGTCCACCCCACCGGAGCCGCTTCGCCGGATCCGTCGTCCACCGCATCGGATCTTGCTCACCGACACCGCTGTGCATGAACCGGATCTGCTTCACCGGCGCAGTGCATGATCTAAACTCTTCTACTGTCGCTTTTCTATTGCTTGCCTGCAAGTTCTTGTTTAATCTTGGGGGAACCTGTTTGTGCTAACGACGCGCCGTTACGTTTTTGCAGATGAGATGAGTAACCATGAAGTGTAATGGCCGTCTCTCCAACCCCAAGTAGCACATGTAGCGTACTTCATCACCGGATCTATCAACCCCAGGAAGATCTGTTGTGACTCCCACAGAGTGCTTCTCCTAATGTAAGTCCCTTGTTTTAGCGCCATGTTCTGGGTTCAGATGCTTGTTTGTCTGAAGCTCTTTTAGTTCATTCCTAGCTATGACCGTAACACGTTGCTATTTTCTACTTCATTGCTAACTTTAAGCGATTGAACATTTTGGTTTGCATTCCCTGCTCTGTAGATGTAGCCATCATAACTTCTATCTTGCTCAGTCGTTGTTACAAAAATTATACTGTAGGTATTATAGTAACATCCTGCTATTATTTAGTTCATGGCCAATTTTAAGTAATTGCACATGTTGGTTCGCATTCCCTGCTCTATAGCTTTTGGCATCGTAACTTCTATATTTGGTTTACATTCCCTGCTCTGTAGATCTAGCCATCATAACTTTATCTTGCTCAGTCGTTGTTACAAAAATTATGGCCTGCTACTATGTTGTTTGTGCCAATTTTTTACTCCATGAACATGTTGGCTTGCATTCCCTGTACTACAGGTGATGCCATTGTTTTGTATCTAGTTCATTGTAAGCTAACAAAGTAAGGACTTAGTTTGGCATGCTATCACTCTGCTATCTAGCCTGTAGTACAAATAAACTTGTCATACTACTAGATAATAATTTTGCGTGCCATCTTGTTCTTCAAAAGCTGCATTATTGACTTGTTTCTCTGACTTGGCATGACGCTCACATATGGAAAGCTGAACATATTGGTTTGCATTCCCTCTTATACAAGTTCACAGGTGATCCCACTATATTCTGTATCTGGTCCATCCTAAGCTCCAGCATTAACTATCCTCCATGTGTTGCTCATTACAAGTTTATATCCCGAAACATCTTGATTTGCATCCCCTTCACTATAAGTTCAGGAGTATTATTTAGTTCACGGCCAAAGTGAAGTAATTGCACTTGGCACATGTTGGTTCACATTCCCTCCTCTTTAGCTTTTGCCATCGTAACTTCTATTTTTGGTTTACATTCCCTGCTCTGTAGATGTAGCCATCATAACTTCATCTTGCTCAGTCGTTGTTACAAAATTTATAGCCTGCTACTATGTTGTTCATGCCAATTTTGTACTCCCTGAACATGTTGGTTTGCATGGGACTCGACAGTAGTAAGTCTGTTGTTTCATTCTAACATGCTCTGTTATATTGGCTGTTGGTATGCGGCATGCACTCTTTGTTTGCTTATTGTGCGCATTACAATGATCTTGTTATAACGACGAAATGATGAGTTCCAAATTCTTTGCCAAACAATATTGTAGTGTCTTTGCCTTTCCATTGTTGCTGTCTTAACTTGTAATGTCTTTGTTTCAGATATAGGTGTTGCATGGACAACTTAAAAGATTGCCGGATCGCTTCATTGTATTGCTAGGTTTAATTACCATTCAATTTCTCTGGGTTCTGTAATATTTTTTTCAATGCCTTGCAGCTGATGTAATATTTAGTTAGTTTTTATAGTTCTTTCGCGCATTTTTTCTTTGGTGCTTGTGGTAAGTGAGGCTATCCGACAGAAATCAATGCTGCGTAAATATTCTCAGTATCTAAATCACGAATTCCCATCCCTTAAACGGCCCAATTAAGCGAAATCACATATGTGCCTGCCCGCAAAATCCTAAAGCGCATATTATGCCGGCATATAAACAACAACTAAACGGGCTGGCCCACTTACTTCTTGGGCCAGCCCATTTGATTTATGGACCCCACACACTAATTGGGCTGGCCCACTTGCTTTAAGGTGGACCCCACCAACTACTGGGCCGGCCCACTAATTAGTTGGGCCAGCCCATTTGCTTTTTTGGTGGACCCCACATAATAAATGGGCCGGCCCTTTAAGAGGAAAGTGGGACCCACCTGTGTTTTTGGCCCGGCCCACTATCTTGTTGGGCCGCCCACTTGCTATATTGTGGACCCCACATACTAGTTGGGCCGGCCCTTTAACAGGAAAGTGGGACCCACATGTGTTTTGGCGGCCCACTATCTTGTTGGGCCGGCCCACTTGCTATATGGTGGTCCCACATACTAAATGGGCCGGCCCTTTAAGAGGAAAGTGGGACCCACTTGTTTTTGGCCCGGCCCACTATCTTGTTGGGCCGGCCCACCTGCTATATAGTGGACCCCACATACTAATTGGGCCGGCCCTTTACCAGGAAAGTGGGACCCACCTGTGTTTTTGGCCCGGCCCACTATCTTCTGGGCCAGCCCACTTGCTATATGGTGGACCCCACATACTAAATGGGCCGGCCCTTTAACAGGAAAGTGGGACCCACCTGTGTTTTTGGCCCGGCCCACTATTTGTTGGGCCGGCCCACTTGCTGTATGGTGGACCCCACAAACGAAATGGGCCGACCCTTTAACTGGAAAGTGGGACCCACCTGTGTTTTTGGCCCGGCCCACTAGCTTGTTGGGGCCCACGCTATACGGTGGACCCCACACACTAAATGGGCCGGCCTTTTAACAGGAAAGTGGGACCCACCTGTGTTTTTGGCCCGGTCCACTTGCTTCTTGGGCCGGCCCAGTTGCTGTAAGGTGGACCCCACATGTTAAATGGGCCGGCCCATTTAAGTTTTGACCAGTCAACCTTAGAGGTTAGGCCCGGCCCACGTAACTAATGGACCAGCCCAGCTATATAGTTGACCGGTCAAACTATGTCATCTGGCCCGGCCCGCTTAAGACGTGGCAGGCCTCGTGTGGGCCTACCATCTACCACGGGGTTTCAGCCGGTTAACGCCGTTAACTGGCAGTTAACGGCGTCTGCCACGTGTCAGTTTGCATGACGTCAGCAGTCAACGGGCTCCCGAAAACACTTCCGCAACGGTCCGATTTTCCGTGGCGGAAGGGCGCCCAAGCGCGACGGACCGAAAAAATCGTCGTTGGACTTTGCCTGACGCAGTTTCCACAACGGAACCCATATCGTCGGGTTAGGCCCATAGGCGACGAAAAATACCCCTTAGCGGACGATTTTGAGACGTTGTCTATCAGAACTTTTCTTGTGTTGACATCGGCAACGACATTACCAGGCTTGGGCGTTGCAACCTCTCAGTGGCGAACTTCGTGGACATCCAGAAAAGGTGGAAGCCTGCCGATTCCACTAGTAACAATAAGGATTCGTTGGCTTACTATGCTGCGGCCATTATAGACAGCCAGTACAAATCTATCATGAAAAAACTTACGAAAGAGGAACACAAGGTGTGGAAGCAGGTGCCCTTGTCCATGAAGCATATCCTGTATGCAAGCATCGACGCATACGCGACATATGAGGTATACAGGCGAATAGTGAACTTTGAGAAGGGTCAACAAAAATTGGCGGAATTCCAGGACAGCGGGAGTAAGAAGAAGAAGAAGAAGAAGAAGAAGAAGAAGAAGAAGAAGAAGAAGAAGAAGAAGAAGAAGAAGAAGAAGAAGAAGAAGAAGAAGAAGAAGAAGAAGAGCAACATGGTACAGGCTGTGGAAGCTGAAGAGGAAGACCACTGAAAAGGATAGCCTAGTGTTAAAAGTAGTACAGTACTAGTATGTATACGATCGTGTGTGTATGCACCCAGTGATAAGTAGTACAGTATATTTTATCTTGCAAGTAGTTTTAAAAGTAGTACAGTACTACTGTAGTATGTACGATCGTGTGTGTATGCTCCCAGTGTCATGAGTACATAACTGATGATAATAATACTAATATGTATGGTAGATCTTTTTTTTATCTTGCATACTCCCTACGATCCATAATAAGTGTGCCGTTTCACTCTAACAGCATCCACTGTGTTGTCCACAACAGCTATCCTCGTCCACAAGCAATAAGTGTAGTCCATGCCCATATATAGAGTGGACACGTACAAGCTTTTGGTTGCCCATAAGTAAATAGTAATTATTTTACTCTGTGCTCTGTCTTGCATGTGTGTACTTCTAACAAATATGTGCGTCCCAGCGTGTGCCAAAGTTAACCTTATACTGAGTATATTGTACTATAGTATTACTCCCTCCGATCCACATTACTTGATGCTAAAATGGAAGTATCTATAGTTACAATATGTCTAGATACATCTACATTAGAGTCATCTAAACCATGATTAAGCCGAACCTCTGCCCCAAGACATGACATCTCTTCTACGTAGTAGAATGCTCTCCGTCCATAATAAAATATAATCAATGGATGGGACTGGATACCTTTGTTGGGAAGGTATCGTCACCTGCCGAGTAGGGTGTATGTAGGCATCCTATCACGTCAGGACAGCTATCCAGTAGTAATATCCATCTCCCAGTGACCCAGTCTATGTATGTGTCTTGTCTTGTCGATCCATGGACATGGCACCTACGAGGTACTCCACTGCTGATGATTTTGTAGAGTACGTATATTTATATGAGCACGATGCTTTGTACAAAGTTGTCCCGGTCACCTCAAGGTTGCATTAGCAGGACGAAAAACAGTTAGTCCCTTTCTATATAAGGAGTACTTATTTTGAGGATTAATTGTTCTCCTTCTCGATGCGAATGTAGAAACGCAGCAGCTTGGAAGGTCCACCAAGCACCTGGTACAGCGGCGGTACCGAGAGGAACGACGTGAGTTCATCAAACGCGACGTCGCCCGGCAAGGCGCAGCTCGACGCCTCCAATGACACATTCACGGTGTCCGCCCTGCTCCTCGAGTGCGCCAACGAGCACGACGCCGGCCCATTCGCCCACATCTTTGCCGTGTACAGAGGCCACACGCACGCGGCCGCCCTAACGCACACGGTAGACACGATGGTGGTCGAAGTCGAACCGAGCACGCCGATGATCAGGACGAACACGGCGCCGTCCTCCCCTTCGGCGATGATCCGCAGGCACGGCGAACCCGGCACCGGCACCAGCACCTCGAACACTTTGGTCGTGTTGTACGGCGGGAGCTTGTGCACTTGGATCGAGTGGGCCGCTGCAAAGTGGGCGACGAGCGCTGTTGGCGGGGCGGCGAAGTCGCAGCCGGGCTCCGTGCAAGCGCAAGGGGCGTGCGGGCATGCAATCTTGTGGTCGTGGACCTGGTGGTAGGCCACCAAGCTCCCGCAGCTGCTGTGGGGGCACTCAACCGTCGCCGCTGATACGACGGCGTCCATTGCCGGGTCGTGCTCGAATCCGCCGCGGGGTTCCACGCACCTATGGCACCGGTTCCCGGGAAGCTCGCTGAGGCAGCGGCCGCAGGCCAAATGATTACCCTTGCACTGCACAAATCAAAGTTCGTGGATTGCCATTTTTGCAGTAGTGAACCCACAAAAGAAACATCAATGGAGTGTGGGAGGGAAAGGGATCGACCTTGAAGACGGGGGGCTTGAGGGGCTGGGAGCAGAAAATGCAGTGAAGCACGGTGGAGTCCATCTTCAGGGTAACGGTGACAGTTTCCAGCATTGCGAGCGCGCGAGGAGTATGTGGCCTATCGATGGCCTCTCTTATCTCCTAGCCTCGAGGCTGGAGTACTCTATTTAAGGGGATGGGAAGGGATTTTGCTTAAGACGAGGAAAACCCAATATAGTACCTCCATCTCAAAGCTTAGCTTATATTATTTTTAGAAAGTCAAATTATGTCAAAATTGACTAAGCATTTACCGAAAATCATGGTAGTTAAAAAATGTGTATCTCCACCATCATACTATTTGAGACTATATTTGTGATGGTAATAGGCACAACTACATACACAAAAATTGACATCATCTGATTATTAGTTATTTGGACTGCGGGATGAACTTTTTGGAACTGTGCATTAAGCACCGGTAACCACTTAGGGCTTCTTTGATTCATAGGATTGACATAGGAATTATGTTGGATTTGATTCCTATGGGAAAATTTCAATCCTACACCTTTCCTATTTCTACACTCTCCACATTCCTTTGAATCAAAGCAGCAGTGCTTCTTTGTTTTTTATAGTAAGTGAAAGGACATCTAAAAAACAGGAGAAATGATCTGGAAGTGCACATAGTTTTATATAAATCAGATGGAGGGGTTACAATTACATATAGTTGGAGTATTCACTTCCGATTCACAAAAAAAAGGAGTATTCACTTCCACGCTGCATTATTATTAAGTACAGTATAAGTACTACTACAAACAGTTCAGCACAAATATGAAACGAAGAATCCATAAAAAAATAGCAGCCGTACGAACAATCAAGTACTTTTCATCGAAATTTATCATTCCTCATGACAAATTGACAGTTTTTTCAACTACGCAAAGTAGCAGTAGCTACATCTGCTTGCATATGCGAATGTAGAAACGCAGCTCCTTGGACGATCCAGCACCAACGAGGTATGGCCCCGGCACAACGAGGAACGACGTGAGCTCCTCAAACACGACAGCGCCCGGCGACGCGCTGCCAGAAGCATCGGCAGACATCTTCACGACATCCCGCCTGCAGTCCGATTTCGAGGACGGCGGCGGGCCGTGCGCCCAGATCTTCACCCTGTAGAGCGGCCACACGGATGTGGCCGAACTGACGCATACCAAAGACAAGACAATGGCCGGGCCGAGCGCGTCGATGTACAGGACGAACACGGAGCCGTCATCCCCTTCGACGACGAGCAGCCTGCGAACCAGGAGGAGCAAGAAGCACGTTGAAGGTTGATGGTCGCGAAATGTGATGGCGCAACACCAGGGATTCCGGCGCCAACGTGAACCACAACAAAACCAAGTACTTTGTCCCAACGAAATAGTGAGGTTGTCAATCTCACCGGCTTGCTGTAACAAAGGATTAAACGTATCGAGTGGAAGATGTTTGCAAAGAAAATAGTAAACACAATTGCAGTAGATTGTATGCTATGTAAAGAATAGGACCGGGGTCCACAGTTCACTAGAGGTGTCTCTCCCATAAGATAAAAGCATGTTGGGTGAACAAATTACAGTCGGGCAATTGACAAATAGAGAAAGGCATAACAATGCATATACATGATATGATAAATATAGTGAGATTTAATTGGGCATTACGACAAAGTACATAGACCGCCATCCAACTGCATCTATGCCTAAAAAGTCCACCTTCAAGTTATCATCCGAACCCCCTCCAGTATTAAGTTGCTAAGCAACAGACAATTGCATTAAGTATGGTGCGTAATGTAATCAACAACTACATCCTTAGACATAGCATCAATGTTTTATCCCTAGTGGCAACAGCACATCCACAACCTTAGAACTTTCTGTCACTGTCCCAGATTCAATGGAGGCATGAACCCACTATCGAGCATAAATACTCCCTCTTGGAGTTAAGAGTAAAAACTTGGCCAGAGCCTCTACTAATAACGGAGAGCATGCAAGATCATAAACAACACATAAACAATAGATTGATAATCACCATAATCATAGTACTCTCTATCCATCGGATCCCGACAAACACAACATATAGAATTACAGATAGATGATCTTGATCATGTTAGGCAGCTCACAAGATCCAACAATGAAGCACAACAAGGAGAAGACGACCATCTAGCTACTATGGACCCATGGTCCGGTGAACTACTCACTCATCACTCCGGAGGCGACCATGGCGGTGTAGAGTCCTCCGGGAGATGAATCCCCTCTCCGGCAGGGTGCGGAGGCGATCTCCTGAATCCCCCGAGATGGGATTCGCGGCGCGGCGTCTCTGGAAGGTTTTCCGTATCGTGGCTCTCGGTACTGGGGGTTTCGCGACGGAGGCTTTAAGTAGGCGGAAGGTCAACGCGGGGGCCACGAGGGGCCCAGGTAGGTCGGCGCGGCTAGGGCTGGGCCGCGCCGCCCTAGCTCCTGGCTGCCTCGTGGCCCCACTTCGTTATCTCTTCGGTCTTGGAAGCTTCGTGCAAAAATAGGACCCTGGGCGAAAGTTTCGTCCAATTCCGAGAATATTTCCTTACTAGGATTTCTGAAACCAGCAGAAAACAACAACTGGCTCTTCGGCATCTTGTTAATAGGTTAGTTCCAGAAAATGCATAAATATGACATATAATGTGCATAAAACATGTAGGTATCATCAATAAAGTAGCATGGAACATAAGAAATTATCGATACGTTGGAGACGTATCAGCATCCCCAAGCTTAGTTCTGCTCGTCCCGAGCAGGTAAAACGATAACAAAGATAATTTCTGAAGTGACATGCCATCATAATCTTGATCATACTATTTGTAAACATATGTAATGAATGCAGCGATCAAAACAAAGGTAATGACATGAGTAAACAACTGAATCATAAAGCAAAGACTTTTCATGAATAGTACTTCAAGACAAGCATCAATAAGTCTTGCATAAGAGTTAACTCATAAAGCAATAAATCAAAGTAAAGGTATTGAAGCAACACAAAGGAAGATGAAGTTTCAGCGGTTGCTTTCAACTTATAACATGTATATCTCATGGATATTGTCAACATAAAGTAATATAACAAGTGCAATATGCAAGTATGTAGGAATCAATGCACAGTTCACACAAGTGTTTGCTTCTTAAGGTGGAGGGAGATAGGTAAACTGACTCAACAATAAAAGTAAAAGAAAGGTCCTTCAAAGAGGAAAGCATCGATTGCTGTATTTGTGCTAGAGCTTTTATTTTGAAAACATGAAACAATTTTGTCAACGGTAGTAATAAAGCATATGAGTTATGTAAATTATATCTTACAAGTTGCAAGCCTCATGCATAGTATACTAATAGTGTCCGCACCTCGTCCTACTTAGCTTGGACTACCGGATCTTCGCATGCCATGTTTCAACCAAGTGTCACAAAGGGGTACCTCCATGCCGCCTGTACAAAGGTCTAAGGAGAATGCTCGCATTTCGGATTTCTCGCTTTTGATTATTCTCAACTTAGACATCCATACCGGGACAACATGGACAACAGATAATGGACTCCTCTTAAATGCATAAGCATGTAGCAATGATTATTATTCTCATATGAGATTGAGGATATATGTCCAAAACTGAAACTTCAACCATGATTCATGGCTTTAGTTAGCGGCCCAATGTTCTTCTCTAACAATTTTGCATGCTCCAACCACTAAAATGATAGATCCTTCAGACAAGACGGACATGCATAGCAACTCACATGATATTCAACAATAGTTGATGGCGTTCCCCAGAAGCATGGTTATCGCACAACAAGCAACTTAATAAAATATAAAGTGCATAAGTACATATTCAATACTACGATAGTTTTTAAGGCTATTTTGTCCCATGAGCTATATATTGCAAAGGTGAATGATGGAATTTTAAAGGTAGCACTCAAGCAATTTACTTTGGAATGGCGGAGAAATACCATGTAGTAGGTAGTTATGGTGGACACAAATGGCATAGTAGTTGGCTCAAGGATTTTGGATGCATGAGAAGTATTCCCTCTCGATACAAGGTTTAGGCTAGCAAGGTTATTTGAAGCAAACTCAAGGATGAACAAGTGCAGCAAGACTCACATAAAAGACATATTGTAAACATTATAAGACTCTACACCGTCTTCCTTGTTGTTCAAAACTCAATACTAGATATTATCTAGACCTTAGAGAAACCAAATATGCAAATCAAATTTTAGCAAGCTCTATGTATTTCTTCATTAATGGGTGCAAAGCATATGATGCAAGAGCTTAAACATGAGCACAACAATTGCCAAGTATCACATTATCCAAGACATTTTAGAATTACTACATGTAGCATTTTCCAATTCCAACCATATAACAATTTAACGAAGAAGAAACTTCGCCTTGAACATTATGAGTAAAGCCTAAGGACACATGTGTCCATATGCAACAGCGGAGCGTGTCTCTCTCCCACAAAGTGAATGCTAGGATCCATTTTATTCAAACAAAAACAAAAACAAAAACAAACCGACGCTCCAAGTAAAGAACACAAGATGTGACTGAATAAAAATATAGTTTCAGGGGAGGAACCTGATGATGTTGTCGATGAAGAAGGGGATGCCTTGGGCATCCCCAAGCTTAGACGCTTGAGTCTTCTTAAAATATGCAGGGGTGAACCACGGGGGCATCCCCAAGCTTAGAGCTTTCACTCCTCTTGATCATAGTATATCATTCTCCTCTCTTGACCCTTGAAAACTTCCTTCACACCAAACTTCAAGCAAACTCATTAGAGGGTTAGTGCACAATTAATAATTCACTCATTCAGAGGTGACACAATCATTATTTTCACTTCTGGACATTGCATAATGCTACTGGACATTAATGGATCAAAGAAATAAATCCAACATAGCAAAAGAGGCAATGCGAAATAAAAGGCAGAATCTGTCAAAAACAGAACAGTCCGTAAAGACGAATTTAAAGCTGGCACCAGACTTGCTCAAATGGAAAAACTCAAAACTAATGAAAGTTGCGTACATATCTGAGGATCACGCTCGTAAATTGGCAGATTTTTTGAATTTTCTACAGAGAACTGTGCCCAGATTCGTGACAGACAGCAATGCTGTTTCTGCGCAGCGATCCCAAATATAACATCAACTTTGACATAGAAACTTTACTTGGCACAAAAACATGATAAGGAGAGGTTGCTACAGTAGTAAACAACTTCCAAGACTCAACAAAACAAAAAATTGCTGTAGGTAAAAACATGGGTTGTCTCCCATAAGCGCTTTTCTTTAACGCCTTTCAGCTAGGCGCAGAAAGTGCAAATCAAGTAACATCGAGAGATGAAGCATCAACATCATTACCAGGGGTGTTGGGAGTTTTCTCAACCAAGCATAGTATATTTGATATATAAGTTTTAGCGTCTCCCTTTTCATTAGTCTTAGGCTTGCTACTCTCATCGAACAAATTTTCAGGAACAAGCCAAGCATAGTTATTTTCTAGTGCATCATTCATAGCTAGGAGTTTACATGGTATTGGTGCTTTGATCTCCCCACCATCATTAATATTATTAGTGTACCTTATTCTATCCATGTCCATTTTTTCAAGGAGACCAATAAAATTGGTATGAGAACCTAGCATATTAAATTTAGCAAAAACCTTTCTAGCCTCTCTTGCTAGACCACCAAATTCTCTAAGAAGGGTTTCTAAAACAAAATCTTTCTTTTCCCCTTCTTCCATATCACCAAGTGTAAGAAACATGTGTTGGATTATAGGATTGAGATTAACAAATTTAGTTTCCAACATACGAACTAAAGCAGCAGCAGCAATTTCATAGGTAGGTGCAAGTTCTACCAAGTGTCTATCTTCAAAATCTTCAGTAATACTAACATGATTGAAAAATTCTTCTATATTATTTCTCCCAACTATGGACCCACGTCCTACCGGTATGTCTTTTGTGGTAAAATTAAAAGGAAACATGATGCAATAGGCAAAAAGTAAACAAGGCAAACAAAGTAAAGACAAGTAACTAATTTTTGTGTTTTTGATATAGAGAGCAAGACAATAAATAAAGTAAAACTAGCAACTAATTTTTTTGTATTTTGTTTAGGTGCAGCAAACAAAGTAGTAAATAAAATAAAGCAAGACAAAAACAAAGTAAAGAGATTGAGAAGTGGAGACTCCCCTTGCAGCGTGTCTTGATCTCCCCGGCAACGGCGCCAGAAAACAGTGCTTGATGCGCGTAAATGTACACGTCCGTTGGGAACCCCAAGAGGAAGGTATGATGCGCACAGTGGCAAGTTTTCCCTCAGAAAGAAACCAAGGTTGATCGAACCAGGAGGAGCCAAGAAGCACGTTGAAGGTTGATGGTCGCGAAATGTGATGCGGCGCAACACCAGGGATTCCGGCGCCAACGTGGAATCTGCACAACAAAACCAAAGTACTTTGTCCCAACGAAACAGTGAGGTTGTCAATCTCACCGGCTTGCTGTAACAAAGGATTAAACGTATCGAGTGGAAGATGTTTGCAAAGAAAATAATAAACACAATTGCAGTAGATTGTATGCTATGTAAAGAATAGGACCGGGGTCCACAGTTCACTAGAGGTGTCTCTCCCATAAGATAAAAGCATGTTGGGTGAACAAATTACAGTCGGGCAATTGACAAATAGAGAAAGGCATAACAATGCATATACATGATATGATAAATATAGTGAGATTTAATTGGGCATTACGACAAAGTACATAGACCGCCATCCAACTGCATCTATGCCTAAAAAGTCCACCTTCAGGTTATCATCCGAACCCCTCCAGTATTAAGTTGCAAGCAACAGAAAATTGCATTAAGTATGGTGCGTAATGTAATCAACAACTACATCCTTAGACATAGCATCAATGTTTTATCCCTAGTGGCAACAGCACATCCACAACCTTAGAACTTTCTGTCACTGTCCCAGATTCAATGGAGGCATGAACCCACTATCGAGCATAAATACTCCCTCTTGGAGTTAAGAGTAAAAACTTGGCCAGAGCCTCTACTAGTAACGGAAAGCATGCAAGATCATAAACAACACATAAACAATAGATTGATAATCACCATAATCATAGTACTCTCTATCCATCGGATCCCGACAAACACAACATATAGAATTACAGATAGATGATCTTGATCATGTTAGGCAGCTCACAAGATCCAACAATGAAGCACAACAAGGAGAAGACGACCATCTAGCTACTGCTATGGACCCATGGTCCAGGGGTGAACTACTCACTCATCACTCCGGAGGCGACCATGGCGGTGTAGAGTCCTCCGGGAGATGAATCCCCTCTCCGGCAGGGTGCCGGAGGCGATCTCCTGAATCCCCCGAGATGGGATTCGCGGCGGCGGCGTCTCTGGAAGGTTTTCCGTATCGTGGCTCTCGGTACGGGGTTTCGCGACGGAGGCTTTAAGTAGGCGGAAGGTCAACGCGGGGGCCACACGAGGGGCCCAGGGGGTAGGTCGGCGCGGCCAGGGCCTGGGCCGCGCCGCCCTAGCTCTGGCTGCCTCGTGGCCCCACTTCGTTATCTCTTCGGTCTTGGAAGCTTCGTGCAAAAATAGGACCCTGGGCGAAAGTTTCGTCCAATTCGAGAATATTTCCTTACTAGGATTTCTGAAACCAAAAACAGCAGAAAACAGCAACTGGCTCTTCGGCATCTTGTTAATAGGTTAGTTCCAGAAAATGCATAAATATGACATATAATGTGCATAAAACATGTAGGTATCATCAATAAAGTAGCATGGAACATAAGAAATTATCGATACGTTGGAGACGTATCACATACCAAAGACAAGACAATGGCCGGGCCGAGCGCGTCGATGTACAGGACGAACACGGAGCCGTCATCCCCTTCGACGACGAGCAGCCTGCACGGCGAGCACGGGTGCGTCATGGTCACCCGGAACTCTATGGACTTGCCATACTCTAACCTGTGCACCTGAATCGAGTGGGCCTCTGCGAGGTGAACGAGGAGCGCTGACGGTGGGGCGGCGAAGTCGCAGCCCTGCTCCGTGCAGTTGCACCGGCCGTGCGGGCACGCGATCTGGTGGCTTAGGGACTCGTGGTAGCTGACGATGACCCCGCAGCCGTCGTGGGAGCACATGACCTGCGCCGTTCCAGCGATGTTGTACGCGATGGCCTCCAAATTCGTAGCGTTTATTTCCATAGTGCCGTCCATCGCCGCCAGTTGGTTGAATCCGGAGCCGCGCTACTCTTCTTCTGGCGCCGTTTACTTGGAACCTCGCCGACGGTGGCAGGCGGCAGGCCTCATACCACGCTGCAACTCCGATCAATATTAATTGATGGTAAAATGGATGTATCTACAACTATAATGTGTATAGATGCATCTATATTACCATCAAATAATATGAATCGGAGGGAGTACAAGGAATGACAGTTTAGCACAAGTGACACCAGCAAATAAAAATCAATGGACTCTCAGAGGAAAAGGGGGCGACCTTGTTGAACTTGGGGCAAATCAATGGAGTCTGACAGACAAATGATGCGATATCTAAAGCCGGTTAGAGAGAGAGAGAGAGAGAGAGAGAAAGTGTGTGTGTGTGTCCGTGGCGCGGGGGGGGGGCGTTTGTTCACTTCTTTGTTTAAAACGAGGATTCGTACAAGGTAATAGAGCCCGCATGCTCGGCTGGGTAGACAGCCAGGAGTGACCCCAACATGGTCGTGCCACAAGGATTCATGTCAAATGAAAAGGGAAGCATGTATCTTTGAATCTTGTCAAATCCTAGGTTTGACCAAGATAATTTAAACAAGTTTAAAACAAGAAAATGAAAAGGGAAGCATGTATCCTTCTTAGTCACTCTAAAATGAAGTTTTTGGGAGGTTTTTGAAATTTCCATGTTTGAAACCCAAAACCACTTCTCTTCATGCTTGACTTCATAAGACGGAGATTAGGGGTTAGGGGGTAGATACATGATTTGTATGGTTTGATATGTCTAGACCTTGTTTATCAATTTTAATGCTTACTATATGACATAAGAAGACTATGTGATTTTGTTTTTCATTTTTCTGTTTTTTTATTTTTCTGCCCATTTGAATCTTGGTCAAATCCTAGGTTTGACCAAGATTTAGACAAGTTTAACACGTAAATGATTTAACTTGGATTTCCTACCCTTGAATCCATAGGAAACTTTGTTCTAATGCACTATTATAATCAACCGAGTTTTTACACCAACAGGTCTGTCACTTACGTGTGGTGCCCACGCGTGAGGTCCCACACTTCAGTGAGCACAAGTCACGTGCAGTAGGTACGCAAAGTCCCAGCCATCTTCTTTGTCAAGAGAAGACGCATCAGATGCGTATTGGAAGTCTGTGGGTCCTTCTGGATCCTTCGGTTGTCCCTCTCACAAAAAAAACAAATCTCTCTCATTCTCGGCCTCGCTCGACTCGCTCGCTCGCTCGCACCTCCTGCTCACTGACAAACCCTGCACAAAAGTCAACATCATCACCCGAAAAAGGGGAGACACCATAATGCTCTCCCTTCTTCTCTCCTTCCGAGTGATCCCTCTTCCTCCGTGTTTCACTCGACGGGCAAACACCCATGTGCTGCATAGTAATAATAAAAAGGTAGTAGAAAAATCGATATACGAATCTATAATTAAATAGGTTAAACTCGGGTTTTGCCCAGTTCTACAGATCAAGGGTTCAAAAAAATCCAACTACGGGGTTCGAACAACACGATTCTAATCCAAGAATTTTTTCGACCTCATCCAAATGGCCTCAAATTATAGGGTTAGCATCTAGTGCAGTTTGTGTGAAAATGTATGCACTATGTGTGCTATAACTTGTATGTCTTTCAAATTTGAACCAAATTTGAATAAGTTTGAAATATTTGAAAAGGGGCTTTTGGGAGGTTTTTCAAATTTCCATGTTTGAAACCCAAAACCACTTCTCTTCATGCTTGACTTCATAAGACAGAGTTTAGGGGTTAGGGGTATAGATACATGATTTGTCTGGTTTGAATATGTCTAGACCTTGTTTATCAACTTTAATGCTTACTATATAACATAAGAAAACTATTTGCTTTGGTTTTTATTTTTGCTGATTTTTTTTCAATTTTGATGCCCATTTGAATCTTGGTCAAATCCTAGGTTTGACCATGGTTTAAACAAGTTTAAATCATGAATATGAAAAAATAAGCATCTTTCCTTCTTAGTCACCCCAAAATGTAGCTCTTGGGAGGGTTTTTGAAATTTCCATGTTTGGAACAAAAAAAACCACTTCTCTTCATGCATGCTTGACTTCATAAGACAGAGTTTAGGGTTAGGGGTGTAGATATATACATGATTTTCTAGTTTGAATATGTCTAGACCTGTTTATCAACTTTAATGCTAACTATAGACATAAGAAGACTATGTGCTTTGGTTTTTCATTTTTCTGTTTTTTTCTGAATTTTATTCCCATATATTTGAATCTTGGTCAAATCCTAGGTTCAACCAAGATTTAAACAAGTTTAAAACATGAAAATTAAAAGGTAAGCATGTATCCTTCTTAGTCACTCTAAAATGAAGCTTTTGGGATGTTCTTGAAATTTCCATGTTTGAAACCCAAAACGACTTCTCTTCATGCTAGACTTCATAAGATCGACGGGGGGTAGATACATGATTTGTCTGGTTTGGATATACCTAGACCTCGTTTATCAACTCGAATGCTTACGATATGACATATATAAGAAGACTATGTGCTTTTGTTTTTCATTTTTCTGATTTTTTTGAATTTTGTGCCCACCCATTTGTATCTTGGTCAAATCCTAGGTTTGATAATGATTTAAACAAGTTTAAAATATGAAAATGCAAATGTAAGCATGGATCCTTCTTAGTCAGTCTAAAATGAAGCTTTTGGGAGGTTTTTGAAATTTCCATGTTTGAAACCCAAAACCACTTCTCTTCACATGCTTGACTTCATAAGACATAGTTAATTAATTTAGGGCTTAGGGGGTATAGATACATGATTTGTGTGGTTTGAATATGTATGGACCTTGTTTATCAAATTCAATGCTTACTATATGACATAAGAAAACTATTTGCTTTGGTTTTTCTTTTTTCTGATTTTTTTTCAAATTTGATGCCCATTTGAATCTTGTCAAATCCTAGGTTTGACGACCAAGATAATTTAAACAAGTTTAAAACATGAAAATGAAAAGGGAAGCATGGATCCTTCTTAGTCACTCTAAAATGAAGCTTTTGGGAGGTTTTTGAAATTTCCATGTTTGAAACCCAAAACCACTTCTCTTCACATGCTTGACTTCATAAGATAGAGTTTAGGGGTTAGGGGTATAGCTACATGATTTGTCTGGTTTGAATATGTCTAGACCTTGTTTATCAACTTTAATGCTTACTATATGACATAAGAAAACTATTTGCTTTGGTTTTCCTTTTTGCTGATTTTTTTTCAATTTTGATGCCCATTTGAATCTTGTCTAATCCTAGGTTTGACCAAGATAATTTAAACAAGTTTAAAACATGAAAATGAAAAGGGAAGCATGTATCCTTCTTAGTCACTCTAAACTCGGGTTTTGCCCAGTTCTACAGATCAAGGGTTCAAAAAAATCCAACTACGGGGTTCGAACAACACGATTCTAATCCAAGAATTTTTTCGACCTCATCCAAATGGCCTCAAGCTATAGGGTTAGCATCTAGTGCAGTTTTTGTGAAAATGTATGCACTATGTGTGCTATAACTTGTATGTCTTTCAAATTTGAACCAAATTTGAATAAGTTTGAAATATTTGAAAAGGGGCTTTTGGGAGGATTTTGAAATTTCCATGTTTGAAACCCAAAACCACTTCTCTTCATGCTTGACTTCATAAGACGGAGTTTAGGGGTTAGGGGTAGATACATGATTTGTATGGTTTGATATGTCTAGACCTTGTTTATCAACTTTAATGCTTACTATATGACATAAGAAGACTATGTGATTTTGTTTTTCATTTTTCTGTTTTTTTATTTTTCTGCCCATTTGAATCTTGGTCAAATCCTAGGTTTGACCAAGATTTAGACAAGTTTAACACGTAAATGAGTTAACTTGGATTTCCTACCCTTGAATCCATAGGAAACTTTGTTCTAATGCACTATTATAATCAACCGAGTTTTTACACCAACAGGTCTGTCACTTACGTGTGGTGCCCACCCTTGAGGTCCCACACTTCAGTGAGCACAAGTCACGTGCAGTAGGTACGCAAACTCCCAGCCATCTTCTTTGTCAAGAGAAGACGCATCAGATGCGTATTGGAAGTCTGTGGGTCCTTCTGGATCCTTCGGTTGTCCCTCTCAAAAAAAACAAATCTCTCTCATTCTCGGCCTCGCTCGACTCGCTCGCTCGCACCTCCTGCTCACTGACAAACCCTGCACAAAAGTCAACATCATCACCCGAAAAAGGGGAGACACCCCCTTCTTCTCTCCTTCCGAGTGATCCCTCTTCCTCCGTGTTTCACTCGACGGGCAAACACCCATGTGCTGCATAGTAATAATAAAAAGGTAGTAGAAAAATCGATATACGAATCTATAATTAAATAGGTTAAACTCGGGTTTTGCCCAGTTCTACAGATCAAGGGTTCAAAAAAATCCAACTACGGGGTTCGAACAACACGATTCTAATCCAAGAATTTTTTCGACCTCATCCAAATGGCCTCAAATTATAGGGTTAGCATCTAGTGCAGTTTGTGTGAAAATGTATGCACTATGTGTGCTATAACTTGTATGTCTTTCAAATTTGAACCAAATTTGAATAAGTTTGAAATATTTGAAAAGGGGCTTTTGGGAGGTTTTTCAAATTTCCATGTTTGAAACCCAAAACCACTTCTCTTCATGCTTGACTTCATAAGACAGAGTTTAGGGGTTAGGGGTATAGATACATGATTTGTCTGGTTTGAATATGTCTAGACCTTGTTTATCAACTTTAATGCTTACTATATAACATAAGAAAACTATTTGCTTTGGTTTTTATTTTTGCTGATTTTTTTTCAATTTTGATGCCCATTTGAATCTTGGTCAAATCCTAGGTTTGACCATGGTTTAAACAAGTTTAAATCATGAATATGAAAAAATAAGCATCTTTCCTTCTTAGTCACCCCAAAATGTAGCTCTTGGGAGGGTTTTTGAAATTTCCATGTTTGGAACAAAAAAAACCACTTCTCTTCATGCATGCTTGACTTCATAAGACAGAGTTTAGGGTTAGGGGTGTAGATATATACATGATTTTCTAGTTTGAATATGTCTAGACCTGTTTATCAACTTTAATGCTAACTATAGACATAAGAAGACTATGTGCTTTGGTTTTTCATTTTTCTGTTTTTTTCTGAATTTTATTCCCATATATTTGAATCTTGGTCAAATCCTAGGTTCAACCAAGATTTAAACAAGTTTAAAACATGAAAATTAAAAGGTAAGCATGTATCCTTCTTAGTCACTCTAAAATGAAGCTTTTGGGATGTTCTTGAAATTTCCATGTTTGAAACCCAAAACGACTTCTCTTCATGCTAGACTTCATAAGATCGACGGGGGGTAGATACATGATTTGTCTGGTTTGGATATACCTAGACCTCGTTTATCAACTCGAATGCTTACGATATGACATATATAAGAAGACTATGTGCTTTTGTTTTTCATTTTTCTGATTTTTTTGAATTTTGTGCCCACCCATTTGTATCTTGGTCAAATCCTAGGTTTGATAATGATTTAAACAAGTTTAAAATATGAAAATGCAAATGTAAGCATGGATCCTTCTTAGTCTGTCTAAAATGAAGCTTTTGGGAGGTTTTTGAAATTTCCATGTTTGAAACCCAAAACCACTTCTCTTCACATGCTTGACTTCATAAGACATAGTTAATTAATTTAGGGCTTAGGGGGTATAGATACATGATTTGTGTGGTTTGAATATGTATGGACCTTGTTTATCAAATTCAATGCTTACTATATGACATAAGAAAACTATTTGCTTTGGTTTTTCTTTTTTCTGATTTTTTTTTCAAATTTGATGCCCATTTGAATCTTGTCAAATCCTAGGTTTGACGACCAAGATAATTTAAACAAGTTTAAAACATGAAAATGAAAAGGGAAGCATGGATCCTTCTTAGTCACTCTAAAATGAAGCTTTTGGGAGGTTTTTGAAATTTCCATGTTTGAAACCCAAAACCACTTCTCTTCACATGCTTGACTTCATAAGATAGAGTTTAGGGGTTAGGGGGTATAGCTACATGATTTGTCTGGTTTGAATATGTCTAGACCTTGTTTATCAACTTTAATGCTTACTATATGACATAAGAAAACTATTTGCTTTGGTTTTCCTTTTTGCTGATTTTTTTTCAATTTTGATGCCCATTTGAATCTTGTCTAATCCTAGGTTTGACCAAGATAATTTAAACAAGTTTAAAACATGAAAATGAAAAGGGAAGCATGTATCCTTCTTAGTCACTCTAAACTCGGGTTTTGCCCAGTTCTACAGATCAAGGGTTCAAAAAAATCCAACTACGGGGTTCGAACAACACGATTCTAATCCAAGAATTTTTTCGACCTCATCCAAATGGCCTCAAGCTATAGGGTTAGCATCTAGTGCAGTTTTTGTGAAAATGTATGCACTATGTGTGCTATAACTTGTATGTCTTTCAAATTTGAACCAAATTTGAATAAGTTTGAAATATTTGAAAAGGGGCTTTTGGGAGGATTTTGAAATTTCCATGTTTGAAACCCAAAACCACTTCTCTTCATGCTTGACTTCATAAGACGGAGTTTAGGGGTTAGGGGTAGATACATGATTTGTATGGTTTGATATGTCTAGACCTTGTTTATCAACTTTAATGCTTACTATATGACATAAGAAGACTATGTGATTTTGTTTTTCATTTTTCTGTTTTTTTATTTTTCTGCCCATTTGAATCTTGGTCAAATCCTAGGTTTGACCAAGATTTAGACAAGTTTAACACGTAAATGAGTTAACTTGGATTTCCTACCCTTGAATCCATAGGAAACTTTGTTCTAATGCACTATTATAATCAACCGAGTTTTTACACCAACAGGTCTGTCACTTACGTGTGGTGCCCACCCTTGAGGTCCCACACTTCAGTGAGCACAAGTCACGTGCAGTAGGTACGCAAACTCCCAGCCATCTTCTTTGTCAAGAGAAGACGCATCAGATGCGTATTGGAAGTCTGTGGGTCCTTCTGGATCCTTCGGTTGTCCCTCTCACAAAAAAACAAATCTCTCTCATTCTCGGCCTCGCTCGCTCGCTCGCTCGCACCTCCTGCTCACTGACAAACCCTGCACAAAAGTCAACATCATCACCCGAAAAAGGGGAGACACCCCCTTCTTCTCTCCTTCCGAGTGATCCCTCTTCCTCCGTGTTTCACTCGACGGGCAAACACCCATGTGCTGCATAGTAATAATAAAAAGGTAGTAGAAAAATCGATATACGAATCTATAATTAAATAGGTTAAACTCGGGTTTTGCCCAGTTCTGCAGATCAAGGGTTCAAAAAAATCCAACTACGGGGTTCGAACAACACGATTCTAATCCAAGAATTTTTTCGACCTCATCCAAATGGCCTCAAATTATAGGGTTAGCATCTAGTGCAGTTTGTGTGAAAATGTATGCACTATGTGTGCTATAACTTGTATGTCTTTCAAATTTGAACCAAATTTGAATAAGTTTGAAATATTTGAAAAGGGGCTTTTGGGAGGTTTTTCAAATTTCCATGTTTGAAACCCAAAACCACTTCTCTTCATGCTTGACTTCATAAGACAGAGTTTAGGGGTTAGGGGTATAGATACATGATTTGTCTGGTTTGAATATGTCTAGACCTTGTTTATCAACTTTAATGCTTACTATATAACATAAGAAAACTATTTGCTTTGGTTTTTATTTTTGCTGATTTTTTTTTCAATTTTGATGCCCATTTGAATCTTGGTCAAATCCTAGGTTTGACCATGGTTTAAACAAGTTTAAATCATGAATATGAAAAAATAAGCATCTATCCTTCTTAGTCACCCCAAAATGTAGCTCTTGGGAGGGTTTTTGAAATTTCCATGTTTGGAACAAAAAAACCACTTCTCTTCATGCATGCTTGACTTCATAAGACAGAGTTTAGGGTTAGGGGTGTAGATATATACATGATTTTCTAGTTTGAATATGTCTAGACCTGTTTATCAACTTTAATGCTAACTATAGACATAAGAAGACTATGTGCTTTGGTTTTTCATTTTTCTGTTTTTTTCTGAATTTTATTCCCATATATTTGAATCTTGGTCAAATCCTAGGTTCAACCAAGATTTAAACAAGTTTAAAACATGAAAATTAAAAGGTAAGCATGTATCCTTCTTAGTCACTCTAAAATGAAGCTTTTGGGATGTTCTTGAAATTTCCATGTTTGAAACCCAAAACGACTTCTCTTCATGCTAGACTTCATAAGATCGACGGGGGGTAGATACATGATTTGTCTGGTTTGGATATACCTAGACCTCGTTTATCAACTCGAATGCTTACGATATGACATATATAAGAAGACTATGTGCTTTTGTTTTTCATTTTTCTGATTTTTTTGAATTTTGTGCCCACCCATTTGTATCTTGGTCAAATCCTAGGTTTGATAATGATTTAAACAAGTTTAAAATATGAAAATGCAAATGTAAGCATGGATCCTTCTTAGTCAGTCTAAAATGAAGCTTTTGGGAGGTTTTTGAAATTTCCATGTTTGAAACCCAAAACCACTTCTCTTCACATGCTTGACTTCATAAGACATAGTTAATTAATTTAGGGCTTAGGGGGTATAGATACATGATTTGTGTGGTTTGAATATGTATGGACCTTGTTTATCAAATTCAATGCTTACTATATGACATAAGAAAACTATTTGCTTTGGTTTTTCTTTTTTCTGATTTTTTTTTCAAATTTGATGCCCATTTGAATCTTGTCAAATCCTAGGTTTGACGACCAAGATAATTTAAACAAGTTTAAAACATGAAAATGAAAAGGGAAGCATGGATCCTTCTTAGTCACTCTAAAATGAAGCTTTTGGGAGGTTTTTGAAATTTCCATGTTTGAAACCCAAAACCACTTCTCTTCACATGCTTGACTTCATAAGATAGAGTTTAGGGGTTAGGGGGTATAGCTACATGATTTGTCTGGTTTGAATATGTCTAGACCTTGTTTATCAACTTTAATGCTTACTATATGACATAAGAAAACTATTTGCTTTGGTTTTCCTTTTTGCTGATTTTTTTTCAATTTTGATGCCCATTTGAATCTTGTCTAATCCTAGGTTTGACCAAGATAATTTAAACAAGTTTAAAACATGAAAATGAAAAGGGAAGCATGTATCCTTCTTAGTCACTCTAAACTCGGGTTTTGCCCAGTTCTACAGATCAAGGGTTCAAAAAAATCCAACTACGGGGTTCGAACAACACGATTCTAATCCAAGAATTTTTTCGACCTCATCCAAATGGCCTCAAGCTATAGGGTTAGCATCTAGTGCAGTTTTTGTGAAAATGTATGCACTATGTGTGCTATAACTTGTATGTCTTTCAAATTTGAACCAAATTTGAATAAGTTTGAAATATTTGAAAAGGGGCTTTTGGGAGGATTTTGAAATTTCCATGTTTGAAACCCAAAACCACTTCTCTTCATGCTTGACTTCATAAGACGGAGTTTAGGGGTTAGGGGTAGATACATGATTTGTATGGTTTGATATGTCTAGACCTTGTTTATCAACTTTAATGCTTACTATATGACATAAGAAGACTATGTGATTTTGTTTTTCATTTTTCTGTTTTTTTATTTTTCTGCCCATTTGAATCTTGGTCAAATCCTAGGTTTGACCAAGATTTAGACAAGTTTAACACGTAAATGAGTTAACTTGGATTTCCTACCCTTGAATCCATAGGAAACTTTGTTCTAATGCACTATTATAATCAACCGAGTTTTTACACCAACAGGTCTGTCACTTACGTGTGGTGCCCACCCTTGAGGTCCCACACTTCAGTGAGCACAAGTCACGTGCAGTAGGTACGCAAACTCCCAGCCATCTTCTTTGTCAAGAGAAGACGCATCAGGATGCGTATTGGAAGTCTGTGGGTCCTTCTGGATCCTTCGGTTGTCCCTCTCACAAAAAAACAAATCTCTCTCATTCTCGGCCTCGCTCCTCGACTCGCTCGCTCGCTCGCACCTCCTGCTCACTGACAAACCCTGCACAAAAGTCAACATCATCACCCGAAAAAGGGGAGACACCCCTTCTTCTCTCCTTCCGAGTGATCCCTCTTCCTCCGTGTTTCACTCGACGGGCAAACACCCATGTGCTGCATAGTAATAATAAAAAGGTAGTAGAAAAATCGATATACGAATCTATAATTAAATAGGTTAAACTCGGGTTTTGCCCAGTTCTACAGATCAAGGGTTCAAAAAAATCCAACTACGGGGTTCGAACAACACGATTCTAATCCAAGAATTTTTTCGACCTCATCCAAATGGCCTCAAATTATAGGGTTAGCATCTAGTGCAGTTTGTGTGAAAATGTATGCACTATGTGTGCTATAACTTGTATGTCTTTCAAATTTGAACCAAATTTGAATAAGTTTGAAATATTTGAAAAGGGGCTTTTGGGAGGTTTTTGAAATTTCCATGTTTGAAACCCAAAACCACTTCTCTTCATGCTTGACTTCATAAGACAGAGTTTAGGGGTTAGGGGGTATAGATACATGATTTGTCTGGTTTGAATATGTCTAGACCTTGTTTATCAACTTTAATGCTTACTATATAACATAAGAAAACTATTTGCTTTGGTTTTTATTTTTGCTGATTTTTTTTCAATTTTGATGCCCATTTGAATCTTGGTCAAATCCTAGGTTTGACCATGGTTTAAACAAGTTTAAATCATGAATATGAAAAAATAAGCATCTATCCTTCTTAGTCACCCCAAAATGTAGCTCTTGGGAGGGTTTTTGAAATTTCCATGTTTGGAACAAAAAAAACCACTTCTCTTCATGCATGCTTGACTTCATAAGACAGAGTTTAGGGTTAGGGGTGTAGATATATACATGATTTTCTAGTTTGAATATGTCTAGACCTGTTTATCAACTTTAATGCTAACTATAGACATAAGAAGACTATGTGCTTTGGTTTTTCATTTTTCTGTTTTTTTCTGAATTTTATTCCCATATATTTGAATCTTGGTCAAATCCTAGGTTCAACCAAGATTTAAACAAGTTTAAAACATGAAAATTAAAAGGTAAGCATGTATCCTTCTTAGTCACTCTAAAATGAAGCTTTTGGGATGTTCTTGAAATTTCCATGTTTGAAACCCAAAACGACTTCTCTTCATGCTAGACTTCATAAGATCGACGGGGGGTAGATACATGATTTGTCTGGTTTGGATATACCTAGACCTCGTTTATCAACTCGAATGCTTACGATATGACATATATAAGAAGACTATGTGCTTTTGTTTTTCATTTTTCTGATTTTTTTGAATTTTGTGCCCACCCATTTGTATCTTGGTCAAATCCTAGGTTTGATAATGATTTAAACAAGTTTAAAATATGAAAATGCAAATGTAAGCATGGATCCTTCTTAGTCACTCTAAAATGAAGCTTTTGGGAGGTTTTTGAAATTTCCATGTTTGAAACCCAAAACCACTTCTCTTCACATGCTTGACTTCATAAGACATAGTTAATTAATTTAGGGCTTAGGGGGTATAGATACATGATTTGTGTGGTTTGAATATGTATGGACCTTGTTTATCAAATTCAATGCTTACTATATGACATAAGAAAACTATTTGCTTTGGTTTTTCTTTTTTCTGATTTTTTTTTCAAATTTGATGCCCATTTGAATCTTGTCAAATCCTAGGTTTGACGACCAAGATAATTTAAACAAGTTTAAAACATGAAAATGAAAAGGGAAGCATGGATCCTTCTTAGTCACTCTAAAATGAAGCTTTTGGGAGGTTTTTGAAATTTCCATGTTTGAAACCCAAAACCACTTCTCTTCACATGCTTGACTTCATAAGATAGAGTTTAGGGGTTAGGGGTATAGCTTGATGACCCACAAGTATAGGGGATCGCAACAGTCTTCGAGGGAAGTATTACCCAATTTATTGATTCGACACAAGGGGAGACAAAGAATACTTGTAAGCCTTAACAGCGGAGTTGTCAATTCAGCTGCACCTGGAAACAGACTTGCTCGCAAGAGTTTATCAGTAGTAACAGTTCTATGGTAGTGGAAATAGCGGAATAACAGCAGCAGTGAAATAAAGACAGCAGTAGTGATTATAGTAAACAGCAGGATTAAAATACTGTAGGCACAGGGACGGATTTAACGGGCGTTGCATGGATGAGAGAAACTCATGTAACAATCAAAGCATGGGCATTTGCAGATAATAATAAAACGGTATCCAAGTACTAATCAATCAATAGGCATGTGTTCCATATTTAGTCGTACGTGCTCGCAATGAGAAACTTGCACAACATCTTTTGTCCTACCAGCCGGTGGCAGCCGGGCCTCTAGGGAAACTACTGGATATTAAGGTACTCCTTTTAATAGAGTACCGGAGCAAAGCATTAACACTCCGTGAACACATGTGATCCTCACATCACTACCATCCCCTCCGGTTGTCCCGATTTCTGTCACTTCGGGGCCATTGGTTCCGGACAGCGACATGTGTATACAACTTGCAGGTAAGATCATAAACAACGAATATCTTCATGAATCAATAACATGTTCAGATCTGAGATCATGGCACTCGGGCCCTAGTGACAAGCATTAAGCATAACAAGTTGCAACAATATCATAAAAGTGACATCTACGGATACTAGGCACTATGCCCTAACAATCTTATGACTATTACATGACCAATCTCATCCAATCCCTACCATCCCCTTCAGCCTACAGCGGGGGAATTACTCACACATGGATGGGGGAAACATTGCTGGTTGATGGAGAGGCGTTGGCGGTGATGGCGGTGAAGATCTCCTCCAATTCCCCGTCCCGGCGGAGTGCCAGAACGGAGACTTCTGGCTCCCGCGACGGAGTTTCGCGATGTGGCGGCTCTCTGGAGGGTTTCTGGCGATGTCGACTTCTCTCCGTGCGTTTTTAGGTCGAACCCGATAAGTAGTCCAAAGGGGGGCGTCGGAGGCCAGCCGAGGGGGCCACACCATATGGCCGCGCGGGCCCCCCCTGGGCCGCGCCGCCATGTGGTGTGGGGCCCTCGGGCCTCCACCTCCTTCGCCCTTCTGGCTCCGTCAATATTTTGGTAAAATAGGGCCATCTGAAGAAATTCCGAGGATTTTCCCGAAAGTTGGATTTCTGCACAAAAACGAGACACCAGAGCAATTCTGCTGAAAACAGCGTTAGTCCGTGTTAGTTGTATCCAAAATACACAAATTAGAGGCAAAACAATAGCAAAAGTGTTCGGGAAAGTAGATACGTTTTGGACGTATCAACTCCCCCAAGCTTAGCTTATTGCTTGTCCTCAAGCAATTCAGTTAACAACTGAGCGATAAAAGAACTTTCACGAACACATTTGCTCATATGATGTATATATTCTCATGCTATGGCTAATACTTAAGCAGTTCATAATGAGATACATGCAAATAAGATCATCCAACAGCTATGTCAATCATGGAGAAGTACCAACAATTAATAATAAGCACCATGAATCATGTATATAAGCAGGATTGCAATGTTCATAAGAGAATATGATAAAGTGGTATCTCGCTTGCCTGTATTTGATCGGCAAAACATAAATGCCGAGGCACCTCTTGAGTTCATAGAAAGACTAGAAGTAGTGATTGTCAAAGATAAAAGCATCAAAGTTATACCACAATTAATCATATTTTGAGACAAGCATATTATACTAAGAATGACAGTTGTGCTCTCAAGATAGTGCTCAAAGAAAGAATGGAGACACAACATAAAAGTAAAAGATTGACCCTTCGCAGAGGGAAGCAGGGATTAACATGCGCTAGAGCTTTTCATTTGTAAAGCAGGAGTAAAATTATTTTGAGAGGTGTTTGTTGTTGTCAACGAATGGTAATGGGTACACTAACTACCTCATCAACCGGACTCACAAGAGCGGCTCCCATTTATTTATTTTTGGTTGGCACTCCTTCCAACCTTTCTTTCACAAACCATGGCTAACCGAATCCTCGGGTGCCTGCCATCAATCACATACCATGAAGGAGTGCCTTTTTATTTAAGTTTTATTATGATGATGACACTCCCCCAACCTTTGCTTACACAAGCCATGGCTAACCGAATCCTTCGGGTGCCGTCCAACAATCACAAACCATGGAGGAGTGTCTATTTAAGTTAATTAATTCGGGACTGGGAATCCCATTGCCAGCTCTTTTTGCAAAATTATTGGATAAGCGGATGTGCCACTAGTCCATATGAGAGTCCGTCAAAAGTAAATGACAAGGTCGAAAGCTAAACACCACATACTTCCTCATGAGCTATGAAACATTAACACAAATTGAGAAGCATTTTGAAGGTTTTAAAGGTAGCGCATGAGAATTTACTTGGAATGGTTTGAAATGCCATGCATAGGTATTTATGGTGGACACTTATGGAACAACTTGGTTTTCAGGTGTTTGGAAGCACGAGCGGCGTCACCGCTCAGTACAAGTGAAGGCTAGCAAAAGACTAGGGAGCGACAAATCAAGAGAGCAGTAACTGTCATAATTATGCTTGCGGCAAAATAAATTAACGGAGGCATAAAAGTGATACAATAACTCTGAAGCAATATAAATCATCGAGGCTTAATTGACTTTTTGTTCAGTCATATGCATGCGTGAGCATGTGCCAAGTCGATATAAATGAGTTATTCAGAGGAGGATACCACAATGCCATACTTACTTATGAATAAAACAATGCAAGCAAACATCCATGACATGCTACTCATATTAATAAATTGGAACTAAACATGAGAGATCATGAGCTACTAGACTTTCTCAAATAACATATACCTCACATGAACCAACTAAGCATGCTCATATGGATGAGTATATGTACAAAAATGAAAGCAAATAGAGTTCATACCAGCCTCTCACCACAATCAGATTGTCGTAGATCGTCATTATTGCCTTTTCACTTGTGTAGCTTGGATAATATGAAATGAAAACCACGCTCCAGCCACCGAAGACCATTGAACTCATGATGAACTTTACAAACCAAAGAAGAACAACAAATATTTTTGGTGTTTTCGAATTGGAAACAAGAACAAAAGAAAACAAGCAAACAAAGCAAAATCTTTTTGGGTTTTCTTATAGCAAACTAACGATAGCAAATAAAGCAAACTAAGAGCAAGGAACCAAATAAACAAATGGTGAAGAGAAACAACAGAAATATTTTTGGTCTTTTTGTGTTTTAGGAAAGAAACAAAGCGAAAACAAAAGAATGCAAACTAACAGAAACACAGAAAAGCAGGATGACAGAAATCTGCCAAATCCTGACAGCAGTACAGAAATCGAATTTAACAAAAATCTTCCATTGCTCAGACCAAAAAGTGTTCAACTAATGAAAGTTAGATAACAACCTGGGGAACATGCTCAAAAATTGGCAACTCAAAATAACGTTCTGGCTGTGCGTACGAATTTTTTTGGTAACAGCCCAGAATCTGTTTTTGGACAGCACTTCCCCAAATATCATCTCCCTCTCATTAGAAAACCACTCTAGAGACTAAACAAGTATGTACAAGTATCCAGCAACCATAATATGCAAAGAATGAGTGATGCCGGTATACCTCCCCCCAAGCTTAGGCTTTTGGCCTAAGTGGAGTTCATTCCCAACGAGGGTCGGAGTTCCACGCCGGTGGATCATACATGGAGTGGTAATAGGGCCCCTGTGCAGAAGAATATCGTGGAGGCTCCACGTGACCATGATGTTGATATGAGGAGCTTGCTGCATCGGATGAAGAGTCGGGATGCTCCTCGGTCTCCTCCACATCTTCCCTCGCACGACGGCTTTCTCTTTCTATGTATGCATTTAGCTCATTTTCTGTGATCGACCACCCGTCCCTGGCATCAAGGTTAAACAAAGCAGGTGCAGGCAATCGTACTAGTTTTTCAATTTTCTTAGTTATACTCCATTTTTTCTTATATAAAGTTATCCTATAATGCAGGTTGTTCAAGTTAGATGCATCTGAAATAAACTCATGTCTAATCATGGAAACCACATCAAGCTTCTCTATAGAAAGCGGAATATCTAAATGGTGAGGTTCTACACCATGCATAGCTAATAAGCGAGAGGCGATAAGACCTCCACAAATTCCTCCTTTCTCACGGTTAGTAGCAAGTCTACAAGCTATTAAAGCACCCAAATTATAAGTCCTATCCTGTTGCAAAGCAGCAGCTAAGAAAGCCAAGTCTGGGACAGATAATTTACCTCCGGTCCTTCTTGCAAGGACGCACTTTGTAATGAAATAGGCAAAGTAGCGGATGGCTGGATGTTGAATGCTACTAATCTTACCATCATCATTGGAGAGGCTCCTCCCATTACAAATCCTTGTATAAAGATCTGAGAGCTCCCGCGGTGTTCCCCTGATCTTCTCGCAGGATCCCCATTGCGGTACTCCAATTGCTGCACAAAAAACACCAAATGGCAAGTTGACAGCTTTATTGTAAATTTTATACTGGACCATGGGGTCAGACCGCGACCAATTGAACTTGAAGTCCTGCACAAAAGACATAGTTAATTTTACATATTGTCTTGGCTCTCCTTCAACAAAACCACTCAGCCCTGCACGAGAGATTAGAGTTTGCACATCTTGTAAAATCCCCGCACTTCTCATAAAGTCCACGCATGGGTAGTAAGAGGGGTATACTCCCTCCTCACGATTGACTCTTGAAACTTGCTGGACTTCCAATTCTTCTTGGTTCAATTGGGGCACACCTTCTTCCATTTTCTGAAATTTTCAACAATCATTATAAAATTTGATTTCAAGGTGTGTAATTGAAGGGAACCACTATAGGAACTTGCTAGAGTACTACACATGCATCAAAACTAATTTCTACCACTTAGAACAAGCATGCAAGCTCACTAAACATGTTATCTACAGCAGCAAAATATTCAAGATATACTCAACCAAATGAAATTCTAATTGGACAATCAAAGGAGTCACATACCAAGGAGTAAATGTGCCAAATTTCAGACAGAAATCTGGGCTGAGCAAGGAGATCGAAAAATCGCGAGTTCTTGAGCAGAAACACGAGTGAGAGAAACTTGGTACGAGTTTTTTCGGGAGAGAGAAGGTGCTGGGAGGAAGAGATGATGAAGTGGGGCAAGGGGTGGCCCACACCACATGGTGGCGCGGCCCCCTTGCTGGCCGCGCCGCCCTATGGTGTGGCACCCCCTGGTGCCCCACAGGTCATCCTCTGGTGCTCCCAGGTGCCTCGTCGAAAAATAGGACCAACGGTGTAATTTTTGTAATTTTTAGAGAACTTTGAAAAATGCACATTTCTGGGTATTAAATTAATGATTACTGCGCAGGAAAATGATTTCTAAAATCTTAAATGACTAAAGCATATTGCAAAATAAAAGTGCTACAGCAAATAAAATAAGTGAAAGGAGAGAGAAAGAAAGAAGTGTTGTTTAGCTCTTTTATGCAATAAAATATACTTGTTAACAAGGTTGATCAAGTCTTGCTACCAAATAGATTTTATATGACATAAGAAGAAATAAACCCCAAATCAATCATGTTACCTTATATTGAATTGATATGGATCCAATCACAAGAGTTTGATATTCTTCTTTAGGCTCATATATAGGACAATCAATGGATCCCACTTTGATAGTTTTCACATTAAAAATTGTATTGACTCCACATACTTTATCAATCCTCTTGGGAAAATAGACAGTGTGTTCCTTATCATCAACATTGAAAGTAACCATGCCTTTATTGCAATCAATAACAGCCCCTGCAGTATTAAGAAAGGGTCTTCCAAGAATAATGGACATATTATCATCTTCAGGCATTTCCAACACAACGAAATCAGTTAATATCAAGCAATGCTGAGTAACTTGAACAGGAACATTTTCACATAAACCAACAGGAATAGCAGTAGATTTATCAGCCATTTGCAAAGATATATCAGTTGGTATCAATTTATCTAAATCAAGTCTCTTATAAAGAGAAAAAGGCATTACACTAACACCTGCTCCCAAATCACATAGAGCAGTTCTAACATAATTATTCTTGATGGAACAAGGAATAGTCGGTATACCTGGGTCGCCCAACTTCTTTGGAATCTTACCATTGAAGGAGTAATTAGCGAGCATAGTAGAAATCTCCTCATTGGGGACTTTCCTTTTGTTAGTAACAATATCTTTCATATACTTTGAATAAGGAGGCAATTTAATAGCATCAGTCAAAGGGATTTGCAGAAATAAAGGTTTCATCCAATCACAAAATTTATTATAATGTTCCTCTTCCTTTGATTTTAATTTCTTAGCAGGAAAAGGCATTTGCTTTTGAACCCAAGGTTCTCTTTCATTACCATGTTTCTTTGTAATAAAATCTTCTTTAGTGTACTTTTTATTTTTAGCATGCTTTTCAGGTTCTTTTTCAATTTCTTCTTTATCAGGAGTATCATTCTTATCATTATCTTCCTCATGTTCATTACCACTTTCAGTTTCAGCATCAGAAATAGAAATACTATTAGGATCATTAACAGGTTCAGAGGATTCTACAACATTCTTATGTTTCTTTTTCTTTTTCTTAGATGGAGCACTAGTTTTAATTAGTTGAGAATCTTGTTCAATTCTTTTGGGATGCCCTTCAGGATATAGAGGATCCTGGGTAGAAACACCACCTCTAGTTGTTACTTCACAAGCATGTTTTTCTTTAGAATTATTTCCCAACAAGTCATTTTGCACTTTAGTAAGTTGATCAATTTGAGTTTGAACCATTTGAAAATGTTTAACAAGTATCTTAACATCATTGGAGGTTCTCTCCACAATACCATGCAATTCACTAATAGCTCGGGAATTTTCCATTAAATGATTCTCTACTCTCATATTAAAGTTTTCTTGCTTAACAATGTAATTATCAAATTCATCTAAGCATTGAGCAGGAGGTTTTGAATACGGAATATCTTCCCTAGTAAAGTGTTGAAGCGAGTGTACCTCAATCATGGATGAAGGGGGAATTGTCTCACATATATCTTCTATAGGAGGTAAATTCTTCACATCTTCAGGTTTAATACCCTTCTCTTTAAGAGACTTCTTGGCTTCCCTCATATCTTCATCATTTAATTTAATCATACCCCTCTTCTTCACTATCGGTGTCGGGGTTGGTTCAGGTGTAGACCAATCATCATGATTCCGGCCTATTTTAGCCAATAATTCTTCAGCGTCGTCTGGAGTTCTTTTCCTGAAAACACAACCAGCACAACTATCCAGGTATGCCCTAGACTCAATGGTTAGTCCACTATAAAATATATCAAGTAAATCATTCTTTTCCAAATCATGGTCAGGCTGAGCTCTAATAAGAGAACAAAATCTAGCCCAAGCCTCAGGCAATTTCTCTCCATCTTCCTGGTCAAAATTATAAATTCTCTGCAAAGCAGCATGTTGAGCACTAGCAGGAAAGTATTTACGGAAGAAAACATCAAGCAATTCTTTTGGACTTTTAATAGAACCAGGAGACAAATTATTATACCAAGTTTTAGCATCATCCTTTAATGAGAAAGGAAAAATTTTAGCGACAAAGTAAGTACGCATCTTAATATCATCAGAAAACAAGCCACTAAGAGTAGATAACTCAGTCATGTGTTCAACAGCACTTTCTTTTTCAGTACCACAAAAGGGTGTTTTCTCAACAATAGCTATATGAGATAGATCAAGAGAAAAATCATAATCTTTATCCCTAATGCTTATAGGAGATGTGGCAAATTTAGGATCAGGAGACAGTTTATATCTAACAGCATGTTCTGCAAGCAACTTTTTAATTTTTCTTGCATCAGTAGTAGCATTGCATTTTTCAATAAAATCATCATTAAGCTCCACATAATCTTCATCAAGATCATCACTAGAATAATCAACAGACTCAGGTGAATTAACAGGTGTAGCAGCATTTTCATTAGGAGTTTCAGTATTTTCAATTTGTCTAGACTTAGCAATTGTAGCATCTAGAAAAGATCCCAATGAACCACTATCATCAAGCACAGCAGAAACATTATCAATATTATGAGAATTTTCAGATTCAGCAGAAGTACCAGCACGCGAAGCATGTGGCGGTGAAACAAGTTTATCAATCACAGATGGTGAATCAAGAGCAGCAGAGGTACTCAGAGTTGTACCTTTTCTTGTAGTGGATGGTAATATGGCGATCTTAGTATCGCGAGGTTTACCCATAATGGAGAATTTGCAGCGAACAATATCAATCCAAGTGAACTTCCAAATAAAGCTATGCTCCCCGGCAACGGCGCCAGAAAATAGTCTTGATGACCCACAAGTATAGGGGATCGCAACAGTCTTCGAGGGAAGTATTACCCAATTTATTGATTCGACACAAGGGGAGACAAAGAATACTTGTAAGCCTTAACAGCGGAGTTGTCAATTCAGCTGCACCTGGAAACAGACTTGCTCGCAAGAGTTTATCAGTAGTAACAGTTCTATGGTAGTGGAAATAGCGGAATAACAGCAGCAGTGAAATAAAGACAGCAGTAGTGATTATAGTAAACAGCAGGATTAAAATACTGTAGGCACAGGGACGGATTTAACGGGCGTTGCATGGATGAGAGAAACTCATGTAACAATCAAAGCATGGGCATTTGCAGATAATAATAAAACGGTATCCAAGTACTAATCAATCAATAGGCATGTGTTCCATATTTAGTCGTACGTGCTCGCAATGAGAAACTTGCACAACATCTTCTGTCCTACCAGCCGGTGGCAGCCGGGCCTCTAGGGAAACTACTGGATATTAAGGTACTCCTTTTAATAGAGTACCGGAGCAAAGCATTAACACTCCGTGAACACATGTGATCCTCACATCACTACCATCCCCTCCGGTTGTCCCGATTTCTGTCACTTCGGGGCCATTGGTTCCGGACAGCGACATGTGTATACAACTTGCAGGTAAGATCATAAACAACGAATATCTTCATGAATCAATAACATGTTCAGATCTGAGATCATGGCACTCGGGCCCTAGTGACAAGCATTAAGCATAACAAGTTGCAACAATATCATAAAAGTGACATCTACGGATACTAGGCACTATGCCCTAACAATCTTATGACTATTACATGACCAATCTCATCCAATCCCTACCATCCCCTTCAGCCTACAGCGGGGGAATTACTCACACATGGATGGGGGAAACATTGCTGGTTGATGGAGAGGCGTTGGCGGTGATGGCGGTGAAGATCTCCTCCAATTCCCCGTCCCGGCGGAGTGCCAGAACGGAGACTTCTGGCTCCCGCGACGGAGTTTCGCGATGTGGCGGCTCTCTGGAGGGTTTCTGGCGATGTCGACTTCTCTCCGTGCGTTTTTAGGTCGAACCCGATAAGTAGTCCAAAGGGGGGCGTCGGAGGCCAGCCGAGGGGGCCACACCATATGGCCGCGCGGGCCCCCCCTGGGCCGCGCCGCCATGTGGTGTGGGGCCCTCGGGCCTCCACCTCCTTCGCCCTTCTGGCTCCGTCAATATTTTGGTAAAATAGGGCCATCTGAAGAAATTCCGAGGATTTTCCCGAAAGTTGGATTTCTGCACAAAAACGAGACACCAGAGCAATTCTGCTGAAAACAGCGTTAGTCCGTGTTAGTTGTATCCAAAATACACAAATTAGAGGCAAAACAATAGCAAAAGTGTTCGGGAAAGTAGATACGTTTTGGACGTATAGCTACATGATTTGTCTGGTTTGAATATGTCTAGACCTTGTTTATCAACTTTAATGCTTACTATATGACATAAGAAAACTATTTGCTTTGGTTTTCCTTTTTGCTGATTTTTTTTCAATTTTGATGCCCATTTGAATCTTGTCTAATCCTAGGTTTGACCAAGATAATTTAAACAAGTTTAAAACATGAAAATGAAAAGGGAAGCATGTATCCTTCTTAGTCACTCTAAACTCGGGTTTTGCCCAGTTCTACAGATCAAGGGTTCAAAAAATCCAACTACGGGGTTCGAACAACACGATTCTAATCCAAGAATTTTTTCGACCTCATCCAAATGGCCTCAAGCTATAGGGTTAGCATCTAGTGCAGTTTTTGTGAAAATGTATGCACTATGTGTGCTATAACTTGTATGTCTTTCAAATTTGAACCAAATTTGAATAAGTTTGAAATATTTGAAAAGGGGCTTTTGGGAGGATTTTGAAATTTCCATGTTTGAAACCCAAAACCACTTCTCTTCATGCTTGACTTCATAAGACGGAGTTTAGGGGTTAGGGGTAGATACATGATTTGTATGGTTTGATATGTCTAGACCTTGTTTATCAACTTTAATGCTTACTATATGACATAAGAAGACTATGTGATTTTGTTTTTCATTTTTCTGTTTTTTTATTTTTCTGCCCATTTGAATCTTGGTCAAATCCTAGGTTTGACCAAGATTTAGACAAGTTTAACACGTAAATGAGTTAACTTGGATTTCCTACCCTTGAATCCATAGGAAACTTTGTTCTAATGCACTATTATAATCAACCGAGTTTTTACACCAACAGGTCTGTCACTTACGTGTGGTGCCCACCCTTGAGGTCCCACACTTCAGTGAGCACAAGTCACGTGCAGTAGGTACGCAAACTCCCAGCCATCTTCTTTGTCAAGAGAAGACGCATCAGGATGCGTATTGGAAGTCTGTGGGTCCTTCTGGATCCTTCGGTTGTCCCTCTCACAAAAAAACAAATCTCTTTCATTCTCGGCCTCGCTCGACTCGCTCGCTCGCTCGCACCTCCTGCTCACTGACAAACCCTGCATAAAAGTCAACATCATCACCCGAAAAAGGGGAGACACCCCTTCTTCTCTCCTTCCGAGTGATCCCTCTTCCTCCGTGTTTCACTCGACGGGCAAACACCCATGTGCTGCATAGTAATAATAAAAAGGTAGTAGAAAAATCGATATACGAATCTATAATTAAATAGGTTAAACTCGGGTTTTGCCCAGTTCTACAGATCAAGGGTTCAAAAAAATCCAACTACGGGGTTCGAACAACACGATTCTAATCCAAGAATTTTTTCGACCTCATCCAAATGGCCTCAAATTATAGGGTTAGCATCTAGTGCAGTTTGTGTGAAAATGTATGCACTATGTGTGCTATAACTTGTATGTCTTTCAAATTTGAACCAAATTTGAATAAGTTTGAAATATTTGAAAAGGGGCTTTTGGGAGGTTTTTGAAATTTCCATGTTTGAAACCCAAAACCACTTCTCTTCATGCTTGACTTCATAAGACAGAGTTTAGGGGTTAGGGGTATAGATACATGATTTGTCTGGTTTGAATATGTCTAGACCTTGTTTATCAACTTTAATGCTTACTATATAACATAAGAAAACTATTTGCTTTGGTTTTTATTTTTGCTGATTTTTTTTCAATTTTGATGCCCATTTGAATCTTGGTCAAATCCTAGGTTTGACCATGGTTTAAACAAGTTTAAATCATGAATATGAAAAAATAAGCATCTATCCTTCTTAGTCACCCCAAAATGTAGCTCTTGGGAGGGTTTTTGAAATTTCCATGTTTGGAACAAAAAAAACCACTTCTCTTCATGCATGCTTGACTTCATAAGACAGAGTTTAGGGTTAGGGGTGTAGATATATACATGATTTTCTAGTTTGAATATGTCTAGACCTGTTTATCAACTTTAATGCTAACTATAGACATAAGAAGACTATGTGCTTTGGTTTTTCATTTTTCTGTTTTTTCTGAATTTTATTCCCATATATTTGAATCTTGGTCAAATCCTAGGTTCAACCAAGATTTAAACAAGTTTAAAACATGAAAATTAAAAGGTAAGCATGTATCCTTCTTAGTCACTCTAAAATGAAGCTTTTGGGATGTTCTTGAAATTTCCATGTTTGAAACCCAAAACGACTTCTCTTCATGCTAGACTTCATAAGATCGACGGGGGTAGATACATGATTTGTCTGGTTTGGATATACCTAGACCTCGTTTATCAACTCGAATGCTTACGATATGACATATATAAGAAGACTATGTGCTTTTGTTTTTCATTTTTCTGATTTTTTTGAATTTTGTGCCCACCCATTTGTATCTTGGTCAAATCCTAGGTTTGATAATGATTTAAACAAGTTTAAAATATGAAAATGCAAATGTAAGCATGGATCCTTCTTAGTCTGTCTAAAATGAAGCTTTTGGGAGGTTTTTGAAATTTCCATGTTTGAAACCCAAAACCACTTCTCTTCACATGCTTGACTTCATAAGACATAGTTAATTAATTTAGGGCTTAGGGGGTATAGATACATGATTTGTGTGGTTTGAATATGTATGGACCTTGTTTATCAAATTCAATGCTTACTATATGACATAAGAAAACTATTTGCTTTGGTTTTTCTTTTTTCTGATTTTTTTTCAAATTTGATGCCCATTTGAATCTTGTCAAATCCTAGGTTTGACGACCAAGATAATTTAAACAAGTTTAAAACATGAAAATGAAAAGGGAAGCATGGATCCTTCTTAGTCACTCTAAAATGAAGCTTTTGGGAGGTTTTTGAAATTTCCATGTTTGAAACCCAAAACCACTTCTCTTCACATGCTTGACTTCATAAGATAGAGTTTAGGGGTTAGGGGGTATAGCTACATGATTTGTCTGGTTTGAATATGTCTAGACCTTGTTTATCAACTTTAATGCTTACTATATGACATAAGAAAACTATTTGCTTTGGTTTTCCTTTTTGCTGATTTTTTTTCAATTTTGATGCCCATTTGAATCTTGTCTAATCCTAGGTTTGACCAAGATAATTTAAACAAGTTTAAAACATGAAAATGAAAAGGGAAGCATGTATCCTTCTTAGTCACTCTAAACTCGGGTTTTGCCCAGTTCTACAGATCAAGGGTTAAAAAATCCAACTACGGGGTTCGAACAACACGATTCTAATCCAAGAATTTTTTCGACCTCATCCAAATGGCCTCAAGCTATAGGGTTAGCATCTAGTGCAGTTTTTGTGAAAATGTATGCACTATGTGTGCTATAACTTGTATGTCTTTCAAATTTGAACCAAATTTGAATAAGTTTGAAATATTTGAAAAGGGGCTTTTGGGAGGATTTTGAAATTTCCATGTTTGAAACCCAAAACCACTTCTCTTCATGCTTGACTTCATAAGACGGAGTTTAGGGGTTAGGGGTAGATACATGATTTGTATGGTTTGATATGTCTAGACCTTGTTTATCAACTTTAATGCTTACTATATGACATAAGAAGACTATGTGATTTTGTTTTTCATTTTTCTGTTTTTTTATTTTTCTGCCCATTTGAATCTTGGTCAAATCCTAGGTTTGACCAAGATTTAGACAAGTTTAACACGTAAATGAGTTAACTTGGATTTCCTACCCTTGAATCCATAGGAAACTTTGTTCTAATGCACTATTATAATCAACCGAGTTTTTACACCAACAGGTCTGTCACTTACGTGTGGTGCCCACCCTTGAGGTCCCACACTTCAGTGAGCACAAGTCACGTGCAGTAGGTACGCAAACTCCCAGCCATCTTCTTTGTCAAGAGAAGACGCATCAGATGCGTATTGGAAGTCTGTGGGTCCTTCTGGATCCTTCGGTTGTCCCTCTCACAAAAAAACAAATCTCTCTCATTCTCGGCCTCGCTCGACTCGCTCGCTCGCTCGCTCGCTCGCACCTCCTGCTCACTGACAAACCCTGCACAAAAGTCAACATCATCACCCGAAAAAGGGGAGACACCCCTTCTTCTCTCCTTCCGAGTGATCCCTCTTCCTCCGTGTTTCACTCGACGGGCAAACACCCATGTGCTGCATAGTAATAATAAAAAGGTAGTAGAAAAATCGATATACGAATCTATAATTAAATAGGTTAAACTCGGGTTTTGCCCAGTTCTACAGATCAAGGGTTCAAAAAAATCCAACTACGGGGTTCGAACAACACGATTCTAATCCAAGAATTTTTTCGACCTCATCCAAATGGCCTCAAATTATAGGGTTAGCATCTAGTGCAGTTTGTGTGAAAATGTATGCACTATGTGTGCTATAACTTGTATGTCTTTCAAATTTGAACCAAATTTGAATAAGTTTGAAATATTTGAAAAGGGGCTTTTGGGAGGTTTTTGAAATTTCCATGTTTGAAACCCAAAACCACTTCTCTTCATGCTTGACTTCATAAGACAGAGTTTAGGGGTTAGGGGTATAGATACATGATTTGTCTGGTTTGAATATGTCTAGACCTTGTTTATCAACTTTAATGCTTACTATATAACATAAGAAAACTATTTGCTTTGGTTTTTCTTTTTGCTGATTTTTTTCAATTTTGATGCCCATTTGAATCTTGGTCAAATCCTAGGTTTGACCATGGTTTAAACAAGTTTAAATCATGAATATGAAAAAATAAGCATCTATCCTTCTTAGTCACCCCAAAATGTAGCTCTTGGGAGGGTTTTTGAAATTTCCATGTTTGAAACAAAAAAACCACTTCTCTTCATGCATGCTTGACTTCATAAGACAGAGTTTAGGGTTAGGGGTGTAGATATAGACATGATTTTCTAGTTTGAATATGTCTAGACATGTTTATCAACTTTAATGCTAACTATAGACATAAGAAGACTATGTGCTTTGGTTTTTCATTTTTCTATTTTTTTTGAATTTTATGCCCATATATTTGAATCTTGGTCAAATCCTAGGTTCAACCAAGATTTAAACAAGTTTAAAACATGAAAATTAAAAGGTAAGCATGTATCCTTCTTAGTCACTCTAAAATGAAGCTTTTGGGATGTTCTTGAAATTTCCATGTTTGAAACCCAAAACGACTTCTCTTCATGCTAGACTTCATAAGATCGATGGGGGGTAGATACATGATTTGTCTGGTTTGGATATATATACCTAGACCTCGTTTATCAACTCGAATGCTTACGATATGACATATATAAGAAGACTATGTGCTTTTGTTTTTCATTTTTCTGATTTTTTTGAATTTTGTGCCCACCCATTTGTATCTTGGTCAAATCCTAGGTTTGATAATGATTTAAACAATTTTAAAATATGAAAATGCAAATGTAAGCATGGATCCTTCTTAGTCACTCTAAAATGAAGCTTTTGGGAGGTTTTTGAAATTTCCATGTTTGAAACCCAAAACCACTTCTCTTCACATGCTTGACTTCATAAGACATAGTTAATCAATTTAGGGGTTAGGGGTATAGATACATGATTTGTGTGGTTTGAATATGTATGGACCTTGTTTATCAACTTCAATGCTTACTATATATATGACATAAGAAAACTATTTGCTTTGGTTTTTCTTTTTTCTGATTTTTTTTTCAATTTTGATGCCCATTTGGATCTTGTCAAATCCTAGGTTTGACGACCAAGATAATTTAAACAAGTTTAAAACATGAAAATGAAAAGGTAAGCATGGATCCTTCTTAGTCACTCTAAAATGAAGCTTTTGGGAGGTTTTTGAAATTTCCATGTTTGAAACCCAAAACCACTTCTCTTCACATGCTTGACTTCAATTCATAAGACAGAGTTTAGGGGTTAGGGGTATAGCTACATGATTTGTCTGGTTTGATTATGTCTAGACCTTGTTTATCAACTTTAATGCTTACTATATGACATAAGAAAACTATTTGCTTTGGTTTTCTTTTTGCTGAATTTTTTTCAATTTTGATGCCCATTTGAATCTTGTCTAATCCTAGGTTTGACCAAGATAATTTAAACAAGTTTAAAACATGAAAATGAAAAGGGAAGCATGTATCCTTCTTAGTCACCCCAAAATGTAGCTCTTAGGATGGTTTTTGAAATTTCCATGTTTGACTTCATAAGACGGAGTTTAGGGGTTAGGGGGTATAGATACATGATTTGTGTGGTTTGAATATGTATGGACCTTTTTTATCAACTTTACTGCTTACTACATGACATAAGAAGACTATGTGATTTGGTTTTTCATTTTTCTGTTTTTTTATTTTTCTGCCCATTTGAATCTTGGTCAAATCCTAGGTTTGACCAAGATTTAGACAAGTTTAACACGTAAATGAGTTAACTTGGATTTCCTACCCTTGAATCCATAGGAAACTTTGTTCTAATGCACTATTATAATCAACCGAGTTTTTACACCAACAGGTCTGTCACTTACGTGTGGTGCCCACCCTTGAGGTCCCACACTTCAGTGAGCACAAGTCACGTGCAGTAGGTACGCAAACTCCCAGCCATCTTCTTTGTCAAGAGAAGACGCATCAGATGCGTATTGGAAGTCTGTGGGTCCTTCTGGATCCTTCGGTTGTCCCTCTCACAAAAAAACAAATCTCTCTCATTCTCGGCCTCGACTCGCTCGCTCGCTCGCTCGCTCGCACCTCCTGCTCACTGACAAACCCTGCACAAAAGTCAACATCATCACCCGAAAAAGGGGAGACACCCCTTCTTCTCTCCTTCCGAGTGATCCCTCTTCCTCCGTGTTTCACTCGACGGGCAAACACCCATGTGCTGCATAGTAATAATAAAAAGGTAGTAGAAAAATCGATATACGAATCTATAATTAAATAGGTTAAACTCGGGTTTTGCCCAGTTCTACAGATCAAGGGTTCAAAAAAATCCAACTACGGGGTTCGAACAACACGATTCTAATCCAAGAATTTTTTCGACCTCATCCAAATGGTCTCAAATTATAGGGTTAGCATCTAGTGCAGTTTGTGTGAAAATGTATGCAATATGTGTGATATAACTTGTATGTCTTTCAAATTTGAACCAAATTTGAATAAGTTTGAAATATTTGAAAACGGGCTTAATTTTGGGAGGTTTTTGAACCAAAGAGAAGTGGTATTGGGTTTCAAACATGGAAATTCCAAAAACCTCCCGGCCACGAGCTCCATTTTGGAGTGACTAAGAAGGATCGATTTTACTTAGGTATGTAGTATTGTACATCACAAATGTGAAATGAAACAGATGATGTGAATCTCTATAAACCCTAAACCCTAATTATATTAAACCCCTAGACCCTAACACTAAACCTTATATATATAAACCATAAACCTATATATCACTACCAAAAAATGAGTCATGCGATTCAAATGTTTGGCATTGTTTTCTCGTAGCATGCAAAATGCTCTCACACACACTTCTGGGGAAGCGAGGCCTCAAACACATGGTGCAAAAAAATATGCAGGGTTCTTGTCTAAACATAGAAGTGTATATATGCCATGTTTATTTGGTACTGTTCATAGAGGTATTATGTAAACCACAAATGATATGACTATGCATGCTTTGTTTCGATCTTTTCTATCAATCCCCACACAATAACTTATTAATTCGGCTTGTTTTAAAATTTAGCTAGGTCGAGCAATCTCACGATGCTCTCACCCTGCTTGTTTTAATTTGCTCTAGTAGGAGGGTGCGGTGCATGTGTTTGGCCATTATTATATAAAATGTACTTGGCTCGATCCACACATTCAGGCCACACACCCATGTATTTTTTAAATTATTTGTTTGATCTGTACTTCATCTACACACTGTGTCAAATTTGCATTTTATCGGATTTAGCCCAAGAAATTGTATATATATAGATGCACATTGAGATAATTCATGAAACCTTGGAAATGGTCATCCTGTCATGCATGTTTCCCCGCGAATGAAAACTTGATTGGTGGCAGACAAGCAAAAACACATTTATGGGCGACAACCCAAAATGCACATATTTTGCAAAGTATTCATGCTTGCATGATGAAAAGTTGCAAATATATACATAAAATTGGGCCATGATTCAAAAGTTTGGCATGGTTCTTGTGTAGTGGTACCAAGCTCACATGCATGTGGGAGGAAATTTAGCTAGACGAACTCCAACATGGTGCCAATCTACTTGAGGGTTCTTCTCTAAAACACTGGTATGGCATGTTTGGTATTTTCCCTAGATATATGTACTACAAAATGATGAATACTCCATGTTTTTAGATTGCCTTTTTTGAATCACGTGTGCCTTGATTTCAAATCTAGGTCAAATCACTGGGGGAGGGGGATAAACTTGGCTTCATGGAAAAAATAATGTCTTGTAAATGAGATAACTTGGCTTTCCTACCCTTGGATCTATAGGAAACTATGGAGTACTTATACATTATAATAATCACCCGAGTACACCAACTGGTCTGTCACTTACGTGTGGTTCCCATGCGTGAGGTCCCACACTTCAGTGAGCACAGGTCATGTGTCCACCAGTCTAGAGGCTCCCGTTAAAAGAAGAGCCCTCTATATTATTATAAAGAAACATCAATCTCCATAAACATCAATCTCCCTTCTCAGTTCTCAGCTTCTCACTGCTCCCCCCTCGCTCGCGCCGCCGCCGCCACAACCCCCCGCGCCCCTTTCCGATCCCTCATCAGACCTTAGACTATGGAGTTGCCTGTGCCGAAGAAGCAGCCTCTGAAGCCGACGATCCAGTGTATCAACGACTGGTGCGGGAGGGAGATCCCTTACAACGAGGAAGACAAGCACATGATGGCGTGCCCGCACGGCTCTTGCTTCTGCACGCACCCCGGCTGCGAATTCGCCGATTCGAAGGTACCGTTCATCCTACACCTCAGAGAAGCCCACTTGACCGCTGTGGATAGGTTCCCGTACGACGAGGACTTCGGATTTGTTCATCTGAAGGTGCCGGCACCGGGCTCGCCAAAACTACAGCTCATCGGCTACGGGACGGATGGCGCAGTGTTCGCCTTGCACATCCACCCTTGCGGCATGGACACCGCGGTATCCTTCGTGTGCGTCAGGCCGGCGGCGTGCAACTTGCCCCGGTATAGGGTGACAATGTGGGCGAACGGCCCGCCGATGCCGGGGCCGCGTAAGCTTACCGGGGAACACTTGTTTGACGTGGTGAAGGCGGTATTAGAGCCGACGAGCAGCCCGACTCCGGGCACAGTTTCTTTGGGAGATGTCACTTCCTTCCTCTCGGTGCCGCCGCGGTACCTGTGCGGCAATGAATCATCGAAGCAGCTGACTATCTATTTGCGCATCGATAAGGAGTGAGTGAACATAACACTACCCTCAATCTTATTGGGACGATGCTAATGCGGATTTAAGTAATGCTGAATTAATTTGTTTTTCTTGTGACAGGGCGATTAGCAAGGAGAAGAGGATCTCGGTGCACAGCTAGCGACCTATATCTCGGCGTCCACCAAGTGTCCCTGAGTAGGAGATCTTGTTCTGCCTCTTCTTTTGATGTTTAATATTGCTTCATCACCGTAAAAGGAAGGGTGTGTCTGGGGCTTCCTGCTTCAAAGTACTCAGTACAAGGACTAAAAGAGACGTTTTGCTGATGGTTCTTGTCAGGACGGCCGTAGTGTTGGAGGTGGTCATCTACTTCGGTGGGGAAGGACTACTTAGACCTTTATCTAAAAATGTTGACGGATTGGATGTATTTTATGTTTACCATGAATTAGTCTATGTAATATGTAACCCAATTCGCCGATTAATGCAACTCTGGATCCTTCACTGTCATACGACTACTAAAACAATATAAATAAATAGGCATTTTAAGTTTAATGCACATTTAATCAAGCCACATAATGTTGGCGTACTTGTAAGCAACCAGGTTTACTATTGTTGGCATGTGTGGTACAATTTCATGGGGCAATACCCAATCTAGCTTGTTCAATTACATTACATGAAGTAATTAAAATATGGATGCCTAGAATTATTCACTTCCGTACATTGCGATGGCTTATAGCGGTTTCTATGACCAATCTACATCACAAATCTAGTTCAAATTTGATCTATTTTTATGAACAAAATTGGAAACTCTACTTGGCATTTTCGTTTACTATGACCAGATTCACATATGTAGTGATTCATTTTCTTTTCAAATCGCCATACCATTTCCTCGTGAACTCTTCATCTTTTTTTTAGTTTTAATGAATTTCCTTTGGTTGCATTCAATTTGCTTCAAATTCACCGGCTTCACCATTCGTACAAATTGTTCATCTTTTCTTTGTAGTTTTTTCATGCATGAAGCATAACACCTTACCATGGTAAAATCTGCATATTTTCTACCAAAACTCGTGCCGAACTTTAAAGAACATGCAATTTTAAATTGACTAAAATTGGTTAAAACTCAACATAAGTCCACATATATTACAAACTCGAGAAATAATCAACATATATATCACCTAAATGGTCATCTTATGAAGTATGCCATGTTTCGAAATTGTTACCTTGAAAATTTGGCCCTTCTCTCAGGCAGCCACTTCACAATAAAGCTCACATAAAGCTCTTATTTTACACTAATAAAGTAGAATGTATTTATGTGTGAAATGAAGTTGAATAAAATATATGTGAACGGTAAGATGCACATTGCTGCCAATATTTGGGATAATTATTAGTAAGTTCATACTAATATACAATGCAATCAACATGACCACACATGTGCAAGCAAGAAAATAAATCTTTCTTAAATTACCTTAAGGTTGTAAGTTTGTTATTTGTATAGCGATTTTATCTCATACGATGACTCAAGCTAGCACATTTTTTTTGAATTTGCTTCAATATTCTAGGACCCACCACATTCGTAAAATGGTAGTGCCAATTTTACGTATCGTAGTGCACAAAAGACACACACACACACACGCACACACGCACACATATGCTCACTTATTTCAATATTTAAACTATATTTTCTTCATTCAAATTTTCCGACCTGGCATTTGAACATGTAGTTGAATTTTGAGTAAAACCGCTCATACGTCAAACATGAATCCAAATAAGGTACAATTCGAGAAAATCTACACATCACATTTTGGCCAATATACATTGTATAATGCTTGTGAAAATGTAGACTATGAAATAGTCAACGTCACCTTTTTAGGTCATGAATGTGTTGGGCATCGACCAAAGTCTGGTAGGATGGTGAGGCATGAGTTACGAACATCCTTCTTCTCCTCTCACCCCCATTTGAGAGAGAGAGAGAGTGTGTGTTTGTGTGTTTGTGTGTGTGTGTGTGGGGGGGGTAGAAAGCCATGTTAATAAATTAACTCATACATGAAAGCAAGAAATCAAACTTGATTTATATAAATCACTCTTAGTATTGTAGTTTGTTATTTTTATACCATCTATATCTCATATGACGACACAAGCTAGTCCACATTTTTAGGGCTCCTTTGATTCAAAGGATTTGCATAGGAAGTGTGAAGGATTTGGTTCCTATGGGAAAATTTCCTATACATGTTGTTTGATTCATAGGAACATATCCTATAGGAAAAATTCCTATAGGAATCTTGTAGTGTAATTCCTATAGGAAATAAGCATTAGCTCATAGCTCATGAAAAAATTCCTTTGCTACAATCAAACACACTTCATCTTCCTATAGGATTCAAGTAGACATGCCATTCCAATCCTATACATTTCCTATTCCTATGCTTTTCCTATCCTTTAAATCAAAGGAGCCCTTAATTTCATTGAAGTTCTTTTTGTTGCACTCAAATTACTTCAACTTTTAGGACCCACCATCCGTACAAGGGTAATGGAAATTTCTATGATCTTAGTGCAAGGCTTCACACAGAGACACTCAAAGTATTTCAATATTTTAAAATTCATTTTCTTCCCTAAAAATTGCCGACCGTCCATTCGTAACATGTAGTTCAATTTTGAGTAACATCACACATATGTCAAACATCAATCTTTTTTTTTGATATTTCGAGAAAATCTTCATATCCCATTTTTGGCCATCATATAAGGTGTACTGCGTGTGAAAACATAGACAGTGAAACTTTCAGCGTCACCTTAATTAGCCAAACTGGTGGGACGGTGAGGCCCGAATTAATAGCCACCACCTTCCTTCTTCTCCACTCGCCCCTCCCCTCCCCTCCCCATCAATATCTTCTTCAAAGCAGATTAAAGAGGATGGAGTGCCCCCACGACGGGTGCGGGAGCGTGGTCGCCTACAACGAGCTCCACGACCACGAGCTCGCGTGCCCGCACAGCCCGTGCGACTGCACAGAGGCCGGCTGCGACTTCTCCGCCTCGCCAGCAGCGCTCATCGCCCACCTCAGAGAAATCCATTCGATTTGTGTGGACATGATCCCGTACGGCACCGCGATGGCGTTCATCATCCCGGTGCTGGCACCGCCAGAGCCAAGACGTCCGGTCATCTTCTACGGGAACGATGGTACCGTGTTCGTCTGGCACACATATACGCAAGTCCAGCCGAAAAATGGATGCGTGCTGGCCTGCCTATCCGTTGAGTGCGTTAGGTCGGCGGCGTGCGTGTGGCCGGAGTACAATGTGAGTATGTCGTCGCACGGCAAGCCATTACTTAATCGCTCTGAGATTGGTTTAATGCTCCCCAACTATACGGCCACTATTCTGGCGAACAGCACGACCACGCCGGGCGCCGCCAAATGGTCGGAACTAGAGCGGTCGTTGCAATGGTATCAACCGTGCACGGAGCTGACTATCTGGGTTCGCATCGACAGGTGATACATGCGCCTATCTTAATCTTCGTGGTTATCTAATTGAAATTGCGGTTTATGCAGTACTGAATTAATTAATTTTTGTTGTCAGAAAGTTATCGTCGGACGGAAGTTCCTATTCGGAGCGGCGGGTTTAGGTTGCCAACTATGGGCTTTTTTCATTCAGAGGATTCACCAGGGCGGCCCTAACGACGATATATGATCTTATTTGGCGGAGAGGGTCCAACACTAAGCGCTTGATTGTATTCTGTGTTTATGTTCACATACTCTATGGTGTACTGTACTATGGAATCCCATGTCCGATTAAATGCACCTCTGGACCCTGCCAGGCATTTCCCTTGTTATCTTTTCTTTTACAGTATGCCACACATACTGTAACCATTGTTCAACGCGCAGTCCATTGGCTTGGGTGCTAGATGCTTCCTCGGGAAGGTACCCTATCTTGCCCATTTGAGAACAGACGTCCCTATAATTGCTCAGAAGCCCCGCGAGGGCACGATGGTCTTTTCTGGGTGTATGTAAGATTTATCCTTGACCAGCCCTCCGCCCTTCTTCTCTTTCTGTTCTGCTGGTAGCTAGTAACTAGCCTTCACCAGCCCTCCACCCTAACTACTGAGTAGTAAAGTACTACGTACCTCGCAAGCCATGGCTCCATTGAGCCGGGCGGCCCGGCGGCAGGATATCCTAGGGAAGACGATGAGGACTAGGACCGCCGAGAAAAACTCATCTAGCCAGCTAGCGCGTCGTTGTATGGCCACTTATGATCGCCTGAGCATTCTCGCAGAGCAGTCTATCCTCTATTCGATGGAGAGCGAGCCAGTGGGCGAGGGTTCGTCCGGGTAGGTTTCTAGTGGCGTGTCCTCCAGTTCATTCTTATTTTCTAACTGTTTTTTCCATTTATTTACATCTCACAGGGCCGGCGGTTCAAACGTCTACCCGGTAACCCCCACGACGGTGGCGCCCCAAGTCCGGTCGTCGGAAGCTGAGTTCGGCCCCGTTTCACGGCCAAGCCAGGTAGGCTGTATGCCTCTATCCACTTTTTTTTAATACTCCCTCCAATCCATTTTAATAGACTCTGATTTAGTACTCCCTCCGATCCATTTTATTTGACTCAAATTTAGTCTAAATTTGAGTCAAATAAAATTTGTACAACTTTGTACTAAATCCGAGTCAACTAAAAGGGATCATAGGGAGAATACAACTTTACTAAATCCGTGTTTACTACTACTACTACTAAAAGGGATAGGATGGAGTAGTTTATGTAATCACGGCTTTCCTTTTAATTATGTGTTGATGAACACTGTGATATTTGTGGAGCGTCCATGTGATGTCCATTCCTGTATCAAGATCTGTGCTAGAAATTAGTAGTACTCCTATTTTTTTGCGTGTAATTACTCATATATGAATTGGTTGGATTCTTTTTTGTTCCATACAATGATCGTGCCAGCAAATGGAGGTGAACATGGCCCACATAGGCAGCCAGCTGGGGAATGAACTCTCCCTTACCCCAGAGTTTGAGCCTGTTCACGTAGATTTGGCGTCCGAGAACAAGATCTGCCATAATCTTCAGCAAGGCATCAATACCTTTACTGCCGAGCTCGACAGGCTTAATGAGCAGAACCGCGTTTGTGTGGAACTGCATAACCAGAGCGTCACATTGATGAATGATGATGATGCAAACACCACCATCAAGGGCGAGGGTTCGTCCGGGTAAGTTTCTAGCGGGGTGTCCTTCAGTTGATTCTTATTTTCTAACCGTTTTTACATTTATTTACATCTCAAAGGGCCGGCGGTTCAAATGTCTCCCCGGTAACCACAACGACGGTGGCGCCCCAAGTCCGGCCGTCCGAAGCTAAGTTCGGCCCCGTTTCCCGGCCAAGCCAGGTAGGCTGTATGCCTCTGTCCACTTGTTTTTTTATAGTTTATGTAATCACTGCTTTCCGATTAATTATGTGTTGATGAACCCTGTGGTATTTGTGGAGCGTCCGAGTGTTGTCCATTCCTTTATCAATATCCATGCTAGAAATTAGTAGTCCTATTGTTTGCGGGTAACTAATACTCATATATGAATGGGTTGATTTCTTTTTTTTTCATACAATTATTGTTGTAGCAAAAGGAGGAGAACAAGGCCCACATAGGCAGCCAGCTGGAGAATGAACACTCCCTCACCCTGGAGTGTGATCGTCTTCACAGAGTTTTGGCGTCTGAGAAGGAGATCTCCTTTCATCTTGCGCAATGCGTCGACATGCTTAAGCAGCAGAACGCCTACTGGGTGGAACTGAACAACAAGAGCGTCACATGGATGGATACTGGAAGCAACCTCATCAAGTATCTCATGGAACAGAAGTTGAAATTAAAGCTCAAGAGGCAGATCTCGAGGGTGCTAATGCGCGGACAAACCGCCGTCCTTAATGCGATTATCAAGGAGAAGGAGGATCTCCGTGCACAGCTAGCGACCTATATCTCGGCGTCCACCAAGAGCGTCCCTGAGTAGGAGATCTTGTTCTGCTAGTTAACTGCTTCATCACCTTAGTATCGCCATGTGCTCGTAAAACTGCTAGTTAACTATCTGTTGGTATGTTGCACATTTGATCTGAACTTTGTGTTTTGCAATGCACAATTGATCAACTACTAGTAAGTGTATATTAAAATGGCGGGATACTCTTTTTAGCGGCGAAAATTTTCCATTTGTTGCTATTGTAGCGAATCTAAGCCCTTCAGAATCTTCCCTATCGTCAAGAAAACTTTCCAAAAACATAAGCATTTTGGAGGGAAACCTTGATGATATAGGCTATGAGGATGATCCTGGGTTGTGGTTCTTAGCGTGATCTGTAGATGGCAGTATGCTTCTTGTTCATACCTGAGGCTTTACTGAGGCTGCAAGATGTTCTCTAAGGACACTGTCAGTTATGTTCAGATAAGCTAGGGAAGAGATTACTGGTCTTGGAGCATATTGTCTTTTCGTGGGATTGAATTATCCGCTCACATTGCAGTAAATCATGCATATTTCGATTTATATTTTGGTGGAGTTTCATTCGATTTGAATAATTGGTTTGTGAGCAAATAATATTTAGTTTAAACTAGTGCTCGAATACGTAAGAAGCTATTTAATCACAAGCTAGTCATCCGAATGGGATGAAATATTCATAGATTTTAAAACAAGGCATCTACATATTACTGGATTTTTTTCAAAATTTTCTGAATAGTTTTTTCTTTTTTAGCTTCGAAATAACAGATAGTTTGGAACGTTGGATCTCGAAAGATGGTAGATGGTGGCACCTAGTCACAATGAGACTTGGAAGCATCAAGTCACTGAAGCTCCTCCAAACCAAGCTAGGAAAGGCATTGAAAATGAAGTTCTGCTCTAAAACATCTCTCATTTCATTTTGGTGCTCGCGCGGTTGCATGCTGCCCACGTGTTAAGGTACGTGTCTCTGGCATAGAGTACTACGATTATCGGCGAAAAATATATCGTAATGGAAACTGTAAAAAAAGCCCTCTCTGCTCAAGCTGATGTGACGAGACATCACTGCACCAAACGTCGTCGCAAATTTATAGATGGGTGGCGTGCTAGTCTACCATCTACCAACAGTCAAATCGGCGCCCAGTCGCAGCAGCAGCAGCCTAGAGTACTGCCTAGGTTTTGCCCCTTGCATGTCTATCATCTTTTTCTTCACCCTCGCAGAATCACGCGCACGCGCAGGATCTCGATCCCCACCACGCCTCATCACTAGTACTATACCTTTCTCTCCTCACCCCACCCGGCCGCGGCGCGCATCGTTTCTTCCATAGCGCTCGCCCTCTCCTCCGAAAACCCCAAGCGAAGTTGCATCCGCCATCCATCTAAATCCATCTTCACCTGATGGAATATTCAAGGCTTTGCCGGTGCGGCGGGGACGGCCACTTGGAGGCTCTCACCGGCGACAACATCGACCTCATCGCTGCGCATCTGGACGTTACCTACACCGTCCGACTTGCCGCATGTTCCAGGGAGCTCTACGACCAGATCAGCAATGATGAAGGTAAGATGCACCATTGGGATGAACCCTGCCTGCTGATGCCTCCGCCTGCTTATTGGTTCGATGAACCCTGGTTCGTGGCGACAGCATCTCGTCTGCATGTTACCGTGTACGACCTGGTGCCCCTTGACCATCCTCGCCGTTCTGTCACCCTGCCGTTCATGCACGACAGAAAATGGCTTGGCGCGAACGGCGACTGGATCGCCGCCGCCGATCATCGTGGGTGCCAGTGGTGCCTTGTGAACGTCTACACCGAGCGACATATCCCCCTTCCATCCCCACCTGATCCGAAGATTGGTCATGGTGTTACATATCAACCTGCTACTAAAGATTGGTTATACTATCTTTGCTGGAGTCGAGCAATTAATTTGTTGAAGATTGTAATCTGCCAAGTGCCCACAAAAGGTGGGAGGTACGCAGATTACAAGCTCATCGCCTTGTTCGACAAAAGGATTTTCTACCTTGAAGGGGGTGGCGACTGGAGAATGCTGAAGAACCCTACACCTGAACAAATTGTGCCGGCGTTCTGTGATGCCATTGAACTCGGTGGCCAAGTTTTTGCGGTGGACGAAATTAGGGGCTGGACGTACTGCTGGGACACCCCAAATGGTATTTTTTCAGTCCTTATGTTGCATTGCATGATACACTGCCTTAATCAATGAAGTTATTCATGAACTACCTTGTTTATATTTTACCTTTCATAAATGACTTAATGATCACACCGCCTTTTGCTGAATATGAATGAACCGTTGCTTGCAATGAATTAGTACTAATTAGTCACCAACAAACATAGTATGCTCAGTATGTGATTGCATTCCTGAATTAGTAATTCTACGCCACTGCAGAATATGGATGTAATTACCCAGTATCTCAAAAGATAAGGTAGCACTATGAAGGCACCCTTTTTGATAACCTTTTACACCCATTGTTTCATATATAACTAATTGATTTTTGCTCCAAAAGGAGGACGAGAGACCCCCGCCATCTGCATTAGAGAGATGCATAAGGACTTTCATAAGTATATGACTTAACGATCACATCCTTTATCTGAATATGAATGAACCGTTGCTTGCAACGAATTAGTACTAATCAGTCATCAGCAAACATAGTATACTCCGTATGTGAATGCAATCCTGAATTACTAACTCTATCCACTGCAGAATATGGATGTAATTAACAAGTATCTCAAATGTTAACGTAGCACAATGAAGGCACCCTTCTTGATTAACTTTTACACCCATTGTTTCATATAACTAGTTGATTTTTGCTCGAAATAGAGGGCGAGGTACCCCGGCCTCTGCATCGAAGAGATGCATATGGCCGTTATTTAGTACTCCATCTCATGAAACATGTTATAACTTTTTCTTACTTTTGATTTACTCCCTCCGTCCCACCAAAAGTGTCTTGAATATCTGCCTTCTCCTTTTTTCCCTTAGAAAAGTAACTCAATCAAAATCCAATTATTTACTAAACAAGAATGAAATACTTGTTATGCCTAATTTACTTAGTTTAACCTGTACCTTTTTTAATTATGTTCTTTATCCGGCTAGATTTTTCTTTGCCAAATTGCCCGAAGCTTATGCATATTTCAACCCCATCGTGGATGTTATGCCTGTCATACCTCTATTTTTTTCTTCTATTAGCCTTTGTTTGGCAAGCTGCTTTAAGTTTCCCATGAAATGTTTAGTACTCTATCTACCAAATTGAATGTTGTATTCATTCCAAAAAATCAACAAAATGTGTACAAGGCGAGAACTTTTATATTTTTATATTACTAGTATGTATGCACGTCAAACCATTAAAGATTCTGTTTGATAATCAAAAGAATATTTATAGCATGCCTTTCGCAAGTTTTGAAAGAATATATAAAAAATCTAAAAAAATAGATGTAGAGAATGTATTATTCTACCAGAGTGTAAAATCTGAAATTGAGATACCCTATATTCGGGCCGCACAAAAATGACAGAATCTGATAGATTTTGAAGTTACAAAATGTTGGAAAATATATGTCAGATTTTTTTGTTGTTGCAAAACCTTAAATATAAGATATTTTGATTTGGACATTTGAATGTTGGTAGAACACAACATTGTTGACACCCGTATTTAATCTCCGTTTTCTTTGGAACTTCAAAATGCAGCTCTCAAAATTTTCAAAAACCATGCTACATGTAGCTCGAGCTATATTCATGGTTTTCGAAAGAAAATATTGCCAGCAATGCATATATAAAATACGAAAACAAGAGTGGTCCTACAAAAAATGATGTTTCTTCCCATCAGTCGGCAAACGAAGGGAACAAATAAAAAATTAAAAATATGTGTACATCTAACACTCACTCATTTCTTATCTACCTTTTCCTTTGATGTTTCCTTGAGAGTTGAGACCGTAAGAACCTTCCATTGATCCATGTAGCAGTGCTGAATAGCGATTTCTTTGATGGGGTTATTCATATGCTTCAGGGGTTTCAGATATTTGGTCATTTTTTGGGGTAGACCCAAGGCTCACGTGATGGTTCTAAAATATTGTAGAGTTAGCTATGTGCACTCTTCACAGAGAATCCTGCTGTTGTGCACCGTTAGATTTAGCACTCCAAGGGTCATGATTGAAGCTCTATACTCAGTTTAAAACTGGACCAACTGGTAGATTGTCTGTACTCCTATATTGTATACAAATATCTAATCATATACACCGTTGGATCACTTAAGACAAAGGGAATTAACTACAACACAGGACTTAAACTTAAGATGATATATTTGTCAAAATTTGAATGTATCTATATGCTTTCACTGTCTAGATACATCTGAATTTGGACAAATCTCAGACACTTTCGGTGGGACAGAGGTAGTATATAACTGTGTATACACTAACTAGTGTCTAGTTTTGGCGAAGTTAAGACTTGTTTCGTGGGATGCATGCAGTATAACTGATATATTGGACACTCGATTTGAACACATGAATGACCAATGTCCTTAGCTTACATAGTCGTATTTATACTGTGAGCATGAACGATGAACAGTGCTGCTGTTTGAATATGGTTGCCAGTAACACCCTATTCGTCTCCATTTCTAATATTGCAGAAAACCCGATGTCCATGTTCGTAATCCCGCCACCGGTGGTGGATGATCAGCAGTACGCGTGGTTCCTCGCTCCATCTGCTGATGGCAAGCGATTGATGATCATCCTTACAGTAAACAACATTGGGATTGCCAATGCTGAAGTACCTCATGACATTCCCTATGCTGCTAATGGGCTTCAGCTACGGCAGTATCCTCCTGTTGCCACCTACGTCTTTGAGCAGGATCCCATATCTCTGTTCGTTGCAGCACGTGCAGGGGACTTTCATTGGAGGCAGGTTAACAGCCTCGGCGACCACTCTCTGTTCCTCGGACTCAATTACCCGATCATTGCCAACCTGAAGAAGCGTGAATCCAAAGCTCCTGATGGCACATTGGTTCCATTCATGAGGAAAAACTGCGTCTACACAGCATACCGGAAGTATCTTCATAATCAATACCCTAAAATTTTGCGCTGCAACCTCCAGCCAGATGAAGGTGAGACTGTGGGAGTTATCAGCCTTCCCAGAGTTAGTTGGGGTAGTGTCCGACAAGCGGCTATGTGGTTTAAGCCTGCTTTAAACATTGCCCGTTCGGTGTTACCTTTAAAAAAACACTGACACACTTTTTTATTATGCTTGAAGTGTTGAGAAGTAGTACACTGTTTTTAGTATGTACTAGTTTGAATCAGTTTATTTGAACACTGCCCTGCTTTTGTATTTCGTGTTGCCTTCATATTATAACCCATGCATGGCTGTTTTAGGATTGACTTTATTTCAGCACTATAATATAGCCACCTCTTGTTGATCATAGTCATGAGAGGACCATTCCTATTTTTTCGCCGCTAAAGGGTAAAGTACATCCCTGGGGGCAGCGATTCTTGCTGCAGGCCACTAAACATGCATCAACTATGAGCAAAGAAGTTGATGTGCGACCTAGGTGACTGTGCGGACCCCACATGTTAACCAAAGAAACAAACATGTCAATACGGAACTAATGTACATACGACAACTCCTATATGATATGTGTACGATTGAGCATCTGGAGGTGTGCTGCCACCTGCTTCCTCACACGTTGGGTTTGATCTTGTGTTGCGTACACGGATCGGACTGAAATTGTCGTGTGCATAGCAAGGTTCATGTCAAGTCTAGGCAACAAATACTTTTGGGTTTCAACGGCCATCTACATGGTATTTGCTATAGGCCTACTTGCTCAGGCTGTTGAAGCCCAATAACTAGAAATGGGCTTTTCTGCTCATGCAATTTCGGCCCTTTTCTAATGAACCATAGATCCTATGATGGCAAAAAACAAAAACACGGAGATTCTGCATAAAAGTTGTTTTTATTTATTTAGAATTATCCGGTTGCAATTTTTGAAACTGCTCATGGCCAATATGAAAATCCTTGATCGCTCCATACCCACACGGATCACGGTATTTTTAAAAAATTCATAAAGTGGATTTGAAATTTAAAACATATCCTAATAATTCCATGATTTATTCTATTAACTTGCAAGATCTTGGAGCGAAAGAGCTTGTATTAGCAGCGTCGTCAACGTTTTTAAAGACGGCAGAGGATCGGAAAAAAATCAGTTGGTAAAAAAATCCAAAAAAAAAGAAACATTTATCGTTTTGAGAGGATGACATGCGGGACCCATGAGGCAGCAGCATTCTCAACGTTTCCAAGGCGACACAGGATTTTAAAAAAGGCGAAATAGCCAGAAATTAGAGGTCAAAATAACTCCAAGAAAGGAAAGGTTTATTGTTCATAGAGGCTGACATGTGGGACCCATGAGCCAGCAGAATCCTCTAAGGCTGCAGGTGATCAAAAGAAAAAAGGAAGTAGCCAAAAATTAGGGGTAAAAATAATTCGAAGATAGGAAACTTTTATTGTTCGTAGATGATGACATGCGGGACCCATGAGACAGCTTACTCAACGTTTCAAAGGCGGCATGAGATCGAAAGCAAAAGGCAAGTGACAAAATATCAGAGCCAAAGATAATCCAAGAAAAGAAACTTTATTGTGCATAGAGGATGACATGCGGGTCCCATTTAGCAGCAGCGGTCTCAACGTTTCAAATGCGGCTTGAGATCAAAAGAAAAAAAAGTTGATTGTACATAGAGGATGACATGCGGGTCCCACGAGTAGCAGCTTACTCAACGTTTCCAAGGCGGTAGGGGATCAAAAGAAAAGGCAAGTGACCAAAAATGAGGGTGAAAAATAATCCAAGAAAAGAAACTTTTATTGTACATGGAGAATTGCATGCGGGTCCCATTTTATGCGGCTTGAGATCAAAAGAAAAAGAAAGTAGCCAGAAATTAGGGGGTAAAAAAACTCCAAGAAAGGAAAGCTTTATCGTTCATACAGGCTGACATGTGGGACCTATGAGGCAGCAGAGTCCTCAACTTTCAAAGGCCGCAGGGGATCAAAAGAAATAGGAAATAGCCAAAAATCAGAGGGTGAAAAAAACCCAAGAAAATGAACTTTTGTAGTACATAGAGGATGACATGCGGGTCCCATGAGCCAGCAGGTTCCTCAACGTTTCAAACGTGGCATGAGATCGAAAGAAATAGGCAAGTGACCAAATATCAGATCCAAAGATAATCCAAGAAAAGAAACTTTATTGTACATAGAGGATGACATGCGGGTCCCATTTAGCAGCAGCGGTCTTAACGTTTCAAATGCGTCTTGAGATCAAAAGAAAAAGAAAGTTGATTGTACATAGAGGATGACATGCGGATCCCATGAGTCAGCAGCTTACCCAACGTTTCCAAGGCGGCAGGGGATCAAAAGAAAAAGGAAATAGCCAAAAATCAGAGGGTGAAAAAAACAAAGAAAATAAACTTTTATAGCACATAGAGGATGACATGCGGGTCCCATGAGCCAGCAGGTTCCTCAACGTTTCAAACGTGGCATGAGATCGAAACAAAAAGGCAAGTGACCAAATATCAGGATCCAAAAGTAATTCAAGAAAAGAAACTTGATTGTACATAGAGGATGACATGCGGGTCCATTGAGTCAGCAGCTTACTCAACGTTTCCAAGGCGGCAGGGGATCAAAAGAAAAAGGAAATAGCCAAAAATCAGAAGGTGAAAAAAATCCAAGAAAATAAACTTTTATAGCACATAGAGGATGACATGCGGATCCCATGAGCCAGCAGGTTCCTCAACGTTTCAAACGTGGCATGAGATCGAAACAAAAAGGCAAGTGACCAAATATCAGGAGCCAAAAATAATTCAAGAAAAGAAACTTGATTGTACATAGAGGATGACATGCGGGTCCCATGAGTCAGCAGCTTACTCAACGTTTCCAAGGCGGCAGGGGATCAAAAGAAAAAGGAAATAGCCAAAAATCAGAGGGTGAAAAAATTCAAGAAAATAAACTTTTATAGCACATAGAGGATGACATGCGGGTCCCATGAGCCAGCAGGTTCCTCAACGTTTCAAACGTGGCATGAGATCGAAAGAAAAAGGTAAGTGACCAAATATCAGGAGCCAAAAATAATTCAAGAAAAGAAACTTGATTGTACATAGAGGATGACATGCGGGTCCCATTTAGCAGCAGCGGTATCACCGTTTGAGAGGCTGCATGGGATCGAAAGAGAAAGGCAATTGACCAAATATCAGGAGCCAAAAATAATTCAAGAAAAGAAAGTTTTATAGTACATAGAGGATGATATGCGGGTCCCATTTTGCAGCGGTCTCAATGTTTCCAAGGCGGCACAGGACCAAAAGAAAAATGTAGTAGCCAGAAATCAGGGGGTGAAAAAAATTCCAAGAAGAAAGATTTCAATTGGGCTGCATCTGGACATCTGGGCCTTCGAACTATCGTGCTTGGCCTTTTGACTCGTACAATTTCAGCCCACTCCAAAACAGGAAAGTTCGGAATTTTCTAAACAAAACAGGAAAGTCCTATGCTTCGCAAAAACAAAAAAACAAGGAGATTCAACATATAAGTTTGTTTATGTAAAAATAAAGATTTAATTTATCCGTTTGAAATAGCTCAGAGCGCAATACACTGTTTATTGTCTGCAAAATAATCAAGATATCACATGTTTGTTCTACGGGGAGGCTGACATCGGGGACCCATGAGCCAGCAGCGTCGTCAACGTTTTAAAGGCGGCAGGGGATGGAAAGAAAAAATAAACCAAAAAATCTGTTGGTAAAAAATCCAAGAAAAGAAACATTTTCGTTCTAAGAGGATGACATGCGGGACCCATGAGGCAGCAGCATCCTCAGTGTTTATTGTTCATAGAGGCTGACATGTGGGACCCGTGAGCCAGCAGCGTCCTCAACGTTTTAAAGGCTGCAGGAGATCGAAAGAAAAAATAAGCCAAAAATCATTTGGTAAACAAAATCCAAGAAAAGAAACATTTACCGTTCTGAGAGGATGACATGCGGGACCCATGAGGCAGCAGCATCCTCAGCGATTTCAAGGCGGCAGGGGATCAAAAGAAAAAAAGGAAATATCCAGAAATTGATTAGGGGTTCAAAATAAATCAATCAAAGGAAACTTTTATTGTTCATAGAGGATGACATGTGGGACCGACCTCCCAACAGCGTCCTCATCGTTTCAGAGGGGGCAGGAGATCAAAAGAAAAAGGCAAATAGCCAGAAATTAGGGGTCAAAAATAACTCCAAGAAAGAAAACTTTTATTGTCGTAGAGGATGACATGCGGGACCCATGAGCCAGCAGCTTGGTCAACGTTTCAAAGGCGGCATGAGATCGAAAGAAAAAGGCAAGTGCCAAAATATCAGGAGCCAAAGATAATCCAAGAAAAAACTTTATTGTACATAGAGGATGACATGCGGGTCCCATTTAGCAGCAGCGGTCTCAACGTTTCAAATGCGGCTTGAGATCAAAAGAAAAAGAAAGTTGATTGTACATAGAGGATGACATGCGGGTCCCATGAGTCAGCAGCTTACCCAACGTTTCCAAGGCGGCAGGGGATCAAAAGAAAAAGGAAATAGCCAAAAATCAGAGGGTGAAAAAAATAAAGAAAATAAACTTTTATAGTACATAGAGGATGACATGCGGGTCCCATGAGCCAGCAGGTTCCTCAACGTTTCAAACTTGGCATGAGATCGAAATAAAAAGGCAAGTGACCAAATATGAGGAGCCAAAATAATTCAAGAAAAGAAAGTTTTATAGTACATAGAGGATGACATGAGGGTCCCAGTTAGCAGCAGCGGTATCGAGTTTGAGAGGCGGCAGGGGATCGAAAGAAAAAAGAAATTGCCAAAAATCAGAGGGTGAAAAAAAACCAAGAAAATGAACTTTTATAGTACATAGAGGATGACATGCGGGTCCCATGAGCCAGCAGGTTCCTCAACGTTTCAAACGTGGCATGAGATCGAAAGAAAAAGGCAAGTGACCAAATATCAGGAAATAATTCAAGAAAAGAAACATGATTTACATAGAGGATGACATGCGGGTCCCATTTAGCAGCGGTATCACTGTTTGAGAGCGCAGGGGATCGAAAGAAAAAGTCAAGTGACCAAATATGAGGTGCCAAAAAAATCCAAGAAAAGAAAGTTTTATAGTACATAGAGGATGACATGCGGGTCCCATTTAGCAGCAGCGGTATCACTGTTTGAGAGGCAGCAGGGGATCGAAAGAAAAAGTCAAGTGACCAAATATGAGGTGCCAAAAAAATCCAAGAAAAGAAAGTTTTATAGTACATAGAGGATGACATGCGGGTCCCATTTAGCAGCAGCGGTATCACAGTTTGAGAGGCGGCAGGTGATCGAAAGAAAAAGTCAAGTGACCAAATATGAGGTGCCAAAAAAATCCATGAAAAGAAAGTTTTATAGTACATAGAGGATGACATGCGGGTCCCATTTAGCAGCAGCGGTATCAACGTTTGAGGGCAGGTGATCGAAAGAAAAAGTCAAGTGACCAAATATGAGGTGCCAAAAAAATCCAAGAAAAGAAAGTTTTATAGTACATAGAGGATGACATGCGGGTCCCATTTAGCAGCAGCGGTATCACCGTTTGAGAGGGGATCGAAAGAAAAAGGTAAGTGACCAAATATGAGGTGTCAAAAATAATTCAAGAAAAGAAAGTTTTATAGTACATAGAGGATGACATGCGGGTCCCATTTAGCAGCAGTTTGAGAGGCGGCAGGGGATCGAAAGAAAAGGCAAGTGACCAAATTTGAGGTGCCAAAAAAAACTCCAAGAAAAGAAAGTTGATTGCACATAGAGGATGACATGCGGGTCCCATTTAGCAGCAGCGGTCTCAACGTTTCCAAGGCGGCAAGGGATCAAAAGAAAAAGGAAGTAGCCAGAAATCAGGGGGTCAAAAAAATCCAAGAATAGAAATAATTTTGGTTCATAGAGGATGACATGCGGGACCCATGATCCTGCATCGTAAACGGCTCGATCGGAGAACGTTGAACGAGATGGCGCGATCTAGAAAAAAACAATGCCAGAGAGGCTGCCATCTGGGCCCTACATCCCTCGGCGGTGCGGATTTGCGTTGACTCGGCCGGCGAACCCGAGATTTCGAGATGCACCACGTCCCGGGCCACCATACGCGACGTTTTGGCCGCTTTCGTCGGGCTAGGTGGCCTCAAAAACGAGAAAAAAAGTTTTGACATGCACCACGGAGGGACCAAAATCGTCGGCCATGGTACACCAGCAACCACGGCGCGACTTCAACTTCGTCGGCCATGGCAACTTTGCTTATAGATTTCTTGTGGTGAAATCTGGAGTGGACGACATGAATGTTGGCACCATCTTTGAGTCAAGAGATGCTACATTCTTTGAGGATATATTTCCTATGAGAGATATGCATGGCATGTCTAGTTGGGAATCTGATCCAATTCATGAAACTCCTATGGAGTCTAGCGAATCTGATGATGAGAGTTCAGATTCTGATGAGGATGACAATGAAGCTCCAACGAGGAGTAAGAGACAAAGGACTGCAAAGTCTTTTGGTAATGATTTCATTGTGTATCTTGTGGATGATACTCCCACTACCATTTCAGAAGCTCTCGCATCTCCTGATGCAGACTACTGGAAGGAAGCGGTTCAAAGCGAGATGGATTCCATCTTGGCTAATGGAACGTGGGAGTTAACTGAGCGTCCTTATGGGTGCAAACCTGTAGGATGTAAATGGGTATTTAAGAAGAAGCTTCGAGCTGATGGTACTATTGAGAAGTACAAAGCTCGGCTTGTAGCCAAAGGCTATACCCAAAAGGAAGGCGAAGATTTCTTCGATACCTACTCACCTGTGGCGAGATTGACCACAATTCGAGTACTACTGTCATTGGCTGCCTCACACGGTCTTCTCGTTCATCAAATGGACGTTAAGACGGCTTTCCTAAATGGAGAGTTGGACGAGGAAATTTACATGGAACAGCCTGATGGTTTCGTACTACAAGGTCAAGAAAGAAAGGTGTGTAAATTAAAGAAATCTTTGTATGGTCTCAAACAAGCGCCCAAACAATGGCATGAGAAGTTTGAAAGAACTTTGACATCTGTGGGCTTTGTTGTTAATGAAGCCGACAAATGTGTGTACTACCGCCATGGTGGGGGTGAGGGAGTTGTCCTATGTTTGTATGTGGATGACATACTAATTCTTGGGACAAGTCTCAAAGTGATTGAGGAGGTCAAAACCTTCTTATCTCAGTGTTTCGAGATGAAAGATCTTGGAGAAGCTGATGTTATATTAAACATCAAGTTATTGAGAGATGAGAATAATGGGATTACACTTGTGCAATCTCATTATGTTGAGAAGGTGTTGAGCAGATTTGGCTATGCTGATTGCAAATCTTCTCTCACACCTTATGATCCTAGTGTCTTGCTTCGAAAGAATGAAAAGGCAACTAGAGATCAATTGAGATACTCTCAAATCATTGGTTCACTCATGTATTTAGCTTGCGCTACGAGGCCTGATATCTCGTTTGTTGTATGCAAACTTAGCCGGTTTGTGGCCAACCCGGGAGATGATCATTGGCATGCTCTTGAGAGAGTGATGCGCTATCTAAAGGGAACCATGAGTTATGGAATTCATTATACCGGGTATCCAAGAGGACTTGAAGGGTATAGTGATTCTAATTGGATTTCAGATGCTAAAATGAAGGCCACAAGTGGATATGTTTTCACTCTTGGTGGTGGTGCTGTTTCCTGGAAGTCTTGCAAGCAGACCATCTTAACGAGGTCAACTATGGAAGCAGAACTCACAGCATTAGATACAGCTACTGTCGAAGCGGAATGGCTTCGTGAGCTCTTGATGGACTTGCCTATGGTTGAAAAACCAATACCGGCTATCCTCATGAACTGTGATAATCAAACTGTGATTATCAAAGTGAAAAGTTCTAAGGATAATATGAAAAGTTCCAAACATGTCAAGAGGAGATTGAAGTCTGTCAGAAAACTGAAGAACTCCGGAGTGATAGCATTGGATTATATCCAAAGTGCTAAGAATCTGGCAGATCCTTTCACAAAAGGACTATCAAGAAATATGATAGACCTTGCATCGAGGGAGATGGGTTTGAGACCCACGTGAGTTGCCGAGGGGGTAACCCAACCTATGTGATCGGAAATTCCGTGAAGTAGGACCTGGGAAAACAAACCGGAGCAACTGAGTTGAGAGAATAATTTACATACTCCCACTCCGCTGCAGATGCAAATGCTCTCATAGTTACTGTAAGGCAGGTTGACAATGTCTTAATGTGTTCTGTGCGGCTCTTGATGAGCGAAGACGCTGTCCTACAGGGCGATCTTTGAAGAACACGCCTATACGAGTGACACTGCTGGTCACAGTGTGGGAGATTTGGGTGAATCTCTAGTAAGCTCATGAAGGGCCGAGGAGTATGACTTATAAGCTCCACCCGAGGGGAAGGCTATGGTAGCCTAGTACCGTGCCGGCATTGAGTGAAACTTGCTGCACAAGGCTGATAATTCAAGGCATAGTCCATTGTTCAGTTGTAGTCAAGCGTAGCTCCTTCACTAGGTGGAAGTGCAGGTATATTAAACAGTGAATGGAACTAACGTGCCATCTGATGTGACTCTGAGATCTGGTGGGGGATTGCTGAATGTAGATGGGTGATACGTCCCAAACGTATCTATAATTTTTGATGCACCATGCTTGTTTTGATACACTTCTTATATGTTTTATGTGCACTTTTCCACACTTTTTAGCATTTCCTGGGACTAACCTATTACGCAGCGGCAGCCGTTCCTATTTTGCTGTTTTTGTGTTTCAGAAAAGTTGTACATGAAAGTTTCTCGGAATTGGACGAAATAAAAGCCCAGAATCTTATTTTTCCGGGACGAAGACGGTGCCATAAGGACACGCGCAGGAGAGCTGCCACGTGGCAGTACATAGGGCAGGCGCGGCCCCACCCTTGGTCGCGCCTGGCCCATGTACTGGCGCCTCGTCGCCTCGTTTTCTCCGCCCTTCCGTCTATGTATTCCTCGTATCGGGAAAACCCCAGGGATGGAAGCCTCCATCCACGAAAAGTTTCGACGCCGCCGTCAACCGAAACCCTAGTTCGAGAGGGTTCTGCAGTCCATCCCGACACCCTGCCGGAGAGGGAAATCACCGCCGGAGGACTCTACATCGCCATGTCTTCATCCGAGGTGATGCGTGAGTAGTTCTCCACGAGACCATGGGTCCATAGCAGTAGCTAGATGGCTGTCCTCTCCTTGTTGTGCTTCATGTATAGATCTTGTGAGCTGCCTAACATGATCAAGATCATCTATTTGTAATTGCTACATGTTGGTTTGATGTGGATCCAATTTATAGAGAGATTGCTTTGGTTGAGATTATGTATTATGTTATTATGATCTTGCATGCTCTCCGTTTCTAGTAGATGCTCTGGCCAAGTAGATGCTAGCGACTCCAAGAGGGAGTATTTATGCTCGATAGTGGGTTCATGCCTCTATTTAACCATGGGAAGTGACCTTGTTCTCTACGGTTGTAGATGTGCTGTTGCTACTAGGGAGAAAACAGCGGTGTTCTATTCAAGGGTAGTTTCATCGTTTACTTTACACACATTGCTTAAAGCGATAGTCCGTTGCTTGCAACTTAATACTGGAGGGTGTCGCGGATGCAATCCTGAAGGTGGATTATTAGTCATAGATGCAGTTGGATTACGGTCTATGTATATTGTTGTAATGCCCGCATACTTTCATAGCATGTATTCTGCACCAACCATTAGCGTAGAATCTCTGTTTGTCAATTGCCCATCTGTAATTTGTTTACCCAGCATATTTATTTTATTGGGGAGGCGCCTCTAGTGAACTGTGGACCCCGGTCCTTCTTCTTTTAATTGCAATCTTCTACAACATTTTCCTGTTCTGTTCTCTGCAAACAATTCTTATTCCACACGGTTTGTTTAATCCTTTGTTTTCAGCAAAACTAGTGAGCTTGACAACCTCGCTGAAAGTTGGGGACAAAGTAGTTGGTTGTTTGTGTGCAGGTCTCCACGTTGCTGCTGATGCCGGCAGTGCGCCCTGCCACGAGTTGGTTCACAACACCTCAGGGGAGAACGTTTTTCTCCTACTGGTCGATAAACATTGGTTTCTTACTGAGGGAAAACTTCCTGATGTGCTCATCATACCTTCCTCTTGGAGTTCCACTCAACGTTGCACATAAATTCTCCTTCATCAACTCCGCGCTCAGCAAAGATTTTTCTGGCGCCGTTGCCGGGGAACTGAAGAAAAGCTACACCACAAGGATTTCTAACTCACACGGCAACTTCACACTAGCAAGACTTTTTCTCGCGATGTTGCCGGGGAATAATCAATACACTACATCAAGCCCCGTCAAGCACCATCAAGAATTTTCTGGCGCCGTTGCCGGGGAGAAAAGCATCTCTTCTGCGAGGGGAGTCTCTCACTCTCAACTCTTTTACTTTGTTATTGTTTTGCTTGCATACTTTATTTTTATCTTGTTTGCATTTTATATCAAAAATCCAAAAAAAATAGTATAGCTTTTATTTCTGTTGCTTGCATTATTTTTATTAAATGGCTACTCCTGAGAATACTAAGTTGTGTGATTTTACTAGCACCAACAACAATGATTTTATTTGCACACCCATTGCTCCACCTGCTCCTGAAGCAGCTTTTTATGAGATTAAGCCTGCCTTGTTGAACCTTGTTATGAAAGAGCAATTTTATGGTGTTAGTACTGATGATGTTGCTTCTCACCTCAACAATTTTGTTGAGCTATGTGAGATGCAAAAATATAAGGATGTAGATGGTGATATTATTAAGTTGAAATTGTTTCCTTTCTCATTAAGAGGTAGAGCTAAGGAGTGGTTGCTATCTTTGCCTAGAAATAGTATTGATTCTTGGGTTAAATGCAAAGATGCTTTTATTGGAAAATATTATCCTCCTGCTAAAATTATATCTTTGAGAAGTGATATTATGAAATTTAGACAATTTGATACTGAGCATGTTGCCCAAGCTTGGGAAAGAATGAAATCTTTGGTTAAAAATTGTCCCACTCATGGACTGACTACTTGGATGATTATTCAAACCTTCTATGCATGACTAAATTTTTCTTCAAGGAACTTATTGGATTCAGCTGCTGGAGGCACTTTTATGTCTATGACCCTTGGGGCGGCTACAAAACTTCTGGACAATATGATGGTAAATTATTCGGAGTGGCATACCGAGAGAGCTCCACAAGGTAAAAAGGTAAATTCTGTTGAGGAAACTTCTACTTTGAGTGATAAGATTGATGCTATTATGTCTATGCTTGCAAATAATAATGCTCCTATGGATCCAAACAATGTTCCTTTGGCCTCTTTGGTTGCTCAAGAAGAAAATGTAGATGTGAATTTTATTAAGAGCAACAATTTTAATAATAATGCCTATAGGAATAATTTTGGTAGCAATAATTATAGGCCGTATCCTCCCAACAATGGAAGTGGTTTTAGTAACTCTTATGGTAATTCTTATAACAACAATAGGAGTGCTCCCTCTGAACTTGAGGGTATGCTCAAAGATTTTATTAGTAAACAAACTGCTTTTAATAAATCTGTGGAGGAAAAGTTTAGCAAAATAGATGCTCTTGTTTCTAAAGTGGATAGCCTTGCTCTTGATGTTGATCTTCTTAAATTAAAGGTTGTTCCTCATGATAATACTGAGAATAAAACTTTTTCTCAAGCAAATGCTATTCAAGTTAGAATTGATGACAATATGAGGTTGTTAGCTGAATTGCATGCTAGGTGGGAAAGAGAAGATGAGATGGCTAGAGAAAATAATTTAGCCAAGGTTTACACAATCACCACCAATAGTAATACTGAACCTTTGAATGCTAGCAAACCTCCTACTACTACTAGAAAAATCGAAAATGTAGGAAAAGTCCCCACTCCACATAGAAAAGTGTATAAACCCATTAAAATTGTTCCCGACAAGCGTGCTGAAATTTTTAGAGGTGTGGGAGATAATTGTCCTTTTATTTTTGATAGCAATGATTTTGATTTTGAAAGTTGTACCATTACTGAAGTTATAAAGTTCTTGCAAAAGCTCGCTGAAACTCCCAATGCTAGTGAACAAAATGTTGCTCTTACAAAGCATATTGCTAGTGCTATTATGAAAATGAGGGAAGAGAAGTTGAAACATGAGGCTTCAATTCCTAAAAAGTTAGAAGATGGTTGGGAACCTATTATTAAGATGAGAGTAGAAGAATTTGATTGTAATGCTTTATGTGATCTTGGTGCAAGTATTTCTGTTATGCCTAAAAGAGTTTATGATATGCTTGACTTGCCACCGTTAGAAAAATGTTATTTGGATGTTCTTCTTGTTGATGTTGCTACAAAGAAACCTTTGGGGAGAGTTGATAATGTTCTTATACAAGTGAATAATAATTATGTCCCCGTTGATTTTGTTGTTTTGGATATTGAATGCAATGCTTCATGCCCTATTATTTTGGGAAGACCATTTCTTAGAACTGCAGGTGCTATCATTGATATGAGAGATGGAATAATTCGTTATCAATTTCCACTCAAAAGAGGTATGGAACACTTCCCTAGAAAAATAAAGAAGTCACCTTATGACTCTATTTATAGGACAACTTATGGTGTTGATGAGCCACCTCTTGACAATACTTGATTTGCACCCTTTCTGCGCCTAGCTCAAAGGCGTTAAAGAAAAGCGCTTATGGGAGACAACCCATGTTTTATTTCTGTTATTTTTGCTTTGTTGAGTCTTGGAAGTTATTTCTACTGTAATAACCTCTCCTTATCGTTTTTATTTCGTTTTTGTGCCAAGGGTAGCCTCTAATAGAAAGAAATCAGTGTTTGGAGTATTGGCAATTCTGAGACAGATTTTGTGCTGGTCACGAAACAAAGTCTTAAAAATCTCCAGAACGTTATATTGAGCTGAAATTTTTTGTGCTTATGCCTCAGTATGTTAAATAACTTTCGCTAGTTTAGAATTTTTAGATTTGAGCTACAGAACTATTTCTTTAATTTCGATCTCTGCCTGCTGGTCTGTTTTGACAGATTTCTGCCATGTTTTGCATTTGCGTCTTATGCTTCGTCTTTTTGAGTTCTTTTGTGAAAAAGAGCTTTGGGAAGAAGTAGCTACAGTAGCATATGTTAAAATGAGTGTTTGATATGTGCCATTACTGAAGCCTTGCTGGTTTGATATATTTTTATTTGCACTAATGTTGCTAATCAATTGTGTTGAGTTTTGTGTGAAGGAAGTTTTCAAGTGTAGGGAGAGAAGAATGATGCAATAAGATGAAGCATGGACAAGAGCTCAAGCTTGGGGATGTCCCCTGGACCCCCAAGAAATATCCAAGAAGTACAAGCGTCAAAGCTTGGGGATGCCCAAGGCATCCCCTCTTCATCAACAAAAAGCACCAGGTCATTTTTCAACACGCTATATTTTTATTTCTTCATGTGATATGTGTTATCCTTGGAGCGTCTTTACTTTTTGCTGTGTGTTTACTTTCAATAAAGTTGGATCCCTTCATTCATGTTTACTTTGGAGTGAGACACGCTCCACCGCTTTGCATATTTACTTTGGAGTGAGACACGCTCCGCTGTTTTGCATGTTTATTTTGGAGTGAGACACGCTCCACTGTTATGCATTTTGCGTTGGAGAGAGACACGCTCCACTTTTATATTTATTTGTGTATCAATAGCTCTCTGGACATTTACTTGTTTTTCATATATGAGAGTTGTTTGGTTTCATTTGGTTGGCGTTGGAAGCATGAAAAAAGTTTTATGTGTATGTGATGCAAATGGAAGCATTTTTAGACTGTGGCATAGTTATTTTTGCATATCTTGCTAGATGTTATTCTCATGATGAGCTTGTTAATTATGTTTTCATTATGATTAGTCTCAAATACTGAGAGTGTTTAGTGTGTCATTGAAGGTTTCATGCATTGTTTTTAGCATACAATAGAAAAGCATAATATTGTGGTATATATTCTCCTGCGAATGTTTTTATTTGGGTCGACTTGGCACATGTTTTGCAACATGTTATGACTACATTCCAGTCAATTCTTGCCTCTATGATCATTTAATTTGCAACTTGTGTATCACTTTATGCTTTGATTAATATATTTTGTCGATGTGCATGATTATGGCCATTATGCTCTCTTAGTTGGTCGCACCCGGTCTTTTTCTAGCCTCCATTTGTGTGAGTATTTTATTCATGCATCCAACCACCAAAAACCAAATATGCCAAAGTGTCCACCATATCTACCTATATGTGGTATTTCATTGCCATTCCATAGTAGTTTGCTCGTGTGCTACCTTTAAAACATTCAAACAGTTCCTCGTTTTGTGACATTGTTTTTAGCTCATGAGGAAGTAAATTAAAATTATGGTTGTCGTCTTCCATACTAGTTAAGTAACTCAAAGACTCGCGAGCTTCATCTTGCTTGTCACATAAAAAAGTATATAAAAAAAGAGCTGGTTTGACCACAACTTCCAATAGGGGAAGAAAATAGGAAAATTATAAGAAAAGGGCACTCCTCCATGGTTTGTGATTGCTTGGTCGGCACCCGAGGATTCGGTTAGCCATGGTATGTGTAAGCAAAGGTTGGGAGGAGTGTCACAATTTTATAAGTAGTATAAATGAAAAGAGGCTTCGCCCAAATATTTCGGAACCGCTCTCAAACTTGCTTAGTATGGAAGATGACAATAGCTCTTTTTACTACTCGTTGACATGAACAACCACCTCTCAAAAGTGCATTTTATACTCTTGTTGTTTCAATAAAAAGCTCTAGCACATGAGTGATCTTACTTGCCTCTCAAAGAGAGACCTTCTTTTACTTTTATGTTGAGTCTCCACTTTCTAGTTTATGCACCACTTATGAGAGCATAGTTGTCATTCTTAGTTTTATGTGCATGGTCCCAAGATTTTATTGATTGATTCATAATTATGGTATTGCTTGTTCAAACTTTTTGTTTCTAGTCATCCTTATAATCTTTTAAAGGTGTCCAAACATTTATGTTTTGCTTCCACTTATGGGACAAGTTGAGTACCACTTTATTATGTATCTATGCTATGCTCTTGACAATCACTTTGCTTTCCATGCACGTTATACATTTTCTTTTGTTTGATTACTATTCATGTTTTAGCATGGTTATTAAGTTTCATTGTTTGATTATATCTATCATGCTTATGTTAGGATTCTATGATTCCAACTATGTTTGCTTTTACACTTAGGTTGATCAAAGTAGTGCGACAACATGTCACTTCAAAAATTATTTGTTTGTTATCACTTACCTACTCGAGGACGAGCAGGAGTTAAGCTTGTGGATGTTGATACGTCCCAAACGTATCTATAATTTTTGATGCTCCATGATTGTTTTGTTACAATTCTTATATGTTTTATGTGCACTTTTCCACACTTTTTAGCATTTCCTGGGACTAACCTATTAACACAGTGCCGCAGTGCCAGTTCCTGTTTTCTGCTGTTTTTGTGTTTCAGAAAAGTTGTACATGAAAGTTTCTCGGAATTGGACGAAACAAAAGTCGAGAGTCTTATTTTTCCGGGACGAAGACGGATCCAGAAGGACACGCGCATGAGAGCTGTCACATGGCAGTACATAGGGCAGGCACGGCCCCACCCTTGGCCGCGCCTGGCCCATGTACTGGCGCCTCGTCGCCTCGTTTGCTCCGCCCTTCCGCCTATTTATTCCTCATATCGGGAAAACCCAGGGACGGGAGCCTCCATCCACGAAAAGTTCCGACGCCGCCGTCAACCGAAACCCTAGTTCGGGAGGGTTCTGTCCATCCCGACACCGGAGAGGGAAATCACCGCCGGAGGACTCGACATCGCCATGTCTTCATCCGAGGTGATGCGTGAGTACTTCTCCACGAGACCATGGGTCCATAGCAGTAGCTAGATCGTTGTCCTCTCCTTGTTGTGCTAAATGTATAGATCTTGTGAGTTGCCTAACATGATCAAGATCATCTATTTGTAATTGCTACATGTTGGTTTGATGTGGATCCGATTTATAGAGAGATTGCTTTGGTTGAGATTATGTATTATGTTATTATGATCTTGCATGCTCTCCGTTTCTAGTAGATGCTCTGGCCAAGTAGATGCTAGCGACTCCAAGAGGGAGTATTTATGCTCGATAGTGGGTTCATGCCTCTATTTAACCATGGGAAGTGACCTTGTTCTCTACGGTTGTAGATGTGTTGTTGCTACTAGGGAGAAAACAGCGGTGTTCTATTCAAGGGTAGTTTCATCGTTTACTTTACACACATTGCTTAAAGCGATAGTCCGTTGCTTGCAACTTAATACTGGAGGGTGTCGTGGATGCAATCCTGAAGGTGGATTATTAGTCATAGATGCAGTTGGATTACGGTCTATGTATATTGTTGTAATGCCCGCATACTTTCATAGCATGTATTCTGCACCAACCATTAGCGTAGAATCTCTGTTTGTCAATTGCCCATCTGTAATTTGTTTCCCCAGCATATTTATTTTATTGGGGAGGCGCCTCTAGTGAACTGTGGACCCCGGTCCTTCTTATTTTAATTGCAATCTTCTACATCATTTTTCTGTTCTGTTCTCTGCAAACAATTCTTCTTCCACATGGTTCGTTTAATCCTTTGTTTTCAGCAAAACCAGTGAGCTTGACAACCTCGCTGAAAGTTGGGGACAAAGTACTTGGTTGTTTGTGTGCAGGTCTCCACGTTGCTGCTGAAGGCGGCAGTGCGCCCGGCCTGCCACGAGTTGGTTCGCCAACACCTCGGGAGAGAACGTTTTCTCCTACTGGTCGATAAACCTTGGTTTCTTACTGAGGAAAAACTTCCTGCTGTGCTCATCATACCTTCCTCTTGGGGTTCCACTCAACGTTGCGCATAAATTCTCCTTCATCAACTCCGCGCTCAGCAAAGACTTTTTCTGGCGCCGTTGCCGGGGAACTGAAGAAAAGCTACACCACAAGGATTTCTAACTCCCACGGCAACTTCACACCAGCAATGGGATGCAACCTAGTAAGGCAGCCCATGTAGCCTACAGTTTCTGAAATCTCAAGGGCCATCACGTTGGCAGCTTGGGACAACCTTGGGGGACAAAGTTTAGTCCCACATTGCTAGTTGGGAGGGAGTTGGAGTGGTATATAAGGGTTGTTGTTCTAGTCCTTTGTGGTGACCCAGCGTACCACTGCATGGTGTAGTACACAAGTCGTTGACATAACACAAGTGAAACACCGTTCCACTCATATTACATCCCTCAGAGTGGTACAACAGAAACATATGCGAGTCCAAGGTATGTCTATAGAAGGATACACAAACTGTTTACAGAAGATCAACACAGCCTCCTACTTTACAGTGAGGTAAAACTTCAAATAAAGTTCCAGAAGAACGACTCGTAATCTAACTTATTGCTATCACTATCTCCAGAGATACTAGGCTTGCTATAGAATTCTAGCTACTTAGGTGCTAAGATTAGGGAAAGGCTCCCTTCTATTACTAGTCTAAGTTTCCACTTAAGTTGCTGCAGCAGTTGACTTCATTGACTTCTTTGCTTGGATTCTCCATCTTGTTGCAGTTGACTGATGACCCACAAGTATAGGGGGTGTATCGTAGTATCTTCGATAAGTAAGAATGTCGATCCCAACGAGGAGCAGAAGGTGTTGACAAGCAGTTTCGATGAAGGATTCACTGTAAATGCTCACAGACAAGTATTCAAGGGGTTTTGATGTAACAGATGAATAAAGTACGAGTAAGTAAAATGCGAGAGAAATAATTGCAGCGAGTGGCCCAATCCTTTTTAGCACAAAGGACAAGCCGGTTTGTTTACTTATAATGACCAAACGTTTTTGAGGACACACGGGAATTTAGTCTAGTGCTTTCGCTTCATACAGCTAATTAATCTTCATTGTTTTGATAAGTGTTGTGTGGGTGAACCTATGCTAATGCACCACCCTTACTAGGACTAATACATACTTGTGATTATACCCCTTGCAAGCATCCGCAACTACAAGAAAGTAATTAAGATAAATCTAACCACAGCCTTAAACTCTGAGATCCTGCGATCCCTCTTGCATCGATATACCAACGGGGGCTCAGGTTTCTGTCACTCCGGCAACCCCGCAATTAGCAACCGAATACAAGATGCACTCCCCTAGGCCCATAAATGGTGAAGTATCGTGTAGTCGACGTTCACACGACACCACTAGAAGAATGACACCACAACTTAAATATCATAACATTGAATATTACTCAACCATAGTTCACTACTGTCAACACCCGGATTTTTAAGTCCAGATGCCTATTATGCCGTACATCGCAATCCCAGGAATATTGTTGTTGCGAGACATAATAGTTGAATATCATAGAGTCATCATTTATTACAACACATAAGTCTTACAAAGATGGATCACATGATCCAATATTACAATAGTAGTTGATCTATTGATCAACGATCACAAATAGCGAAGCGAAGTAGCAGTGGCTATCTAATCCACAGGCCAACGCTTGACGTCGGAGCGGTCCTAGTTGTCGTAGACGTCCTGCTGTCCATCTTCCTCGTACTGCTGTTCACCTTCATAGTCTGGCCATTTGAATAGCCAGGGACAAAGCCATGAGTACTTTTAAAGTACTCACAAACTAATACTAGTGTAATCACTACCAATTGTGGTAAGGGGATACTAAGCTCTAGGTTTATTTGCATAAAGCCAAGTTTATTTCATAAACATTTAGTAAAGATGCTTGAATCACTAGACTAACTCAAGTGGGAACATTAGTGTCATTCCAACAACTCTGTTGTGATTCAATTCAAAATCACCATTCACCTTTCAATTTCAAGTCACCAGTCATATGTCACATTTTTGAAAATGGTCTGATGATGGAACAGTATGGCCTTTCCAATCGTCCGTAACCGTGGACACGGCTATTCGAATAGTTCTACACTCTGCAGAGGTCGTACACTTGTGCCACAATATTTGCAATAATCCGTCAGGGTTAGATGGCCCCGATTTATCATACTCCGTATGCGGACTACCAACCATAACCTTTCACTTATATACTCTAGTACAGGCACCTCTCCCCATGAGATTGGCCTCCCAGTGAAGACACCGAACTGCACAGGGCTTGGGCCGGACAATTCACCTCATTTCACGTCATTTCATATCATCTCATATTTCTTTGGAGGCAGCCCTTGGCATAACCCCGATGACGCTTGTTTAGAGGGAACCCATACTAAAGCACATAAATTTCTAGTTAAGCCCTTACCCATATTGGGTATTGTGGGGGTACTTTCAAAATTGGAATGGTATCGCATCCGAACCCAACCATCAGTTTTATATCAAAAATCACCATCTTCTCTTGGTCATATTCACCTTCAAAGTCATTCAATGGAATGAACCATCATTCCAAGGTTTCAACTTCATTTCAAAGTCACATGTTCCCATCTAGAGTAGTCCAATTTTAATTGATTAGCGCTAGCAACTATTTCATGAGGGGTGCTAAGTATCTTGGAGCTTGCTAGGCTAAGTGTGATTTTCTTGTACTACTCTATAATTCAACCAAGTGAATCATAAACCAAAAAGTAACTTTGATAAATAAAATGAAGTAAAGCTTGTAAAGTAAAAACTTTGGGATAGGTTCATAAAGTAAAATGTAATGGTGCCTTGCTCTTGTAGAGCTTTGCACCATGATGGTTAGCAAGTTTATTAGCTTGCACTGGTAATAGCTGGCATTAATATTAGCTTGCAAGAGTATTATCTTGCTTGTATGGGTAATAGCTTGCCTTGATTGGTGAGGTGATCAAAGTGTTCTTCTTCTTCCTCTTGGTAGAATACCTCCTCCTCTTGATAGTCTCCGGTACTAGCGTCTATAAACGAATACGAGGATACAATCACCAAACAATACTTAAGTACTCTTAATTAGCCTTAGTGGCTCACACAATGATCTAGCATCACTACTTAACATTTATCACAAGATTATGCTAGGGTTTCCTTATTTAGTAATAGGAAAATAATTTCCTCTCATTGAAAATGGAGTTAGGGTTTCTCTTTAGTGTGTGAGAAAATAATTTCCTCTTATTGAATTTTTTTAAGATTTAATTTCTCTTATGAATAATATATGACCTAGGTTGACCAAAGTCAACCTCTTCATACTTATCATTTGAGACAAGGATTTAAATGAGGTTCCATACCTCATGCAATTTAATGCTAACATGGTAGTGATTTACTGCCACCAAATAATTCAATATGAGGTTACATAGACCAGGATCACTACCTCATATTGAATTACTTGAGAACAAGATTTAAATGAGAGGAATATCTCTCATATGATTTAACACATAGTTGTAACTAATTTAAAGGACTACTCTTGAGGTGATTTAATATTCTCAAATAACCAGGGATGATCCCATGTTGACCAAGGTCAACACTTCACACTTAATATTTGAGAAAAGTGAGTTAAATGAGATTCATCATCTCATGTGATTTAACTAATCTTTGGAAAATTTAAATACCTATTTAGATTTAAAATCTACAAGTGAGCAAGTATGAGCCTAGGAAATTAAAGGTCAATACATTACTTCATTTTATTTGAGAAGGATGATTTAAATGAGGTGAGCACCTCATACTATTTTAATAACACCTTGCAATGGTTTAATATTATTAATTAATTAAAAGTGAATTTTAATTGACCATGGGATCTACTTCATATTAATATGGTGGAGGCAAGATTTAAATGAGACCAAAGTATCTCATATGATTTAATAGATAGGTTTGAAAAATTTAAATTCTACTTATGAATGATTTGATATTTTCAAATAGGAACCTATGGGTCATTAATACATGTGTTATCAATTCTTATTGAACTATTTGGACTAATGATTTAAGTGAGAAGCTATACCTTATATAAGTTAAACTATCATCTAAATGATTTAACATCTCTAAGTAACCAAGCATGAGACTTATTTGACCAAGGTCAGTACCTCTAGTTGAATTACTTAGGATCACAATTTAAATGAGAAATAAGCCCCCATACTATTTAAATAATTCTATGTGTATGTATTAAATGGACTAGAAATGGCTCCATAGCCATTATTTAACTCTAGTCCATGATCATGCAAAACAACTATGCTATATTTTTGCATAAACAATTAGATTATGTCAAATGTGATTTATTAGAGTTGGAATCAACTAAAAATCATTTATAGATAATTTCTAATATTTATTTGAAGTCAGAAAAGGCCCTGCCTTGTTATTTTTATCATTTAAATTTAATTTCGAATTTGGACATGAGGCCAGTGGCATTGTTTAGATAATTTCATGAGCTTTCCAAATATATAAAATTTGTTCAATTTGGTTTGGTAGATTTTATCCTATTTAATTTTCAAAACAGCATCTGAGAAGAAATAATTAATTTCGAAATGCTTTTGTTTGAATTGTGGGCTTAGGCGGGAAACTAGGTGGGCTGCGCAGCGGGAGAGGGAGATGGGCCGGCCCAGTATCGCTACGGGCTGGATTTGAATTACGGACAGCAGGCGGGGCGACGTGGCGCTATCTGGGGCGTTCACGGGATCGAGCGGCTTACCTCCTCCGGCGAGTCGACGGAACCCTAGGCTGCAGGAGGGTCCGGCGACGGCGATGCAGGGGCGCTCCCAGGCTGGCGACGGGGGCAAACGACTCCGCGTGGAACGGGGAGTCGAGTGGTGGCCGTGGTTGGTCGGGGGAGGCTCGGAGTCGTCGTCTTCGTCGAGCTACTGCAGCGGCGGGCTCCGGTGAAATTCCGGCGGTGGAGTGGGCAATGTGGGGAGGAGAGGTGTCGAGGATGCTCAGAGAAGAGAGGGGAGGCGGCTGGTGTGTTGTGATCGTCCAGGAGCGGCCTCCTTTTATAGGGGGTCGAGGTGCTGCGGGTGCCCGTGGGAGGTCGTCCATGGCGCCGGCGTCTGGAGCGGCGAAGGGGCAATCTAGGGGGCGCGTAGTGTTGCAGTCATCCGAGGGGTGCTAGTGAGCTTGACGGCACGGCTAAAGGGGGTCTGAGGCGAGCTGGCGACGTTGGGGTACTTGCAGTACCGGCGCGGCAGGGCGTTGATCATGGCGACGGTAAGGGAGCGTGCGCGAGCTAGGGAGGGTGTCTAGGAGGTAGCTGAGGTAGTGGTGATCATGCGTGCCAAGTGAGAGAGGGAGAGAAGGACGAGGGCGCGCAGTCGAGGCGATGTACTGCGGCGTCCAGTGACATGCCGGGCACGCTCTGGCGCGTCCAAACGCGGTGATCACGTGCGTGGCCAATGCCTGCCGTGGCGAGCTAGGGCTGGATACCGTCGGTGTCCTGGGGCTATGTAGATTCTCCAGGACAAGAAGAAAAAGTGAGGGGAGGATCAGAGAGAGATTGGGCATGGGTGATGGCATGAGCACGGCATGGTGAAGTTTTTGATCATGCCACCACTCTACCCAGTGCAAACTGGCAGGGCTTGATGCAGGGGAGGTACAGGGAGGTTGATGATCACAATTGGAAAGGAGTTGAGGCTAAGAACCAGAGGATAATAGCATGTGTGCCAAAATCAGAATCATGCCTGCAAGGTGCTCGACACAATGGCCGCATGAAACTTTTGGTTAAATTTTGAAATTCTTTTTGGTGGATCTCATTTATATAATTAATGTGAAAGATTGGTGGTGGTGGTGGTCATTTTGGCAAAGGTTTGTGAGATTTCAAATTTGGGGTTATCTTCACATAGTTTCAAAGTCTCCACTTGTCCCTGCTCTGGTCAACCTAGTCAAAGTTAGCATGTGTGGTCAACATGAAAGTTGTAGAGCTTGACATGGTCTTGGATGACATGGCAATAGTTGACCAAGTTTAGTTTAAGAATTGAGAAAACCAGAGGGGTTAAGTGAGGAACATTTTATAAAACTCACTTTTGACCATTATCACATGTATGAAGAAATCTTGATTTCCTTGTGTTTGATTCTTGATCCAATGATGCATTTGTGTTAGTTTATCATATTTAAGTGTTACACAAGCAAGAGATCAAGTAATGGTGGCCTTTGGTGAAGATTTGCTATTTGGCATAATGTGTATGTGAGTAAAAATGGAATTATCTCACCATTTGAATTCTCTCTATTTGATTTGACTTTTCTTGACTCTAATGTGGTTCTTATTAGTTTAGAAACATTTTAAGAGCATTGAAACCAATTCAAATGGTCTTGTTCAAAGATTTGCAAATTTGGCCTTAATACATAAGAGATGAGGTGTCAAATTTTAATAAACTTGTAAATTGCTTCCCTTGCTTTACTTAGGCATGGGTTAGGGTCCATTTAATGTTATATTAGGTTGAGAGATGGTTTCACATCATTTAGTCAAGGTTTAGAGTCATAGGGTAAAATTGGGTGAAATGGCTATGTGTCACATATGACTTTATGCATATGTTGCATTTGATTTTTAATTTGACTTGGTTTGATTCAAATGGTGTTGTGGATTGTTGAAATGATATATGGAGGTGATCCAACCATTCACAACAAGTCCTAGGGTCAATTTTCTTAAATTCACAACTTTGTTATTTTACTCTCATATGCCTCTATGGCATTTTTAGTTTCTTTTTATTTTCTTTGGTTTTTAATTTGAAAATGATTTAAGAGGTACTATATAAAGTGTATAAAGCTTTTCCAATCCTCTAAATAAAGTGGAAAGGTCTAGGGTAAAAATTTATAATTATAGCCATAGGCACATATGCCTTTTTCTCATTTAATTTCCTTTTATTTTCTTTTAACTAGGATGGTGAGAAGAGGGGTGAGGTTTTAGGGTTTAAGATTATTTCAAATACCAATAACAAGCAATCATGGCAAGAGCACAAGAATTAAGCAAGATTATTATGTACCAAACTTAATTTAATAAAAGTTTTTGTTGGTTCCAAAATTTGGAACTAGGGGAATTTATTTATTTTGTTTTGAATTTCTGGGATGTTACAAACCCTTCCCCCTTAAACAAATCTCGTCCCGAGATTTTAAGAAAAGTTAGGTTCCTAAGAGAGATTGGGCAGTTTGATTAACAGGAAGGCATACTTGTCAGGGTCTGGGGTGCTTCCTGATCTTCCGTGGCACTCATGTGGTAGAAACGGCCGTTGTTGTTGTTCTGGTTCCTTCTACCTGCGAAGCGGCGCTGGCAGGTGCAGCGGTGTTGGCGGCGATCTTGGCAAGCTTCTTGGGGCACTCTTTGGAGTAGTGGCCCACAACTCCACATTCATAGCAGTTTATAGTTGACTTGTCCTTCGGGGTGACGGGGATGGCATTACTTCCAGTCCTCGGGCCAGTGTTGGTGTTGGTGTTGTTCCCATTGTTGTTGTTGCTGTTGTTGCCTCCGGGCTTCGGGGGTCCTCTGTTGTTGTTGCTGTGGTTGGGGCGATAAGTCTGCGTAGGTGGCCTGTTGTTTCTGGGGGTGAATCCTCCAGAGGAGTTATTGCGGTGCTTCGGGGTATGGTGGGGTCCACTCTGGTTCATCATTCTGCGCTTGCGGTTTTCATTGGCCTGATGCAGCTTTCCTTCCATCTGTATGGCTGAGTCCACGAGGGCTTCGAGGTCAGCGAACGGAATATTCACTAACACAGTTTGCATCTCGTCGTGCAGTCCGTTCAGAAATCTTTCCTTTCTTTTCTCATTTGTGTCGGTCTCGTCCGGGGCGTACCTTGACAGAGTGAGAAACCTGTCGCGGTATTCCACACACGGACATTCTTCCTTGCTTGGGTTCGCGGAACTCGTCTCTCATTTTCTTGATTAATCCTTGGGGCACATGGTACTTGCTGAACTTCAGCTTGAAGTCTTCCCATGCATCATCTGTCCCGCATTCATTGCACGGGCACTAGTCCACCAGGCTCTTGCAGGTCCTGACAGGTAGTGGGTGGCAAACAGTACTTTTTCTGCGGCTTCAACTCCCGCAACTTCAAGGTTGTTCTCTATTGTCTGGAGCCAGTCATCAGCATCCAAGGGTTCTTCGGTTTTGCTGAACATTGGAGGGTTGGTGTTCTGGAAGTTCTTCAGCTTTGACCCAGGGTGATCGTGGTTCCCATGGCCTTGATTGTTCTGGGCTAGCTGTTGTAGTGCGGCAAGGTTTGCTTGGCGTTCAGCTCTTTCGGCTTCCCGGTCTGCCATCATGGTCTGCAGCAGTTGTATCATGGCATCCTGGGTGGCGTTGCGGTTTGGTGGGGCCATCTGATCATGAGGTAAGAGGGAATTTTCTATGGCTTAGTTTGAGTTAGGTTTAAACTTAAAACTTGAAATATTTTTGTGATGAACATAGCACACACTTTATTTATTCACAACAAACATCACACATTACAAGTTAAAGCACTAAGGGTTTTAAGAACCCTTCTTCCACAAACTACGATACATGGTGCGGGATACAACTCACACCTACGTAAGTGAAGCTAGTGCAACTATTCCTCATCGTTTTCATCCACATCGATGGGAATGATCCCATCCTCCGCAGACTCCAGAAACTCATAGTCCTCCTCATCAGTGAACTCGTCATCCTCAAAGTCGTTGTCATCACTCAGGAAGTCATCGCCTCCCTGGATGTCTTCTCCATCCTCCTCCATCTCCTGGATCTGGTCCTGCTGGGTCCGGACAGTCACCTCCAAGGTGCGAATCTTCTCGCGAAGACGGGTGATAGTAGCGACATTCTTGGCGCGCTGCAGGCGGAGTGACCGGCGGTCCTTGGCGAGTAGCCTGATGGCGTCGGCATGATGAGCCAAAGCCATCTGGGCACGGTGGGCGTGGACACGTGTCAGCTCCAGGTCCTTCCGGGTCTCATGAAGCATAAAGTCCAAATGCTGCACATGAATCTTGAGCACCGGGTGCGAAGAGAGTGCCATGGGTTCTCCCATGGTGTCGTGCCTCGCGAAGTGGGCGAAGCGGCTTCCCCGGAGTGCGGCGATGTTTTGTCCGCACACCCGAGCAAGTCCCTCCTGAAGAGCGTGAGCAAGACCGTCCACCCAGCTGTATGCCTTGAAGGAGAAAAGGATCCTCTCCGAGATGGGAGGTTCCGAGCTTCCCTTCAAGTCAGCGGTGATCATCCACTGCTGTTCCCCAGCGGGGGTGTTGTGGATCCGGACTCCGTGGAACCGGGGAGGTGGGCGTTCGAGCTTCTCGGACACCAGGTACAAGTCGCGCTCAAACACCAGACTTCCTCCGTTTTCCAGATCGTAGGTCTCCGTCTGGACGTAAGGCTCCATCTGAAAGTGAAATGGATGAGTAGGTTAGAGATGTGTACCAGTGTGGCAAAATTTTAAATGGATTTATAAGGAGGTGCATGGCTTATTATTTTTAAGAAGATCTGCTAGAGAAGAAAATGAATAAGTTTTTCACAAATACTCACTTCATTTGTTTCTAGAAACTAAAATTTTCCGAACGTCCATTCTAACTAGGGTCTCCTAAGGTCAAACAATGGCTCTGATACCAACTTGTCAACACCGGATTTTTAAGTCCAGATGCCTATTATGCCGTACATCGCAATCCCAGGAATATTGTTGTTGCGAGACATAATAGTTGAATATCATAGAGTCATCATTTATTACAACACATAAGCGTCTTACAAAGATGGATCACATGATCCAATATTACAATAGTAGTTGATCTATTGATCAACGAACATCACAAATAGCGGAAGCGAAGTAGCAGTGGCTATCTAATCCACAGGCCAACGCTTGACGTCGGGAGCGGTCCTAGTTGTCGTAGACGTCCGCTGTCCATCTTCCTCGTACTGCTGTTCACCTTCATAGTCTGGCCATTTGAATAGCCAGGGACAAAGCCATGAGTACTTTTAAAGTACTCGCAAACTAATACTAGTGTAATCACTACCAATTGTGGTAAGGGGATACTAAGCTCTAGGTTTATTTGCATAAAGCCAAGTTTATTTCATAAACATTTAGTAAAGATGCTTGAATCACTAGACTAACTCAAGTGGGAACATTAGTGTCATTCCCACAACTCTGTTGTGATTCAATTCAAAATCACCATTCACCTTTCAATTTCAAGTCACCAGTCATATGTCACATTTTTGAAAATGGTCTGATGACGGAACAGTATGGCCTTTCCAATCGTCCGTAACCGTGGACACGGCTATTCGAATAGTTCTACACTCTGCAGAGGTCGTACACTTGTGCCACAATATTTGCAATAATCCGTCAGGGTTAACTGGCCCTGATTTATCATACTCCGTATGCGGACTACCAACCATAACCTTTCACTTATATACTCTAGTACAGGCACCTCTCCCCATGAGCTTGGCCTCCCGGTGAAGACACACCGTCAGCCTGGGAACTGCACAGGGCTTGGGCCGGACAATTCACCTCATTTCACGTCATTTCATATCATCTCATATTTCTTTGGAGGCAGCCCTTGGCATAACCCCGATGACGCTTGTTTAGAGGGAACCCATACTAAAGCACATAAATTTCTAGTTAAGCCCTTACCCATATTGGGTATTGTGGGGGTACTTTCAAAATTGGAATGGTATCGCATCCGAACCCAACCATCAGTTTTATATCAAAAATCACCATCTTCTCTTGGTCATATTCACCTTCAAAGTCATTCAATGGAATGAACCATCATTCCAAGGTTTCAACTTCATTTCAAAGTCACATGTTCCCATCTAGAGTAGTCCAATTTTAATTGATTAGCGCTAGCAACTATTTCATGAGGGGTGCTAAGTATCTTGGAGCTTGCTAGGCTAAGTGTGATTTTCTGGTACTACTCTATAATTCAACCAAGCGAATCATAAACCAAAAAGTCACTTTGATAAGTAAAATCAAGTAAAGCTTGTCAAGTAAAAACTTTGGGATGGGTTCTTAAAGTAAATTGTAATGGTGCCTTGCTCTTGTAGAGCTTTGCACCATGATGGTTAGCAAGTTTATTAGCGTGCACTGGTAATAGCTGGCATTAATATTAGCTTGCAAGAGTATTATCTTGCTTGTATGGGTAATAGCTTGCCTTGATTGGTGAGGTGATCAAAGTGTTCTTCTTCTTCCTCTTGGTAGAATACCTCCTCCTCTTGATAGTCTCCGGTACTAGCGTCTATAAACGAATACGAGGATACAATCACCAAACAATACTTAAGTACTCTTAATTAGCCTTAGTGGCTCACACAATGATCTAGCATCACTACTTAACATTTATCACAAGATTATGCTAGGGTTTCCTTATTTAGTAATAGGAAAATAATTTCCTCTCATTGAAAATGGAGTTAGGGTTTCTCTTTAGTTTGTGAGAAAATAATTTCCTCTCATTGAATCTTCTTAAGATTTAATTTCTCTTATGAATAATATATGACCTAGGTTGACCAAAGTCAACCTCTTCATACTTATCATTTGAGACAAGGATTTAAATGAGGTTCCATACCTCATGCAATTTAATGCTAACATGGTAGTGATTTACTGCCACCAAATAATTCAATATGAGGTTACATAGACCATGATCACTACCTCATATTGAATTACTTGAGAACAAGATTTAAATGAGAGGAATATCTCTCATATGATTTAACACATAGTTGTAACTAATTTAAAGGACTACTCTTGAGGTGATTTAATATTCTCAAATAACCAGGGATGATCCCATGTTGACCAAGGTCAACACTTCACACTTAATATTTGAGAAAAATGAGTTAAATGAGATTCATTATCTCATGTGATTTAATTAACCTTTGGAAAATTTAAATACCTATTTAGATTTAAAATCTACAAGTGAGCAAGTATGAGCCTAGGAAATTAAAGGTCAATACATTACTTCATTTTATTTGAGAAGGATGATTTAAATGAGGTGAGCACCTCATACTATTTTAATAACACCTTGCAATGGTTTAATATTATTAATTAATTAAAAGTGAATTTTAATTGACCATGGGATCTACTTCATATTAATATGGTGGAGGCAAGATTTAAATGAGACCAAAGTATCTCATATGATTTAATAGATAGGTTTGAAAAATTTAAATTCTACTTATGAATGATTTGATATTTTCAAATAGGAACCTATGGGTCATTAATACATGTGTTATCAATTCTTATTGAACTATTTGGACTAATGATTTAAGTGAGAAGCTATACCTTATATAAGTTAAACTATCATCTAAATGATTTAACGTCTCTAAGTAACCAAGCATGAGACTTATTTGACCAAATACGGGCTGGATTTGAATTACGGACAGCAGGCGGGGCGACGTGGCGCTATCTGGGGCGTTCACGGGATCGAGCGGCTTACCTCCTCCGGCGAGTCGACGGAACCCTAGGCTGCAGGAGGGTCCGGCGACGGCGATGCAGGGGCGCTCCCAGGCTGGCGACGGGGGCAAACGACTCCGCGTGGAACGGGGAGTCGAGTGGTGGCCGTGGTTGGTCGGGGGAGGCTCGGAGTCGTCGTCTTCGTCGAGCTACTGCAGCGGCGGGCTCCGGTGAAATTCCGGCGGTGGAGTGGGCAATGTGGGGAGGAGAGGTGTCGAGGATGCTCAGAGAAGAGAGGGGAGGCGGCTGGTGTGTTGTGATCGTCCAGGAGCGGCCTCCTTTTATAGGGGGTCGAGGTGCTGCGGGTGCCCGTGGGAGGTCGTCCATGGCGCCGGCGTCTGGAGCGGCGAAGGGGCAATCTAGGGGGCGCGTAGTGTTGCAGTCATCCGAGGGGTGCTAGTGAGCTTGACGGCACGGCTAAAGGGGGTCTGAGGCGAGCTGGCGACGTTGGGGTACTTGCAGTACCGGCGCGGCAGGGCGTTGATCATGGCGACGGTAAGGGAGCGTGCGCGAGCTAGGGAGGGTGTCTAGGAGGTAGCTGAGGTAGTGGTGATCATGCGTGCCAAGTGAGAGAGGGAGAGAAGGACGAGGGCGTGCAGTCGAGGCGATGTACTGCGGCGTCCAGTGACATGCCGATGCACGCTCTGGCGCGTCCAAACGCGGTGATCACGACGTGGCGTTCCGGCCAATGCCAAGCCGTGGCGAGCTAGGGCTGGATACCGTCGGTCCTGGGGCTATGTAGATTCTCCAGGACAAGAAGAAAAAGTGAGGGAGGATCAGAGAGAGATTGGGCATGGGTGATGGCATGAGCACGGCATGGTGAAGTTTTTGATCATGCCACCACTCTACTCAGTGCAAACTGGCAGGGCTTGATGCAGGGGAGGTACAGGGAGGTTGATGATCACCATTGGAAAGGAGTTGAGGCTAAGAACCAGAGGATAATAGCATGTGTGCCAAAATCAGAATCATGCCTGCAAGGTGCTCGACACAATGGCCGCATGAAACTTTTGGTTGAATTTTGAAATTCTTTTTGGTGGATCTCATTTATATAATTAATGTGAAAGATTGGTGGTGGTGGTGGTCATTTTGGCAAAGGTTTGTGAGATTTCAAATTTGGGGTTATCTTCACATAGTTTCAAAGTCTCCACTTGTCCCTGCTTTTCTGGTCAACCTAGTCAAAGTTAGCATGTGTGGTCAACATGAAAGTTGTAGAGCTTGACATGGTCTTGGATGACATGGCAATAGTTGACCAAGTTTAGTTTAAGAATTGAGAAAACCAGAGGGGTTAAGTGAGGAACATTTTATAAAACTCACTTTTGACCATTATCACATGTATGAAGAAATCTTGATTTCCTTGTGTTTGATTCTTGATCCAATGATGCATTTGTGTTAGTTTATCATATTTAAGTATTACACAAGCAAGAGATCAAGTAATGGTGGCCTTTGGTGAAGATTTGCTATTTGGCATAATGTGTATGTGAGTAAAAATGGAATTATCTCACCATTTGAATTCTCTCTATTTGATTTGACTTTTCTTGACTCTAATGTGGTTCTTATTAGTTTAGAAACATTTTAAGAGCATTGAAACCAATTCAAATGGTCTTGTTCAAAGATTTGCAAATTTGGCCTTAATACATAAGAGATGAGGTGTCAAATTTTAATAAACTTGTAAATTGCTTCCCTTGCTTTACTTAGGCATGGGTTAGGGTCCATTTAATGTTATATTAGGTTGAGAGATGGTTTCACATCATTTAGTCAAGGTTTAGAGTCATAGGGTAAAATTGGGTGAAATGGCTATGTGTCACATATGACTTTATGCATATGTTGCATTTGATTTTTAATTTGACTTGGTTTGATTCAAATGGTGTTGTGGATTGTTGAAATGATATATGGAGGTGATCCAACCATTCACAACAAGTCCTAGGGTCAATTTTCTTAAATTCACAACTTTGTTATTTTACTCTCATATGCCTCTATGGCATTTTTAGTTTCTTTTTATTTTCTTTGGTTTTAATTTGAAAATGATTTAAGAGGTACTATATAAAGTGTATAAAGCTTTTCCAATCCTCTAAATAAAGTGGAAAGGTCTAGGGTAAAAATTTATAATTATAGCCATAGGCACATATGCCTTTTTCTCATTTAATTTCCTTTTATTTTCTTTTAACTAGGATGGTGAGAAGAGGGGTGAGGTTTTAGGGTTTAAGATTATTTCAAATACCAATAACAAGCAATCATGGCAAGAGCACAAGAATTAAGCAAGATTATTATGTACCAAACTTAATTTAATAAAAAAATTGTTGATTCCAAAATTTGGAACTAGGGGAATTTATTTATTTTGTTTTGAATTTCTGGGATGTTACAAGTACTAACATTTAGACTTCACCCATGTCCTCAAGAACTAAACGAACTACTCACGAGACATCATATGGAATATGATCAGAGGTGATATGATGATGAATAACAATCTGAACATAAACCTTGGTTCAATAGTTTCACTCAATAGCATCAATAACAAGTAGAAATCAACACCGGGAGAGTTTCCCCTATCAAACAATCAAGATCCAACCCAAATCGTTACAGCGGTGACGAGATGCAGTGGTGGTGATGGCGGTGTAGATGGTGGATGATGATGATGATGATGATGGAGATGATGTCCAGCTCGATGACGGTGGCGATGGCGTCGATTTCCCCCTGAGGGAATTTCCCCGGATTCCTGCCCGCCGAGAGCTCTTTTCTCTCTGGTGTTCTCCGCCCCGCAGAGGCGGTAACTCTTCGCGAGGTATCCCCGTGGCTTAGGTTTTCGGGACGAAGGATTTCGCGAAGAAAAGGAGGCGAAAGGCTGTGGGGCCCCACGCCACAAGGTGGCGCGGCCAACCATGGGCCGCGCCGGCCTGTGGTCTGGCCCCACCTTGAGTCTTCTCTGCTCCCCCTTCTGGCTTCCTTCGTCATCTGGAAAAATAGGTTTTTTGTATAATTTCCTTCCACAGTTGATCTTCCGAAATATTGTATTCTGACGGTGCTTTTTCCAGCAGAATCCTGGCTCCGGTGCTTGATCCTCCAATAATGATGAAACATGCAAAATAGATGAAATAACATAAGTATTGTGTCCAAATATGAAATATATCAATGAATAACAGCAAATTATGATATAAAATAGTGATGCAAAATGGACGTATCAACTCCCCCCAAGCTTAGACCTCGCTTGTCCCCAAGCGAAACTGAGCTCAATAAACAAGACCACATGTTTATGGAGTGAGGAGTCGATAAATAAAATACGGACAAGAAGCATCATATTGATTCACACAAGACATTCTAGTAAACATTCTCTTCATATTACTCAACTTGAAATAAGTAAGGAGAAATCACAAGTAAAGGTGCATAGGAAATCATAAATGGTTATGGCAAACTTTGTTCTTGGTCAGAGAACTACTAACGGATTATACTTATCTTCTAAACAAAGCTTTCATATTAGAATTTATATAGCAGGGCTTTCATTCTCAATCATAACAATCTCCTCATAATCATTGATAACTTTCAAAGTCATATTCATTCAGATAAAATTTGTACTAAACAAGAAAGTATAAAGGACATGATTAGCTCAATCATAGCATAAATGGTTGGTCCACAACAACTCAATTGCTTGCTTAAGACAGAGGGAAATAGGTTTACTGACTCAACATAAAAGTAAAAGATAGGCCCTTCGCAGAGGGAAGCAGGGATTAAATCATGTGCTAGAGCTTTTGAAGTTTTGAAATCATATAAAGAGCATAAAAGTAAGATTTTGAGCGGTGTTTGTTGTTGTCAACGAATGGTAGCGGGCACTCTAACCCCCTTGCCAAACGAACCTTCCAAGAGCGGCTCCCATGAGGGACGGCATCTCTACCAGCAAGGTAGATCATCCCCCTTCTCTTTTGTTTACACATGTATTTTAGTTTTATTATGGATGACACTCCCCCAACCTTGGCTTTCTCAATCCATGGCTAACCGAATCCTCGGGTGCCTTCCAACATTCACATACCATGGAGGAGTGTCTATTGCAAAATTAAGTTGCTTACTGATAAATCAGGGCAAAACATGTGAAGAGAATTATTAATGAAAGTTATTAATTGGGGCTGGGAACCCCGTTGCCAGCTCTTATTGCAAAATTATTGGATAAGCGGATGTGCCACTAGTCCATTGGTGAAAGTCCGCCCAACAAGATTGAAAGATAAAACACCACATACTTCCTCATGAGCTATAAAACATTGACACAAATAAGGAGTAGTATAGTTTGAATTATTTAAAGGTAGCACATGAAGTATTTACTTGAGTGGCGCAAAATACCACATAGTAGGTAGTTATGGTGGACACAAATGGCATGGGTTTGGTCTAAGGTTATGGATGTATGAGAAGCATTCCCTCTCAATACAGGTTTTTGGCTAGCAAGGTTTGATAGCAAGCATAAAGGTTGAAGGAAACAAACAAATATACATGCGATAGAAACAATCATGCATCTTTCTCATAAGCACAAGCAATTTTAACTTCAGAATACTAAACTCATTAGCAAAAAGATAATAGAGTAATATATCTACATGTATTTCCCTTTTCTATTTAAACATCAAGATGTTGTTGCTATTGACCAATGCTAAGTTTGCCAAAACCAAATAGATTTACTTGATGCTCCCAAAGTGATATCAATACTAATGTCAAGAGTAATCATATAATAGAGATTGCAAACTAAAATAAGGTGTGCAAAAAGTAAATGATAAGACTTCTCATTAATATTCCATAACGATAACTCACACCAACGGATACATAGATAACCAACTAAGAGAGATACTTCCACATTGCAAACTATTCCATATGATAACTTCCCTACTCATGATATGACACTACTTAATAGTAAAAGATAAAGGTAGTGATGATGTGATACCGCGGCACTCCCCCAAGCTTGGAACAAACCAAGGGGATGCCAATACCGATGATGAATTACTCCTTCGGTGGTGATGGTGATGGATTCTTCTCGACAAGCTTCTTAACAAGCTCCTTTAAATCCTCAATCTCATAGGTGAGGTTGCGAATCAGCTCTGAGTTGTGCTCAACGCGGCTCATAATCATGTCAGGTGGCGAGTCCCAACTCCTAGAGTTGTTTCCCCATCCTTCAGCTTCAGATTTCATCTCTCCTGCAATGTTAGAACGATCTATATCCCAACCACTTGGCAACACTACCTTGGGGGTCCTTTCAGTTTGACGATCGTAGATTAGATTGCGGAAAGGGTGGTAATTGCCTGGAGAAGATGTCCTTGGAGCTAAGAAGCGACGTGGAACTGCTCCTCCGGTAGCGATTCGTGCACTCCTCTTGGTGTTGGATGGATTTGATATCACGCCAATGCTTGCAATGGTGGCACGCTGGTGTACTCGCGGAACCTCCTCCACTTCTTCCTCATCCTCACTCGCGACTTCTTCCTTCAGTTCCGGGTCTTGAATATCTTCCTCCAAAGGTCCCTTGTCCTTGTTGTTGGAGACCATGGTGCTTCTAGATCAAAACAGATCCTGGCAGAAAACAGCTCGAAACAAAAACACGAGAAAACGATATACGGACCTCCAGGGGTCCGGGGGATTATATAGCAAATATTTTTACGACAAAACGAAGGTTCCAGGCCGAAAACGAGTGGAAACGGGACGCCGAGGGCTGTCCCCATAGGGTGGGGCCCGCGCCGGCCTATGGTGACGGGCCCTCGCGCGTCTCTTCCACTCCGTTTCGATCCCGTAATTTTTCATATTTTCCAAAAACAGCAGAAATATTGTTCGGAAAGCTAAACGCGGACTTTTTATTACTAAAACTGTTACCTATTCAAAGTCGGACTCTGCAGAACTGTCAATTTGATCTTTGATGAAAGCTTCCGGAGTTATCACTTGGATAATATCAATATCTTCATTATAAGAGTCTCCAGAAATATAATGCTTGAGTCTTTGTCCATTCACTACTTGTGTGGCGTTACCTTCCAAAGAGCTAATTTTTATTGCTCCTGAACGATATACCTCCTCAATAACATATGGTCCTTCCCATTTTGAGAGTAATTTCCCTGCAAAAAATCTGAGACGAGACCGATACAATAGGACTTTATCTCCAACATTGAATTCTCTTTTAATAATTCTTCTATCATGCCACTTCTTAACTTTCTCCTTAAAAAGTTTAGCATTTTCATAAGCTTCATTTCTCCATTCATCTAAAGAACTCAATTGTAGCAATCTCTTTTTACCGGCAAGTTTGAAATCTTTATTAAGTTCCCTTACAGCCCAATAAGCTTTGTGCTCTAGTTCTAAAGGTAAATGACAAGCTTTTCCATAAACCATTTTATAAGGAGACATTCCCATAGGATTTTTATAAGCAGTTCTATAAGCCCATAGTGCTTCCTTCAATTTGCTAGCCCAATTCTTTCTAGATTTATTAACAGTCTTTCCCAAAATAGATTTAATCTCTCTATTTGATAATTCTACTTGACCACTAGTTTGAGGGTGATAAGCGGAAGCAATTCTATGATTAATACCATATTTGGCAAGAGTTTTTCTAAAACCACCATGAATAAAATGAGAACCTCCATCAGTCATAATATATCTAGGTACTCCAAATCTAGGAAAAATAATATCTAAAAGCATTTTTAAAGAGGTCTCACCATCAGCACTTTTTGTGGGTATAGCTTCTACCCATTTAGTAACATAATCAACAGCGACAAGTATATGAGTGTTACCTTCTGAAGAAGGGAAAGGACCCATGAAGTCGAATCCCCAACAATCAAATGGTTCAATAACAAGAGTATAATTCATAGGCATTTCATTGCGTCTGGAGATGTTACCAACCCTTTGACATTCATCACAAGACAAAATAAACTTCCTTGCATCTTTGAAGAGAGTTGGCCAATAAAAACCTGATTGTAGAACCTTTTGCGCGGTTCTATCTCCAGCGTGATGTCCTCCATAAACACTACCATGGCATTTACTCAATATCTCTTGTTGTTCGTATTTCGGAACACATCTTCGCATAATACCATCCACTCCTTCTTTATATAAGTGTGGGTCATCCCAAAAATAATGCCTCAAATCATAAAAGAATTTCCTCCTTTGCTGAGCTGAAAAGGTTGGAGGCAAATACTTCGAAACAATAAAGTTAGCATAATCAGCATACCAAGGGCTCTCTCGCGAGCTCACCTTTATTACAGCCAATTGTTCATTTGGAAAACTATCATTAACAGGAACAGGATCATAAGTAATATTTTCCAATCTAGATAAATTATCAGCAACAGGATTATCAGCACCTTTCCTATCTATAATATGTAAATCAAATTCTTGCAAAAGAAGTACCCATCTAATAAGCCTTGGCTTAGCATCTTTCTTTGTCATAAGGTATCTAATTGCAGCATGATCAGTATGAATCGTGACTTTTGAATCAACAATATAGGATCTAAACTTGTCACAAGCAAAGACTACAGCTAACAATTCCTTTTCAGTTGTAGCATAATTTCTTTGAGCAGCATCAAGAGTCTTAATAGCATAATGAATAACATTTAATTTTTTATCTACTCGCTGTCCAAGAACAGCGCCTACAGCAAAATCACTAGCATCACACATAATTTCAAAAGGCAAATTCCAATCAGGAGGTTCAACTACAGGAGCAGTTGTTAAGGCTTTCTTTAGAGTTTCAAAAGCTTCCTTACAATCATCATCAAAAACAAAAGGTACATCTTTTTGAAGAAGATTAGTAAGAGGCTTTGAAATCTTGGAGAAATCTTTAATAAATCTCCTATAAAACCCAGCATGACCAAGAACACTACGAATACCTTTAACATCCCTCGGATAGGGCATCTTCTCAATTGCTTCAACTTTAGCTCTATCAACTTCAATACCTCTCTCGGAAATTTTATGTCCCAATACAATTCCTTCATTAACCATAAAGTGGCATTTCTCCCAATTAAGAACAAGGTTAGTTTCTTCACATCTCTGCAAAACTTTATCAAGGTTTCGCAAGAAATTATCAAAAGAATTCCCATAGACAGAAAAATCATCCATGAACACTTCTACAATACTCTCGCAAAAGCCATGAAAAATAGCAGACATGCATCTTTGAAAAGTAGCAGGAGCATTACATAAACCAAAAGGCATACGCCTATAAGCATAAGTTCCATAAGGACAAGTGAAAGTGGTTTTCTCTTGATCTTTAGTTTTAACAGCAATTTGTGAAAACCCAGAATAACCATCAAGAAAGCAAAAGTGAGTATTTTTAGACAACCTTTCTAGCATTTGATCAATAAAGGGTAAAGGGTAATGATCTTTCTTAGTAACTTTATTAACTTTTCGAAAATCAATGCACATTCTATACCCTACAACTACTCTTTGAGGGATGAGCTCATCATTATCATTAGGCACAACAGTCATTCCTCCTTTCTTAGGAACACAATGCACAGGACTAACCCATCTACTATCAGCAATAGGATATATAATACCTGCTTCAAGAAGTTTTAATACCTCATTCCTTACCACCTCCTTCATTTTCGGAATTAGACGACGTTGATGTTCAACAACAGGCTTTGCATCATCTTCCATATTGATAGCATGTTGGCAAATAGAGGGAGAAATCCCCTTCAAATCATCAAGAGTGTAGCCAATAGCTCCTTGGTGTTTCTTCAATATTTCCAATAACCTTTCTTCCTCAATCTCTGAAAGCTTAGAACTAATAATAACAGTATATATTTTCTTATCATCAATATGAGCATATTTAAGATTATCAGGCAATGGTTTTAAATCGAAAATAGGATCTTCCTTTGGTGGTGGTGTTGTACCTAAATCTTCAACTGGCAAGTCATGTTTAAGGATAGGTTGACGAAGGAAAATTTCATCAAGTTCATTTCTTTCTTCCCTAAAGACTTCACTCTCACTATTCTCCAAATGTTGCTGCAAAGGATTAGTAGGAGCAAGAGCAATAGACGCACTGTTCAACTCTAAAATCATTATTAGGCAAATCAGCTTTATAAGGAGTTTTGGCAAATTTAGAGAAATTAAACTCATAAGATTCACCAGCAAATTTAGTAACAATCTTTTCCTTCTTGCAATCTATAACAGCTCCACAAGTATTTAGAAATGGTCTACCAAAAATAATAGGACAATACTTACTAGCAGCAGAACCAAGTACCAGAAAGTCAGCAGGATATTTAATCTTACCACATAAAACTTCCACATCTCGAACAATACCAATTGGAGAGATAGTTTCTCTATTAGCAAGCCGAATAACCACATCAATATCTTCAAGTTCATAAGAACCAATTTCATGCATGATCTCCGTATAAAGCTCATAAGGAATAGCGCTAATACTTGCACCAATATCACATAAACCATAATAACAATGATCCCCAATTCTGACAGATAGCATAGGAACACTAGTTTTTCTAGACTTATTAGGATGCGAAACAATATTAGAAGCATCTTCACAGAAAATAATATGACCATCTTCCACATTTTCAGTCACAAGATCTTTAACCATTGCAACAGCAGGTTCAACCTTAATTTGTTCCTCAGGTTCTATAGGTTTCTTTTCACTTTTATTAACCGCACTAGATATAACAGAGTACTCTTTCATTTTAGCAGGGAAAGGAGTTTTTTCAATATAAGCTTCAGGAATAACATGATCAACAGTTTCAATCACTACACATTTGTTTACAGATGAATCAATTTTATCTTTATACGTTTCATGATACTTATCAAAATTCTTCTTAGGCAATTCATAATGAGAGGCAAAAGCTTTATAAAGATTTGCAACAACTTGGGAATCAAGACCATAAGTAGCACTCATATTACGAAATTTATCAGTATCCATAAAAGCTTCAATGCATTTATAATCAAAGATTATACCTGACTCTCTATCTTTGTCGTTCTCCCATCCTTCAGTATTCTCCTGGATCCGATCAAGAAGGTCCCTTTTAAACTCTTCTTTGTTGCGTGTAAATGATCCAGAACAAGAAGTATCCAGCAAGGTCTTGTCTTGAAAAGAAAGTCTTGCATAGAAATCTATTATATATTAAAAGTACATTAAGGGCTAACCAGAAATTAGAGAATTAGCTAGAAAATCCCACAATAATCAGAAAAATCTGGCCATCAATTTATCTAACTAGCTTACGATAGCCGATGGATATTAGAGATACTCTATAGGTAGAAAAGTTTAAGAAAATTACCCACCACTGCCCTACATAATATTGCACGTACCTCTTCGATATGATATCTAGCTAATAGGTTAAGATCTTCTATCGAAAGAAAAAAAGTTATAGCCTCACGCAGGCCGCCGCCAGGATACCTCACGCACGCGGCCGCCTCAGTGCGTTGGCTGGCCACCACGCACGGTGCATGCAGATCAGTGCTTTTATGATTCAATTTCCGTGGCCTTATGCACACATCAGACCCAAGCAGATGCAAGATGCACGAAGGATCAAAGATTTACGTGTTGTGACAGCCCAGATGAAGCTCGGATCAATGACTTATGTCATAGAGATAATCTTACATAGGTACGTGTGTTGCATGTATCTTTTCAAGAAAAATTATCTTCTTTTTAGAAAATCTTCATGTATACTTATCGCCGCCGGCCGGCCGGATGTCGTGACCGGATCAGATTTCTCTCGAGGGCGTTGTGCTGACGTGGTGCTGGAAGCCGTACATAACTCGCTCATGGAGCTGCTGATCAGATTGCTCTCCCGGCCGGGCATTGCCAGAGTTGATGGACGTATTCTCTCGATGCCATCTGCCGGTCGACTGGGTCTCCATCTCCGTCTCTTTCAAAACTGCCTCTTGCAAAGTAGTCGGCAAGATCGATCTATGACTGGATTGGCCCAGCGGGGCTAAGTACCAGTACGCATAACTTAATTACTGCTTAGAGAGAGATGTATATGCATATAGATTAGTTTTGTGTTGCTGCTAGAAGAATAAATAGAGGCCTAGACACTTCTTTGGCTGAACAAAACCACATAGGAGTGGTGCGTTAATAGACCACTTTATACATCTCAATCGTGCAATAAAAAAGTGAGAGAGGTATTAGATTTAAGTTGCTCCAGGAGAATATAGAAAAGGTGCGGTCAATTTTTGGCTGGAAAAATTACATGCTGGGAGTGTCGGGCTAATTAATTAGTATACCATACACATTGATCTCAAGAAAAATAAGAACAGATGGAGGTTAATTAATTTCACCTTTTTATTTTGAAGAAAAACACACAGAAGGGTATATGTGGCGCATAGTGCAAATATAAAGTTATTTGTTTGATTATCATAATAGAAAAACCGATCATTATAATAGAACCAGAGATACGTATAAATCATGGTTTTCTGTAAATATCTGTCGGTTCAATTACATGCAAGCTCTTTGTAATACAAGCTCTTACCATGACAAAGAATTAATGCATTGAAATCGAAGTTTGGTGCTGGCTTCTTCCGGAGATAATCACTTGATTATGGTACCGCCCATTATTTTCAATAAATAAATCAATTGACTACATGTATGTCATATTTTCATGTCCTTGTGGCTCAACACAGGTGTGCTCGCAGCTATCCTGTGCTGTCAACGCGGCGTAAAGAAGAGCGATGAATCGAGATCGATACTAGAGCACTGGAGAGGCTGTCGCGTGGAACATCATTGTCTTCATGTGTGACAGGATTAGTCGGAAAGCACTAATTCACTGCTCAGGTGTGTTCTTCCCACTGACCTCTGCAAGGATATGATATCTCATATCTCCTCCGATATTTACATGTCATAAGTTATCTGCGTCTAATGCAGAATCAAATGAACTCAGGCATTGTGTATATGAAGCACTTTTTGAGATGAAATATTTTGGTTGTAAAACCTTCGAAACATTGTATAGCAGTTGCTTAACAGGCATGCGGAACCAAGGAGGCAAACACATCCAAGTTTATTTGGATTTGATAGACACTACTTGGCTCATTAATTCATCGTAATGTGTGCATTCATATGACGTCCATGAAGAACATGGACAAAATGGTGTATTGTTGTACATGTTAACCAGAAAAAAAGATATGCCAAAATTTCCGACAAGAATCAAATTGTTTGGACATTTATTGGACAATATGTTGAAGACACACTGGAGTCAATCATATTAATCACCTTTGCTATGATGTAAATAAACCTTTGCCACTTCCTCTGAAAGAAGAACAGTTCTCAAAAATATTTTCATATCTAGACCTTTTGACAGGAAACTTTTTTATTATGAGGTAAGATGGGTAGCAATAGGGACACAAAAACTCTCTAATTAAGCTTTGACGTACACCGTAAGTACTATTATGCTCACAAGATTTCTTTTATATAGGTTATATAATATATGGATATAAGGTTCATTTTTCTCCACATCCTCGTATTTCCCTGATTTCTTACTCTATGGTACCATAGTTTAAGTATATTGCATGAAATGCATGTTAAAGTATTCTTTAGTTGAATATAGTTATACTTAGCTAATCCGGTGCCTAGGTGAGAGTATTCATAGGGTGCATAAGGGAACAACTCTCTGAGCTCCAGCAATTTATTTTCCATTGCAAGCGAATGTATACAAAATTATCTCCTTCATTTAAATTGATTTTAAACTCCCAGTTTCGTTTAGAGATCTACAAAAAAACATATAATGTTTAATCTGATATTTTAGTTGCAAGAACAATTCTTTTGAATGCAATATTCAAACTTTTGTTGTATATTTAAATTTAAAAGGAGGGAAATGGTAACATAATTCATTAATTCAAATGAGCAAATTAAAGGGCCATGAACGAATTTGATTTAGATTTTTTCTCAGGTTCATTCTCTTACATATTATAAATTATATGAAGATACCTTTTGCTTTTCTCCACTACATAACTTCACATTTTCCAGGTGCGGTGCAATGATTCCATTCTATTGGATGAGCTTTCATTAAATGATACTCTTTAGTTGATATATTTGTTGTGTAGACATTCACAAATGAAATAGCTTTTGTGTTCCATACAATTCTATTATAGTTAGTTGTAGTGATGGTTGATACTTTATTGGACTTACAAAACTATCCACCTTTGATTTAATACATTGGTAGTATATTGTACATTATGTGGAAATTAATTAAAATAACTAGATTTTCTTTTAAAAAAATGTTACATAATTCATTCTTTTTTCTTAACTACATAATCAAATATGCACACATAAGTAAATGTAAAACTTAGGTATATAAACATACAACATTCTATATTTCTTAATAAAGGTTATACATCAGAGGAAAAACAATATTTCCACATGATTAAATAAATAGTTCGTGATTTCAGAAAATTGAAGTTGATGCCCTCGCATTTGCGAGGGCCACTATGCTAGTTATCAATAATAACATTACCAGGAAGCTCATGAATGGGGCATTTGAGCATTAAAGACTTCAATCTCCCCAAGCTTGGGCAATACTCTCTCCATCATGAGGCCAGAAATTATATATGCGGTTCCGATCCTTGTGAATTTCACTTGGAGGATAGAATTTGGAATAAAATAAAGGCACTATGTCCTCCCAATCAAGAGAATCCCTATTCTTCAGCAATTTATACCAGTGCGCCGCTTTACCAGACAGCGATATAGAGAATAGTTTCTTTCTAACTTCATCCATAGCAATACCTGCACATTTGAATAACCCGCATAATTCATGTAAAAACAGTAAATGATCACCAGGATGAACAGTTCCATCCCCTTCATAGCGGTTATCCATAACACGTTCAATAACTTTCATAGGTATTTTATACGGTATTACTTCCTCACCTGGCGCTTCATCCACTACCGTTGTAGTAGTAGTAGATTTCCCAAACAGAAATTGAAGAGAAGATCTCTCCATAATGACTTATAGCAGCAGGCAGAAATAAAATCAGCACAAACAGTAAAGGTTTTCCTTACCAATTCCACTTACCAATAGCGCTTCACTCCCCGGCAACGGCGCCAGAAAATAGTCTTGATGACCCACAAGTATAGGGGTTGTATCGTAGTATCTTCGATAAGTAAGAATGTCGATCCCAACGAGGAGCAGAAGGTGTTGACAAGCAGTTTTGATGAAGGATTCACTGTAAATGCTCACAGACAAGTATTCAAGGGGTTTTGATGTAACAGATGAATAAAGTACGAGTAAGTAAAATGCGAGAGAAATAATTGCAGCGAGTGGCCCAATCCTTTTTAGCACAAAGGACAAGCCGGTTTGTTTACTTATAATGACCAAACGTTCTTGAGGACACACGGGAATTTAGTCTAGTGCTTTCGCTTCATACAGCTAATTAATCTTCATTGTTTTGATAAGTGTTGTGTGGGTGAACCTATGCTAATGCACCGCCCTTCCTAGGACTAATACATACTTGTGATTATACCCTTGCAAGCATCCGCAACTACAAGAAAGTAATTAAGATAAATCTAACCACAGCCTTAAACTCTGAGATCCTGCGATCCCTCTTGCATCGATATACCAACGGGGGCTCAGGTTTCTGTCACTCCGGCAACCCCGCAATTAGCAACCGAATACAAGATGCACTCCCCTAGGCCCATAAATGGTGAAGTATCGTGTAGTCGACGTTCACACGACACCACTAGAAGAATGACACCACAACTTAAATATCATAACATTGAATATTACTCAACCATAGTTCACTACTAACATTTAGACTTCACCCATGTCCTCAAGAACTAAACGAACTACTCACGAGACATCATATGGAATATGATCAGAGGTGATATGATGATGAATAACAATCTGAACATAAACCTTGGTTCAATAGTTTCACTCAATAGCATCAATAACAAGTAGAAATCAACACCGGGAGAGTTTCCCTATCAAACAATCAAGATCCAACCCAAATCGTTACAGCGGTGACGAGATGCAGCGGTGGTGATGGCGGTGTAGATGGTGGAGATGATGATGATGATGGAGATGATGTCCAGCTCGATGACGATGGCGATGGCGTCGATTTCCCCCTCCGGGAGGGAATTTCCCCGGCGGATTCCTGCCCGCCGGAGAGCTCTTTCTCTCTGGTGTTCTCCGCCCGCAGAGGCGGCTGTAACTCTTCGCGAGGTACCCCTGTGGCTTAGGTTTTCGGGACGAAGGATTTCGCGAAGAAAAGGAGGCGAAAGGGGTTGTGGGGCCCCACACCACAAGGTGGCGCGGCCAGGCCATGGGCCGCGCCGGCTGTGGTCTGGCCCCACCTTGAGTCTTCTCTGCTCCCCCTTCTGGCTTCCTTCGTCATCTGGAAAATAGGGTTTTTGGTATAATTTCCTTCCACAGTTGATCTTCCGAAATATTGTATTCTGACGGTGCTTTTTCCAGCAGAATCCTGGCTCCGGCGCTTGATCCTCCAATAATGATGAAACATGCAAAATAGATGAAATAACATAAGTATTGTGTCCAAATATGAAATATATCAATGAATAACAGCAAATTATGATATAAAATAGTGATGCAAAATGGACGTATCATTGACTCCTTTGTCTTCGAGTTCCGCGGTAGTTCATCCTCCGGTGCCTCCATAGCTAAGCAGGGGATTTAAGAGTGGGATGAGTACGAGCGTACTCAGCAAGTTCATATTAGGGAAATAGGTGTATCATGCACTAGCTACAACCACAGACCAGAAAGTCATAGGCAAATGCAAGTTTTCATAAACATTTCTTCAAAAGGTTTATTTTATTCTGAAAACTATGCCCGTCAGTCTTCACAGGTTGACTAGAACTTCATGGAGTTCCTTTCCTGCCGTTCGCAGTCCCTTCCGAACAGGGAGTGAAAATCACAATTTTGATACCCTCTGCAGAGGTGCTACTTTACCCCATAATAGAACTTATCCTTGTTGCTCGAGAGTATATCCTCGTCCACACTTCCTTTGGTGTGAGGCCCAGTATAAGAACCAAGCCAATCACTGCCTTCTCCGCGACCTCGCAGACCCACCCTTTTGTAAGTCTGTCCTCCCCTTTATCATATGGGTAGACCAACGCGAGCACTTGTTCTCCCCTATACCAATAAGGTAGACCGATCCGAACAATTTTATGTGCCCCGTCCTATACACCATAGATAGACCGATCCGGACAACCCTTACAATCCTTCATAGACCAATGACAAGTCTGCCCTCCCCTTTATCTAATGGTAGACCGTGCAAGACCACATGTCCCCACCTTTACCAAAGATAGACCGATCCAGGCAACCCTTATCACTAGTCCGTTGGCATGCGAGAGGGAAAAGATACAGCTGACTTCCCCAGAGCCATTATAGATCTTATGGTTAACGCGATATGTACGGCGCTAGAATCACTGGACGGCATTGGTACTTAATCCTAGATGAATAGTACCCGTGCAATGGAACCTCCACCAATCAACACATACCATGGTTCCATTGCCCACCACATAGTCACATTCATAATTGTAAAATAATATTTGCTTTTCAATGCAAGAGTGATAAGTACTTTGCATATAATTTGATAAAAATAATCAAATGACATGAGCAAGCGATGAACTTGCCTTTCTTGACTGCAAGATTATGCAGGCAAAAGCTTCGATACGTGATAACTCCAAATGCTGAAATACCATCATCGTCCGGTAAGGACAATGTTTAAAGAACTGGCAAATATGCTATAATGCATAATATGAGATGCAATCGTCCCGAGTGTAACCTAACCTCGATGATTTAGGTTTGATTGAGTTGTAAAGATTTCTTTAGGTGTGTTGCACTTTTAGGATGGTTCTCAAACAAGGTTGTTATTAGGGTTTGGTTATAAGACCAGCATATACAAGTGATATAATGTATCATAACAATCATACATACAAAGGAATAGAGATTGCATAACAAGTCAAGAGTAGTTGTCAGTTTTAAGTCCTACATGGCATGGGTGATGTTTACTTGTATTATGCTTCAAAAGAATAACTTTTGAAGAACAGGTTAATTAAAAAATAATAAGTATAAATAAGAACTATGGCTTCTATGGTTGGCTTGACATCTGTACTTCAAAAGAATAACTTTTGAAGAATAGGTTAATTAATATAAGAATTACTTTAAATAGGAGCTATGGGCTTCTAGGGTTTACTATTGGTTTCATTTAGTTCATTATTAGGGACTAGTTGGTTTCTTAAGTTGGCATGGTTTTCTATATAGCAAGTATTGGTAGGTTTATTGCTATGGTTTCTTCTAAGCATCATATCAAAGGATGGTTATTAAGATGGTTCTATAATTAGCTATTAGGGTTTACTATGGTTTCACAATTGCTTCACTAAGTAATCTCTAATTGCTTCTAAACTAGATGGTTTATTATTTCTTTAATAGGGTTTAGTTGGATAGGAGCATGTGTTGTGAATTATTACACAAGGTTGATATTAGGGTTCATAATTATGGTTCTACTAAATTATGATGGTTGAGGTTGATCCTAATGGTGTGGTATGGTGATGAATGGTGTCCATGTGAAGTTAGCAAGCTAGGGTTTACAATTAAGTGGTACTAGAGGATCATACAAGTCTTAACTAAAAATAAACACATGAGATGATAGTCTCCTGTGAATTGTACCTAGTTTTATTTTAGTGGATCATGAGTATGCACTTATTGGTTGTTTATTAAGTTTCTACACCTAAAGGTGAAGTGGATATAATCATATGGGCTAAACCCCTAGGGTTTTAGGGTTGCACTAATTTAGGATGATCACATGAAATAATGGGATCCAGGTCTTACTTAAATTGAAACTAGGGTTTCTAAATTATGGTACAACTCCTAAAATGATAATTGACAATAGAGATGTGGTCACTAATTGCTTTGAAATAAAATTAATAATGGTTTTAGCATTTTATTAACTTTCACAAGAATTAATAATTAGGGCAACTCCCATTTAGGTTTAATTCAAAATAGGGTTTAAAAATTGTTCTTAGGTTTTAAAATAATTAAATTGTTAACTAAAGATGTTTAAGTAAACAAGTTTTTGAGTTACCAAAATAATATTAGCCATTAGTATTTTCTTGATTTATTATCATTTAAAGGAAAATGGAAAATAGCAATTTGTAAATTAGGGTTTATGAATATTCACTAATATTTAAGTGAATGCAATTATGATAAATAAAACTAATCTTAACATTTTATTTAGTTATTAAATAACAATCATTTGTTTTTGGAAATTTAAATAATTATTGAATTCAAATTATGTTTTAAATAAATGAAATGGCATAATTAATAAGGTTAAAAATAAGTGAATTCTTTTATTTTGACACACATTTTTGTTTTATATTTTATTTGAATAGAGTTTATTTTTGTGAGCATTTTGATATATTATTCATATTTTTCTGAGTTGAAATGAATTTTATATGATTTTGCAAAGTTTCAACTATTTACTGGAATTTGAAATAACTGGAAAATACTAAATGTACCGATTCACTCATACCCGCAGAGACAGACAGGTGGGTCTTGTGCCAGGTCACTGCCTCGTTGGCAGTTGACCGGTCAAAAAGTTCAACGGGTCCCACGCCACGTCACATCACCGGCGGACGCCGGCGATCGAGCGACGGCGCGCCGATCTAGGGCTCCCCGAAGGCGGTTGTTGCGTTCGAACGAGAAGACGATGGCGACCCTAATGGTGGCAGTGCCCCCTCGAAATGGTCACCGGAGCTAGCTCCGGCAACGAGGTCTGCGGCGGCGAGCTCCGGCCAATATGCTAAAATAGCTACGATGCGATAAAGAGTAGTGGGTTACAGAGACGCGCAAACTCACCCGAAGCTCAACGTGTGGTCGGCCGAGACAGGTGGTCGGAGACGGTGGCGATTGGCGATTCTCCCGAGCCCGAGGGAAAGAACGCCGAAATTCTTTCCGGGCTCCGATACGTCTCCAACGTATCGATAATTTCTTATGTTCCATGCTACTTTATTGATGATACCTACATGTTTTATGCACATTATATGTCATATTTATGCATTTTCGGAACTAACCTATTAACAAGATGCCGAAGAGCAGTTTCTGCTGTTTTTGGTTTCAGAAATCCTAGTAAAGAAATATTCTCGGAATTGGACGAAACTTTCGCCCAGGGTCCTATTTTTGCACGAAGCTTCCAAAAGAGAGATAACGAAGTGGGGCCACGAGGCAGCCGGGGTGGCCGGCGCGGCCCAAGCCCTGGCCGCGCCGACCTACCTCCCGGGGCCCTCGTGTGGCCCCCGCGTTGACCCTCCGCCTACTTAAAGTCTCCGTCGCGAAACCCCAGTACCGAGAGCCACGATACGGAAAACCTTCCGAGACGCGCCGCCGAATCCCATCTCGGGGGATTCAGAGATCGCCTCCGGCACCCTGCCGGAGAGGGATTCATCTCCCGGAGGACTCTACACCGCCATGGTCGCCTCCGGAGTGATGAGTGAGTAGTTCACCCCTGGACCATGGGTCCATAGCAGTAGCTAGATGGTCGTCTTCTCCTTGTTGTGCTTCATTGTTGGATCTTGTGAGCTGCCTAACATGATCAAGATCATCTATCTGTAATACTATATGTTGTGTTTGTCGGGATCCGATGGATAGAGAGTACTATGATTATGGTGATTATCAATCTATTGTTCATGTGTTGTTTATGATCTTGCATGCTCTCCGTTACTAGTAGAGGCTCTGGCCAAGTTTTTACTCTTAACTCCAAGAGGGAGTATTTATGCTCGATAGTGGGTTCATGCCTCCATTGAATCTGGGACAGTGACAGAAAGTTCTAAGGTTGTGGATGTGCTGTTGCCACTAGGGATAAAATATTGATTCTATGTCTAAGGATGTAGTTGTTGATTACATTACGCACCATACTTAATGCAATTGTCTGTTGCTTTGCAACTTAATACTGGAGGGGGTTCGGATGATAACCTGAAGGTGGACTTTTTAGGCATAGATGCAGTTGGATGGCGGTCTATGTACTTTGTCGTAATGCCCAATTAAATCTCACTATATTTATCATATCATGTATATGCATTGTTATGCCTTTCTCTATTTGTCAATTGCCCGACTGTAATTTGTTCACCCAACATGCTTTTATCTTATGGGAGAGACACCTCTAGTGAACTGTGGACCCCGGTCCTATTCTTTACATAGCATACAATCTACTGCAACTGTGTTTTACTGTTTTCTTTGCAAACATCTTCCACTCGATACGTTTAATCCTTTGTTACAGCAAGCCGGTGAGATTGACAACCTCACTGCTTCGTTGGGGCAAAGTACTTGGGTTGTGTTGTTGGCGCCGGAATCCCTGGTGTTGCGCCGCATCACATTTCGCGACCATCAACCTTCAACGTGCTTCTTGGCTCCTACTGGTTCGATTAAACCTTGGTTTCATACTGAGGGAAACTTGCCACTGCGCATCATACCTTCCTCTTGGGGTTCCCAACGGACGTGTACATCTACGCGCATCAAGCACTTTTTCTGGCGCCGTTGCCGGGGAGATCAAGACACGCTGCAAGGGGAGTCTCCACTTCTCAATCTCTTTACTTTGTTTTTGTCTTGCTTTATTTTATTTATTACTTTGTTTGCTGCACTAAATCAAAATACAAAAAAATTAGTTGCTAGTTTTACTTTATTTACTATCTTGCTCTCCATATCAAAAACACAAAAAAATTAGTTACTTGCATTTATTTTATCTAGTTTGTTTTATTTACCGTTGCTAAAATGAATACCCCTGAAAATACTAAATTGTGTGACTTCACAAATGCAAATAATAATGATTTCCTATGCACACCTATTGCTCCACCTGCTACTACAGCAGAATTCTTTGAAATTAAACCTGCTTTACTAAATCTTGTCATGAGAGATCAATTTTCTGGTGTTAGTTCTGATGATGCTGCTGCCCATCTCAATAATTTTGTTGAACTTTGTGAAATGCAAAAGTATAAAGATGTAGATGGTGATATTATTAAATTGAAAGTGTTTCCTTTCTCATTAAGAGGAAGAGCTAAAGATTGGTTGCTATCTTTGCCTAAGAATAGTATTGATTCATGGACTAAATGCAAGGATGCTTTTATTGGTAGATATTATCCTCCCGCTAAAATTATATCTTTGAGAAGTAGCATAATGAATTTTAAACAATTAGATACTGAACATGTTGCTCAAGCATGGGAGAGAATGAAAACTTTGGTAAAGAATTGCCCAACCCATGGACTGACTACTTGGATGATCATCCAAACCTTCTATGCAGGACTAAATTTTTCTTCGCGGAATTTATTGGATTCAGCTGCTGGAGGTACCTTTATGTCCATCACATTGGGGGCGGCTACAAAACTTCTTGATGATATGATGATAAATTACTCTGAATGGCACACGGAAAGAGCTCCACAAGGTAAGAAGGTAAATTCTGTTGAAGAAACCTCTTCCTTGAGTGATAAGATTGATGTGATTATGTCTATGCTTGTGAATGGTAGATCTAATGTGGATCCAAATAATGTTCCTTTAGCTTCATTGGTTGCTCAAGAAGAAAATGTTGATGTGAATTTCATTAAAAATAATAATTTCAACAACAATGCTTATAGGAACAACTCTGGTAATAACTATAGGCCATATCCTTCTGCTAATGGTAATGGTTATGGTAATTCTTATGGGAATTCTTACAATAATAATAGGAGTGTACCCTCTGGTCTTGAAGCCATGCTTAAAGAATTTATTAGTACACAAACTGCTTTTAACAAATCTGTTGAGGAAAAGCTTGATAAAATTGATACTATTGCTTCTAGAGTTGATAGACTTGCCTCTGATGTTAATCTTCTAAAATTGAAAGTTATGCCTAATAATGATATTGATAATAAGATTACTACTACAGCAAATGCCATCCAAGTTAGAATTAATGAGAATATAAGATTAATGGCTGAACTGCGTGCTAGGTGGGATAGAGAAGAAAATGAAAAACTAGCTAAAGAGAATAATGTAGCTAAAGTTTGGACTATTACCACCACTTGTAATGCTAATTCTCCACATGTTGCTGCACCTCCTACTATCAATGGTAAAATAATTGGTGTTGGCAATGTTTCTACTCCTAGTGCAAAGCGTACAAAACTGCCTGAAATTGCTAAAACTGCTGAAACTGCTTGTGATAAAACTGCTGAAATTTTTTCCAACCTTGGGAACAATGATCCCATTGCTGTAGCTCATAATGATTTAGATTTTGATGATTGCCACATCTCTGAAGTTATAAAGTTCTTACAAAAACTTGCTAAAAGTCCTAATGCTAGTGCTATAAATTTAGCCTTTACAAAACATATTACAAATGCTCTCATAAAAGCTAGAGAAGAGAAACTAAAACTTGAAACTTCTATTCCTAGAAAGTTAGAAGATGGTTGGGAGCCCATCATTAAAATGAAATTCAATGACTTTGAATGTAATGCTTTATGTGATCTTGGTGCAAGTATTTCTGTTATGCCTAAAAAGATTTATGATATGCTTGACTTGCCACCATTGAAGAATTGTTATTTGGATGTTAATCTTGCCGATAATGTTAAAAAGAAACCTTTGGGGAGGATTGATAATGTGCACATTACGGTTAACAATAACCTTGTCCCCGTTGATTTTGTTGTCTTGGATATCGAATGCAATGCATCTTGTCCTATTGTGTTGGGAAGACCTTTTCTTCGAACTGTTGGTGCTGTTATTGATATGAGGGAAGGTAATATTAAATACCAATTTCCTCTCAAGAAAGGTATGGAACACTTCCCTAGAAAGAGAATGAAGTTGCCTTTTGATTCTATTATTAGAACAAGTTATGATGTTGATGCTTCTACTCTCGATAATACTTGATTTGCACTTTCTGCGCCTAGCTGAAAGGCGTTAAAGAAAAGCGCTTATGGGAGACAACCCATGTTTTTACCTACAGCAATTTTTTGTTTTATTGAGTCTTGGAAGTTGTTTACTACTGTAGCAACCTCTCCTTATCATGTTTTTGTGCCAAGTAAAGTTTCTATGTCAAAGTTGATGTTATATTTGGGATTGCTGCGCAGAAACAGCATTGCTGTCTGTCACGAATCTGGGCACAATTCTCTGTAGAAAATTCGAAAAAATCTGCCAATTTACGAGCGTGATCCTCGGATATGTACGCAACTTTCATTAGTTTTGAGTTTTTCCATTTGAGAAGTCTGGTGCCATTTCTAAATTCGTCTTTACGGACTGTTCTGTTTTTGACAGATTCTGCCTTTTATTTCGCATTGCCTCTTTTGCTATGTTGGATTTATTTCTTTGATCCATTAATGTCCAGTAGCATTATGCAATGTCCAGAAGTGAAAATAATGATTGTGTCACCTCTGAATGTGTGAATTATTAATTGTGCACTAACCCTCTAATGAGTTTGCTTGAAGTTTGGTGTGAAGGAAGTTTTCAAGGGTCAAGAGAGGAGAATGATATACTATGATCAAGAGGAGTGAAAGCTCTAAGCTTGGGGATGCCCCGTGGTTCACCCCTGCATATTTTAAGAAGACTCAAGCGTCTAAGCTTGGGGATGCCCAAGGCATCCCCTTCTTCATCGACAACATCATCAGGTTCCTCCCCGAAACTATATTTTTATTCAATCACATCTTGTATTCTTTGCTTGGAGCGTCGTTTTGTTTTTGTTTTTGTTTGTTTGAATAAGATGGATCCTAGCATTCACTTTGTGGGAGAGAGACACGCTCCGCTGTTGCATATGGACACATGTGTCCTTAGGCTTTACTCATAATGTTCAAGGCGAAGTTTCTTCTTCGTTAAATTGTTATATGGTTGGAATTGGAAAATGCTACATGTAGTAATTCTAAAATGTCTTGGATAATGTGATACTTGGCAATTGTTGTGCTCATGTTTAAGCTCTTGTATCATATGCTTTGCACCCATTAATGAAGAAATACATAGAGCTTGCTAAAATCTGATTTGCATATTTGGTTTCTCTAAGGTCTAGATAATATCTAGTATTGAGTTTTGAACAACAAGGAAGACAGTGTAGAGTCTTATAATGTTTACAATATGTCTTTTATGTGAGTCTTGCTGCACTTGTTCATCCTTGAGTTTGCTTCAAATAACCTTGCTAGCCTAAACCTTGTATCGAGAGGGAATACTTCTCATGCATCCAAAATCCTTGAGCCAACTACTATGCCATTTGTGTCCACCATACCTACCTACTACATGGTATTTCTCCGCCATTCCAAAGTAAATTGCTTGAGTGCTACCTTTAAAATTCCATCATTCACCTTTGCAATATATAGCTCATGGGACAAAATAGCCTTAAAAACTATCGTAGTATTGAATATGTACTTATGCACTTTATATTTTATTAAGTTGCTTGTTGTGCGATAACCATGCTTCTGGGGAACGCCATCAACTATTGTTGAATATCATGTGAGTTGCTATGCATGTCCGTCTTGTCTGAAGGTCTATCATTTTAGTGGTTGGAGCATGCAAAATTGTTAGAGAAGAACATTGGGCCGCTAACTAAAGCCATGAATCATGGTGGAAGTTTCAGTTTTGGACATATATCCTCAATCTCATATGAGAATAATAATCATTGCTACATGCTTATGCATTTAAGAGGAGTCCATTATCTGTTGTCCATGTTGTCCCGGTATGGATGTCTAAGTTGAGAATAATCAAAAGCGAGAAATCCGAAATGCGAGCATTCTCCTTAGACCTTTGTACAGGCGGCATGGAGGTACCCCTTTGTGACACTTGGTTGAAACATGGCATGCGAAGATCCGGTAGTCCAAGCTAAGTAGGACGAGGTGCGGGCACTATTAGTATACTATGCATGAGGCTTGCAACTTGTAAGATATAATTTACATAACTCATATGCTTTATTACTACCGTTGACAAAATTGTTTCATGTTTTCAAAATAAAAGCTCTAGCACAAATACAGCAATCGATGCTTTCCTCTTTGAAGGACCTTTCTTTTACTTTTATTGTTGAGTCAGTTTACCTATCTCCTTCCACCTAAGAAGCAAACACTTGTGTGAACTGTGCATTGATTCCTACATACTTGCATATTGCACTTGTTATATTACTTTATGTTGACAATATCCATGAGATATACATGTTATAAGTTGAAAGCAACCGCTGAAACTTAATCTTCCTATGTGTTGCTTCAACACCTTTACTTTGATTTATTGCTTTATGAGTTAACTCTTATGCAAGACTTATTGATGCTTGTCTTGAAGTACTATTCATGAAAAGTCTTTGTCATATGATTCACTTGTTTACTCATGTCATTACCTTTGCTTTGATCGCTGCATTCATTACATATGTTTACAAATAGTATGATCAAGATTATGATGGCATGTCACTTCAGAAATTATCTTTGTTATCGTTTTACCTGCTCGGGACGAGCAGAACTAAGCTTGGGGATGCTGATACGTCTCCAACGTATCGATAATTTCTTATGTTCCATGCTACTTTATTGATGATACCTACATGTTTTATGCACATTATATGTCATATTTATGCATTTTCTGGAACTAACCTATTAACAAGATGCCGAGCCAGTTCTGTTTTCTGCTGTTTTTGGTTTCAGAAATCCTAGTAAAGAAATATTCTCGGAATTGGACGAAACTTTCGCCCGGGGTCCTATTTTGCACGAAGCTTCCGAAGACCGAAGAGATAACGAAGTGGGGCCACGAGGCAGAGTGGCGGCGCGGCCCAAGCCCGCCGCGCCGACCTACCTCCTGGGGCCCTCGTGTGGCCCCCGCGTTGACCCTACTTAAAGTCTCCGTCGCGAAACCCCCCACGAGAGCCACGATACGGAAAACCTTCCAGAGACGCCGCCGCCGCGAATCCCATCTCGGGGGATTCAGAGATCGCCTCCGCACCCCCCGGGAGGGGATTCATCTCCCGGAGGACTCTACACCGCCATGGTCGCCTCCGGAGTGATGAGTGAGTAGTTCACCTGGACCATGGGTCCATAGCAGTAGCTAGATGGTCGTCTTCTCCTTGTTGTGCTTCATTGTTGGATCTTGTGAGCTGCCTAACATGATCAAGATCATCTATCTGTAATACTATATGTTGTGTTTGTCGGGATCCGATGGATAGAGAGTACTATGATTATGGTGATTATCAATCTATTGTTCATGTGTTGTTTATGATCTTGCATGCTCTCCGTTACTAGTAGAGGCTCTGGCCAAGTTTTTACTCTTAACTCCAAGAGGGAGTATTTATGCTCGATAGTGGGTTCATGCCTCCATTGAATCTGGGACAGTGACAGAAAGTTCTAAGGTTGTGGATGTGCTGTTGCCACTAGGGATAAAACATTGATTCTATGTCTAAGGATGTAGTTGTTGATTACATTACGCACCATACTTAATGCAATTGTCTGTTGCTTTGCAACTTAATACTGGAGGGGGTTCGGATGATAACCTGAAGGTGGACTTTTTAGGCATAGATGCGGTTGGATGGCGGTCTATGTACTTTGTCGTAATGCCCAATTAAATCTCACTATATTTATCATATCATGTATATGCATTGTTATGCCTTTCTCTATTTGTCAATTGCCCGACTGTAATTTGTTCACCCAACATGCTTTTATCTTATGGGAGAGACACCTCTAGTGAACTGTGGACCCCGGTCCTATTCTTTACATAGCATACAATCTACTGCAATACTTGTGTTTTATTGTTTTCTTTGCAAACATCTTCCACTCGATACGTTTAATCCTTTGTTACAGCAAGCCGGTGAGATTGACAACCTCACTGTTTCGTTGGGGCAAAGTACTTTGGTTGTGCGGTTCCGCGTTGGCGCAGAATCCCGGTGTTGGCGCATCACATTTCGCGAATCACCTTCAACGTGCTCCTCTGGTCGGCGAAAACATTGCTGACGGAGGGGTCGATTACCTTCCTCGGGGTTCCCAAGGGACGTGAATTCTGCTCACTCCCCTTGATGCTGCTGCTCCCAGATGATCTATACGCCAAGACGCACCTCCTCGACCTAACGGTTGGCTCCGGGGTGGCTTCTATCGACGGCTAGCCGGAGAACTGGCCGGCCATGGCGGTGGTTCCAGTGAGAGCTAGAGAGTTTGAGATAGGGATTGAGAGGGTGGCGAAGAACTAGGGTTCACGGCGACTCGGTATTTATAGGCTTGAGGAGGTCGGCGCCGGCGGCGGGGTGGAGATGCGGCGGCGACATGAAGTGGGGCACGAATCTTGACGCCAATGGATAGACTCGGACGCGAGAGATAGTGTGGAGCTCTAGAACCTTCTGCGGCGTCCGGGGCGTCCTTATCCTTGTCGAGGACGTGGCCGAGCTCCTCCTCTGCGCTGTCGACGCCGGAGAAGAAGACGACGCCCATTTTCTTATCGCACGAATATTAAAGCGACCGAAACGACATTTGCTTTGTGCTGGACTGCTCTTGGGCCGTGGTGTGGGTTGATCTGGTTGGCTTCGGGCTGCTGCGGTACTGGGCTGCCACTGCCCAATAGGTAAATCTTTCTCTCTTCTATTTCTGTTTTATTTTCTATTTTGAATTTGATATTTGAACTCAAATTGAATTCTGTTTGTTTTTGCAGGTCCTAAATAATTTGAACATTAGTATAATTTGATAATGATGCTTACTGCATTATGTTGTTGTTTAAACAAGTATTGCAATCTTGGTTATATTTGGTGAGATTTGAGTAGAGTAGAAATAGGTTTAAGTATTTACCTCAATTCTCTTTTATTTAGAAACCAAATTTATTTAAATGGTTTGGAATTTGATAACATGTGTATGGTAAGCACATTACTTACTTTTTACTAGGGTGCTTAACAATATTGATGGTTCACATGCATTTTATTATGGCTAGTATTTAAAGGAGTTGTTAATGAGGATGGAAATGGGATCATGATTTATGTGGAGAATTATTTCTAGGGTTTAAGCATATGGTTGGATAAACTCTATGTTTAATAATCTTGCTTAGCAACTTCTAGCTTGAATTACCTAGACTAATTCCTAAGCTCATCATTGATTAATTCATGATACACAAATTAGGTCCTATCATTTTATGTGAAGTGGACCCTATGTGAAAGGTTTAGGGTTTTACATACTCTTCTTTAGTGATGCTTCACTATTTGAATTATAAAAATAGGCATGAGGCATGGCAGGGTTCTATTTGTAATCTAAATTATACTTGTATTGAAATGCAAAGGTAGTCTAGGGTTTTAGTTGTGATCACCAAGTGATACACAACTAGAATTAGGATATGAGCATAAGCTAGGGTTATGCTAAATTGTCTAGGGTTCCTCCTCACTTAATTAGGACTCATGCATAAAGGCAATGCTAGGTTTGTCTCTAATGTTGGATAAACAAGGTTTAGGTTTATTAATGCCCTTATTCCCCCATACAAGGCATGAGAATTGGTTTGGGGTTAACTACTAGTGATATACTTATTATTTTATGTGATAGATGAGATCTAGTAATCATATGGTTTAACTTATTATCTATGTCAACAAGGTATGATCATGCATTAGACAAGATTCACTCATTCCTCACTAATCCCTCTTTAATATTCCTCTCATCACACTCATCCTAGATTCTTAGGGTTTATAATTAATACCAAGTTGTGATGATTATGGAATTGGTTTCCTAAGGTATTGCTATTGGAATAGGGTTCTCACCCCAAGAGGAAGGTATGGCAAGTTTTCCCTCAGAAAGAAACCAAGGTTTATCGAACCAGGAGGAGCCAAGAAGCACGTTGAAGGTTGATGGTGGCGAAATGTGATGCGGCGCAACAACAGGGATTCCGGCGCCAACGTGGAACCTGCACAACACAACCAAAGTACTTTGCCCCAACGAAAAGTGAGGTTGTCAATCTCACCGGCTTGCTGTAACAAAGGATTAACCGTATTGTGTGGAAGATGATTGTTTGCAAGAAAACAGTAAAACAAGTATTGCAGTAGATTGTATGCGATGTAAAGAATAGGACCGGGGTCCACAGTTCACTAGAGGTGTCTCTCCCATAAGATAAAAGCATGTTGGGTGAACAAATTACAGTCGGGCAATTGACAAAATAGAGAAGGGCATAACAACGCATATACATGATATGATAAATATAGTTAGATTTAATTGGGCATTACGACAAAGTACATAGACCGCCATCCAACTGCATCTATGCCTAAAAAGTCCACCTTCAGGTTATCATCCGAACCCCTTCCAGTATTAAGTTGCAAGCAACATAAAATTGCATTAAGTATGGTGCGTAATGTAATCAACAACTACATCCTTAGACATAGAATCAATGTTTTATCCCTAGTGGCAACAGCACATCACAACCTTAGAACTTTCTGTCACTGTCCCAGCTGTCAATGAAGGCATGAACCCACTATCGAGCATAAATACTCCCTCTTGGAGTTAAGAGCAAAAACTTGGCCAGAGCCTCTACTAATAACGGAGAGCATGCAAAATCATAAACAACACATAAACAATAGATTGATAATCACCATAACATAGTATTCTCTATTCATCGGATCCCGACAAACACAACATATAGAATTACAGATAGATGATCTTGATCATGTTAGGCAGCTCACAAGATCCAACAATGAAGCACAATTAGGAGAAGACGACCATCTAGCTACTGCTATGGACCCATAGTCCAGGGGCGAACTACTCACTCATCACTCCGGAGGCGATCATGGCGGTGAAGAGTCCTCCGGAGATGAATCCCCTCTCCGGCAGGGTGCCGGAGGCGATCTCCTGAATCCCCGAGATGGGATTCGCGGCGGTGGCGTCTCTGGAAGGTTTTCCGTATCGTGGCTCTCGGTACTGGGGGTTTCGCGACGGAGGCTTTAAGTAGGCGGAAGGGCAACGCGGGGGCCACACGAGGGCCCCACACGCTAGGGCCGCGCGGCCAAGGGCTGGGCCGCGCCGCCCCGCCCTAGTGTGGCAGCGCCTCGTGGCCCCACTTCCTTCCCTCTTCGGTCTTCTGGAAGCTTCGTGGCAAAATAGGACCCTGGGCGTTGATTTCGTCCAATTCCGAGAATATTTCCTTACTAGGATTTCTGAAACCAAAAACAGAAAACAACAACTGGCTCTTCGGCATCTTGTTAATAGGTTAGTTCCGGAAAATGCGTAAATACGACATATAATGTGCATAAAACATGTAGATATCATCAATAATGTAGCATGGAACATAAGAAATTATCGATACGTTGGAGACGTAGCATCCCCAAGCTTAGTTCTGCTCGTCCCGAGCAGGTAAAACGATAACAAAGATAATTTCTGAAGTGACATGACATCATAATCTTGATCATACTATTTGTAAACATATGTAATGGATGCAGCGATCAAAACAATGGTAATGACATGAGTAAACAAGTGAATCATAAAGCAAAGACTTTTCATGAATAGTACTTCAAGACAAGCATCAATAAGTCTTGCATAAGAGTTAACTCATAAAGCAATAAATCAAAGTAAAGGTATTGAAGCAACACAAAGGAAGATTAAGTTTCAGCGGTTGCTTTCAACTTATAACATGTATATCTCATGGATATTGTCAACATAAAGTAATATAACAAGTGCAATATGCAAGTATGTAGGAATCAATGCACAGTTCACACAAGTGTTTGCTTCTTGAGGTGGAGAGAGATAGGTAAACTGACTCAACAATAAAAGTAAAAGAAAGGTCCTTCAAAGAGGAAAGCATCGATTGGTGTATTTGTGCTAGAGCTTTTATTTTGAAAACATGAAACAATTTTGTCAACGGTAGTAATAAAGCATATGAGTTATGTAAATTATATCTTACAAGTTGCAAGCCTCATGCATAGTATACTAATAGTGCCCGCACCTTGTCCTACTTAGCTTGGACTACCGGATCATCGCAATGCACATGTTTCAACCAAGTGTCACAAAGGGGTACCTCCATGCCGCCTGTACAAAGGTCTAAGGAGAAAGCTCGCATTTTGGATTTCTCGCTTTTGATTATTCTCAACTTAGACATCCATACCGGGACAACATGGACAACAGATAATGGACTCCTCTTTAATGCATAAGCATGTAGCAACAATTATTATTCTCATATGAGATTGAGGATATATGTCCAAACTGAAACTTCCACCATGATTCATGGCTTTAGTTAGCGGCCCAATGTTCTTCTCTAACAATATGCATGCTCCAACCATTAAGGTGGTAGATCCCTCTTACTTCAGACAAGACGGACATGCATAGCAACTCACATGATATTCAACAAAGAGTAGTTGATGGCGTCCCCAGAAGCATGGTTATCGCACAATAAGCAACTTAATAAAAGATAAAGTGCATAAGTACATATTCAATACTAAGGCTATTTTGTCCCATGAGCTATATATTGCAAAGGCGAATGATGGAATTTTAAAGGTAGCACTCAAGCAATTTACTTTGGAATGGCGGAGAAATACCATGTAGTAGGTAGGTATGGTGGACACAAATGGCATAGTGGTTGGCTCAAGGATTTTGGATGCATGAGAAGTATTCCCTCTCGATACAAGGTTTAGGCTAGCAAGGTTATTTGAAGCAAACTCAAGGATGAACCGGTGCAGCAAAACTCACATAAAAGACATATTGTAAACATTATAAGACTCTACACCGTCTTCCTTGTTGTTCAAAACTCAATACTAGAATTATCTAGACCTTAGAGAGACCAAATATGCAAACCAAATTTTAGCAAGCTCTATGTATTTCTTCATTAATGGGTGCAAAGTATATGATGCAAGAGCTTAAACATGATCACAACAATTGCCAAGTATCACATTACCCAAGACATTTTAGAATTACTACATGTATCATTTTCCAATTCCAACCATATAACAATTTAACGAAGAAGAAACTTCGCCATGAACATTATGAGTAAAGCCTAAGGACATATTTGTCCATATGCAACAGCGGAGCGTGTCTCTCTCCCACAAAGTGAATGCTAGGATCCATTTTATTCAAACAAAAACAAAAACAAAAACAAACCGACGCTCCAAGTAAAGAACACAAGATGTGACTGAATAAAAATATAGTTTCAGGGGAGGAACCTGATGATGTTGTCGATGAAGAAGGGGATGCCTTGGGCATCCCCAAGCTTAGACGCTTGAGTCTTCTTAAAATATGCAGGGATGAACCACGGGGCATCCCCAAGCTTAGAGCTTTCACTCCTCTTGATCATAGTATATCATACTCCTCTCTTGACCCTTGAAAACTTCCTTCACACCAAACTTCAAGCAAACTCATTAGATGGTTAGTGCACAATTAATAATTCACATATTCAGAGGTGACACAATCATTCTTTACACTTCTGGACATTGCATAAAGCTACTGGACATTAATGGATCAAAGAAATTCATCCAACATAGCAAATACGGCAATGCGAAATAAAAGGCAGAATCTGTCAAAACAGAACAGTTCGTAAAGACGAATTTTAAAATGGCACCAGACTTGCTCAAATGGAAAAACTCAAAACTAATGAAAGTTGCGTACATATCTGAGGATCACGCTCCTAAATTGGCAGATTTTTTCGAATTTTCTACAGAGACTTGTGCCCAGATTCGTGACAGACAGCAATGCTGTTTCTGCGCAGCGATCCCAAATATAACATCAACTTTAACATAGAAACTTTACTTGGCACAAAAACATGATAAGGAGAGGTTGCTACATTAGTAAACAACTTCCAAGACTCAAATATAAAACAAAGTACTGTAGTAAAAACATGGGTTGTCTCCCATAAGCGCTTTTTTTTAACGCCTTTCAGCTAGGCGCAGAAAGTGCAAATCAAGTAACATCAAGAGTAGAAGCATTAACATTATTATTTTTCATGCAAACACAACTTGTTGCAGAGGGTATTTTAGGTGCTCCATTATCTAAATTTTCTATGGTGGTGCTAGGGGTTTTAGCAATTTTAGGCCTATAATAATTCTTTTGTTTAGGCACTTTAGAGGCATACATGAATTTTTGCTCTTTACCCACATAAGTTTTCTCATTATACTTGAGAGAAGAAAAGGTTGAACCCAAGGTTCCCATAGCTTTTTCAAGTTCATCAGTTTTATCCAATAACATTCCCAATTTAGTTTCAATACTTGGAAAAATTTTCTCTATGGTTTCCAATTTTTTCATAACATCTTCAAGAGAGATTTCAATTTTAACTTCATTAACAGGTGGTATTCCAACTAGACTCTCAATGATGCAACTAGCTTCTAAAGCGGGAGTACCTAGGAAATTACCTCCCGAAAGAGTATCAAGAACATACCTATTCCAACTAGATAAACCAACATAAAAGTTCCTAAGAAGGATAGTGGTGGAGTGTTTCTTAATGCACCTATGATGAGCATTACTAATTCTATACCAAGCATCTTTAAAACTTTCTCCACCTTGTTGCTTAAAAGAACGAACTTCAACTTCAGGATTACTCATTTTAATAGTAATAAAGTAAACTAAGCAAAGACAAGTGACTAATTTTTTGTGTTTTTGATATAGAGAGCAAGACAATAAATAAAGTAAAACTAGCAACTAATTTTTTTGTGTTTTGTTTAGGTGCAGCAAACAAAGTAGTAAATAAAATAAAGCAAGACAAAAACAAAGTAAAGAGATTGAGAAGTGGAGACTCCCCTTGCAGCGTGTCTTGATCTCCCCGGCAACGGCGCTAGAAAACAGTTGCTGGTGTGTAGTTGACGTGGGAGTTAGAAATCTTTGTGGTGTAGCCTTCAGATCCCCGGCAACGGCGGAAAGGCTTGATGCGCGTAAATGTACACGTCCGTTGGGAACCCCAAGAGGAAGGTATGATGCGCACAGTGGCAAGTTTTCCCTCAGAAAGAAACCAAGGTTTATCGAACCAGGAGGAGCCAAGAAGCACGTTGAAGGTTGATGGTGGCAAAATGTGATGCGGCGCAACAACAGGGATTCCGGCGCCAACGTGGAACCTGCACAACACAACCAAAGTACTTTGCCCCAACGAAACAGTGAGGTTGTCAATCTCACCGGCTTGCTGTAACAAAGGATTAACCGTATTGTGTGGAAGATGATTGTTTGCAAGAAAACAGTACATAGACCGCCATCCAACTGCATCTATGCCTAAAAAGTCCACCTTCAGGTTATCATCCGAACCCCTTCCAGTATTAAGTTGCAAGCAACAGACAATTGCATTAAGTATATATGGTGCGTAATGTAATCAACAACTACATCCTTAGACATAGAATCAATGTTTTATCCCTAGTGGCAACAGCACATCACAACCTTAGAACTTTCTGTCACTGTCCCAGGTGTCAATGAAGGCATGAACCCACTATCGAGCATAAATACTCCCTCTTGGAGTTAAGAGCAAAAAACTTGGCCAGAGCCTCTACTAATAACGGAGAGCATGCATAATCATAAACAACACATAAACAATAGATTGATAATCACCATAACATAGTATTCTCTATTCATCGGATCCCGACAAACACAACATATAGAATTACGATAGATGATCTTGATCATGTTAGGCAGCTCACAAGATCCAACAATGAAGCACAATTAGGAGAAGACGACCATCTAGCTACTGCTATGGACCCATAGTCCAGGGGTGAACTACTCACTCATCACTCCGGAGGCGATCATGGCGATGAAGAGTCCTCCGGAGATGAATCCCCTCTCCGTAGGGTGCCGAGGCAATCTCCCGAATCCCCCGAGATGGGATTCGCGGCGTCTCTGGAAGGTTTTCCGTATCGTGGCTCGACCGGGGGTTTCGCGACGGAGGCTTTAAGTAGGCGGAAGGATAACGCGGGGGCCACACGAGGGCCCCACACGCTAGGGCGCGCCTGATGGGCCGCGCCGCCCTAGTGTGGCAGCGCCTCGTGGCCCCACTTCCTTCCCTCTTCGGTCTTCTGGAAGCTTCGTGGCAAAATAGGACCCTGGGCGTTGATTTCGTCCAATTCCGAGAATATTTCCTTACTAGGATTTCTGAAACCAAAAACAAAACAAAGAATCGGCTCTTCGGCATCTTGTTAATAGGTTAGTTCCAGAAAATGCGTAAATACGACATATAATGTTCATAAAACATGTAGATATCATCAATAATGTAGCATGGAACATAAGAAATTATCGATACGTTGGAGACGTATCAGTTTCCTAAGGTATTGCTATTGGAATAGGGTTCTCACTTCCAAGATCAAATATTGACTTGAACAACTAAGTTTAGTACTATTCTAGTATTCTTGTATGGACATGGCTATGGTTAATATTATATCTTCTCTTACTTCTCAATATCTTGGAATAGCCTAAGGTCCTACTTAAAAGATGATGATATGATCCTATAAATATATGGTCTGCCTAGGAATTCTACCTTGGTATCTTCTGTAGCTTGTTCTTCAGGAAATATGATAAACCTGCATCTTGTGGTATGCCTCCACCTCCTAGCTTCTTCATATTGATCCTAGCTAATTCATATGGAAGGTCTCAAGTGTTTGGTTTCCTTGTATCATGCTACAAGGTGAGCATATGGATGAAGGGTGTGGCTCTATTTATAGGCTTGGGCAAGCTCTAGTATCATGACACATAGGTGGTGACTCTTGTGTTGGTTTGATGAGTAAGGTGCTTGGGTGTCATGCCCTCATCCATAGCAATCCTTTGAGCATGAGGTGGCATAGCTTGGAAAGCAAGTCATGTAGATATTTTCATCCTATGTGGCAAGATCATTATCCTCTCATATGATTTATTTTTGGATAGCCAAGTGGCATTTGTTACTAAATATCTTGTGGATGGTTTTATTATTGTGGATGAGTCACTATCTCATATTGGATTGGATTTATATTATAATATTGATCAAAAGATCAAGGTTGAAGGTTATTCCTCAAATTTGGATAGTTGGTGTTTGATTTCACCAAGGCATGATCATATGAGTTTCAAAATACTCATAGTCAGTTTGATTCAAATAGTTTGAACTATAAATCGTAATGTAAATGGATTTAGTTTTATGATATTCCATATACTTAATAAGTTATGATTTAAATAAGAATGTGTGGCTTTTATGCACTTTAGACCCTGTGGTTTACCTTATTTGGTAATAAGTTTAGAAGTGAATTAATTTACACACGAAGGTAGTTGCTAACTTTTAAGTGTTAATAAGTTAGGGTTTGATTCTTAAAGAATGTGTTGTTGTAAATATAATTCCATTTGATCTAATCCATAGATCAAATCATCTCTACCCAAAACAAGGTTTTAACAAAGATCACAGTGAAGTTTATAGCGCTTGACTTGATGATCTACTTCAATTCTAGCAAGTCAAGTGAAACTTTAGTTACTGTGGCAAGTTTTATTTGAAAACGCGAAAATTCCCCGGATTTTCTATGCATGAATGCAATGCACACTTTGGTGTTCTCCCTTTTATTTCCTCTAAACCTGGGATATTACATCCTTCCAAGTGAGTGAGAATAGAAGGAGCCCTCGCGCACTCCTCCTCCTCCGCCCGCCCCGCCCCGCCTCACCTCGTCACGCACGTACGTCACGCACGTACGTCGCGTTTCGTGAATTTTAAATAAAATCATGAGTTTATTACCTTGATTTACATTTTTTCGTAGATTTTCAAAAAGATCTCCTTTATTTTGGTTCTAACTCTTTTTGGTAGAAAACTCTAGGTTAGTATTTTGAATTTTCAGGAGCTTCGTAACCCCAAAAAATGCAAGGTCAAAGTACACACTTCGGAATTTTCGAGATGGTTCCAAGATGCTAAATTGGGCCAGTAGGGGGTTAATGGCTGCAAATGGGAGCCCATCGCGCGGCAAGATACTCCTGACGTGCCATGGGGCCCACTTTGTGTAGGGGTTCGTAGCGAAAAACAAAAAAATTCTAACTAGCGTACTCCGACAGCCCATGGTCCATCTAAGAGTAATGATGTAACGGAGAAGGTTTCGGTGACATCCTTGTAGACCAAAAGCGGTTAACGTTCCTGTAGAACATGGATGATGTAGTCGTACTCGTCGCCGACCTCAGAGTCGAGATGAAGTCCTCTCGTACGACGTCAAGTGCTGCAAGTGGCGGCACCTCATAGTATCGCACACGTATGATGCTCAACGACTCCCCGGCTCTGATCCAGCGAAGTTGTGGAAGTACATCTCTTGGATCCGGATCCCAGCAGCACTCCCGCGTACTGGGTAGGGTTGTCTCCCTTCCTGCGCAGCTCTTTGGGGAACCGCGCGGAGAGAATTTTTTCCTTCCTCCACGTGGCCAATATATATAGGGGCAAGGGGCTAGGGTTGGCAAGGTGGAACAAATGGGAGGGGAGGTGGTCCGCTGGCCGGCCACCCTTTCCTAATGGTCTCCCCTTTTGGGAGGGACCCATGTAGGTATATGGAGCATTTTTTAATTAAATAAATGATATTTTTATATATCAATTCATTTAATTAATATATTAAACATACTATTTAATTGCAGATGATCCGAGACACCTTCCGAACCACTCCGAACATCTTTTGGATACTCCTAGAACCCTTTTCTGATATCTCTCTATTTCCGATGAATCCAAAACTATCTTTAGTTTGGATGAACCCTTAAGTGTGTTACCATACGGTTGGAGAATGACACGGACATGATCGAGACGACTCTTCGATCAATGATCACCATGGTGTTCTGGAGAGAACAATAATGACCGCACGTGTATTCTACGAAGATGTGATCGTCGTTTGAACCATTACATCAAGTCCCAATCCCTTTCTTCTTCGATACCAACACTCATCCAAGAAATGATCACCGGTATCACGATACCTAGTTAGATCTCTTTAGCGACAAGGCCATTCAACTCACTCCCCGTGTGATTTCATCCCCATGACCTAGTCATACACTATGCAACTTTATGGATGTAATCTCGCCGGGTGGGCCCAGAATATCTACCTGTCACACGGATGAACAAATCCTGCTCTTGGCACATACACCTTAGCCTACCCCTTCAGAATACTCGAGAACACCTTTATGATCACCGTATCTAGGAATGATGTTTGATGCAATCAAAACAGCCTCCAGTGATAACGATTAGATATGATCTCATAGTCTAAAGATTTAGGTCTCTACGCTTTCATAAACATCTTAACATTTAACTAGTGACATGAAACACGTTACAATGCTTATATGTTGGGTATGTCCATCATATCATTCACCTAATGAAATGACTTCATTATTAATAGTGTGTGTGTCCATGATCGGGAAACATCGATCATCGATTGACCTCAACGAACTAGTTTGTGTATGCTCATTAAGGACCCTGGTTTGTTCACAATACCATATGTGTATCAATGTTTCATATTAATATAGTTATAGCGCGACACGAAAATATTATGAACTAACGATATACAATAATAAATACTATTTATTATTTGCCCCCATAGCAGTATCTCCAACAATTTCTCACTTACACTTATGTATAAATAGGCGTTTTTTACGAGTCATAACATCATACGCATATGTGCTATTGATCACGCCGGCTCATGGAAGAGGTTGTTAATAGTCTGTATCATTTAGACCCTCATGTTCTTTGCAAATTATCAATGTCAACTTCCTTGACATCATCCTATCATTAAAATGATAGTTTTCGCACTTATACGTTTATCAGTAGGGGTGAGACTTTCCTTCTTGTGTGCAAAATGACATTTTTTTTAGCCTAATAAACTTTCGCATATTCATTTACAATCGGAAACAGACTCAGCTGAAAGTTGAACTTTTCAAACTATCAATGTAGATTTCAAATGGTAGTGCATTACATGCCACTTCGATGTTTGTTGCCGTGGGAGGCAACTTTCCTTGTGACGGTAAAGCACACGTCCGTTGGGAACCCCAAGAGGAAGGTATGATGAGTACAACAGCTAGTTTTCCCTCAGTAAGAAACCAAGGTTTATCGAACCAGTAGGAGATGAAGGCCACATGAAGGTTGTTGGTGGAGGAGTGTAGTGCGGCGCAACACCAGTGATTCCGGCGCCAACGTGGAACCTGCACAACACAATCAAACTACTTTGCCCCAACTTAACAGTGAGGTTGTCAATCTCACCGGCTTGCTGAAAACAAAGGATTAAACGTATGGTGTGGAGAATTATGTTTGCTTGCAGAAAACAACAAAGAACAGTGATTGCAGTAGATTGTATTTCAGATGTAAAAAAAAAGACCAAACCTTGCTCACCAATTGAATGGATCGTAGCGAACAAGAGGGGGGTGAATGGTTGCTACGTCAAGTTTTAGTCTTTTTCAATTTTAGTGCAACGGAAGATAAAGGTGATTGCTTTAGTGGTGTTGGTGATCCTACAATGATCCTAGAACAAGTGCAACAAGCAAAGGAACAACACAAGGTAGTAAGAGTAAGGAGCGGGACAACCGGAGGGCGCGGAGACGAGGCGAGGTTTGTTTCCCGCAGTTCCTCCCACAAAAGGGAGTACGTCTGCGTTGAGGAGGTGCTAGCCTCACACAAGAGGCTAGACGGCCACACCACGAAGGAAGGCCTCACCTTCTTCCTCGAGAGAGCTCCACGAAGGTGCTCCCCCTTCTCCACTAAGGCACCGGTCGAGGCGGTGATTCCTTCACAAGGTTGGGGCGAGCTCCACACCACAAGGAGGCTCCCAACAATCCATGGAGCTAGTACAACACCAAGCTAGCCTCCATGGATGCACTTCCTCCAATGTCCCACAATAGGAACCCTAACACCAAGATCCACTAAGGAATAGCAAGTATTGGTGAAATCTCTCTTGGTAGAACTATAGATCGAGGTCTCCTCCACCACTCCTCAAAATTTGAGCAAGATTGGTTGGATGGTTGGGGAGATCCTCAAGGATTAAGCTCAGCAACAAAGGAGAGAGAGAGAGGAGAGATAAAAACGAGTTGGGGAAGAAGGGGCCCTTATATAGGCTCCTCCAAATCCAACCGTTATGTCCATTTTTTGCCTAAGCGGTACTACCGCTTTTGGGAAGCGGTACTACCGCTCTGAGTTCGAATACCCTAGATATGGTCCATGTGGACGCAGAGCGGTACTACCGCTAGAGGTACCGCTCGAGGTACCGCAATGGGGTCCAAACCTTACTGGATCCAAAGCGGTACCGGAGCGGTACCAAAGCGGTACTGCCGTAACTAGTTACGGTACCTGGGCGGTACCATGGGCGGTACTACCGCTCGTGAGCGGTACTACCGCTCCAGGTACCGCAGAGGTACCGCAACTCGTACTGTGGGACAATTTCAGCGCAGAACTCAGAGCGGTACCGTGGGGCGGTACCTATAGGGGTAGCGGTACTACCGCTACAGGTACCGGTAGTACCGGCCTGGCTAAAACTGGTTTTCTCCCCTTTTTCTCTCCAGCCATGTCACCTCGCGAAACACACACAAAACCAGAAAACCTATAACTACCTATAACTACGCTTCAGTCCTCCGATCTTGACGTGTCCAGCGAGGTCACCGTGCACTTGCAAATCTAGCAATGATACTCAAGGCACACGGTGAGATAACTCAAGTGTTGTCATCAAACACACAAAACACGGGGTTTAGACTTTGCTCTTTCAATCTCCCCCTTTTTGGTGTTTGATGACAACACAAGACTTTTCAAAAGCATATGATATTATGATGAGATTCTTAGATTTGTAAAATCTCGACGGAGCTCCCCCTAAACGTGTGCATATTTTGAATATGTATTTGAATACAAATACACACGTCTTAGAGGCATAACTCCCCCTAGATTTTACAAACCAAGCACACATGTAACAAGGATACAAGATCATGTTCAAATAACATATGCGCAATATGGAGGCAACATAAGATCATGTAAGGAGATTTGGGTGAAGTTATCATACCATAGCCTTGAGAATACCCAAACTCACCATAAGATACCTCCATAGAGTTGTTGATGTAGCCACAAGACAAGATAAGCAACTAGGATCACAAGGCTACAAACAACAAAGGTCCCCATCCACATAGGAACTTCTCCCCCTTTGGCATCGGAACACCAAAAAGGAGGGTAGAGAAACTAGAGGGATGGAGAAAAAGAACATACAACCAAGCTTGCAAAAATCAAAAGGGAAAACAAGCTTGAATGAGGTTCTCCAAAAACATGAAGAAAAAGATAGCAAAGAAGAAGGACAAAAAGAAGGTCACAAAGAAACACAAAGAACCGAAAAACTCCTCAAAGAGGAGGTTGGTGGCCGAAGCCACCGTGTAAGAGTGTAGTAGTGTGAGGTCGCGTAGATGTATCTAGGACTCATGGACTACAACTCAACATGAAGCTCATAAGTCACTTAATTGACGAATAGCATATGTTTTGGATTTCTTTATGCATTATGGGGGGAGGGATAGCTCAATATATTTAAACCGCACTCCCCCTATGTTCATGCGTGCCTTTCATCTAGATATATAGTTTGAGAGTGGTATGTGCGCACGACGGTCAAGCAAAGTTCGACGGATCAATGATATTTAGCTCATGCCTCAACTCAATGAAACGCTTCTCGTCCAAGGGCTTCGTGAAGATGTCCGCCAATTGCTCCTTGGTGCCAATGAAGGATAGAACAATATCTCCACGTGCAATGTGGTCCCGGATGAAGTGGTTCCTTATCTCAATGTGCTTCGTCTTGCCATGAAGAACCGGATTGTAGGCGATCTTGATTGCGCTCTCATTGTCACACAAAAGAGGCACCTTGCTATACTCGAGTCCATAATCCCGCAAGGTTTGCCTCATCCATAAGATTTGAGCACAACTACTTGCCGCGGCAACATACTCGGCTTCCGCGGTGGAGACGGAGACACAATTTTGCTTCTTCGAGGACCAACACACCAAGGATCTTCCAAGAAAGTGACAAGCTCCGGATGTAGACTTCCTATCAACCTTGTCGCCCGCCCAATCGGAGTCGGTGAAGCCAACCAAAGCAAAGTCCGTGTCCCTTGGGTACCATAGTCCGAAGTGTGGGGTATCAACTAAATATCGAAAGATCCTTTTGACCGCCACAACGTGGCTTTCCTTCGGGCTTGCTTGAAACCGTGCACACATACCAATGCTTAACATTATATCCGGGCGAGAGGCACAAAGGTAAAGAAGCGAACCTATCATCGAACGGTAGAGCTTGGGATCCACCGCCTTGCCGGTCTCGTCAAGAGAGAGTTGACACTTGAGATGCATTGGAGTTCCAATTCCCTTGGCGCCCTTCATGTCGAAGCGGTTGAGCATGTCTTGGAGATATTTTGCTTGATTGATGAAGGTGCCTTGTCCCATTTGCTTGATCTCAAACCCAAGGAAGTACTTGAGTTCACCCATCATTGACATCTCAAACCTATTTGTCATCAACATAGCAAACTCATCATTGAATTTTGTGTTAGTTGAGCCAAATATGATGTCATCTACATAGAGTTGGCATACGAAAAGCTCCCCATTGACTTTCTTAGTAAAAAGAGTGGGATCAATTTTCCCCACTTCGAAACCACGGTCTTCAAGCAACTCCTTTAGATGCTCATACCAAGCTCTAGGAGCTTGTTTGAGTCCATATAGGGCCTTTTTGAGCTTGAAGACATGGTCCGGGAAATGGGGGTCCTCGAATCCCGGGGGTTGCTTCACATACACCTCCTCATGTAGAGGACCATTAAGAAAAGCACTCTTAACATCCATTTGTTGCAACTTGAAGCCATGATGAGAGGCAAAGGCCAAAAGGATACGGATGGACTCAAGCCTTGCAACGGGTGCAAAGGTTTCACCAAAGTCCACTCCTTCGACTTGAGAATAGCCTTGTGCCACCAATCTTGCTTTGTTGCGGATGACCATGCCATGTTCATCTTGCTTGTTCTTGAAGACCCATTTGGTGCCGATAACATTGCGGCAATGATCGGGTCGCTTCATGAGAGTCCACACATCATTCCTCTTGAAGTTGTTGAGTTCCTCTTGCATTGCATTCAACCAATCGGGATCTTTAAGAGCTTCATCAACTTTGAGTGGTTCCACCATAGAGACAAAGGTGTGGTGCTCACAAAAGTTTGCTAGTTGCCTCCGGGTGGTTACTTTGCTCTTTAGATCACCAATGACATTACTCAAAGAATGGGACTTGAGGCGCAAGTGTCTTGCAATAGGATCTTCACGGCGAGTGACGGCTAAAGGAGTAGATTCTTGTGGGTCCTCTTGGCTTTCATCACGGTTTAGGTCCTCGCCTTGACCTTCATTGTTGTTGAAGTGGACATCATCATCATGAGATCCGGATGACTCGGGGGTACTAGGAATGGTATTGTCCATATAGATCATCCCCGAACCATTCGGAGAAGAACTTGAAGCTTGGCCTTGGTCACTTGATGTCGGTTGTTGTTGTAGATGAGCTTGTGGTGAGTGTTGTTCTTGAGCTTGCGGTAGATGTTGTTCTTGAGCTTGTTGAGGTGAGCTTGTACTTGATTGTTGTTGTAGATGTTGAGGTTGAACTTGAGGTTGTGGTAGAGGTTGGCTTGCATTTGTAAGATCAACGGAAGAAGCTTGGCCTTGTGGTGTAGATGGCTCCACTTGGGTGGAACTTGGTCCTTCCCCGGTACTCATAGAAGGTAGCTCTTGAGGTCGGTGAATGCCAACACCCATCCTTCCTATGGCATCCGGGGGAATTGCATCTCCTTTCTCACAAGAAGCACTTCGCTCCTCCAAAGACCTATCATCTTCATCGAATGTCACGTCACAAGATTCTACAACCCGCCCATTTGACTTGTTGAAGACTCTATAGGCGTGAGAATCCGTAGCATAGCCAACGAAAATTCCTTCTTGAGCTCTTGAATCAAACTTGGATAGACGTGTGTCTTTGACAAGCACATAGCATTTGCATCCGAAAACCTTGAAGTATGACACATTGGGCTTGTTTCCGGTGAGAATCTCATATGGTGTCTTCTCTAGGCCTTTGCGAAAGTAGAGACGATTAGTAGCATGGCATGCGGTAGAGATAGCTTCCGCCCAAAAATTGTAGTTGGACTTGTACTCCATCATCATGGTTCGAGCGGCTTCGATCAAGGTTCGATTCTTCCTTTCGGCGACCCCATTTTGTTGGGGAGTATATGGCGTGGAGTATTGGTGTTGGATTCCTTCTTCGCCGAGGAAGTCATCCAAAGTATAGTTCTTGAACTCCATTCCATTGTCGCTCCTTATTGCGAGGATCTTGTTGTCGTACTTGCGTTGAACTTGATTGGCAAACTCCATCATGGTCCGTTGAGTCTCACTCTTGTACTTGAAGAAGAATACCCAACAATAACGTGAATAGTCATCAACGATGACGAGGCAATACTTCTTTCCTCCAAGACTTTCATGAGACGGTGGACCGAAGAGATCAACATGTAAGAGCTCCAAGCATCTTGTGGTAGAGATGATAGTCTTGGCCTTGTGAGGAGCTCCATGCATTTTTCCTTGTACGCAAGCCCTACAAACACGATCTTTACAAAAAGAGACATCTTCTTTTAGTCCGAGAATGTGGCCACCCTTGTGGAGACTTTGCAAAGTCCTCATGTTGACATGGGCTAGTCGGCGATGCCATAACCAACCCTTGTCACCTTTGGCGAATAGGCAAAGAGCGGAAGATGTTGTCTTTCCGGAGAAGTCAACAACATATAATCCGTTCTCTACATATCCAACAAAGGCTACACGGAGTGTCTTGCTCCACAAGAGGACCACCATATGTTCATCAAAGAAAGTACATAGACCCATGCGAGCAATTTGATGAACGGAGAGTAAGTTGTAACCAAGGGTCTCGACAAGGAGGACATTCACAAGTGAGATGTCGGGTGTTACCACCACCTTGCCAAGACCCAATACCTTAGAGCACGTGTTGTCGCCATATGATACGGTAGAGTAGGAAGGCTCGAGGTCGACAACAATATTCTTGCTTCCGGTCATATGACTTGTGGCTCCACTATCAACCACCCATTTAGCACCACCGGAAGCATAGTCCTACAAGGAATCAAGTCTTGGATTTAGGTACCCATTTTTCAATGGGTCCTAGCATGTTAGTAACAAGGGGTTTGGGAACCCAAATAGTCCAATCAACATTGTCCTTTTGAGGACCAATAAAGCGAGCACGAATATGTCCATAGTAATCAACAAAAAGAACATGAGAAGGGTTGTTAGAGCCGGCGAAACCCTTCGAGGCGGAGTTGGGTACTCCATCCCTTCTTGAGCTAGCATCACTCTCCTCAAGGTTGATCTCCATGTTCTCCTTGTTCTTCTTCTTCTTGGTCCTCTTATTCCTCTTCCTCTTTGGCTTGGTAGCCACTCCTTCATTGCAAGAGCCCTCTTTGACTCCATCTTTGGCTCCAATGACTCCTTCCAAGTACTTGGTTTGAACTTGGAGTCTATCAATCTTGGCCTTCAAACGATTGACTTCATCTTCATGCTCCGGATGAGGGTGGCAAATATCAATCACTTGGACTTCCTTTGCCTTGTTCACCCGGAAGTGTTCCATCAAGGCTTCTTCTTGGAGAGCATTCATCTTCATGAGTGTACGCTTGTCACTCTCCAACTTGGCAATGTCACTTTCATGAGTGCCGCACGCACGGTCCTTGCTCAAAGGAAAATACTCCTTCAATGCTTCCTCTTGCATGGAATTGACCTCCATGAGCTTGGCTTCCCTCCTCTTCAAGGCGGCTATTTCTTCCTCATGATCACAACAAGTGGCCTTCTCCTTGCTCATACGGAGACATTCCACCAAAGACTCTTCTTGCATGCTACTCAAACTCAATAGCTTGGCCTTGGTGGTCTCAAGAGTGGCAATTTCTTCTTCATGGTTGCAACATGAGGTCTTCTCTTTGCACAAGCGGTAATATTCATCCAAGGCTTCTTCTTGAAGAGCATTGACCTCCAAGAGAAGAGCATTGTGCTTTCTCAAAGAAGCAACTTGATCAACAAGCTCGTCATGGCAAGAGTTGGGGTCTTCATCATCTTTCTCTTTGTTAGCTTCCTCGAGAGAGAGCATCTTCTTTTTGAGCTCACCCATCAAACCAAGAGCATGGTCTCAGTCCTTGATGAGTTGGGAGACAATAGCCTCGTTGGTGTCTTCGAGGACAATGACACTAGCTTCAAGAGACATGCGCAAATTTTGTTCATCTTCAAGCTCTTCTTTGAGCGAGGCAATCTCATTTGCCGCTTCCCTTTCCAACCTCTCCTTCTCCTCTATGAGGTCTTGTGCCGCACCAAGTTGGCTCAAGAGAGCCCCAACATGAGTCTTGGTATCCCCTTGCATGTTAGTGAGAAAAGAATCCAAACCCATAATCTCACGTTTAACGGTGAGACTAGTGGCATCATCAATATATAAGGCATTAGTCGAGGATGATGTTTTGGAAGGGGATTTTACCTCCGTGGATACCTTTGCCATAAGGCAACGAGCATTGTTGGTGACGAGGTTCTCATTTGGAGAGTCGAAGAGGGAGATAGAGGGAGTGGTAATGGCGATGGCGGCCACTCCCTCTCCTTCCTTGTTGGAGCTCTTGTCCCCACGTTCTTCATCCTCATCGGAGGAGTACTCTTCTCGAATGATGAAGGCTCTAGGCTTCTTGGTGAAGGAGACCTTGTCGTCATCGGACTTGGGGGAGAACTTGGAGAATCCTTTGGAGAGTGACTTGAACTTTTCCTTGCGGATAAGCCTTCCACCATGATCTTCTCTTCTCTCAAACATACAATCCGCGACAAAATGACTCTTGTCGCCGCAATTGTAGCATGTTCTTCCCCTTTGCCCCTCCCTTGGGCTCTTGGAGAAACTTCTTGGAGAATCACGTGATCTTCTTGGTCTTGTGCTTCGGGACTTGTTTCCATCCCAAAATTTCTTGGCGGCGAGAGCCATGTGCTCATGATAATTGATCTTGAGATCATCCGGTCCCCACTCAATGGGATCCTCATCGCTTTCACTCGCCTCATGTACCTTCATCTTCAATGCAAGGTTGGGCTTGCGTGTGTTGTGGGCGCGAGCAACAAGATCCTCCGCATTCTTCTTGGAGATGTCCAAAGCGATGACTTCGCTAAGAACTTCATCGGATGTCATAGCACGGAAGGAGGCGTTTTGGCGGATGGCCGTCAACTTCACTTCCTCATAAGGGAGGAGAGCGTTGTAGAACTTGCGCTTGATCCAATGGTCATCCACAAACGTTGCTCCAAGATCTTGCATTTGTACGGCAAGAGCGATGAGGCGCCGGTACATTTCTTCGGGGGTCTCTCCTTCAATCATGACGAAATTGTCGGCCATGTTGTTCACTTCATCGAAACGAGAGCTTTGGATGCTCGCATTTCCGAGGAAGAGCTTGTCGAGTTTATCCCATGCTTCTTTGGCGGTCTTGAGCGAGCGGATATGAGCGCGGTCCTTTGGCGTGACGGCCATGTGAATCATGTTGATGGCGGTGGCGTTGAGTTGGTCATCCACCACATCTCTTCTTGTCAAGTTCTTTGGGTCTCGTGGTGAGTAGCCTTCCTCAATGATGCGCCAAAGCTCGGTAGATGCGCTGCGCACATGTGAACGCATTAAGAATTGCCAATTTTCAAAGTTATTTGACTCAAGTAATGGTGGTGAACCATGCGACAAGATATGTGGCATAGGTATTGGAACGTTTATGGTGTAATCACTTGGTGGTGGCACCTCATGATAACCCCCTAGACGTTCCGCAACCGGTGTCTCATCCTTCCCCTTTGTTGAAGTGCCGGTCTCCCCAAGCCCTTCCTTTTGTGGATCTTTTGTCGCTTGCGCGACAAAATCAACAAGAGGAAAGGGGTTAGCTTTTGGTGGGGGATCCTCGGCACTTGCTTTAGGATCAACACTAGGGTTTGGTTTTTGAGCAACCAACTCCATCATCATCGCCTTCATTTGGTTAACGATGGATGACTCCAATTTCTTGAGGTCATCCAACGTAGCCGTTGTGGTATCGACGGGAGATGATGGAGCGGGTGGCACAAGGGAAGGTGACCCATTCGCCACACCCGCATCTTGTTCGGCCATTTCTTAGGCGGTAAAGCCCGAGCAAGAAAACCTCGCTCTGATACCAATTGAATGGATCGTAGCGAACAAGAGGGGGGTGAATGGTTGCTACGTCAAGTTTTAGTCTTTTTCAATTTTAGTGCAACGGAAGATAAAGGTGATTGCTTTAGTGGTGTTGGTGATCCTACAATGATCCTAGAACAAGTGCAACAAGCAAAGGAACAACACAAGGTAGTAAGAGTAAGGAGCGGACGCGGAGACGAGGCGAGGTTTGTTTCCCGCAGTTCCTCCCACAAAAGGGAGTACGTCTGCGTTGAGGAGGTGCTAGCCTCACACAAGAGGCTAGACGGCCACACCACGAAGGAAGGCCTCACATTCTTCCTCGAGAGAGCTCCACGAAGGTGCTCCCCCTTCTCCACTATGGCACCGGTCGAGGCGGTGATTCCTTCACAAGGTTGGGGCGAGCTCCACACCACAAGGAGGCTCCCAACAATCCATGGAGCTAGTACAACACCAAGCTAGCCTCCATGGATGCACTTCCTCCAATGTCCCACAATAGGAACCCTAACACCAAGATCCACTAAGGAATAGCAAGTATTGGTGAAATCTCTCTTGGTAGAACTATAGATCGAGGTCTCCTCCACCACTCCTCAAAATTTGAGCAAGATTGGTTGGATGGTTGGGGAGATCCTCAAGGATTAAGCTCAGCAACAATGGAGGAGAGAGAGAGAGAGAGATAAAAACGAGTTGGGGAAGAAGGGGCCCTTATATAGGCTCCTCCAAATCCAACCGTTATGTCCAGTTTTTGCCTAAGCGGTACTACCGCTTTTGGAAGCGGTACTACCGCTCTGAGTTCGAATTCCCCAGATCTGGTCCATGTGGACGCAGAGCGGTACTACCGCTAGAGGTACCGCTCGAGGTACCGCAATGGGGTCCAAACCTTACTGGATCCAAAGCGGTACCAAAGCGGTACTGCCGTAACTAGTTACGGTACCTGGGCGGTACCATGGGCGGTACTACCGCTCGTGAGCGGTACTACCGCTCCAGGTACCGCAGCTCGTACTGTGGGACAATTTCAGCGCAGAACTCAGAGCGGTACCGTGGGGCGGTACCTATAGGGGTAGCGGTACTACCGCTACAGGTACCGGTAGTACCGGCCTGGCTAAAACTGGTTTTCTTCCCTTTTTCTCTCCAGCCATGTCACCTCGCGAAACACACACAAAACCAGAAAACCTATAACTACCTATAACTACGCTTCAGTCCTCCGATCTTGACGTGTCCAGCGAGGTCACCGTGCACTTGCAAATCTAGCAATGATACTCAAGGCACACGGTGAGATAACTCAAGTGTTGTCATCAAACACACAAAACACAGGGTTTAGACTTTGCTCTTTCAGTGTCTCTCCAATAAGATAAATAGCATGTTGGGTGAACAAATTACAGTTGGGCAATTGACAGAATAGAGATGCATATACATATCATGATGACTACTATGAGATTTACTTAGGGCATTACGACAAAGAACATAGACCGCCATCCAGCATGCATCTATGCCTAAAAAGTCCACCTTCAGGTTAGCATCCGCACCCTCCAGTATTAAGTTGCAAACAACAGACAATTGCATTAAGTACTGTGCGTAATGTAATCAACACAAATATCCTTTGACAAAGCATTGATGTTTTATCCCTAGTGGCAACAGCACATCCACAACCTTAGGGGTTATTGTCACTCCCGATTCAATGGAGACATGAACCCACTATCTAGCATAAATACTCCCTCTTGGAGTCACAAGTATCAACTTGGCCAGAGCCTCTACTAGCAACGGATAGCATGCAAGAACATAAATAACACATATATGATAGATAAATAATCAACTTGACATAGTATTCAATATTCATCGGATCCCAACAAACACAACATGTAGCATTACAAATAGATGATCTCGATCATGATAGGCAGCTCACAAGATCTAAACATGATAGCACAAGAGGAGAAGACAACCATCTAGCTACTGCTATGGACCCGTAGTCCAAGGATGAACTACTCACGCATCAATCGGAGGCGGGCATGGTGATGTAGCCCTCCGGTGATGATTCCCCTCTTGGCAGGGTGCCGGAGCGATCTTCCGAACCCCGAGATGGGGTTGCGGCGGCGTCTCGCAACTTTTCCGTATCGTGGCTCTCGGTACTAGGGTTTTGCGGCGAGAGAAATAAATAGGCGAAGGGCAGCGCAGGGGGCGCCGAGGGCCCACCATATGGCGGCGCGGCCAGAGGTGGGGTCGCGCCGCCCTATGGGGTGGCCGCCTCGTGGCCCTTCTCCGTCTCCTCTTCGGTGTTCTGGAAGGCTCCGTGGAAAATAAGACCGTGGGCTTTTGTTTCGTCTAATTCCGAGAATATTCGTAAACCAACTTTTCTGAAATCAAAAACAGCAGAAAACAGGAACTGGCACTGCGGCATCTTGTTAATAGGTTATTCCGGAAAATGCATAAAAACATTATAACGTATGAACAAAACATGTAGGTATTGTCATAAAACAAGCATGGAACATAAGAAATTATAGATACGTTGGAGACGTATCAAGCATCCCCAAGCTTAGTTCCTACGCGCCCTCGAGTAGGTAAACGATAAAAACAATAATTTCTGAAGTGAATGCTACCAACACAACCTTGATCAATACTATTGTAAAGCATATGAGATGAATGAAGTGACTCAAAGCAATGGGTTGCTAACAAAAAGATAATGACTAAACAACTGAATCATATAGCAAAAACTTTTCATGAATAGTACTTTCAAGACAAGCATCAAAAAGACTTGCATAAGAGCTAACTCATAAAGCAATAGATTCAAAGTAAGAGGCATTGAAGCAACACAAATGAAGATTAAGTTTCAGCAATTGCTTTCAACTTGTAACATGTATATCTCATGGATAATTGTCAACATATAGGTAGTTATGGTGGACACAAATGGCATAGATTTTGGCTCAAGGTTTTTTTGGATGCACGAGAAGCATTCCCTCTCAGTACAAGGCTTTGGCTAGCAAGGTTGTTTGAAGCAAACACAAGTATGAACTGGTACAGCAAAAACTTACACAAGAACATATTGCAAGCATTATAAGACTCTACTGTCTTCCTTGTTGTTCAAACACTTTTACCAGAAAATATCTAGACCTTAGAGAGACCAATCATGCAAACAAAATTTCAACAAGCTCTACGGTAATTCTCCACTAATAGATTTAAACTACATGATGCAAGAGCTTAAACATGATCTACTTGAGAGCTCAAAACAATTGCCAAGTATCAAATTATTCAAGACAATATGAAGCATTTTCTGTTTCCAACCAAATAAATAAGTGTTGCGGCTTTCAGCTTTCGCCATGAATATTAAAAACGAAGAACACTAGTGTTCAAATGAAAAAGCGGAGCGTGTCTCTCTCCAATACAAAGATTGCTGGGATCCGAATTTATTCAAACATAAACAAAAATAAAAGCAAACAGACGCTCCAAGTAAAGCACATAAGATGTGACGGAATTAAAATATAGTTTCACTAGAGGTGACCTGACAAGTTTGTTGATGAAGAAGGGGATTCTTTGGGCATCCCCAAGCTTAGACGCTTGAGTCTTCTTGAAATATGCAGGGATGAACCACGGGGGCATCCCCAAGCTTAGAATTTTCACTCTTCTTGATCATATCATATCATCCTCCTCTCTTGATCTTTGAAAACTTCCTCCACACCAAACTCAAAGCAATCTCATTAGAGGGTTAGTGCATAATCAAAAATTCACATGTTCAGCAAGGACACAATCATTACCAACACTTCTGGACATTACTTGTGGGGACCCCGGACTAGCTGTCCGAAATACCCTGTTATGTATACAGTTCACGTTCCCATGATCAGTGTGCCGTGCACATAGAACCGATATCAAATTACATCATCCTTTACAAAACGGAAAATTACAATAAGGTCACATGACCCTTCTTTACATAATAGCCTCGAAGGGCCTAATCTAATCATCAGAGTCGCGGAAATCACTTCAATCAGCGTAGAGCCCAAGTCATCCGCCATAACCCTACAGGCGGCGGGAAGACGTTCCTAGCTCGCATAGACGTCGTCAACTCCTTCTTCAACTGTCGAATTCCTCCAAGTCTGGACAAGTAAATAGCCAGGGACAAAGCCGTGAGTATATTGGAATTGTACTCGCAAACTATCAAGAAAGGTGCTAACAATGCTAACTAAAAGAGACAAGAGAGGAGGAATAGTTTCTCTTGTGGATATAGCATGTGAAAGAGAATCAATTTCTCTTGTGGATATAGCATGTGAAAGAGAATCAGTTTCTCTTGTGGATATAGCATGTGGAAGAGAATCAGTTTCTCTTGTGGATATAGCATCCCACATCTCAGTTGATGGGAACACTAAGGAAGTCCTATGACATCTCTATATCTTTGTTAAAGAAGAGTTCCTCTACATGAAACACTAGGAAGGGTCACCCGCTTTTGTTTCATTTTCCTCGACCATCTCCACATGGTCGGCACAACATCTTTCCCGTACCCTTCCGGTACTTCCAACACACATTTCCTTTGGAAATCATTTTTAAAACCAAAACTCGACACAGCTCGGTAACGGCCATCCCAACCGTCCATGACGACGCGGCTATTCGAATAGTTTTGACTCTGCAGAGTTTGCACACTTTCACCACAACTATCCGGATACCTATCATGTGGGCATCATCCCCGCATAACGACATATGCCACGACGGATACCCGGACATAACCTTTCGCCCATTCGACTTAACACGAGGTCCTACCCTATGGAGTATGTACCTCCCCGGCACCGTGGCAGCTCACCTCCTCTTGAGCGTGGCTCCACCGCCAAGCCAGGAGACCCATAGTGTCTTCCGGATGGGTCAGCCCCGAAGGCCTCCCGTTATACTATTGTCCCAACCATGACAACCCGAACTCAGGGGTAACTGTACCCTTGTATAGTTGTGTGGTGCCTCATGATAAGAAGAACAAACGTCAAGTTAAGCCCCGTGCCCACGTTGGAGTAGGTAAGGTTGCGCTGTGTAATTGTTCCGGGCGAATACAAAGAACCATGTGTCGTTTTTCTCAAAACCCAAGTCACACACACACATTCCTTTTCTCAACCATCTTTGACAAGATCCTTTTTGCCTTTATAAACCATACACTTGGGTAAGGTTGACTCACCCAAGGTTTTCATAAACATTTACAACAAGGTAAACCTTGAGGGGTTCCCAACCTAAAGTTTCATGAGTTGAACAACTATTTCACTACGGCCGAGATGAGAGTCATCACGCCATAGATGGTGTAAAAAGGGGTAATGGAGTGGATCATACTTGCTTAAGGTAAGCATGTATTATGACAACACAAGAAGGAATATACTTTCAGATTTGTGATGCTAATTATACAACTTAGATAGTGGAGTATCACTATCCAACATACTTTCCCATAGGGTACAAAGGCATATTCCTCTCAAGTTGAGAATATACCAAGATCATGACATTGATACCTCTATACTACAAAGGGGGTGGGTGTGGTGTAAGTTATTATCCCGAGAAGAGGCATGCTCAAGTGAGCATACAAGCTAACCAAGTGGAATAGCATGGCCATAATTCCATGCATCCCAAAACACAAAGATAGTAGTGGAGTATCACCACTAGGGAGTACCCCACTAGCAACCATACATAGATGACAATAAAAGAGAGATCAACACACATAGAATCAAGGTGCTTTGGATATCAACAAATGACGTCCAACTAGACACCAAATCAGAGATCAAAAAATGCTTGCCTTGGCTTATTTGTCCCTGGACTTCTTCAACTTCATCAATATAAGAATCCCGTCAATATAAGAATCCCGTCAATATAAATAAAATCCTTGTCTGAACCACTTCTTCTTCTTCTCCGGAATTGTTCGCATCTATCGTCGGAAAATATAAAAGGAACACAATCAAACACATTGCACCAACAAAACAACAAGCAACAAGCATCAATCAAAAACTAACCACTCTTATACGGCTAACATATTAAAGACTTATAGATACTACAAAGCAACTAAAAGAGAACCCATTTTATTTACCTAGTAAAGGTATGAGAGTATCACACTTAGCAATTGCCCCTCTCGGTATCACCATGGCACAAACTAAGTATCCCCTGGTAGATAGCATCATAAAGAGGACAAGTGCATAAGTTTGGCATCACAAACATTCATATTATAATTTGAAACATTTTTGGAAAAGTGGGAAATCATTCTCTCTATTTTGTAAAGCTTACACAACACTACACAAGAATAGGAAGTAAATGATATGCCACACCATTTGAAAACTTAAGCCAAACAATAGAACTAAGGTTAAATTGCAGAGGTTTTGTTTTGCAAGAATAAAACATTGGTTGACCAATTTTAATACAAAGATGTGGTTAAAGTTTTCAAACAAACCAAAAAGTTTTGCCTCAACAACCCATGTCACACATACACATTACTAACAGTAACAAATATGCATGAACAGAGACTAACACTATTTTTCCTAGATGGCCAGTACTAATACAAGACTAACCCAATTGGATTCACTCAAAAATATTAAACCTACAAATTTAGGAATTTGTTTGAATCTGACTGTACAGAAAACAAGATCTGTAAGCCATAAATCGTAGAAAAATCCTAAAAATATGAGACCAATGGCATTCGAAAGATATTTAAATAGAGATGCATACACAATTGGATTTGAGTTTAAATTATTTCTGAAACTCTCAAAATTGAATTAACAAGGTTACTGCATGTCTTTACCATTTTCTTTATCTCTGGAGTTACAGAATAGATAAAAGTTTGAAACTTGTTTGAGATGATTAAGAAAACATCCAGCAGTCCTACAAAGTTGGAATCACTCAATTAGGTTCAAAGATGGATTTTTGGTGATTTAAAAGCTAACAGCCATGTCTGCAGAACCCACAGAACAAGTTTAATTCACCACAAATCGTACACAAATCATAAAAATATGAGGTCAATTGCATCTGAAAGATATTGAAAAGCTGGTTCTTACCCAATTTGTTTCATTCAAATATTCGTCCCCAAGCTCCTGGTTTAATTCGACAAAGTCAGATCTGGCCAAAACTTGATCTGTGAACCATTTCAGTTTTGGAGGTCATTCGAAGTAAAACCAACGCCAAAATCAAGGTACGGAAGAGGGCTTTCACCCGCAGTTGAGTTTGCTCAAAAAGGTTTTCTAAAACGGGACAAATATAACAAACAGTGAATCTGCATGTTTAGAGAACTTTATTTACCGAGGAAAATCTGTAAAGAATTTGAGGATGAAACCAACGCCAAGTTGTAGATCTTTTCAATATCTATCCGCGGAACTTTGAATCACTCGATTTGGCCCTGCACACGAGTTTTGGCGGATTTTACAAAATCGTACAGAATCTGAAACAGCAAGATAGCAGAAATTACTGCAGGGATTTGGACGAACTTTGCTCAAGAACTTCAGATCTGAGGATAGCTCAAGCTTCTCCATGCTTGGACCAACATGCACCTGCATCAAGATCCAATCTTAGCAAGGGAGGAAGAAGAAGAGGAGAGAAAACCATCTAGGGTTGGGGAGAAGAAGGAGAGGGAGGCTCTCATGGTGAGGAGGAGCTTGAGGGAGGAGGAGAGCTTCATCTTGGAGTGCTCCATGGCCATGGCCGGCCATGGAGCAAGGGGCAGCAGCATTTCGTGGGGAAGTGGAGGAGGAGAGTGTGAGGTAGTGGAGGAAGGAGTGGAGAGTGAAAAGAAATGAGCAAAGGGAAGGTGAAGTGGCTGGCCAAGTCTCTTTTATAGAGGGAGAGGGGTGGCTGCCTCCTTTGTGATTGGCTAAGGTGGGTGGCTGCCCATTTATTGATTGGGTTAGGTGGGAGGCAAGGCTTGTTGAGGAAGAAAGTGAGGAGGAAGATGGCTGGCCGAAATTGTCATGCCAACACAATGGCCGGCTCCATTTTTGCCAAACACAAGTGAACAATGAGAGAGATGCACAACATCCATGTGTATAGGCCAAGGCACGATGTTGAGGAGATAATGTCAATGAGTGACTTTAATGATGATAAGAATAGGATTGGATACATATAGATAAAAAGAAGTGTGAGGTGATATGTACTCTAAGGATAATTCCCACCACTTTGGTTGTGACAACATAAGATGAAAATAGATCCAAAGGTATAGTTGAAGGATAGAACTTTTTATTTGAATTCAAAATTGAAAAGATTGGGATTGACCACATGCAACAATGCATGAGCATGCCAAGGTAGATGGGGTGATGTTGATTTGGTGAAGTAAGAATGAAAAGAGAGAGGTGTTAATAAACATTGGTGCCAATGTTGAGGAATGAGGCACTTTGATCAAGTGATCAATTTGGCCAAAAGATGATGGTGGTGATGGTGGTTTAAACAATTGTAGAGCAAGGCTAAGAGAGAGGGTGAGTGAAATAACCATACTCACAAGGATGAATATGGTGGCATAAATTATCAATTCATGAGGTCAAGGTGATGATGGTAAACCATACAAGAGTGAGATGTGATGAATGAATGGAAATTGTTAATTAGATATGGAACTTTACAGAGATGGGTCTCCACCACTATGAGAGTTGATCAAAATATTTGGATAGGGTTTATATTGGACTTGCCTTTGAAATCATTTTGAAAGGGACAAAATGAGGTTTAAAATGAAATAGGTCTATTTGCAAAACAAAGCATAGTAGAGTTTTCTCTAAGCTGTTTGGTTTTAGAAGGTGCAAGGATGGCACATGTACCAAAACCATGCATTTAAAAGAAAGAATAAAATTCTTTTATAAAAAGGTATTTTGGGTATAAGGAAATGAGATGATAAAATACCATCCACAATTCCCTCTTGTTATTTGAAGAAACCATTTGAAGAGTGTTTATATGACAAAGAGTGGTTTTGTGGTAAAAACCAGGGAAGGAAAAACAATAGGGTTTTGAGAAAGAAAAATAATTTAGGAAGGAGTATTCTCAAGGGTAGATGGTGGCTACAAAATGTACCCATAATTCCCACTCTTGGTTTTGTGAAGATAAAACTTGGATGAAAACAAAAACAAGAGGTAAAAGAGGAAGAAGTGATCTGGTGCTGAAACATTGGATAGGATACTAGATCAAGTTGAATATATGAGTTGCAAGGATTGAATGAGACATGCAGGACGTGGGGGTCGAAGAGGGTGTTGCATAGACGGGATCCATGCATTGAGATTACCAATAACAGTGGTGGTTGTTTAGATATCAACTGCCAAAGTCTGGAACTTTTAAGTAGGCACACTCATGTTGTCATCACGAGAGAGGGTTGATGTAGTAAGAAGGAAAACAAGTCTTCCTAGGCCACACATGTGTTTTGTTAGGTGAGTTGCTTGTTTTACCACTAGAGGTGTTGTTCCTAAAGGTAGCTCAAGACAAAACTCAACAAGCAAATCAAGACAATTCATCTACCAACAGATCAAGGCAATTCATCATAACAAACAGATCAAGGCAATTCATCTTAATTAGTCTATAGAAAAAGTTTTTGTTCCCCCTAATTTTTGCACTTTGGATAAATAAACATGCTTGCAAAAGTTGGGGTGTTACATTACTCAAGGCTACTGAAATTTAATGGAGCAAAGAAATCCAATCAAACACAGTAAAAGAGGCAATGCGAAACAAAAGGCAGAATCTGTCAAAACAGAACAGTCCGTAAAGACGAATTTTTTAGAGGCACTTAACTTGCTCAGATGGAAAAACTCAAAAATAATGAAAGTTGTGTACATATCTGAGGATCACGCATGATTTTTCGCAGATTTTTTGATTCTTCTACAGAGAGAAAAACGCGAATTCGTGACAGCTAACAAATCTGTTTCAGAAATCCAAATCTAGTATCAACCTTCTATTAGAGACTTTACTTGGCACAACAATACATGAAAATAAAGATACAAAGGTATTTATACAGTAGTAACAAGCACCTTGAATCAAATATAAAACAAAATTGCAGAAATAAAATAATGGGTTGTCTCCCATAAGCGCTTTTCTTTAACGCCTTTCAGCTAGGCGCAGGAAGTGCAAATCAAGTAACATCAAGAGAAGAAGCATCAACATCATAATTTGTTCTAATAATGGAATCAAAAGGAATCTTCATTATCTTTCTAGGGAAGTGTTCCATACCTTTTTTAAGAGGGAATTGATACTTAATATTTCCTTCTTTCATATCAATAATAGCACCAACAGTTCGAAGAAAGGGTCTTCCCAAAACAATAGGACAAGATGCATTGCATTCAATATCCAAGACAACAAAATCAACGGGGGCAAGGTTATTGTTAACCATAATGTGAACATTATCAATTCTCCCTAAAGGTCTCTGATACGTCTCAAACGTATCTATAATTTATGATGTTCCATGCTTGTTTTATGACAATACCTACATGTTTTGTTCACACTTTATATCGTTTTGATGCGTTTTCCGGAACTAACCTATTGACAAGATGCCGAAGTGCGGTTCCTGTTTCTGCTGTTTTGGTTTCAGAAATCCTAGTAAGGAAATATTCTCGGAATCGGACGAAATCAACGCCAGCATCTTAGGATCACGCGAAGCTTCAACACCGAAAGGACGAGGAGGGGGTCACTGGGCCACCAGACACCACCCCGGCGCGGCCCAGGGGGCTCCCCTAGTGTGTCGTCGCCTCGTTGACCTTCCGACTCCGCCTCTTCGCCTATTTAAGGGTCCCTGACCTAAAACCCCGAGACGAATAAGCCACGGTACGAGAAAAGTTCCAGAGCCGCCGCCATCGCGAAGCCAAGATCTGGGGGACAGGAGTCTGTTCCGGCACGCCGCCGGGACGGGAAGTGCCCCCGGAAGGCTTCTCCATCGACATCGCTGCCATCTCCACCGCCATCTCCATCAATGCTGCTGCTCCCATGAGGAGGGAGTAGTTCTCCATCGAGGCTTGGGGCTGTACCGGTAGCTATGTGGTTCATCTCTCTCCTATGTACTTCAATACAATAATCTCATGAGCTGCTTTACATGATTGAGATTCATATGATGATGCTTGTAATCTAGATGTCATTATGCTAGTCAAGTGATTTTACTTATGTGATCTCCGGAGACTCCTTGTCCCACGTGTGTAAAGGTGACAGTGTGTGCACCGTGTGGGTCTCTTAGGCTATATTTCACAGAATACTTATTCACTGTTATGAATGGCATAGTGAAGTGCTTATTTATATCCCTTTATGATTGCAATGTGTTTTGTATCACTATTTATCTATGTGCTACTCATGTGATGTTATTAAAGTAGTCTATTCCTCTGCATGGTGTAATGGTGACAGTGTGTGCATCGTGTAGTTCTTGTCGTAGATTATGATCATAATCTCTTGTAGGTTATGGAGTTGATTATCGCTATGATAGTATTGATGTGATTTATGCCTCCTTCATAGTGTGATGGTGACAGTGTGCATGCTATGTTAGTACTTGGTCTATTTTGCAAAGATCTATTATACTCTAAGGTTACTTAAACATGAATATCGAATGTTGTGGAGCTTGTTAACTCTGGCATTGAGGGCCCTTGTAGCCCTACACAATTAGTGGTGTTCATCATCCAACAAGAGTATATGTAGCACAAAGGAAAGAGAACTTATTTATTATGTGATCAATGTTGAGAGTGTCCACTAGTGAAAGTATGATCCCTAGGCCTTGTTTCCACCACAAAGAATTGCTTCCCACGCCAGCAAGCTATTTTTCGCGGCGCTTGTTTGCTGTTTTCTGCATCTTTACTTTCTGCAATATTACCACCATCCATACTACTTGTATTTCACTATCTCTTCGCCGAACTAGTGCACCTATACATCTGACAAGTGTATTAGGTGTGTTGGGGACACAAGAGACTTCTTGTATCGTGATTGGGGTTGCTTGAGAGGGATATCTTTGACCTTTTCCTCCCTGAGTTCGATAAACCTTGGGTGATCCACTTAAGGGAAAACTTGCTGCTGTTCTACAAACCTCTGCTCTTGGAGGCCCAAACTGTCTACAAGAATAGAAGCACCCGTAGACATCAATATTTTCGCGCCGTTGCCGGGGAGGAAAGGTAAAAGGTACTCACACTCCGGATCTCGGCTACTAAGCTATTTTCCGCGCCGTTGTAAGTACTCGAAGCTATTTCCTTTAGATCCTGCAATTGCATCTTTTGGTTTCTTGTTTACACTAGTTAGGCATAATGGACAACAATGAGCTTCTTATTCTATTTCCTGAGTTAAGACATGGATTGTTTGCTGCGAAAATTAAAAAACCTATGGAATCTTATTTGCATGCTGGTAACAATGATATTAGTATGAACGCTTTGAACACCATTGTTGTTAATGATATGGAAAATTCTAAGCTTGGGGAAGCTGGTTTTGATGAGCATGATATTTTTAGTCCCCCAAGCATTGAGGAGAAAATTTTCTTTGATGATACTTTGCCTCCTATTTATGATGATTATGATGATAGTGGTCTTTTGGTGCCGCCTACTATGGAGAGTAAATTTTCCCTAAATTTTATTATGATTATACTATGCCTCCTACACTTGATGAGAATAATAATGATAGTTACTTCGTTGAATTTGCTCCCACTACAACTAATAAAATTGATTATGCTTATGTGGAGAGTAATAATTTTATGCATGTGGCTCATGACAAGAATGTTTTATGTGATAGTTATATTGTTGAATTTGTTCATGATGCTACTAAAAGTTATTATGAGAGAGGGAAATATGGTTATATGCATCTTAATAATATTAAGTTTCCCCTCTTTATGTTGAGAATCTTGAAATTGCGCTTGTGTTGCCTTCCTATGCTTGTCACTTTGTTCTTCATGAATTTATTTGTGTACAAGATTCATTTTCATAGGAAGTGGGTTAGGCTTAAATGTTTTTTGAATTTGCTTCTTGATGTTCTCTTTTGCTTCAACTCTTATTTCTTGCGAGAGCATCATCATTAAAACTGCTGAGCCCATCTTAATGGCTATAAAGAAAGAACTTCTTGGGAGATAACCCATGTGTTTATTTTGCTACAGTACTTTTATTTTGTATTTGAGTCTTGGAAGTTGTTTACTACTGTAGCAACCTCTCCTTATCATGTTTTTGTGCCAAGTAAAGTCTCTATGGTAAAGTTGATGCTAGATTTGGATTGCTGCGCAGAAACAGATTTGTTGTCTGTCACGAATTTGAGCAGAAGTCTCTGTAAAAAAATCAAAAAAATCTGCAAATTTACGTGTGTGATCCTCATATATGTACGCAACTTTCATTAGTTTTGAGTTTTTCCGTTTGAGCAAGTTAAGTGCCCCTTTCAGGTTCGTCTTTATGGACTGTTCTGTTTTTGACAGGTTCTGCCTTTTATTTCGCATTGCCACTTTTGCTATGTTGAATGGGTTTCTTTGTTCCATTAACTTTCAGAAGTTTTGTGCAATGTCCAGAAGTGTTAAGAATGATTGTGTCACCTCTGAACATGTGAATTTTGATTATGCACTAACCCTCTAATGAGTTTGCTTGAAGTTTGGTGTGGCAGAAGTTTTCAAGGGTCAATAGAAGAGGGTGATATAATGTGATCAAGAAGAGTGAAAGGTCTAAGCTTGGGGATGTGTTGACGTCAGAAACCCACCGGCGGGCAGTGACTGGTCAACACCGTAGAGCCGGGAACGACTAGGGCTGCGGCTGGCCCGATCCCTGGAAGCGACGGCCCGCAAACCTCTGGTCGCGCGCCGATGCGGGTTGCAGGCGTGCCCTGACCTATACCAGTCGGGAAGGTGTGGATGATGCCTCGCTTAGTTTCTGCAGGGCACACACGTACACGTTAAATACGAGCCTCGATCGGCTCTCAGGTTGTCATGTGAATCGGCTCATGGAGCCGATCCACCCATGATTCGTCCGAGGTGGCCGAATATATGGTGGTCCTGCTTGATCATGATAAAGCATATGAGATCCACGACGATCTGGGGTTTTCACCGCATAATCGGATCATCCTACTCACGATTGGGCCTCGCGCTCACGCATGGTAAACGTAAGCCAGCCCTAGACAAGGCCTAAAAACCAACACTAGGTTGATCCTCGGAACGTCCTGTCTAGGGGCAGCAAACTACACCCTGCATGCCGCTGGATCCTCCAACCCTTTGTAAGGCCTAACTATTGCAGATATTAAACTAATCCTTGATGAATCAAGGAGCGAGTAACGGATCAGATCTACTAAATAACGATCAAGCGGGGTGCCGCCCCTGCACCCATGATGAGGTACGGGGACGGCTAGATGCGCAAGGGTTGCACTCGACAGCATATGATACTAGGAACAATGCTAACCCTAACACATCTATGATAACTACGTTGCTCGCCATCAAAAGTACGAGCAACGCATGAACAACTAGGCAGGCTCGTGCTGCCTAGATCGCGAATGCGATCTAGGCAGCATGGTGCTACCGGAGGAACCCTCGAGACGAAGGAGTTGGCGATGCGCCGAGATTGGTTTGTGTTGAACGTTGGTTGTTGTTTATTCCATAAACCCTAGGTACATATTTATAGTCCAGGGGACTTTCTAATGTGGGCGTGCACTAAACCGTGCACGAGATAACCTCTACTTTCTACGTAACCTACTATAAAGATACACGGGCCAACTAGCCCAAACTTTGATACACAAGGCCGATTCACATATCTCTCCGCGCATATATCTTCAAGTCCGTCTCGATCCCGGCCCACCTGGCTTGGTCAAATTCGGTGATAACACATGCCCCCCTGGTTTTGGAAATGACATTTCCAAAATCATTACGTTTCTTTCGCCGGGTCATGTCGTGGGCAGAACCGTCGCAGTTTCCTTCATGATGACGTCTGCCTCCTCGCCTTCTCTGCACGACTTGACGGTTCGGCACCACGTTCTCGGGAACTGCTTAGGCATTAAACCAGATATTCCCCCTTTTATTCGGCCACTTCCTGTAGCTTTCTTCCTCATCCTCCAGGCACTAGTACTTCCAAAGAAAAAACCCTCCTGTGCCACCATGTCTTCCTCTTCGTCAGACCTTTCTGCGCAGTCCTCCCCCTTCCGCGAGCCGACGCCGGAATGGAAACCGGAGGAAGCCCACGCGGCCAACATTCGCCGCGCCATCGAGGCCGGGGATGAGCCAAGCCACGACTTCTCCACCTGGTCGGAGGACGACCAGTCCACCGACGGGGAGAGCGACCTCTCCTTCCTTGCCGGGAGGAGGCGGTGGAGGAAAGCGACGACCACTTCCCTGGGACGGGGCCCCCTCCTCCGAAGAGAGAGGCCGGAGGAGGAAGAAGAAGATGACAGTTCCTCCGACGACGCCACGCCACTGCCCCTGGCCCGGCAATCTCAGCGATTTCGACGCGGCAGCGCAGCGATGAAGAAGACGAGGACAACGAAGGTCCTGCCGGCGGTCGTTACAGCAGGACGAGGCGTGGGAGCAGCACGACGGCGATGATGGTGACAGCAGCCAGGCGACAACGGCCCTAGATAGGATCTTAGCTCGGGCCACCAGTAGTAGACGGGCAATGTAGCCCCTAGGATCTTCTTTTGAGAGCAATCAGCTCTTTATGTAAGAACTCTAGTTAATCAATGGAGAACTTCCCCAACTCGATCTTGTCGTCCTTTTTTATGATAATTTAGCCGATTGCCCTTTATACCGTGCTTGCCGATTGCCAATCTGGTCGGTGTTTTAAGGAGCCGATGGCAATGCATCGGACTCTCATGATAAACTCGAGGTAGATCCATCCAGACCTCCACCCCTAGGACGAGCCGCAATCGCGCAAATCCTAGATCCTGGAAATGCAGACTCAACCACACGGACTAATGGACCTCAGCGGCATTCTCATCTACCGGATCCTCTTCGCCACTGTCCTGATAATGCCTCATCTCTTCGTAGTCACACCTGGTCCAAAGTCCGTCAGCGATCGTTGCTTCCTTCCATTACCTCCAGCCATTCCCGTCTGCAATAACTCACCCCCTCTTGACGAGTTACGATGCAGAGCAAGCCGATTTCAACCAAATCGGCTCCATAGAACAAGGAATCCTTAAGGGCGAGCTGCCCCCGAGCCTTAGCTCAGGCGAGGATAAAAGCAGACCAGCTGATTGAGCCACCATCGGTTTCCCAACTGTATCACTGTGTTAGGCTCAAGGAGCCAGCCCCTGGCAAATTCTGGAAAGGTCAGCAGCTCCCTTGAACCGAGGACCCACCTTGCTGTCTTAATTAGCTCATCATCTTGGGCGAACTGATGCAGCTTCTGGTGCAAATAGCTCGGCTCATCAAGATCATCGGCTGTTCTCATGACCCTAGACTGATCCGCAAGCTTGCGCCAACACTGCCGATTTGGTGATGGATGCTCCGTGAGATCTTTGCCTGTAACCACCAGACCCCTTGAGTCGACGGCCAAGCGTCGGCTTTGCCCCATGAGACCTCAAACAAGATTATGAGCCCTACTAGCCAATCCAGCGGGCTGGCCATCTGGTTCCGGGTAGGTGCCCACAACAAAGCCCCGTGCGTGTCACTCAATTGGCTTGTATGTAGAAACTGATGTTTCTGGTGACAACAGCATCATTCTTCAGGCAAGCTGAGATGCAGGGCTAGCCGATTGGGAAAAAATCGGCTTCCTATAATGAAGGACCCTTCAGGGTCAACTGTCTCCCTGAGCTTCTTCCGTTCAAGTCCTGCGTCTTTGACAGGCTGATGCAGCCCTTGGTGAAGATGTTTCCTGACGTTTTCCCCCCTTTCGGTCGTGACATGCCGTAGCCGATCGATCGGCTGTGCTCAGAAGTTTTGATGTCTTCGATTTTTTGTGGCCGATTTGTTTATGTATCGGCCCCCACACTTGAGCTGCTCTGCTGGAAACTTAACATCCGTCCCCAACTCCGTACCATCCCTCTGTGTGCCCCCCGAGCCGATTTTGTCAAGTAATTGATGGTATCGGCTCTTCAGGCATCCGTTGGATCAATGCTTAACACAAACGATGGTATGTTGAGGATAATTTCGGCCGATTGCCAAAATCGGCCTCCTTTTTTGCAATGCTTGACGATGGGTGGCAACTCCTTGGATTTACACCGTGGCATGTTGGAGATGAGATCCCCTGCTTTTTTTTTTTTTTTTTGAGGGCCCATCGCAGGGATCGGCCTCGCCACGTATGTCCAATGTCTTGGACGTGCTACTCCATTAGGCCGGTGGATAGAACCAGCCTTACCCCGTTCTTTGTTACATCTATGCGTTCGCAGTCATCCAAATTGATGCCCGAGAGTGGTTCTTGGCCTGACGCCTCCCAAATGCCCATGCCGGCTGTTGAAATTTCGGCTGAATCATCGGCGTGGACGACTTCCACTTCATCTCCATCCCACTGTATCAGGCATTGGTGCATCGTGGATGGGATGCAACATTGGCGTGGATCCAATCCCTCCCTAATATTACAGCATAGGTACTTTTGCTGTCGACAACAAAAACGTCGTAGGGATAGTCTTCCTTCCTACGGTCAGATCCACGTTTAGGACACCTTGCGCGTCAGACGCTTGGCCGTTGAAATCGCTCAGAGTTACATTGGTTTTGATTAAATCCGAGGTGGAGCGTCCCAACCGCCGCAGCATAGAGTAAGGCATAATGTTGACTGCCGCTCCGGTGTCCACCAACATCTTATTGACAAGCTGTCCATTGATGTAGCCTCGTAAGTACAGGGCCTTCAGATGCCTGTAACTCCTTTCCCGCGGCTTCTCGAAGATGACCGGCCGTGGGCCGCAGTCCAGTTGTGCCACAGGTGCCTCATATAACCTTGGAGCGCTAAATTCCGCAGGAAGGATGAAAACCATGTTGGTGCCAGCCGATGTCTCGTCATCGGCTTTCCTTTGCTTGGGGCGCCACTCTTTTCTTTGTGGCCGACCTTCCTCATCCAGGGTTCGCTGAATTTTGGCGGCCAGGTCAGGCCGCGCCTTCCTCAGCGCGTGCAGATATAACCTTTCGGCTTCTTCCAACGCACGTAGTCGCTGAACCCTACGTTTTTGGGAGCGGCTGAGCCCGTCAGGACACCACCTTGGCCGATGATACTTATCCTCTTCATCGCCGTCTTCGAGCTCCTCGTGATCTTCCATCTGAACGGACTCGGTATGCCTGCCCCAAGGCGGGAGAGGCCCCAGGCGCTCGAACACGGATAACTTAGCTGCACCCTTCTCCTTTTGTTTGCATTCTGGGCAATTGCCGATTGTTGGCAATCGGCTCATTCCGGAATCCCAGCAGATGTCGAAGGGGCAGTCCCAGTGCCTGTCCACATTGTCACGACGTTCGTCCGTCGTCATAGCTGTTGTCTGACGATACCTCCCGCCTGCATCGGACCGATGAATTCTTTGGTCGTCTTCGCCGGGGCGGTGTCGGTCGTATGGCTGATCATATTCTGAGGAGATGCACGGATAATGGGCGTGGATACCGCATGCTTCTCGCCTCCTCCTCGGCCAGGTACCGTTTATCGTCGTCTTGGGGCCGGTCACGTGGAGCGGCCTCGTCTTTCTCATTGCCACGAGTGTGGCTGCTTCCCGCTTTGTCCGCGTCATGGCGAATCACGAACCCTGCCATATTGGCATCGAAAGAGAACCCTGGTTCCCTTATGGAGTGGCTGAGATCGACCGTGTTGACGCCATGGAGCGGGCATCGTGGGCGAGCCGATGAGGTCGGCTTGGCGGAGGCCCTGACTCGTCGTACTTCTTCTTGAGCTCGCCGGTGAGCTCCTCGTAGGTGACCGGAGTTTCTTCCGCCATCTCCGATGTGGATGGCGAGGTGGTTGTCGTTGAAGATTGTCCCACCGGCGTGCGAGAATGTGTTGACGTCGAAACCCACCGGCGGGCAGTGGTAGTCAACACCGTAGAGCGGGAACGACTAGGGCTGCGGCTGGCCATCCCTCGGAGCGACGGCCCGCAAAGCCTCCTGGTCGCGCGCCGATGCGGGTTGCAGGCGTGCCACCTGACCTATACCTGGTCGGAAGGTGTGGATGATGCCTCGCTTAGTTTCTGCAGGGCACACACGTACACGTTAAATACGAGCCTCGATCGGCTCTCAGGTTGTCCTGTGAATCGGCTCATGGAGCCGATCCACCCATGATTCGTCCGAGGTGGCCGAATATATGGTGGTCCTGCTTGATCATGATAAAGCATATGAGATCCACGACGATCGGGGTTTTCACCGCATAATCGGATCATCCTACTCACGATTGGGCCTCGCGCTCACGCACGGTAAACGTAAGCCAGCCCTAGACAAGGCCTAAAAACCAACACTAGGTTGATCCTCGGAACGTCCTGTCTAGGGGCAGCAAACTACACCATGCATGCCGCTGGATCCTCCAACCCTTTGTAAGGCCTAACTATTGCAGATATTAAACTAATCCTTGATGAATCAAGGAGCGACCGTAACGGATCAGATCTACTAAATAACGATCAAGCGGGGTGCCGCCCCTGCACCCATGATGAGGTACAAGGACGGCTAGATGCGCAAGGGTTGCACTACGACAGCATATGATACTAGGAACAATGCTAACCCTAACACATCTATGATAACTACGTTGCTCGCCATCAAAAAGGCTTCGATACGAGCAACGCATGAACAACTAGGCAGGCTCGTCTGCCTAGATCGCGAGATGCGATCTAGGCGGCATGGTGCTACCGGAGGAACCCTCGAGACGAAGGAGTTGGCGATGCGCCGAGATTGGTTTGTGTTGAACGTTGGTTGTTGTTTATTCCATAAACCCTAGGTACATATTTATAGTCCAGCGGACTTTCTAATGTGTGCACTAAACCGTGCACGAGATAACCTCTACTTTCTACGTAACCTACTATAAAGATACACGGGCCAACTAGCCCAAACTTTGATACACAAGGCCGATTCACATATCTCTCCGCGCATATATCTTCAAGTCCGTCTCGATCGCGGCCCACCTCTGGCTTGGTCAAATTCTGGAGATAACAGGATGCCCCGGTGGTTCATCCCTGCATATTTTAAGAAGACTCAAGCATCTAAGCTTGGGGATGCCCAAGGCATCCCCTTCTTCATCGACAACTTATCGGGTTTCTTCTAGTGAAACTATATTTTTATTCAGTCATATCTTATGTACTTTACTTGGAGCGTATGTGTGCTTTTATTTTCGTTTTGTTATTTTCATTCTCTGAATAAGTTCATCCTTGTGTGGGAGAGAGACACGCTCCTTTTTTTTCATATGAACACTAGTGTTCTTCATTCATGCTTTTAATGTTCAAGGGCGAAAGTTGATCGCTTCACTTGTTGCTATTTGGTTGGAATCAGAAAATGCTTCATATGGTCTTGAATAATTTGATACTTGGCAATTGTTTTGAGCTCTCATAAATCATGTTTAAGCTCTTGCATCATGTAGTTTAAATCTAGTAATGAAGAACTACCGTAGAGCTTGTTGAAATTTGGTTTGCATGATTGGTCTCTCTAAGGTCTAGATATTTTCTGGTAAAGTGTTTGAGCAACAAGGAAGACAGTGTAGAGTCTTATAATGCTTGCAATATGTTTTTATGTAAGTTTTGTTGTACCGGTTTATACTTGTGTTTGCTTCAAACAACCTTGCTAGCCCAAACCTTGTACTGAGAGGAAATGCTTCGTGCATCCAAACACCTTGAGCCAAAATCCATGCCATTTGTGTCCACCATATCTACCTACTATGTGGTATTTCTGCCATTCCAAGTAAATACTTCATGTGCTACCTTTAAACAATTCAAAAGTTATTATCTCTTATTTGTGTCAATGTTTTATAGCTCATGAGGAACTATGTGGTGTTTTATCTTTCGATCTTGTCATTTACTTTTGACAGACTTTCACAATGGACTAGTGGCTCATCCGCTTATCCAATAATTTTGCAAAAAGAGCTGGCAATGGGGTTCCCAGCCCCAATTAATTAACTTGCATTAATAATTCTCTTCACATGTTTTGCTCTGATCTATCAGTAAGCAACTTAAATTTGCAAATAGACACTCCTCCATGGTATGTGAATGTTGGAAGGCACCGAGGATTCGGTTAGCCATGGCTTGTGTAAGAAAAAGGTTGGGGGAGTGTCATCTAATAACTAAAACTAAAGTACATGTGTAAACAAAAGAGAAGAGGATGATCTACCTTTTGGTAGAGATAACGTCCTTCATGGGAGCCGCTCTTGAAAGTCTGGTTGATAAGGTAGTTAGAGTACCCATTACCATTCGTTGACAACAACAAACACCTCTCAAAATTTTACTTTTATGCTCACTATATGGTTTCAAAACTTGAAAAGCTCTAGCACATGATTTAATCCCTGCTTCCCTCTGCGAAGGGCCTATCTTTTACTTTATTGTTGAGTCAGTTTACCCATTTCCTTCCACCTTAGAAGCAAACACTTGTGTCAACTGTGCATTGATTCTTACATACTTGCTTATTTGCATTCATCATATTACTCTATGTTGACAATTATCCATGAGATATGCATGTTGAAAGTTGAAAGCAATTGCTGAAACTTATATCTTCCTTTGTGTTGCTTCGATGCCTTTACTTTGAATTTATTGCTTTATGAGTTAACTCTTATGCAAGACTTTTTGATGCTTGTCTTGAAAGTACTATTCATGAAAAGTTTTGCTATATGTTATCTATTTGTTAGCAAACTATAGATATTGCTTTGAATCACTCCATTCATGTCATATGCTTTACAATAATGTTGATCAAGATTATGATGGTAGCATGTCACTTCAGAAATTATTTGTGTAACTCACACGTTCGTTGGGAACCCCAAGAGGAAGGTATGATGCGCACAGTAGCAAGTTTTCCCTCAGAAAGAAACCAAGGTTTAATCGAACCGGGAGGAGCCAAGAAGCACGTTGAAGGTTGATGGTGGCGAAATGTGATGCGACGCAACAACGGGATTCCGGCGCCAACGTGGAACCTGCACAACACAACCCAAGTACTTTGCCCCAACGAAACGAAACAGTGAGGTTGTCAATCTCACCGGCTTGCTGTAACAAAGGATTAACCGTATTGTGTGGAAGATGATTGTTTGCAAGAAAACAGTAAAACAAGTATTGCGAGATTGTATGCGATGTAAAGAATAGGACCGGGGTCCATAGTTTACTAGAGGTGTCTCTCCCATAAGATAAAAGCATGTTGGGTGAACAAATTACAGTCGGGCAATTGACAAATAGAGAAGGGCATAATAATGCATGTACATGATATGATAAATATAGTGAGATTTAATCCGGGCATTACGACAAAGTACATAGACCGCCATCCAACTGCATCTATGCCTAAAAAGTCCACCTTCAGTTATCATCCGAACCCCATTCGGTATTAAGTTGCAAAGCAACAGACAATTGCATTAAGTATGCGTAATGTAATCGACAACTACATCCTTAGACATAGAATCAATGTTTTATCCCTAGTGGCAACAGCACATCACAACCTTAGAACTTTCTGTCACTGTCCCAGGTGTCAATGAAGGCATGAACCCACTATCGAGCATAAATACTCCCTCTTGGAGTTAAGAGTAAAAACTTGGCCAGAGCCTCTACTAATAACGGAGAGCATGCAAGATCATAAACAACACATAAACAATAGATTGATAATCACCATAACATAGTATTCTCTATCCATCGGATCCCGACAAACACAACATATAGTATTACATAGATGATCTTGATCATGTTAGGCAGCTCACAAGATCCAACAATGAAGCACAACAAGGAGAAGACGACCATCTAGCTACTGCTATGGACCCATAGTCCAGGGGTGAACTACTCACTCATCACTCCGGAGGCGATCATGGCGATGAAGAGTCCTCCGGAGATGAATCCCCTCTCCCGGGGTGCCGGCGATCTCCTGAATCCCCGAGATGGGATTCGCGGCGGCGCTCTGGAAGACAGAGAATCTGTCCCCAGATCTTGGCCGCGATGGCGGCGGCTCTGGAAGGTTTTCCGTATCGTGGCTCTCGGTACTGGGGTTTCGCGACGGAGTCTATAAGTAGGCGAAAGGGCAGGTCAAGAGGCGGCACGAGGCCCCGGGGACGGGTGGCGCGGCCGGGGCACAGCGCCGCCTATCACTGGCCACCTCGTGGCCCCTTGACTCCTTCGGTCTTGGAAGCTTCGTGCAAAAATAGGACCCTGGGCGGTGATTTCGTCCAATTCCGAGAATATTTCCTTACTAGGATTTCTGAAACCAAAAACAGCATAAAACAGACTGGCTCTTCGGCATCTTGTTAATAGGTTAGTTCCAAAAAATGCGTAAATACGACATATAATGTGCATAAAACATGTAGGTATCATCAATAAAGTAGCATGGAACATAAGAAATTATCGATACGTTGGAGACGTATCACCCAACACTATCTACAAGAATAGAAGCACCCGTAGACATCAAGCTATTTTCTGGCGCCGTTGCCGGGGAGGAAAGGTAAAAGGTACTCACACTCCGGATCTCGGCTACTAAGCTATTTTCGGCGCCGTTGTAAGTACTCGAAGCTATTTCCTTTAGATCCTGCAATTGCATCTTTTGGTTTCTTGTTTACACTAGTTAGGCATAATGGACAACAATGAGCTTCTTATTCTATTTCCTGAGTTAAGACATGGATTGTTTGCTGCGAAAATTAAAAACCTATGGAATCTTATTTGCATCCTAGTAACAATGATATTAGTATGAACGCTTTGAACACCATTGTTGTTAATGATATGGAAAATTCTAAGCTTGGGAAGCTGGTTTTGATGAGCATGATATATTTAGTCCCCCAAGCATTGAGGAGAAAATTTTCTTTGATGATACTTTGCCTCCTATTTATGATGATTATGATGATAGTGGTCTTTTGGTGCCGCCTACTATGGAGAGTAAATTTTATTATGATTATACTATGCCTCCTACACTTGATGAGAATAATAATGATAGTTACTTCGTTGAATTTGCTCCCACTACAACTAATAAAATTGATTATGCTTATGTGGAGAGTAATAATTTTATGCATGTGGCTCATGACAAGAATGTTTTATGTGATAGTTATATTGTTGAATTTGTTCATGATGCTACTAAAAGTTATTATGAGAGAGGGAAATATGGTTATATGCATCTTAATAATATTAAGTTTCCCCTCTTTATGTTGAGAATCTTGAAATTGCGCTTGTGTTGCCTTCCTATGCTTGTCACTTTGTTCTTCATGAATTTATTTGTGTACAAGATTCCTTTTCATAGGAAGTGGGTTAGGCTTAAATGTTTTTTGAATTTGCTTCTTGATGTTCTCTTTTGCTTCAACTCTTATTTTTTGCGAGAGCATCATCATTAAAGCTGCTGAGCCCATCTTAATGGCTATAAAGAAAGAACTTCTTGGGAGATAACCCATGTGTTTATTTTGCTACAGTACTTTGTATTTGAGTCTTGGAAGTTGTTTACTACTGTAGCAACCTCTCCTTATCATGTTTTTGTGCCAAGTAAAGTCTCTATGGTAAAGTTGATGCTAGATTCATAAGCGCTTTTCTTTAACGCCTTTCAGCTAGGCGCAGGAAGTGCAAATCAAGTAACATAAAGAGAAGAAGCATCAACATCATAATTTGTTCTAATAATGGAATCAAAAGGAATCTTCATTATCTTTCTAGGGAAGTGTTCCATACCTTTCTTAAGAGGAATTGATACTTAATATTTCCTTCTTTCATATCAATAATAGCACAGTTCGAAGAAAGGGTCTTCCCAAAACAATAGGACAAGATGCATTGCATTCAATATCCAAGACAACAAAATCAACGGGGGCAAGGTTATTGTTAACCATAATGTGAACATTATCAATTCTCCCTAAAGGTCTCTGATACGTCTCAAACCTATCTATAATTTATGATGTTCCATGCTTGTTTTATGACAATACCTACATGTTTTGTTCACACTTTATATCGTTTTGATGCGTTTTCCGGAACTAACCTATTGACAAGATGCGAAGTGCCGTTCCCATTTTCTGCTGTTTTTGGTTTGAAATCCTAGTAAGGAAATATTCTCGGAATCGGACGAAATCAACGCCCACATCTTAGGATCACGCGAAGCTCCGAACACCGAGAGGGACCAGAGGGGGCCAATGGGCCACCACACCACCCGGCGCGGCCGGGGGGCTCCCTGGTGTGTCGTCGCCTCGTTGACCTTCCGGCTCCGCCTCTTCGCCTATTTAAGGGTCCCGACCTAAAACCCCGAGCAGAATAAGCCACGGTACGAGAAAAGTTCCGAGCCGCCGCCATAAGCCAAGATCGGGGGCAGTCTCTGTTCCGGCACGCCGCCGGGACGAAGTGCCCCGGAAGGCTTCTCCATCGACACATTGCCATCTCCACCGCCATCTCCATCAATCTGCTGCTCCCATTAGGAGGGAGTAGTTCTCCATCGAGCTCGGGGCTGTACCGGTAGCTATGTGGTTCATCTCTCTCCTATGTACTTCAATACAATAATCTCATGAGCTGCTTTACATGATTGAGATTCATATGATGATGCTTGTAATCTAGATGTCATTATGCTAGTCAAGTGGATTTTACTTATGTGATCTCAGGAGACTCCTTGTCCCACGTGTGTAAAGGTGACAGTGTGTGCACCGTGTGGGTCTCTTAGGCTATATTTCACAGAATACTTATTCACTGTTATGAATGGCATAGTGAAGTGCTTATTTATATCCCTTTATGATTGCAATGTGTTTTGTATCACTATTTATCTATGTGCTACTCATGTGATGTTATTAAAGTAGTCTATTCCTCCTGCATGGTGTAATGGTGACAGTGTGTGCATCGTGTAGTTCTTGTCGTAGATTATGATCATAATCTCTTGTAGGTTATGGAGTTGATTATCGCTATGATAGTATTGATGTGATTTATGCCTCCTTCATAGTGTGATGGTGACAGTGTGCATGCTATGTTAGTACTTGGTCTATTTTGCAAAGATCTATTATACTCTAAGGTTACTTAAACATGAATATCGAATGTTGTGGAGCTTGTGTTCCGGCATTGAGGGTTCCTGTAGCCCTACACAATTAGTGGTGTTCATCATCCAACAAGAGTATATGTAGCACAAAGGAAAGAGAACTTATTTATTATGTGATCAATGTTGAGAGTGTCCACTAGTGAAAGTATGATCCCTAGGCCTTGTTTCCACCACAAAGAATTGCTTCCCACGCCAGCAAGCTATTTTCGGCGCCGCTTTTTTGTTTTACTGCATCTTTACTTTCGCAATATTACCACCATCCATACTACTTGTATTTCACTATCTCTTCGCCGAACTAGTGCACCTATACATCGACAAGTGTATTAGGTGTGTTGGGGACACAAGAGACTTCTTGTATCGTGATTGCTGCTTGAGAGGGATATCTTTGACCTCTTCCTCCCGAGTTCGATAAACCTTGGGTGATCCACTTAAGGGAAAACTTGTTGCTGTTCTACAAACCTCTGCTCTTGGAGGCCCAACACTGTCTACAAGAATAGAAGCCCGAGACATCAAGCTATTTTCAGGCGCCGTTGCCGGGGTGGAAAGGTAAAAGGTACTCACACTCGGATCTCGGCTACTAAGCTATTTTCGCCGTTGTAAGTACTCGAAGCTATTTCCTTTAGATCTGCAATTGCATCTTTTGGTTTCTTGTTTACACTAGTTAGGCATAATGGACAACAATGAGCTTCTTATTCTATTTCCTGAGTTAAGACATGGATTGTTTGCTGCGAAAATTAAAAAACCTATGGAATCTTATTTGCATGCTGGTAACAATGATATTAGTATGAACGCTTTGAACACCATTGTTGTTAATGATATGGAAAATTCTAAGCTTGGGGAAGCTGGTTTGATGAGCATGATATTTTTAGTCCCCCAAGCATTGAGGAGAAAATTTTCTTTGATGATACTTTGCCTCCTATTTATGATGATTATGATGATAGTGGTCTTTTGGTGCCGCCTACTATGGAGAGTAAATTTTATTATGATTATACTATGCCTCCTACACTTGATGAGAATAATAATGATAGTTACTTCGTTGAATTTGCTCCCACTACAACTAATAAAATTGATTATGCTTATGTGGAGAGTAATAATTTTATGCATGTGGCTCATGACAAGAATGTTTTATGTGATAGTTATATTGTTGAATTTGTTCATGATGCTACTAAAAGTTATTATGAGAGAGGGAAATATGGTTATATGCATCTTAATAATATTAAGTTTCCCCTCTTTATGTTGAGAATCTTGAAATTGCGCTTGTGTTGCCTTCCTATGCTTGTCACTTTGTTCTTCATGAATTTATTTGTGTACAAGATTCCTTTTCATAGGAAGTGGGTTAGGCTTAAATGTTTTTTGAATTTGCTTCTTGATGTTCTCTTTTGCTTCAACTCTTATTTTTTGCGAGAGCATCATCATTAAAACTGCTGAGCCCATCTTAATGGCTATAAAGAAAGAACTTCTTGGGAGATAACCCATGTGTTTATTTTGCTACAGTACTTTTATTTTGTATTTGAGTCTTGGAAGTTGTTTACTACTGTAGCAACCTCTCCTTATCATGTTTTTGTGCCAAGTAAAGTCTCTATGGTAAAGTTGATGCTAGATTTGGATTGGCTGCAGAACAGTTGTTTGTCATCACGAATTTGAGCAGAAGTCTCTGTAAAAATCAAAAAATCTGCAAATTTACGTGTGTGATCCTCATATATGTACGCAACTTTCATTAGTTTGAGTTTTTCCATTTGAGCAAGTTAAGTGCCCCTTTCAGGTTCGTCTTTATGGACTGTTCTGTTTTTGACAGGTTCTGCCTTTTATTTCGCATTGCCACTTTTGCTATGTTGAATGGGTTTCTTTGTTCCATTAACTTTCAGAAGTTTTGTGCAATGTCCAGAAGTGTTAAGAATGATTGTGTCACCTCTGAACATGTGAATTTTGATTATGCACTAACCCTCTAATGAGTTTGCTTGAAGTTTGGTGTGGCAGAAGTTTTCAAGGGTCAATAGAAGAGGGTGATATAATGTGATCAAGAAGAGTGAAAGGTCTAAGCTTGGGATGCCCCGGTGGTTCATCCCTGCATATTTTAAGAAGACTCAAGCATCTAAGCTTGGGGATGCCCAAGGCATCCCCTTCTTCATCGACAACTTATCAGGTTCTTCTAGTGAAACTATATTTTTATTCAGTCATATCTTATGTACTTTACTTGGAGCGTATGTGTGCTTTTATTTTCGTTTTGTTATTTTCATTCTCTGAATAAGTTCATCCTTGTGTGGGAGAGAGACACGCTCCTTTTTTTTCATATGAACACTAGTGTTCTTCATTCATGCTTTTAATGTTTAAGGGCGAAAGTTGATCGCTTCACTTGTTGCTATTTGGTTGGAATCAGAAAATGCTTCATATGGTCTTGAATAATTTGATACTTGGCAATTGTTTTGAGCTCTCATAAATCATGTTTAAGCTCTTGCATCATGTAGTTTAAATCTAGTAATGAAGAACTACCGTAGAGCTTGTTGAAATTTGGTTTGCATGATTGGTCTCTCTAAGGTCTAGATATTTTCGGTAAAGTGTTTGAGCAACAAGGAAGACATGTAGAGTCTTATAATGCTTGCAATATGTTTTTATGTAAGTTTTGCTGTACCGGTTTATACTTGTGTTTGCTTCAAACAACCTTGCTAGCCCAAACCTTGTACTGAGAGGAAATGCTTCTCGTGCATCCAAACACCTTGAGCCAAAATCCATGCCATTTGTGTCCACCATATCTACCTACTATGTGGTATTTCTGCCATTCCAAGTAAATACTTCATGTGCTACCTTTAAACAATTCAAAAGTTATTATCTCTTATTTGTGTCAATGTTTTATAGCTCATGAGGAAGTATGTGGTGTTTTATCTTTCGATCTTGTCATTTACTTTTGACAGACTTTCACAATGGACTAGTGGCTCATCCGCTTATCCAATAATTTTGCAAAAAGAGCTGGCAATGGGGTTCCCGCCCCAATTAATTAACTTGCATTAATAATTCTCTTCACATGTTTTGCTCGATCTATCAGTAAGCAACTTAAATTTGCAAATAGACACTCCTCCATGGTATGTGAATGTTGGAAGGCACCCGAGATTCGGTTAGCCATGGCTTGTGTAAGCAAAAGGTTGGGGGAGTGTCATCTAATAACTAAAACTAAAGTACATGTGTAAACAAAAGAGAAGAGGGATGATCTACCTTGCTGGTAGAGATAACGTCCTTCATAGGGCCGCTCTTGAAAGTCTGGTTGATAAGGTAGTTAGAGTACCCATTACCATTCGTTGACAACAACAAACACCTCTCAAAATTTTACTTTTATGCTCACTATATGGTTTCAAAACTTGAAAAGCTCTAGCACATGATTTAATCCCTGCTTCCCTCTGCGAAGGGCCTATCTTTTACTTTATTGTTGAGTCAGTTTACCCATTTCCTTCCACCTTAGAAGCAAACACTTGTGTCAAGCTGTGCATTGATTCTTACATACTTTATTTGCATTCATCATATTACTCTATGTTGACAATTATCCATGAGATATGCATGTTGAAAGTTGAAAGCAATTGCTGAAACTTATATCTTCCTTTGTGTTGCTTGATGCCTTTACTTTGAATTTATTGCTTTATGAGTTAACTCTTATGCAAGACTTTTTGATGCTTGTCTTGAAAGTACTATTCATGAAAAGTTTTGCTATATGTTATCTATTTGTTAGCAAACTATAGATATTGCTTTGAATCACTCCATTCATGTCATATGCTTTACAATAATGTTGATCAAGATTATGATGGTAGCATGTCACTTAGAAATTATTTGTGCTATCGTTTACCTACTCGAGGACGAGTAGCTAAGCTTGGGGATGCTGATACGTCTCAAACGTATCTATAATTTGATGTTCCATGCTTGTTTTATGACAATACCTACATTTTTGTTCACACTTTATATCGTTTTGATGCGTTTTCGGAACTAACCTATTGACAAGATGCCGAAGTGCCCTGTTTTCTGCTGTTTTTGGTTTCAGAAATCCTAGTAAGGAAATATTCTCGGAATCGGACGAAATCAACGCCCGACATCTTAGGATCACGAAGCTTCCGGAACACCCAAGAGGGACCGGAGGGGGCCACTGGGCCACGGACACCACCCGGCGCGGCCCGGCGCCCCTAGTGTGTCGTCGCCTCGTTGACCTTCCGACTCCGCCTCTTCGCCTATTTAAGGGTCCCGACCTAAAACCCCGAGACGAATAAGCCACGGTACGAGAAAGTTCCAGAGCCGCCGCCATCGTGAAGCCAAGATGGGGACAGGAGTCTCTGTTCCACACGCCGGGACGGGAAGTGCCGGAAGGCTTCTCCATCGACACCATGCCATCTCCACCGCCATCTCCATCAATGCTCTGCTCCCATGAGGAGGAGTAGTTCTCCATCGAGGCTCGGGGCTGTACCGGTAGCTATGTGGTTCATCTCTCCTATGTACTTCAATACAATAATCTCATGAGCTGCTTTACATGATTGAGATTCATATGATGATGCTTGTAATCTAGATGTCATTATGCTAGTCAAGTGGATTTTACTTATGTGATCTCGGAGACTCCTTGTCCCACGTGTGTAAGGTGACATGTGTGCGTGTGGGTCTCTTAGGCTATATTTCACAGAATACTTATTCACTGTTATGAATGGCATAGTGAAGTGCTTATTGATACGTCCCCGACGTATCCATAATTTCTGTCGTTCCATGCTTGTTTTATGACAATACTTACATGTTTTGCTTGCACTTTATGATGTTTTTATGCGTTTTCCGGAACTAACCTATTAACAAGATGCCACAGTGCAGTTCTTTTTCTGTTTTTGGTTCGAGAAAGGCTGTTCGGGCAATATTCTTTCGACGAAACGAAGACCAAACCTCCTATTTTTCGGAAGGCTCAGAACACCGAAGAAGAGTCGGAGAGGGCCGGAGGGCCACCACACCATAGGGCGGCGCGGGCGGCCAGGCCGCGCCGGCCTGTGGTGGGGAGCCCCCAGTGCCCCCTGCCGCCTCTTCGCCTATTAAGCCCTTTCGACCTAAAAACGGTACCTTGACGAAACTAGAAGACTCCAGGGGCGCCCACCATCGCGAAACTCCAATTCGGGGGACAGTCTCCCGGCACCTCGGGGGGGAAGTGCCCCGGAAGCCATCTCCATCAACGCCATCACCTCCATCATGCTCCGTGAGTAGTTCCCCCATGGACTACGGGTTCTAGCTGTAGCTAGTTGGTATACTCTCCCCATGTACTTCAATACAATGATCTCATGAGCTGCCTTACATGATTGAGATTCATCTGATGTAATCGGTGTTGTGTTTGTTGGGATCCGATGGATTGTTACATTATGATTAGTCTATCTATAAAGTTTGTGAAGTTATTGTTGCTGCAATCTTGTTGTGTTTAATGCTTGTCACTAGGGCCCGAGTGGCATGATCTTAGATTTAAGCTCTATACTTATTGCTTAGATTGTATCTACAAGTTGTATGCACATGTCTATGTCCGGAACCAAAGGCCCCAAAGTGACAGAAATTGGGACAACTGGAGGGAAAGGCTTAGATATGAGGATCACATGTTTTCACGGAGTGTTAATGCTTTGCTCCGGTGCTCTATTAAAAGGAGTACCTTAATATCAGTAGTTTCCCTTGAGGCCCGGCTGCCACCGGCTGGTAGGACAAAAGATGTTGTGCAAGTTTCTCATTGCGAGCACGTACGACTATTATTGGGAAACATGCCTACATGATTAATAGACTTGATATTCTGTCTTAATGCTATTTCAATCCTATCAATTGCCCAACTGTAATTTGTTCACCCAACACTTGTTATTGGAGAGTTACCACTAGTGTAGATAGCTGGGAACCCCGGTCCATCTTTCATCATCATATACTTTCTACATGTCAACTATTTTACGTGCCATTGCTCTCATATTGCTAATACGTCATATGTGTTCTCTGCTCAATACTTCCTTTCACATCACCCCTTTTACTAGTCTTTTCCAGTGAATTGTGAAAACTTGTTTGTTATAAGTATTCTTTACCTCCCCTTGTGTTGAATCAATAAATTTGGGTTTTACTTCCCTCGAAGACTGTTGCGATCCCCTATACTTGTGGGTTATCACTTATTTATATCCCTTTATGATTGCAATGTGTTTTGTATCACTATTTATCTATGTGCTACTCATGTGATGTTATTAAAGTAGTCTATTCCTCCTGCATGGTGTAATGGTGACAGTGTGTGCATCGTGTAGTTCTTGTCGTAGATTATGATCATAATCTCTTGTAGGTTATGGAGTTGATTATCGCTATGATAGTATTGATGTGATTTATGCCTCCTTCATAGTGTGATGGTGACAGTGTGCATGCTATGTTAGTACTTGGTCTATTTTGCAAAGATCTATTATACTCTAAGGTTACTTAAACATGAATATCGAATGTTGTGGAGCTTGTTAACTCCGGCATTGAGGGCTCTTGTAGCCCTACACAATTAGTGGTGTTCATCATCCAACAGGAGTATATGTAGCACAAAGGAAAGAGAACTTATTTATTATGTGATCAATGTTGAGAGTGTCCACTAGTGAAAGTATGATCCCTAGGCCTTGTTTCCACCACAAAGAATTGCTTCCCACGCCACAAGCTATTTTCTGGTGCCGCTTGTTTCTGTTTTACTGCATCTTTACTTTCTGCAATATTACCACCATCCATACTACTTGTATTTCACTATCTCTTCGCGAACTAGTGCACCTATACATGGCAAGTGTATTAGGTGTGTTGGGGACACAAGAGACTTCTTGTATCGTGATTGCAGGGTTGCTTGAGAGGGATATCTTTGACCTCTTCCTCCCGAGTTCGATAAACCTTGGGTGATCCACTTAAGGGAAAACTTGCTGCTGTTCTACAAACCTCTGCTCTTGGAGGCCCAACACTGTCTACAAGAATAGAAGCACCCGTAGACATCAATCTCTTTATAGAATTATCAGCAAGATTAACATCAAAATAACAATTTTCCAAAGGTGGCAAGTCAAGCATATCATAAAGTTTCTTAGGCATAACAGAAATACTTGCACCAAGATCACATAAAGCATTACAATCAAAATCATTGACTTTCATTTTAATGATGGGCTCCCAACCATCTTCCAACTTCCTAGGGATAGAAGCTTCAAGTTTCAATTTCTCTTCCCTAGCTTTAATGAGAGCATTTGTAATATTTTGTAAATGGTAAATTTATAGCACTAGCATTTGGACTTCTAGCAAGTTTTTGTAAGAACTTAATAACTTCAGAAATATGACAACTATCAAAATCTAAACCATTATGATCTACAACATTCTGAAAGATTTCAGCACTTTTATCACAAACAGTTTCAGCAGTTTCAGGCAATTTTGCACGCTTTGCAGTAGAATTAGAGACATTGCCAACACCAATTATTTTACCATTGATAGCAGGAGGTTTAGCAACATGTGAAGCATCAACATTACTAGTGGTGGTAATAGTCCAAACTTTAACTATATCTTTAGCAAGTTTTTCTTCTCTTTCTTCTCTTTCTTCTCTTTCCCATCTAGCATGCAATTCATCCATCATTCTAATATTGTCATTAATTCGAACTTGGATAGCATTTGTTTTAGCAAATGACTTAGTATCATTAACTTCATTAGGCATAGCTTTCAGTTTCAAAAGATCAACATCAAGAGCAAGACTATCAACCTTAGAAGCAAGAACATCAATTTTACCAAACTTTTCCTCAACAGATTTGTTAAAAGCAGTTTGTGTACTAATAAATTCTTTAAGCATGACTTCAAGATCAGAGGGTACACTTCTACTATTGTTGTAAGAATTACCATAAGAATTACCATAACCATTACTACTATTAGAAGGATATGGCCTATAGTTGTTGTTACCAAAATTATTCCTATAAGCATTGTTGTTGAAATTATTATTTTTAATGAAATTCACATCAACATGCTCTTCTTGAGCAACCAATGAAGCTAAAGGAACATTATTAGGATCAACATGAGATCTACCATTAACAAGCATAGACATAATAACATCAATCTTATCACTCAAAGAAGAGGTTTCTTCAACAGAATTTACCTTCTTACCTTGAGGAGTTCTTTCAGTATGCCATTCAGAGTAGTTGATCATCATATCATCAAGAAGCTTTGTTGCAACACCCAAAGTGATGGACATAAAAGTACCTCCAGCAGCTGAATCCAATAGGTTCCTTGAAGAATTCAATCCTGCATAAAAGGTTTGGATGATCATCCAAGAAGTTAGTCCATGGGTAGGGCAATTCTTTACCAAATATTTCATTCTCTCCCATGCTTGGGTAACATGTTCATTATCCAATTGCTTAAAATTCATAATGCTACTTCTCAAAGACATAATCTTAGCAGGAGGATAATATTTTCCAATGAAAGCATCTTTACATTTAGTCCATGAATCAATACTATTTTTAGGCAAAGATAGCAACCAATCTTTAGCTCTTCCTCTTAAGGAGAAAGGAAACAATTTCAGTTTTATAATATCCCCATCTATATCCTTATACTTTTGCATTTCACAAAGTTCAACAAAATTATTAAGATGGGCAGCAGCATCATCAGTACTAACACTAGAAAATTGCTCTCTCATGACAAGATTCAATAAAGCAGGTTTAATTTCATAAAATTCTGCTGTGGTAGCAGTGGAGCAATAGGAGTACATATAAAATCATTATTATTTGTGCTAGTGAAGTCACACAACTTAGTACCCATTTCAGCAATAATAAAAATAAACTAAGCAAACCGAATTAAATAAAGTAAAACAAGTACAGAAAATAAAATAAAGCAAGGCAATAAACAAAGTAAAGAGATTGGATGTGAGAGACTCCCCTTGCAGCGTGTCTTGATCTCCCCGGCAACGGCGCCAGAAAATAAGCTGTTGCGTGGGAGGCAGCTTTCCTTGTGACGGTAAAGCACACGTCCGCTGGGAACCCCAAGAGGAAGGTATGATGAGTACAACAACTATTTTTCCCTCAGTAAGAAACCAATGTTTATCGAACCAGTAGGAGATGAAGGCCACGTGAAGGTTGTTGGTGGAGAAGTGTAGTGCGGCGCAACACCAGTGATTCCGGCGCCAACGTGGAACCTGCACAACACAATCAAACTACTTTGCCCCAACTTAACAGTGAGGTTGTCAATCTCACCGGCTTGCTGAAAACAAAGGATTAAACGTATGTTGTGGAGAATTATGTTTGCTTGCAGAAAACAACAAAGAACAGTGATTGTAGTAGATTGTATTTCAGATGTAAAAGAAAGGACCGGGGTCCACAGTTCACTAGTGGTGTCTCTCCAATAAGATAAATAGCATGTTGGGTGAAATTACAGTTGGGCAATTGACGAATAGAGATGCATATACATATCATGATGACTACTATGAGATTTACTTACGGCATTACGACAAAGAACATAGACCGCCATCCAGCATGCATCTATGCCTAAAAAGTCCACCTTCAGGTTAGCATCCGCACCCCCTCCAGTATTAAGTTGCAAACAACAGATAATTGCATTAAGTACTGTGCGTAATGTAATCAACACAAATATCCTTAGACAAAGCATTGATGTTTTATCCCTAGTGGCAACATCACATCCACAACCTTAGGTTTCTGTCACTCCCCCAGATTCAATGGAGACATGAACCCACTATCTAGCATAAATACTCCCTCTTGGAGTCACAAGTATCAACTTGGCCAGAGCCTCTACTAGCAACGGAGAGCATGCAAGAACATAAATAACACATATATGATAGATCAATAATCAACTTGACATAGTATTCAATATTCATCGAATCCCAACAAACACAACATGTAGCATTACAAAGAGATGATCTCGATCATGATAGGCAGCTCACAAGATCTAAACATGATAGCACAAGAGGAGAAGACAACCATCTAGCTACTGCTATGGATCCATAGTCCAAGGATGAACTACTCACGCATCAATCCGGAGGCGGACATGGTGATGTAGAGCCCTCGGTGATGATTCCCCTCTCCGGCAGGGAGGCGATCTTCTGAACCCCCGAGATGGGGTTGACGGCGGCGGCGTCTCGTAACTTTCCGTATCGTGGCTCTCGGTACTAGGGTTTTCGCGACGGAGGGAATAAATAGGCGAAGGGGCAGCGCAGGGGGGCACGGCCAGAGGTGGGGCCGCGTCGCCCTATGGGGTGGCCGCCTCGTGGCCCTTCTCCGTCTCCTCTTCGGTGTTCTGGAAGGCTCCGTGGAAATAAGACCGTGGACTTTTGTTTCGTCCAATTCCGAGAATATTCGTAAACCAACTTTTCTGAAATCAAAAACAGCAGAAAACAGGAAGGCACTGACATCTTGTTAATAGGTTAGTTCCGGAAAATGCATAAAAACATTATAAAGTATGAACAAAACATGTAGGTATTGTCATAAAACAAGCATGAAACATAAGAAATTATAGATACGTTGGAGACGTATCAATGTTCTAACCATGTTTCTTTCAACTTACAACTTTTACAAATTAATGCGAGATTTCCAATTTTCTAGGTGGCACAACTTGCAACAGCGTAAAACCTTACGGTCAAGTATGTCCTTTATAGATTTCAGAAACGTATTTTCCCTTCTCACAAGACACTGAAAATACAAACTTAAAACTAAGTTTTCAGTAATTAACTCAAAAATTATTTCGGAACATATTCTTCTTTTAAGAACTTGAACCACATTACGTCGTACACCCAACATGGTTTAATGATAGATCCTTATTACTCTGGCATAAGGGAATGTAGCACATTCCTTTTCTCACATGTAACCATTGTCATAGCATCGAGCTCAATTCAATGCCCCGCTTAGATACACAAGGAAGAATTCCTTCTTGAATCGTTCTATTCCAAACTTCTTTAGAAGCCAATCTAGGAAAGTATATCGGCTTAATGTTTGTTAAACTACATTAATTTATCTCGATAGACCTTTTAGTGTTTTTCTATTTCAACTTCATTCGTAGAAAAATACAAGCTTAAATAATCATTAGTACCACCTTCAGCATTCATGATATGTCATCTACACATAAGAATATATGTTGTTAAGCTCCTACTCTTCAGGCGCATATGAGAATAGGAAAATATGCTCAACTCCCACTCAAAATATGTAGTCACATGTGAGATGATGAAACTCAGTTAACTCCCACTCAACTTGTGTCATCTCCATATAATGATTGGGAAATCTTCTATCTCTAAATAGCTAGCCCCATTTTCCTGGTCCCTCGTGAGGCCACGTCACCCCAATTTCCTCACCCCTCACCGCACGTTATCTCTCCCTTCCGCACAGTCAGCTCTGTTCCGTACTTCCGTTCCATTTGTATAGAGTCGTTTCCCCTCCCTACCAAACATTGATGATTGATTAACGCCTAATTCATTGCCCACCTCCCCATAAGTGCAGAATTTATCCCGTTGCCAATCTCTTCTCTCTCACTCCACCAATTTCTCCCCTTCCGTTTTCTCCTCTCCTTCCCAGTTGTTCTTCTCTGGACATGCCAATCCGTGGCGAAGCCACCTCTGCCCGGCGGTTATATTTAAGCTCCGTATGCAGGGCCAAGGACAACGCCGTCATCAAGGATGCGGACTGTGAAGATGCTGATCAGACATATTGATCTGAACTTCTAAACCCCCATGCTCTGAAGATTTTCCACGCCCTGCACTTGAATCTGTATACTACCCAGTACAGGACCTCAGTAATCTAATGTCTCACGTTTTTCTCTTTCAGTTGTGGCGTTTTCCATGCCTTATTTCAGTTGGAGTGTCCCAGATCTACTAGGCCAATCTTCTCATGACATTCATGTTATTGCTGCGGGTAAGATTGGGATATTGAATTGTTATTCTCGATTTATTTTGCCTGCACTTTTTCTTCTGAGTTTGCTTCTCAGTATTGTCTACATGAGTACATGTCTCTTGTGTTTTTGCTGCCACATTTTCAGGTAATGTTAGATATGGGTTGCAGCAAAGAGATTACTATATGTACACAAGAAACGAACGCTGCAAAGGATATTCTCTACCTCCAGATTAGTTTTCTCTTTGAATGTTCCAGCTGGATTTTCTTTTCACATATAGAATCTTATGGCTTATTGTGAATCAGGTTAACCCGGGTGATTACTTTATTTCAAATAATCCGCTATACAAACATCCAGGATCACCGCCATATAGAGGGAAGGGCATTCAATTTTATTATCAAGTCATGACATATTCCAGTGATTGAGTTTGGGCTTTGGACTAGCTCGAATCCACATTTTAGTTTGGTACAATAATAATTGGGTTTGGACTTATTACATGCAGACTCGTGTGCTTATTTTTTGCGATGAATATTTTGATTTGCAGGTTCTTACGTGTGTTGGAAGTTGGAACTAAGGTATATTTCTGTGTAACTCTGAACTTTATCGCGCCACTATGCTAAATTTTCTGATGTGTATACTCTGATTTTTTTCCAGATAAAGATCCACAAGAGTGTGACCAATTTTCCCAGGTTTAGTTCTACCCTTTTTAATAGCTGATCACATACCAAAAATTTCCTTTTCCAAACAAGGCGAAGTAAAATAATTCCATTTGTCAGGACGAAGACAAATTCTATTAGATTACTGCAATATTCTTAGGCAGATTTGTATAACCACAGTACATTACCTTTTCAGGATGACATATACTACAAAGATGATGACATTATTTATAAACTATTAGTCCAATGTAATAGGTACCTATTTATGTAATACAGAAAACATGTGTATGTTTACTCAGCTCCTTATTCACTATTTTCATGGCCCGTGTGCTGTTTAATAATATAATAATATTACCTTATCAGGTTACTCAACTCTTTTTTATGGAGATGTTACCATTGTTCCATGTAATCATGCTCGCTCCTAGAATAGCATTCAACATTTCTTTCCTTCTTCCGTTACCTGTTTGAGAAATAATCTTCTATAAGATTATCCGCTGCAACGCGCGGGGTATCATCTAGTATCCATATAAATCCCACTCAACATGTGCCCTCTACACATAAGAACAAGAAAGTTATTCAGCTTCCACTTAGTTTATTGTAATTTTAGGTTTCCTCAATGTCTTAGATAATTCCAATATACTTTGATCATACATCAAATAGAGAATTCTGTCTACGAGATTAACTAGCATCCATACAATTTGCAAACCCTGCTTGTTGTACGAATTACAACTCTTCTATAATACAAGTATTGAAGGAGATGCAAGTTTTTATAAAAATTCATCAATTGAAGAAATTTGCTAGTTTAAAATCCATTAATTGACTCAAAAATCCATTGATACATTTCGTAGTCAACCATCTGAATTTGCCAAAACATCCTTTGTGGCAAATTGATCTTAATATCCTTCAAAAATTTCATTTCTTCTAGGAAGATCAAGTAACATCTTACTTAATAAGATCAAGTATCAAAATAGCTTGTGATCCTCGATGCAATTTATAGTAGTATTTCATGACTTCTAAGTCATTTCTCGTACTTAGGTTCATCATCGATTCTTTAATTCGTAGGTATGTCTTATTTTTAAGACAAGTGAATCGTGAATTCGATTCTACTAAGAGCTAATTGAGTTCTTGAATCCTACTCAATTTAAAACTTTTGGTTAGATGCCATGATCATTACCATTTTGTCTTTCCTCGCAGAGCTTTGGTTCCGGAACATATTCCTTTGCGTCACTTTGATATTTGGAGGTAATGTCAAATACCTTTGATTTCAGTTTTACTTTCTTCCATCAACACCCTTAACGAGAACCTATTTCTTGAGAAGTTGAAAGTCTCTTAACCCCATTACCCTCAATTTTGGGACAACAATATCACGCCATTTTCCAGTAGATCTTCCTTTTCACTTAATCTCCACCCAACCAAAATCTTGCCACCACACTTTTGATATGCTTGCACAATTTCTTTTATATCTTAAATCATCTCATGCGTATGTTGGAATATCCTGACAATTGGTTGTAATCAAGACCTCCCTAGGTGCACCACTCATGTGTTTATTCACGTACCAATTCACTAGTTTTTATTTTATTTTTTGCAATAATTGTGCTCAAATTGTTCATCTCTGGATCTACCCATCACTCTGGATAACCCAAGATCTTTCTCTAATTGTGCTTTGGTGCCAACCCATGGTAACTCATGTACCTCATTCTTCATCTCATTCGTGCAATTGACACTAGATAAAGCCGATGATCCGTTCTTATTCACCAATTGACCCGACCCCATACAATATAACTCCAATATCTCCTGCAATCTTGCTGCTCCGGCAACGGATGGTTGAAAAAGGTAGTCATCTACAAAAAGCAAGTGGTATATCCATGGGACATATACACTACTGCGTACCCCTAGATAAATGTCCCACTTTCATGAACTTCAGTAGACTACTCAGTCCGTGTACACAGATGACGAAGACATAGAAATACATTAAGTCACATTGTGTGATACCTCTCGATGGCTAGAAAACCTTAGATAAATTTCCATTAACCTAAATTGAGAAGGATACATACCGCACACTTTTCATAATTGAATCAATCTCCTCTAATGCAAAAAAGGAGGTTGCTACCATCCTCAGATAATGCCGCTTGCTACCGTTTGCATTGGCTATATATATATATCTAACTTAAATGCCATTAATTTCTTACTCTTTAGGAATGAATAATCCTTTCATATGATGTTAGAACGTTATACGTAATCGAGCGCTCCAGAACAAAAGCGTTTTGCTCCTGAGATATAATCTCCTCAGGCACTCTCTTCAACCAAAGAGCAAGGACCCTCAATGTGATTTTGTACAGAACAATGTATAAGGAAATATGTTGACATTGTGAGAGTTCCCGTGGTTGTTCACTTTCCGGTATTCAAGTCAGAATTATGCTATTGACTGCTTCGGGTATCTCTCCTCCATGAACTGATCATCCGGCAACATATGATCCTCCTCCCAGCTAGGGGTGGGCATTCGGTCATGACCGAAAATTTGGTTTTTGTATTTCGGTCTATTTCAAATTCGGTCAGAAAAAATAAAGACCGAAATATAGTTGTTACTTTTATTACCTGACAAATTCGGGTACTCAATAATTCAGGTTCGGGTTCGGTCATGACCGAACAGTGTGGCCGACGTTGTCAATGCAAAAGTTAGACATTATTCAGTAAAAGGTTGGCAACATTTTAGATGTATTTTGGATTTTTTTTCATTGCATATATTATTATCAATTGACACGAATAAATGTTCAACAGTCTAAACAAAAATGTAACAACACTAGAGAAGTTTATGAACATTCAACAATATCACAAAATCTAAAGATTGGGACTGTCTTACGTAAAAATCGGTCAGTTCGGTCTATTCGGTTACTCAGAACAAAATAACCGAATTGACCAAACTTAATTCGGTCCATAAAATTTTCTACCCAATATTTTATCGGTCATTTCGGTTTCGGTCTTTTCCGGTTCGGTCTCGGTTTTTTCGGTCATCTGTTTTTTTTTTTGCCCACCGTGACTCCCAGCTAGCGCCCGCAACCAACAATTCACATGCATCTTTATCGAAAAAATCGAAAAATAAAATAAAAACAAACCCACGAGGTTACGATAATAAGCCCACGGGACAATTTTATCAAGTAAGTCATGGGCTAAAAGTAACCACAGCCCAACATATGGGCCAGCCCACTACTCAGTTCACCGACCTATCGGGACACAGCTTAGGCAAGGCTGGGCGTTTATAAGGCAAACCGAAGGTGCTGGCCCAGACAAACACCCACGTGACGCGTCATCGCATCCCAACCCAACCCGCCGATCCGCGCACGAGCGATTCCGCTAGCGAAACCGCAGGACGCGCCGGAACCCTAGCTACCCAGCGCGGCCATGGGGAAGTCGGAGTACGGCGGCGGCGGCGGCGGAGGCGGCGGCAGCGGAAGCCCCGGGTAAGGGAACACCGCGACCCCTCTCCTCCTCCTGAGCTGTCGAGCTATCTCGATCTGGTTGCCTGATATTACGGAGGTCGGTTTTGTTTTTGCAGGAAGATCTTCGTCGGGGGGCTCCCACGCGACACCACGCTAGGTAACTCGCCCAATTCCTTCCTTCCGTGTTTTTTTTGTGATCCGTGTGGCGCCTTTGTGCTGGATCTGGTGATTCCGTTCCAGATTTAGTCGTACCGTGCTGAGATCGATATTTAGGTATCCGATGTCTTTTACTGGATTTGCGCGGTTCTATGCGTTGGTTATCTTGTAATATTGTCCCGATAGACTTTGATTTTGACATTATTTACTGTGCGTTGCATTAAGATTAATCTGAGTGATATGCCCAGATTTGTGCGGACTGCTTGACACTTGTTCTTTACAATTGATCCATGGGGATTAATTCCTAGAATTGAGCATGATCATCTAGCCCATCCTTCCACTAAGATTGAGTCAATTATATGTTTGGTTCTCTGCCGGTGTTGTAGTTATACTGCGCATACTACCCCATTACCTGGTTGTAATATATTCTCCGAGTTGTAATTTCGTGAAACTAATTTCCGTGCTCCAACTTTTCATGACAGCCACGTTTCAGAAGCACTTTGGCGCCTACGGAGAGATAGTTGATTCGGTGATAATGAAAAATAAGCACACATCTCAGCCAAGGGGTTTTGGCTTTATCACATATGCTGACCCAGCTGTTGTTGATACCGTGATCGAGGACAACCATGTCATCAATGGAAAGCAAGTAAGTTCTGTTCCCACTACACTACTGGACACCGCAGCTTCACAATTGCCAAGCTCTTTATGCTCTTGCTCGTATATAGCTTTACTGTTCATGCCTACACTGATATTCTCCATGCATCTATCTTTGATATGCCCATTGCAGATGACCTGCTCTTGTATTTATATATATATATTACTAAATATGTAATATTTTCATTGTCTGATATGTTGTTACTGCTGTATGTTAGGCTACATATTAATCATATGTTGAACACATGGTTTTACACCCTATGATGATGCCTACATTTGCAATTTTGCTCAGATGCTATAGTTTTCATATTTAACATGATTTTGCAGTATATAGATTTTTCTGCTACCTTGATACGAAAGTATTTTATCTGTCCATGGGTCGGAAGGTTTATATCAATCTATTTATTACTCCTACTTGACTGCTTATTTTTTGAGGGAGACTGCTTCTTTTCTTTTAAGGTTTCAGTGAGCGGGATGCTCATGTAGTTTTTAACAGCTGGATTTGTAAACAATAGGATGCGTCCCTTTTCCCCATCATCACTTTATTTGTCTCTTTCCTCGCGTTATTTAATTAATGGTCTTTCTGGATCTATTTAATACTCCCTCTGTTCCAAAAATAAGTGTCGCAACTTTTTCTAGATACGGATCTGTAGCTAGACAAAGTTGCGACATTTATTTTGGAACGGAGGCATTACCACATTTTGCAATCTATTAGCTCTTTTTCGTTTGTTCTGTGCAGATATATGTTCTTATTGAAGTTACCATTCCTTGTGTACTACTTACCAGTTCCGAGATGTTCATAACTTGAAAATTACTTACTGGCAATGCCTGTTTTTGTTTCCAGGTTGAGATTAAGAGAACCATTCCAAAAGATTCTATGCAGTCCAACCCTAAGGATTTCAAAACTAAGAAGATTTTTGTTGGTGGCCTTCCCCCAACACTCACAGAAGGTATTATATGTTGTGGAATCTTATTGTCTGCATTCTGCAACCTTAATCAAGGTTGCTTAATTACACATTGATTTTGATAAGATGGCCCCTTTTGTTTTGTTGCTCAGATGATTTCAAGGATTTTTTTGAAAACTTTGGAGCTGTTGTTGAGCACCAGATTATGCATGATCATCAGACAAGACGCTCCAGGGGCTTTGGATTTGTAGTTTTTGATTCTGAGCAAGTTGTAGATGAGTTGTTAGCAAAAGGGAATATGATTGATCTTGCTGGTTCCAAGGTGAGTCCCGTGCATTTCATAACAGAAGTGTCACTGATTGTTGGCCCCTTCCCTATATACTTGCGCAATACGTGTAACTTTTTATATCAAATTAATGTCTGCCAAAAGAAACATCTTTCTTTTGTTCATGTCAACTATTTTGCTAGTGTCATGGACCATAATAGTTTATCGATCGTTGGTAGCAAGGACCAGTAGGTTTATATTTGTCAGTACTTAGGTCATTTGCTTTGTTTGTAGGTGGAGATCAAGAAAGCAGAACCAAAGAAATCCACAAATCCGCCACCATCAGCTGGTAGTGATTCTAGATCAGCATATGGTAGGGTTTCTAGAGACCGTCCTTCCAGGGATGATGTTGGTGTTGGACTGGCTGATGCCTATAGCAGCTATGGCAGTGGATTTGGTCCTTATAGGAACCATCCAAGTTTTGCTGGTAGTCTTGGTAATGGAGGGGTAGGTGACTACCATGGTCGATACGGTCGTTATCCCCCAGGAATAGGAAGCTATGAAGGCATGTCTTCCTATGGTTATCCCAGCCGCTTTGGGCCATATGGAGGAGGTTTTGATGGACCTTATGCTGGAGGGAACTTGAGTGCCTACAGGCGAGGTGGTGATGATAGCTTTGGTGGCCCTGGTAGTTCTAGCTACGCTGGCGCCATGTATGGTGGGGCATATGATCCTGCACTAGGTGCTTATGGACCTGGTGGCCCTCCTGATATGAATAGGGGAAGTTTTGCCCCAGGCCGATATCACCCATATGGATGATGGAAGCGTTCTTCAGAATTGAGCCCAGCATAATATTTGCTACAAGGTTGCCGATTTATATTGTGATTTAGTACTAAGCATATTAGAACCCTGTGATGGATGAACCCACCTTAATGTTCTGTAAATGCTTGCTAGTCCGTGTGAACCTTAGCTTTTTGTTAGATATATGTTGTGATCCAGTGTCCAGACTAGCAGTCATTGTATTCACGGTTTTATTTGGGATGTTATAGAACATGGTACTTGTGATATCTTAGATGTGCATTGAGAATCTTATGTTTAAGTTGCATAGAACATTCTACGTCTAGCAGCACATTAGGTCTTTGGGATCTGTTAGATGATTTTGGTCTTTTCACTGATCCTTCGGTATCATGCCTTCTTAGCTCTTTGTTGCAATTCTGTTTTCATTTCTTATTGCCATCCGATACTTTTAATTTTGTGATTTGTATTGCAATTTTGTATCATTAGATCCGTACTTGAGAATATTTTATTGCATAAACTGTACTACTGTAGTAGGAGTAACATTGACTTGTCTTGTTGAATCTCTCGCCCTACAATGTCAAAAATTCTGGTTGGCGCGTGCTGAACTAAAGCGCAAGCTTTTCTCGTGGTTATGGTTGACGTGCCAACTGTGCCTTTTAAGCTCCAGAACACTTCTGAAAGAAGACATCAGGCAGGGAGATATGGTATATTGTGGCTCCGAGCTAATGGTGGGCGCTTGCTTGAAGACATCAAGCAAAGAGATTCTGGTTAGGCGTCGTTAGGGTTTTGACATGGTCCCTTCAAAAACATTTCTCCTCTGTACATAGACTTAGTATTAATTGTCCTGCCGGTCTCTCTAAAGAACTTATATATTTCCAGAAAGAGATTACTCAAAGTGCGGTACATTTGTGAGAGCAACTCCAACATAGACGCTATATCGTGAATTACTGCTTATATACAACACGCACGGTTGATTTGCACCCTCCAGCATACCCGCGAAAAGCGGGCGTTCTTCAAACCTGTTTCTGTGTGCGGCATTTCGCACCCTTTGACACGCCAAAATTGGTGCTTCCACTTGAGCGTGTGCTATCGCTATGGGGCTCATGTGTGAACACCCAACCGCTGCCTGGAAACTTTCCTGCGACTGTGCACTCGATTCCCTTTTACGTAGGCGCTGGCGACATTTCGGCGATGGAGGGGTCCTTTTGACACTCCACTAGCCCCTCCATACACTAGGTCCCCACCATGGCCGGGGTCGCACCATCGTTTTCGCAGCTGCCCGCGACAAACCCTAACACCATCGCCTCCGCTTGCTTCCTATTCGTGCTGCCGCGGCCGAACTCATAGACCGGTGTTGCGCCGCCCGTCGCCACGCCTTCTGCGCCACTGCTCATGTCAAAAGGGAAGGGTGGAGCTTCCAAGCGCCCGGCCGCGGCGACGGGCGCCCAAATGCGCTCAAGAAGGCGGTCAAGAAACCCGTAGCTCATTGCCCCGCTCGACTGGAGCGGCTTTCAGCGCACGCAACCTGCTTCACCAAGTGACAACAAGGCAAAATAATGTCCTCTTTGTTGTTGTTGTTAAGATAGATCAATGTCGATGAATGTAGACGATGATGTGTTAATTCAATTGCAATGTAGTGTTGATGATGGGACATTCATGGCACACATGAATGTTGGCTCTTCTTTCTCGCACTCCCATTTCGATGAAGAAATTGGGGAAGAAGAAGAGGGGTATGTAGTGGATGAGCATGGTGAGGGTATGATTGAACCGCCGAGAGGAGGTAGGACGTCCAACTATACCATGGAGGAGGATAGGTTGCTTTGCCGAACATGGTTGCAAAATGGCATGGACTGTTGGTTGGCATGAACCAATCAAGAGATACCTATTGAATGAAAATGAAGGACTACTTTGATGCACACAACCCAAGTGGCAATGAGCGCACTGATCGTTCTCTTCGAACCCAAGTTGTTTCATTGTGTGATACTATCTTGTTTTGCTGATGCAAATTTTTGTTGTTATCCATGACTCATTCTTCTCTTATGTTTACAATGTAGATGACTATTGTTCAAAATTTGTTTAAAAATGAGGGAAAGTGAAACAAGAGGGGCAAGAAAATTATAGGTAAGTCCTTTGTGTTGCACCATTGCAATGAAGAGCTAGGGAATGAGAAGGGGAAGAACCGTGATGAGATGGGCGTGCACATAAAAGGGATGAATGCAACTTCTGAAGCCACCACTATCATAGATGATGATGCATCAAGTGATGACAACAAGAATAGGAGCTCCACTCCACACTCGGTAGCCAACACAAGAAGGCCCTTGCTTGAAAAGAAGGCCCCAAAGAAATGAGGGGGAGGAAGACCGGGGATGATGATCTAACGTAAGCTATGGAGGCAATGGTGACCGCAAGGCAACAAGCAAATGAGGATATGGAGGTGGCTAGGAGCTTGGAGGCTGAGGCCGAGGCGCGGAGGGTGGCATTAGAGGAGAGGATGGCGGCCGCCGAGGAGAGGAAGTTGACATTGGAGGAGAAGAAGGTGGCCATGGAGGAGCATCAACACCTAGTGGAAGAAGAGAGGAGGCTCTTTTGCATTGACACTGCCAACATGGATGAAAGGCAAAAGGATTACATAAACCTTGCTCGTGATGAAGTGTCGGCCAAAAAAAAAATGATGGCAGACTAGTTGAAGAGCCAAAGTGAAGGGAGGAATGCACCGATGAGTGGCTATGGATGTATGGGTGGCCATGGAGGCTATGGATGCATGGGAGCACCACCGGTTGCATTTGGAGGCATGGGAGCACCACATGAAGGCTATGGAGGCTATGGGGGCATGGGAGCGCCACACGAAGGCTATGAAGGCATAGGGGCGCCACATGGAGGCAATGGTGATATGGGTGGCATGGAAGGCATGGGACTTGGAGTGGGATTTGGAGGGATGAGTGCACCGATGGGTCAAGTTGGAGGCATGGGTGGCCTGGGAGCACCGCTGGGGAGAATTCATGGCCTCCTTGGTGGACCCACCACCTTCTACCAATGTTGATGCCTATGGAGATTCATTGGTTCATGCCAACACCATTGTCCAAAACTTCGAAGAAGATGTTGACAAATAATGTGTTTATGTGTGTTTGAGTCAAATTTGTGTTGAACTTGGTTGTGTGAAATTATCCTTTTGCATTTAAACTATGTCATGAATTTGAACTATGCTATCTAGATTGGGATTTGGAGATTTAAAAGTTATTTATTGGTCTATTTATTTTGACTTGTTTGATCTTGTTGATCATTGTTGTTTTTATGAAAACTGTTTGCGCCGGCGCCTCATGCTGCATTTTAGCGCCTCCGATAGAGGAGCATTTTCTCCTAACTGCCGCGTGTTGCGTTTTAGCGCCCCGGGTGGAGGACAAGCGGCTGCACGTTACCGCACTATATCGTCTCTGTTGGAGATGCTCTCTATCCTGCCATGGTCAGCCTCCCCCTCCACCTCCAGGTTTGAAAACTAAACGGAAACATGGTTAATCGTTTTTGTTTTCACCTATCTTTCTGGAATCGGAACCGAAACCAAAAACTTCGGAAACGAATATGGAAATGAAAATAACTGAAGACACATATGGAATGGATATGAGACATATACACATTACAGAAACGGACAACTACAATGGCGGTATAATACTTTTGGTATCTAGGCCGAAAGATGCACATAGATAAGTCGGCGCATGGGGAGATGGTCGGTCTGGCCGAGCACATGACTCTTTGGGTTACATATCTGGAAACTTTTCGTATTTGTTTTTTCCAAAATTTCGCCGATTTCGCCGGGTACCGTTTATGATTTAACGTTTCTTTTTTTTTCCCCGCAAAATGCCGCTTCCGGTTTTTTTTCTCTCCTTCTCCCTTTTCTTCGGAAACGGACATCAAGTTTCCGTTCGATTTTCAACCCTACCGCTTCTCTCTTCCCTTCACATGAACGTGCCTTTTGTTACGTTGACACTTACACGTTCGCTTACAGTCCGGAAGAGCTACAATAGCTAGTTAAAAAAGAAGAAAAAAGCCACAGCGCTAATTAAGTATCATAACCAGGTGATGCCTCGGCAGCTGCTTACTACTGCACGGGGCAACCGGGGACGCTGACTCCCGGTGCCGTCGGACAACGAGCCAAGTCACAGTGATCATCGACCTGCAGCCCCCACCAGTTAACACCGTTGATGCCTCCAGACTGCAGCATGGCGTAGGACGCGATGCCCATGAACGCCATGCCGGCGTCCAGCGCGGCCGACAGCACGTAGTTGTGCCGCGCCCACCATGCTTTGTACCGTCTGTACACGACGTGGTTGAAGGTGAGCCCGACGGCACCCCACATGAGGTAGTTCACGGACCGCGCCGGCGGCATCAACCCCGTGGCGCTCAGCAGCACGGGCATGTTGATGAGCCGGATCCACCCCCTTTCCGGGAAGGCCCGGGACAGCGCCCACACGGGCACCGGCGCCAGCGCCCCGGCGAGGAAGAAGTAGTTCATCTTGGTGTAGCGGCCGAGGCGCCCGAACATGCGCTGCGGGCCGACCACGCCCCAGATGATGGACGCGTTGTAGAAGACGTCGTCGCCGGGGCACGTCCACGGGCTCCCCGCCGGCAGCTTCGCCGGCTCGCAGATGTTGCCCACGCTCTCCAGCAGCCACCACGATGTGCCGAAGTAGACCGACGACGCTAGCACGGTGCCCACGAGCTGGACGGCGAACATGGACCGCGGCGGGATCTTCATGTAGTGGCCCAGCTTGAAGTCCTGCAGGAACATGATGGCCTGGGACATGCTGATGTACCCGTACGTTTTGAACGCCACGTTCGCCAGCGGCCTCCCCGGGTACAGGTACCCGATGATCAGCTCCGTCACCACGTTCAGCCCAGGCTGCTGATTGGTGGTGGCGGTGATGATGCCGATGGGGAGGGTGAAGAAGAACGCCAGCCCGGCCGCCAGGAGCACGCCCCAGTAGGGGAGCTGCAGCTCCTGCCCGAACCCCTCGCAGGTGAATATGGAGAGGCCGAGCACCAGCACAAGCATCACGTGGAACCACCACTGCGGCACCGCCGCGTAGTTCCTCTTCATCAGCCTCGTGTGCACGTCGCCGGCCTGCTGCCCGCTCACCGTCGCCTTCGTCTGCCGCCATATCGACCTGCCGTGGAAGAGGGCGACGTGGGACAGAGTGGCGGCCAGCGTGGCGAAGCTGAGGCCGTAGGCGAAGGCGAAGAATATGCTCAGGTTGATCTGCCCGGCGTCGTCGTACCCGGCCTGGCTGAACTGGAAGGTCGCCGGGTCCAGCACCCGGCTCACGTCGTACCGGCTGCCGTTGGCCATGAACACGTGGGAGGAGATGATGGGGAACCGCCTGGCGTCGTACGCGTTGCTCCAGTACGCCACGGGCAAGACCACGTACACCACCAGGAAGAACCCAGCCATCACGTTCAGGATGGCGAACGCCGGCGTGGACAGCGGCGTGCCCAGGAAGCCGGCCACCGTGGCCCAGTCGAGGCCAAACGACCCGACCCCGAGGCCGTACACGCCCGACCCGATCTGCTGCGCCGTCACGGAGTTCCTCCATACCAGGCACACAACGGAAATGCTGGAGATGGTCGGGAAGAGGTAGTTGGGAACGATGTAGTAGGCGAAGCTGGCGGCCAGGACGATGAGGAAGAACTGCAGCCTCGTGCTCCCTCCTTTGGGCCTCTTCTCCTTCTCGTGCAGAGCCCTGAAGAGCGATACCTGTACCAGGTTCGACGGCCACCACATGTAGGGGGAGTCCACCAGGAACTTCCTGAAGAGACCAGCCCAGCCATACCCCATCAGCTGCCCCGGTTCAAAAGTAGCAATTGACAGTTCAACACAAGTCAGTGCCAGATGAGACATGGAGTGAAATGATCAAATTACCAACGGAGAATCTAGATGTTCAGTAACTATCACCTGGGTTGTTTGAGTGAGCAGCATGGCGGCGAGCGGGTGGATGTCCCGGTGGTAGAAGGCCTTGACGATGGTGATAATGCCGACGGCGTAGACGGAGTTGGAGCCGGTATTGGCGAAGATGGTGATGAGGACGTGCTCCTTGAGGTTGAACGGCCCCGGGTTGAGAGAGAAGGACCACCGGGTGCCCTTGATCCCGACGACCTTGGGAGGGAGGCAGGCGGCCATCAGCCTGCCCAGCGGCAGCACCACGATCTGCACCGAGAGAGAAGATATGTAGACAGGGTTCTGACGGTAGCCGAAGAACTGGTTGCAGAAGGCCAGCAACGCGCACGAGACCAGCCCCAGGAACCATGTCCTGAACGTCAGCGCCGGCAATGTCGGGTCGTCGGTGATTGGCACCGTCAGCCGGACCTCCTCGATCGGACAGTCATCCACTTCATCTGCACAAAAACAATTTTCAGTCAAGAAAAGTAAAACAGTTCACCCTGGCAAGAGGAGAGGGGAGCTCATGACTGAAAGAATTGGCCAGATTGATCTGAACAGCTAGCTTAGCTAGGCAGGAAAAAGCTCACCTGTTTTTTCATCGCTGGTGTCCGGCCCTTCGTTCTGAACCTCCAAGTTGCTGAGCTCGAGTTGTGGTGGCTCCTCCATTGCAGGCGGCGCTCTCCTTGCCAACCTCCCACCAAGATTAGGTTCTTTTATATGCCTTGTGTGGATGAGAGGTTTTCTTGGTAGCTAGCCAGTAGTTCCTGCCAAATCACAACAACTGTTTATTTCGTCGTCTTAGGTTGCGAATATCATAGTCTACATATACGTGGGCGTACTTTGAGAGAAACCCTTCTTTATGTTAAGCTTATTCAAGGACGTTGGCCATGGCAGTTTCCAAGATCGACATATCCCATCAAGGAAAGCGAGCGCAAACATTAAAAATTCGGAGCAAATCTTACCAAAAATATTGTGTTCGTGATTCATTTTCACAATTCGTACATGATTCAAGTCAGATTTCTAAAGGTATGTAAGCAAATCTGAAAGATTCACAGAAGCAAATCTGGAATCAAATCACACAGGAAGATTCGAGGATTCATACAATTTTGGAAATATAGAGAAAAAATCAATTTATGTATCCAAGCAAATCTGGAAGTTTCACAGGAGCCAATCTGAAATCAAACCACAAAGGAACATTCGTACATGACTACGCGCTGACCTAACAAAGCTTCCGCTTCAGTTCTTTGGTCTCATATCAGTATATCACACCATGTTTGTACGTATTATTATGTACAGCTTAACTATGTTTTTTTTTGGGTATACAGCTGGTTCAACTAGCTTATATATGGAGAGAATATAATGGGGCACCAGCATTTTGACAGCATATTCATTTACAAGAAACCTTTGACCGCAATATATGTTTAATTATGTCATCTTTCAGCCATCTTTCTTTTTCAGTATAAACCGCGATAATGATTTGCGTTGCTCCCCATTCCATTTTGCCGGAAATTATGAAGGTGTCTGTAGTGTACGTATGCTTTTGTACTGACCCAACAAAAGAGTGCATCATTTCTGCCACTAGACGCAGCAAAAACAGGAGGCTATAATCTTATCGAAAATCCGCACACACCACTGCATGCTGTACGAGAACGACGATCACTAGATACTGCTAATTCATCATTTGCTCGCACCATCCCAATCCCCAAACACAGGAACATGATTTCCAATACTCGATTGGTTGGATCGCTCACTACATCTTCTTGAGCCAGTAAAGAATCTTATTAGATTTTGTTTCTTGCATCATTCCTCTCACCATGATTCAAAATGAGTTATTATTGTGGCCCCATAAGTGATGGCAGGGGATTACCTAGTGCAGCCTAGTGTGGTGGTTAACATCGGGTAGGCAGAACTAAAGATTTCACAAGAAATTTGTACTACAAGAACCCTGGGTTTATATGAGCCAACAAAGTAAGCTGAAGGGATATACTCCCAAGTAGACGTTGATCAAGAAGTCACAAGATGCTTCTTTGTGCGCGATTCTGTTTCTTCTAGGTGGTCTTTGATGGACCAGCCAGTGAGGCGTAGCAAGAGAACGTAGAGCAGGAATAGGTGTAACGAGCAACAGTTTAAGCATAGAATCTGCTAGATAGGGAAGGTCACCCCAATTAGCCGTGCTAAAAGTACATATAGGGCATCGAATCATTCAAAAAAAATCTCAGTTCTGTAGCCAGTAGCCAAGTAGGGCTGGTTGTGGGAGTCCTACAGTATCATATATGGAGAAATAAGGAACACTAGAGGACCACACGCCATGTGCAATGGATATATACATACATATATGTTTGCTCACGTGGATGCTCTGAACTCAAGTGGAAGATAGTTGCATGCATTTGTTTTTGCAGACGTGTTGGCATTGTTGCTATGCGCATGAACACCCAACTTCTGCCGCGGAACATTATTGAGAGGCCGGCAAGCGGCAAGCAAGGTGCGAATGCAGAACCAACTTGTCTTCTCGGTGGCTGGCCATGATCCAGACTCGTGAGCAAGGGGGAAGCTGGGTTTCGGTACGACGGCCATACGGGCAAAGTCACATGATCTCTGAACCAGTCTTGAAGACACAGTAACTGCAAACAAGGTACCAGAACAGTAACTGCAATCAAACAAGGCAGCCTTGAATCGAATGTATATGGACGGATCCACCCTGAGCTTTTTTTAGACGGAAATCCACCCTGAGCTTGGGGTGTTCCACTCACCGCCGTGGCATGTGATGGAGCTGAGCCGTATCTTACCAGCCAGAGGCAGCCAGTTTTCAATCAAGACGGCCGCTGCAGCTTGCAGGCAGCGGTGTGCGTCTGCAACTCATCAGCTCGCTTGTCATCATAGAGAAAGACAAGCGACGACGTGAGTCGTTTCAAAGTCTGCAGGCAGCGGTGTGCGTCTGCAACTTATCAGCTCGCTTGTCATCATAGAGAAAGACAAGCGACGACGTGAGTCGTTTCAAAGTCCCAGCGCTTACCAATGCCAAGCTGGATGTTTTAGCATGTCTACATGCGCGCCTGTCAGGGACTGGCTCCAGTTTATTGCGTGCGTCATGCTATTGGAGGAGGAGGAGATGTTTAAGGTTTACGACACAGAGCTCACTGTCACTGTCTGACTGAGTGAAGGACCAGATGAGAAAAGATATCTGCAGCTCAGTTCGCTTGGTGGCAACTGGCCAAGTGGCCAAGTGTTCCTTACTTCGCTGCCGGTTTCGCGCGCTCCAGAGGAAGAGAACTCGCAGTCAAAGTACTGGCGCACGGGATGGGGGTTTCCTAGTTTAACACCATTCCAAACGGCGAATCGTAGTCAAAGACAAAACGGCAGTGGCTATGGAGTCTAGGGCGCTCTCTGTGGAAGAAAGGGGGTTTCGCCGGCTTCTCAAAGGCAAGTTGCTGGGGCTAGCGTCACTCGAGCGTACTATTGCGCGGCAGAGATCGAGGATCACGTGGCTTGCAGAGGGGGATGCCTGCACCAAGTTCTTCCATCTCCACGCCAATCACCGTAGGCGGAAGAACTTTATTGCTCACCTCAAAGTGGATGGTGTCCTGGAGGCCGAGCAAGAGAAGAAGGCCGATGCAGTGGATGCCTTCTACTTCAACTTGCTCGGTACGGCGCCGGAACGTGAGTTCTCCCTTGACCTTGACTTTCTGGGGGTTCAGTCCCATGATCTCTCGGAACTGGATCGGCCGTTCTCAGAGGAGGAGGTTTGGGCGGTGGTTCGCTCACAGGAGTTGGACAAAGCCCCGGGGCCGGATGGCTTCTCCGGGAGATTCTATGTGGCGTGTTGGCCCATCATCAAGCACGATGTGATGGAGGCCTTCCGGTTCTTCTGGGAGGGCGACTTCAGGGGGTTACACGTGGCCAACCATGCCCTGGTATCCCTGCTCCCCAAGCGGGCCGACGCCGTGGAGGTCAAGGATTTTCGCCCTATCAGCTTGATTCATAGCGTGGCGAAACTCATGGCCAAGGTCCTCTCCTCTCGCCTGGCGCCGAGGATGCCTGAGCTAGTTGGCCCACAGCAGAGTGCCTTCATCCGTGGACGTTGTCTCCATGACAACTTTCAGCTGGTTCACTATACGGCTCGGAAGCTCCACGCGCTCAAGCGGGATGCTATCCTCCTCAAGTTGGATATCACGAAAGCCTTCGACACCGTGGATTGGGCCTTCCTCCTCGAGGTTTTGGCCAAGTTGGGCTTTGGCCGGAAGTGGATCTCAATGGTCGGGGGGCTGCTCAGCTCCGCCTCGACCCGCGTGCTGATGAATGGCGTTTCTGGAGAGCTCATCTACAACCGTCGGGGTCTGCGACAGGGTGACCCCCTCTCCCCTTTGCTCTTCGACACGGTCATGGATGTTCTCCACCTCATGTTTGAGAGGGCGGCGAATGTGGGCCTGCTCACCGAGCTCTCGGCTAGTGGCTTCCGGCATCGCACGTCGATGTATGCCGATGATGTGGTTACCTTCATCAGACCCACCGAGGTAGACCTGCGCACCTGCACGCAGATTGTGGAGGACTTTGGGGTGGCGTCGGGGCTGCGCACCAATCTGGCCAAGTGCTCGCTCCATCCCATTCGGTGCTCGCAGGAGCAGGTGGCCCTGGCTAGTTCTATCCTTGGTTGCGAGGTTGCCTCTTTCCCGTTCAAGTACTTGGGCCTCCCTCTTGGGCTTAGAAAGGTGACGGCAGCCCAGCTGCAGCCGATCGTGGATAGCGCAGCCAGCAGGCTTCCACCATGGTGCGCCAATCTCCTCAACCGTGGGGGTAGGACCATTCTTGTCCAGAGCACACTTTGGCGATCCCAGTGCATACCATGATGTCGCTCGACATCCCGCCGAAGGTTGTTGAGGCGCTGCGCAAGATATGTCGGGCCTTCCTTTGGAAAGGACGGCAGGAGGTCAAGGGTGGTCACTGCTTGGTCGCTTGGGACAAGGTGACCTCCCCGAAGGACCTTGGCGGGCTAGGTATTCCGAACCTCCGCTTGCTTAATCTCGCTCTCCGCTGCCGGTGGGCCTGGCTACAGAAGGTGGACCCCTCTAAGGCCCGGGCGGAGTTTAACATTCAGCTCCCCAGCCTCTGCACCGCTATCTTGGATGCGGCCACCTGTTATGTTCTGGGCAATGGCGAGCGAGCTCGGTTCTGGTCCAATCGGTGGCTGGACGGTTCGAGTGTTGCGGAGATTGCACCAAATGTGGCCAAGATGGTCTCGCGTAGGAGGATCACCGCTTGCTCGGTGAGAGAGGGCCTGGCCGGCCAGTGGCTCGAGGACTGTGGGCCGGACATGGATGAGGCAGCCCTCCCGGAGTTCTTCATGTTGTGGCAGAGGCGGCGAACGTCCAGCTTGTCCGGAGCGGGAGGACGTGTTCTGTGGAGGTGGTCGACGGATGGCATCTACTCCGCCCATCGGCGTACAGAGCATTCTTTGCGCGGGCCAGGTGAGGGCCCCCATCTCGGAGATCTGGCGGTCTAGGGCGCCGTACAGTTGCAAGTTCTTCGCATGGCTGGCCTCGAAAAACCGTTGTTGGACGGCGGATAGGCTTCGCCGTCGGGCTTGCCGTGTCCGTCGGCTGCCCGCTTTGCGATCAGGAGCCGGAGACCTTGCAGCACTTGCTGTTGGGTTGCGTGGTGGCGCGGGAGACCGGGCTTGGGCTCTTAGGTGTTGGGGCAGGAGTGGCTCCCGGACCCAGACACCGATCTGCTGGAGTGGTGGACGTCCCGGGCTTGTCCGACAGCTCACAGACGGGACATGTGGACTGCGATCATACTTGTCTTCTGGTGCATTTGGAGGCATAGGAACGACGTGGTCTTCAACGGAGCGGTGGCTTCGCATGGCGCCATCAGGGACAAAGTACGGGAGGAGTTCGAGCGTTGGCGCCTAGCCAAGCTTTTCCGTGGCACTGTCTTTGTTTTTCTTGATCCGACCGTTGTACCGTGGCAGGACGGAGAGTAGGCGTGTGTTTGGGGAGCTGCCCCCCTTGTGGTAGCGTTATCTTTGCCTTCTTGGCACTCTTCTATATGATTGATACACCTTCCAGGGTGTATTCTCGAAAGAAAAAAAAAGACAAAACGGCAAATCCAATTTGGCGCTCGTAGCGCGCGTTAGAGCATCTCCACCTGCAGTCTCCAAATAGTTGCCGGCAGGGGCGTCGGCTCTGCTGTATGGGGGCACCGACAGTGCATCCTCCATTTAGGGACACCGTTCCCACACCGACGCCTCCCAAACGGTGGTCCCCAATTTTTTCTTTTCTTTTTACAATATTTTGAAACAACATATCAATGGAATTTTATTCATACAATCAAACAAATAGTCCTTAAATTATTAATACAATCAATCAAACAAATAGCACTTAAATTATTCGTCCAGGCAAACAAATAGAAATAAAATCATGCATTGTTGGCTGCTCCTCTCCTCGCCCACAAATGCGCAGCTAGATTCTCCTTCAGCTGTGCATGAACACCTGCATCTCGAATTTTATTGTGCATATGAAGAAAAGCAGCAAATTCTTGGGGCACATGCTCTACCTCAGCTAGTGGCCCTTGATAATCAAATGGATGATCATCGTGCGTCGCGCTCGCTCTCAATGATCATGTTGTGGATGATCACACAGGCGTTCATCACCTCCCACATATGTGCCTCAGACCAAGTGAGAGCAGGATACCTCACAATGGCGAAACGCTGCTGAAGCACCCCAAAAGCACGCTCAACATCCTTGCCTGCTGCTTCCTGGCATGTTGCAAAATAGGCTTCCATCTCGTTTGATGGAGAGAAAATTGTCTTCACAAATGTAGCATACGTCGGGTAGATACCATTAGCTAGATAGTACCCCTTGTTGTATGCGTGGCCGTTTACCTCAAAGTTCACGGCAAGAGCTTGTCCCTCAGCTAGCCTGGCAAACACCGGAGCTGCAGCACGTTGATATTATTGTTTGTTCCTGCCATGCCAAAAAATGTATGCCAAATCCAAAGCTCATGGTCTGCCACCGCCTCAAGAAAATGACACTGCACTCACCAGTATGGCCTTTGTAGACCCACACAAAAAAGGGTAATTCTTCAATGCATACATTCAATGCTTTTGAGCATCCCAGGAAACCCTCTTGCTGCATTCTTCTGCAGGATCCGAGCTGTATCATTTGCTCTTGGTGCTCTCAAATAGTCTTTAGCAAACATCGCTATGATGGCGCGAGCACACAGAGTCTCTGTACATGTCGCCTGCCATCCGTAGGTAGTCATTGACTATATCGGAGGAGCTCCGTATGCAAGACAGCGCATTGCAGCGGTGCACTTCTGAATTGAGGTGAAGCCCCACAAACCTATGCAATCTTTCTTGGCCATGAAGTACGTGTCGTACTCCCGACGCCGACAATCTTCAAGAACAGGTCCTTGTTCATCCTAAACCTGCGCCGAAATTCCTTCCGCGAATGAGTCGCGTCGTCGTTGAAGTAGTCGGCGTCAAGCGATTGCGCCGGCCACGATGCCGATTGATGTTCCTCCTCTTGCACTGGCTTTGAGCCGAGCACGATGAAGAAAGGCGAAAATCATGCGCGAATAAGTTTGCTGTTTTGCCGCCGAATGCTAGCTTCTGCTCTCCCGGTAACGGATACCATCATCTCGTCGCGTCCATCGCGCAATCGAACGAACACCTTGCGGGCGGGGTGATACTATCACGGTGGCGGCGAAAGCGGAGCCAGTCGAGGGTGGCGGCGTGTCATGGACGGCGGTTCCTAGACACTCGGGTGTCTATTGCAAAAGGGTGGGCGCGGCGACGCACGACGGCGATCTAGAGGGGTGGGAGTCGGCTCGGCGTGTGTAGGAGGTGAAAAACGGCGTGTTTGGCTGGGCGGCCACTCGTTTTCGACATGCGAGGTGCCGGCGCGCTCGATTCGCGCCCTTGGCGAAGGAGCCGGCACGGGATTGCCAGCGATTCTATTGGGCTCCAAAATTGACCGGCGCCGTTTAGGATGCACCGGTGCGAGCCCATTTTAACTGCCGGCCCACAAAATGCTATCAAGAACCGCTATCGAGGCTGCCGGTGAAGATGGTCTTAGAGCATCTCCAGTCGCGTCCCCCAAAGCGTCCCCCAAAGCGATTTGGGGCGCGCCGGACAAAAAAAGCGTTCCGGCGCGTCCCCAAGCCCTTTTGTCGGCGCGCCCCGATACGGTGTCCGGCGCCGAGCCCGTCCCCGTCCCACGGACGCTCCCGGGGGCCGGACACAACAACGAGCGGGGAGTGGCGGGGCCGACCGTCGGCGGCACAATTAATTTAAACCTAGCAGTCGCCTACCTCGCGACGGAAGTTATTGGCGCGCGGCAACGGTGCGATTCCCGCGAGGCGCGACGGCGCGTCCGTCGCGCCTGGCTGCTGTCTTGGCGTTAATGAGCGCCACCGCTCCTCGCCTCCCTCGGCCTATAAAAAGAGCGCCTCTCATCGTCCCTCTCACACTAAACCTAGCGCCTCTCTCCCAAACCCTAGCCGCCACCATCTCTCACAAGACTCGCCGCCATGTCGGTAGAGGCGGAGGCCGACCTCGCGGCCGTGGTCGTGGTCGTGGTCGTGGCCGCGGCATGAGCGATCGTCGTCGCCTCCCGCGCGTCGTCGTCTTCATCGTCGGAGATGGACGTGGAGCCGGACGTCTGTTCGAGTTCGTCCACGTCCTCAAGGGCGACCCGCTCGGCATCCAGAGGCTGCCGGACTCCTTCGCCGAGTACGTCGGCGGCGTACGCCCGCGCACGATGCATCTGCGGGAGCATTCGTGCGGCTACGCGGTGGATCGTCGACGCGATCTCGACGCGGCAAGATGTACCTCAACATCGGGGGAGGAAGTTCGCGCGCCGCCCGCCTCCAAGCCGGCTTCATCCTCGTGTTCTCCTCTTCGGCAACAGGGACATGAGCATCAAGGTCTTCGACGAGTCGGTAGCCGGGACTACGGCGTAGTATCACTCGGCAGCAACAAACTCGGAGGACGGCGAGTGTTGTTTCTTCGCAGCGAATACGTGCACGGAGGTTTCTGTTCGCCTCATCGGTAGAACCAACAAGGGCACCATCCTCACTGGATTTTCGGTTTAGGTCTGGGTGTCCATGGGTGTTGTTTCTTAGCGGCGAAACAGGAAACCGCCGATGCACGGCCTAGTTAGGTTTAGTTTTTTGCAATATTTTATATTTGTGTCACCATGGTTCAAACTATGTATTAGTTTGTGGAAAACCATGTTCCTAACTAATAGGTGTACCAGTTCCCAATTATGTATTAGTTTGTGGAAATTGAAATAAAAATGCAAGAAAAATTATTTTAAATGTTTGGGCGGCGTTTGGGGGCGGAGTTGGGAGCGACGTCACGCAGCGTAACAACAACGTCACGGCATTTCAATCCGGCGGTTTGGGGACGGTTGAGAGACGTAGTGGAGATGCTCTTAGCCCCACGTCGCGCTCCGTGAACCTCCTTCAGCGAACGATAGTTGGCCGGCCCAGTTTGGTGGTGGTCGGGAGGAAGAAGTTGATGGAGAAGACGGCAAGCGACGTGTGGTGGGTCCCGCTCTGATGCTGCTGCTGCATGCTCCTGTCACTAGCGTAGAGTTTGACGTGTAGCTAGCGTCTTCACGACCCCGCGCCGAACGAGTACCAGAGCACAGGCGCGCATGCATGCATTGTCGATTCGAGCTTTGCGTGGAGCACAGACTAGCTAGGTGCTGGGTTACATCGTGTCACGTGAATGGAGTAGTCTTTAGCGGTTTTTTCATTTCTTTTCGTAGCTACGACGTAATAACAGTTGGTATTTTAATTTTAAATATAAAGCTATGGTGGTTGCGACGTATATCTATGCTCACCCCACTTGCTAAAGTCACGGTGTATTACAACAAAAATCCTCACCCCACTTACAAAAAAATCACGGAGTAGGTTACAATAATAGTAAACAATGATTTTGTAAAATCTAATACAACTAATTTCATGTGCCAAAAATATCTTTACAACAAATCACTAATATATTCACAACAATAATTTAAAATAAATCCTACAAAAGTTAGGTGTTTACAACAATAGTATTTTTTAGGATTTGCTTTTAATTATTATTGTAAATGTATTAGTGATTTGTTGTAAATATATTTTTGGCACGGATAATCTTTAGTCCTAAAATTGTTGTTGCTTTTAATTAAAATCATTGTTTACTTTTGTTGTAAATATCTATCTTTTTTTGTTGGATATTTAAATTCTTGTGAAACCCAACAAGCTCCACCAGTCCCCTACTACACCATGGGACCTCCTCCATGGGGGAAATCGTTTGACCGCCCGACCGAGAAAGCACCTGAAGTAGCACAACAAGAGTGAAAGCGATACGAGGATGGATTAATTGCTCGGCGTATGTTCCTTATTAAACGACACGGGGAGCAACCGATTTTGTTGCGCCACATCGCCGACCGACGATTAGCACACGCCATTTTTAGAAGGTAATGTTACAAAATTAAACATCAATTTGTTCTTGTAGATTGGTTTAACAAGAATCTCAAATGATTTTAACAAAAATCACAAACGAGTAAAACAAACCACCACGTGTTTGGCAAAAATAAGAAGTGGCCGAGGAACATTTTTTCCTCAGTTTCATTTACAAAAAAAGACACCATCTATTTTAACAAAAGTATCAAACATAGACAACAAAGAGAAATATGTATTTGTAACATTTTGAAAAATCCAAGAAACCAAATTTGTAGCAAACGCTCACAAAACCATTGCAACATCTTGCATGTTCTTGCACAACAAAACCCAAACAAATTTTGTATATTTTTAAATCACTCAACGTTAGATAAATAGAAAACATATTAGTAACAAACGCCTAATGTAGTTTCCGCATCTCACATGTGCTTTCACAGCAAAACACACATATGTTTGTAGTAATTTGGACACAAATGCAAGATCTGGAATCTACAAAAAAAACTAACCATGTGATGGAGCACCGACCTGGTCGGATAAGGCTCCCGATGACTAATTCGACACACCGGAGCCTTGTCTGAGTTAGATCACAACATTTTTTAAGCATACACCAACAAACATTGGCATCTCGTTCGATTTTTGCAACACAAGACCGGCGTGTATAAAATAATATAAGTATATATCAAAAATTCCAATTAACTATTTGACATTTTTTAGCACCGAAAATGTAGAAATAAAACAGTGTGCAGCTAGTTAAGTGTCAGTGTGTCACGCTAGTGTTTCTAGGTACACCAGTCCTAACCTGTCAAAACGTCACATATATTTTTCAGCATGTACATTAGTACAGAGCACCTAGCATGAGTTGCAAAGATTTGCAAGAAAAGCAAGCTATGGTTCACCTAGTTGATGGGGATCTTGAGCGGCGCGACCCAAACGGGAGGCGCGACCGCGTGGTCAGAAGATGCTTTTAATTTGGCGCGGTATATGACGCTGTCGCCGCGCTGTAAATTTATGCCGCGCGCCGGAGCGATTTTTCCCCCGCCGGGTGCGCCATTTTGCAGCACGCGTTGGCGCTGTAAAATAGCACCTTCGTCGGACGCTCTATTTTGCAGCGCGCGGGCGCGGCCCAAACAATAAACACACACAACTATGCATCCAACAAGATCGAACATTTATATAAAATTCACAAATAAAATGTACCATCCAAATACAATACATTGGTCACAACAATAGTTCACACCAAATACAACACGTCCAACATACAACAATACAACATAGTTTTGAGACAATACAACACATAATTTTCAAGCAAATACAACAAGTATGCAACTATTGTTGTCCATTCCAATTTCACTATTCTTCCATGAGATCTTTTTGAAGCTCATCATGTGTGTCGTTGCAGCGAATGGCATGGTATGAGGCAATGAACCGGGCAATCCTATGTGCGGACCTCTCACTTGCACGGGAACCCCCATCAAGTCGTAGTGGGTATGATCCACATCTTTCCCGCGATCATCCTCTATAATCATGTTATGCATGATGACACACGCGGTCATGATATACCAAAGGCATTCTTGGTCCCAAAATCTAGCCGGTCCTCTAACAATGGCAAATTGGGCTTGCAAAATCCCAAATGTTCTCTCTACATCTTTTCTAGCCGCCGCTTGTGCATTATGGAATTGGGTTTGCTTCTTACCTCTTGGTTGAATAATCGGCTTCACAAATGTTTGTCACCTTGGATATATGCCGCCGGCGAGGAAGTAGTCATAGTTGTACTTGTGGCCATTTGCTTCAAACTCCACCAATGGACCTTCCCGCATTGCAAGTATTGTCATTAGTGGTGACCGTTGAAGAACATTGATGTCATTGCAAGATCCGGGCATTCCAAAAAAAGCATGCCATATCCAAGTCTCTTGGTCGGCCACCGCTTCAAGTACTATGGTGGCATCCATCTTGTAGCCTTTGAATTGTCCATTCCATGCCGCTGGACAATTCTTCCAACTCCAATGCATACAATCAATGGAACCAAGCATACCGGGGAACCCTCGGTTGGCGTTGATCTCCAAAAGCCTTGCCGTGTCTTGAGCATTGGGGGCTCTCAAGTATGTCGAGCCAAAGACATTGACAATTGCAACGACAAAGCGCCACACAAGATAGAAGTGCTCTCTCCCATGGCCAAATGATCATCAATAAGATCCGCGGTATACCATATGCCAACATACGCAAGGCGGCGGTCACCTTTTGATATGTGCTATGACCAAGTTCTCCGGCGGCATTCCTCCTTTGCTCAAAGAAGCGATCATATTTGGTGACCTCCGTTGCAATGTGCTTGAACAAGTTGAGACTCATCCGGAAACGCCGCCGAAAATAGCTTTCGGGGAATATCGGATTCTCATTGAAATACGACCGCATCAACTTCTCATGCCCTTCAATCCTTTCTCTCCACAACTTCTATCTACCGAACACCGATCCACCAAATTTTGGCTTCTTAACGGCGCGATATGCTAATAGCAAAGATATGTTCTCCTCTTCCTCTTGGTCATACTCGTCATCCGATGAATCGTATGATGAACTCTACAAACATATATATGAAATTACTTAACTATAACTAACTATTGTAGCTAATTGGCGAGTAAAAATCACATGCTAATAGAGGCCGGCCGACGGAGGTGCATACCTTGCGAGCAAATGGGCGAGCACCACGGGTGCGCCATGTTGTTAGCAAGCTCGAGGATGACGACGACATGTCAACGGCGGTGCGGAGGAGAACGCAGCGTCAGCGGGGAAGGAGGGCGGAAGAGATAAGCTACAGCCGTCGCTGGCGGCGCGCCAGCGTCACAGCCGGCGGAGCGGCGCCGCTGCCAGGAGGGAAGCGCGAAGGCGATCCCACCGCGGTGGCGGTGGCGACGAGTCGACGGCGGCCCTGAATTCGCCGGCGGTAGGTGGGGATATGAGGAAGCGTGGCGGGGAGAGAGGCATTTCCGCCGTTGGCTTTTCGCAGCGAAGCCGGGCGTTGCGCCGCCACGCGTCACGCCGCCAGGATTATGCAAAGCGCCGCGCGCCTAAATTTTGCGTAGCGCCGCCGTTTACCGCGCCTGCTGGAGCGCCTGATTCCCTCCCGCGCACGGTATACCGGCCGTTTTTTTGCAGCGCGGCCTATATAGCGCGCCTGTTGGAGATGCTCTTATGTACCCGTCTCAAATAGCGCGACGCGTAGTGTCTGATGTGTCCGTCCAGACGTAAACGTGGCTTAAATATGTGGCATGTTTGCGTCTGCGCGGATGTCGACGTTGCGCGGACAGCACAGACGTCCGCACGCTTCTCGCACGGGCCCGCCTGGCCGCGCCAAAGATGCTTCGTCTTCAGCGCGGCTTAACTTGCGGGCGGCGTGTTGCAGCTTTCTGCGCCGCGTTAATGGCGCGCCTAGCATTCCGCGCGTGCGCCCTAGTGGGCGACATCGCAGTGGCAGGGCATTGAAGGCGAAGTGGCGCCCGACCCATTTTAAGTTTTGCTCGACGACACCCATCTTCTCGACCGCACCATTGCCAGAGCCCGTCGTATCCACCCGGCAGATGCCATGGGGAAGCCTTGGCTGTTCCGCAAGACAAATAACGGCCACGAGGCTAGCAGCCCGCATTCTAGCTAGAAGCCGCGGGTAGGGCGGTACGTCCGCATCGAGTTCGCACGCCGCCTCTTGGAGGAAAACCGGCCAATGCCATGGCCGGATGCGAGCCTGTGTGGAGGAGCGAGTACCTCAACTTCAGGCGCGTGCCAGTCCCTCCCGTGGTACGCGAGGGCCGAGAGCGCCGTGATGAGGTGCGCTGCCGCCGACCCATCCTGCCGGTCGATCTCCGAGAAGATCCGACGTACGCACTCAACTCCTACAACTGGATCTCCTTGGGACGTGGGAGTTCGACGCGCGCCGTCAATTTCGATCATTCAACCTGACGCAAAGAGACGCTTCGTGTCCGTTTTAATGTTCGATATAGGTTGCCCGTTGAAGATACCCTGACAAAAAGCAAAGTCGTGTGGTCAGGGCTCAGGACACACGAGAAAGCGCGCGGAAAAAAGTTGGCCAGGTGAGCACGCGGAGTTAGTGGGAACTGATGTGTATGTTAGATGTATATATATGTATATTGTAGTTTCCCCATATGTTAGGGGGCTTACCGCATATGTGCACCTGTACATGTACTATATATTGTGGCCTTTGGGCCCCTGGTAATACAACAAGCATATTTCCCTAACATGGTATCAGAGCAAAAAAATTGATCCCCTAGTTCCCGGCCGACGTTGCTTGTTCATCTCTCCGTCCGTCGCCGGTCCATCCTCGATCTAATCGATCTGCCTCGACTCCCTCATCCCGACGCTCTCCGCTCTGCTCGCCCCCGACGCTCTCTACTCGCCCCCGGCGCTCTCCGCTCGGCATCTCTCTGCCTCGACTCACTCCGCACGCCCCGCCCGACGCTCTCCGCTCGGCTCTCTGCCGGCTCCCGATCCACGCAGCGCCAGGGCCGATTCCCGATCCCGCCCCGCCCGCCCTGCTCTCCCACGCGCTACGCCGCCCCTGCCGCCTGCTCCCGATCCGCTCTCCGATCTGCGCCGCCCCTGCCGCCTGCTTTCCGATCCGCCTGCGTCCAGAGATCCCTTTTTTCGTCTCCGTTGACTTCGATCTGAAAAAAAAAGCGCAAATAAAAAGAGAAAACTATGTCTTCCTCGGGCTATGTTGCGATCCCTCGCTGCCCGGTGATCTTTGATGGCGCGAATTACCTGATTTCGCGCCTTCATGCGCGTCCACATGCGCGGTCTTCGTCTTTGGGGTGTGCTTTCTGGCGAGGTCTCCCCCGCCCCGTTGCTCCTACGGTGCATGTTGCACCTCCACCTGTTGCCCTTGCCCCTGATGCTACTCGGGCGGATAAGGATGCAGCCAAAGTGATGACTACTTTGGCTGATTATGACCGAGGTCCAGGACCACTCTCCTGCCGTTACGACTTGGCTAGATCGAAGGTGAGTCGCTCGGTGATAGATGAGGATATGTGCTGCTGTTCACCTCTAGTGTTACGCCTCGGTATCTGCTGCGAGTTTATGGGTCTTCCACATTCTTTGCTCGATGGGCTTTTCTTTCAGCGCTATCAGCCATACGGGATGCTCTTTATCGGTGGTCTTGAGCTGCCCTGGGGTGATTCTACTATTGATGAGTTCTACACTCAAAGTGCTGTTATTTGGCGTCGGCTTGATTCTCTTCGTGCAGTTGTGTGCCACATGTCCTGCTGTTGTGCGCTTGGATCTGGAGTTTCAGCGCGTTTTGAGTTCTTGTCGCGGCTCCGTAAGGAGTTTGGGCCAGTGCCAGTGCTTGCGTGGTCGTAGCTCTCTTGGTACTTGTGAGCTTTCTTTGAGGAGACTCGTCTTCGTGGTCTTGGTCTTCTTGGTTCCCTCTGTTCTTGCTGCTCATGGCCCTCTGTGCTGCTTGTGGACCTCCTATGCGCGGCTTCCTTGCGGTCTCCGTCCACATGATACTCCCTACTCCTCCATTCCAGGGCCAGCGTCAGCCCGCAGCCTCGTGGTTCGACATCACTTCCTTGCACCTCTGTGGCGGGGTAGCCCCATTGTCTCTGCTAACGAGAGGATCCCGGCTTACTCAGCCGCAGCATACTCGTCGTCGGTGGTTCTTCGGGATCTTCTGCTGTTGCGTTATCGACAGGACATATCAGTGGTCTTCGTGGTCTTTGGTACAGGCTCTTCTCGCCGGGTATTCTGGTTCTGTGGCACCGCGACCACCACCTTCCACAGTCAGTACGTCATCCCCGTGGTATCTGGATTGGAGCTTCACTACATATGACCTCTGCGTCTTCTATTCTTCTTCTTCGCTCTCTTATTTCTCTGTTCGTGTTATCAGGTGGTGGTACCTCTCTTCTGTTTCAGTCAGGCACCCTTTCTACTTCCTCTTTCTCTGTTCCCGATGTTTCTCATGTTCCTAGTCTTAAGATGAACTTGTTTTCTGCTAGTCAGCTTACTGATTCTGGTTGTCGCGTCATTCTTGACGCTGATTCTTGTGCTGTTCAGGATCGCCGTACAAAGGCCCTGGTTGGAGCTGGCCCTCGCAGTCTTGAGTCCCCGGGGCTCTAGGAGTTAGACTGGATTCGCGTTCGCTGCGACACTTCATCTGCCGAGTTCTCCTGCGTTCTTTGCTTATCCGGATATTTTCAGCGGTGGCATCATCGGGTGGGTCACCTTTGTGGCTCCCGTTTATCGTCATTCGTTCGTAGTGGTCTTCTGGGGTCTGTCTCAGGAGATGTGTCTTTGCATTCGTGTCAGGGTTGTAGGTTAGGCAAACAGATTCACCTTCCCTATCCTACTAGTGCGTCTGTATCTTAGCGACCTTTTGATTTAGTTCATTCAGATGTTTGGGGTCCGGCTCCCTTTCCTTCGAAAGGGGGTCATCGAAACTATATTTTGTTTATTGATGATTTTTCACGGTACACCTGGTTGTTTCTTATGCACTCTCACAGTGAGGTGCTTTCTATTTATCAGCGTTTTGCAGCCATGGTTCATATTCAGTATTCCACGCCTATTGTGTGTTTCGTGCTGATTCTGCCGGAGAGTATATCTCCCAGCACCTGCGTGGTGTTCTTGCTGAGCAGGGCACTCTTGCCCAGTTCTCGTGTCCCGGCGCCCATGCTCAAAATGGTGTCGCCGAGCGTAAGCATCGTCACATTCTTGAGACTACCCATGCTATGATGATTGCTTCCTCTCTTCGCCGCATTTGGCTGAGGTTGTCGCTACGTCGACTTACCTCATTAACATTCAGCTCTGCCCTTCAAGGTGGCATTCCTCTCGAGCGTCTTTCTGGTAGCTCTCCAGATTACTCGACTCTTCGCTTATTTGGTTGCGTTTGCTATGTTCTTCTCCCTCCTCGTGAGCGCCAAACTGACCGCTCAGTCTGTTGAGTGTGTTTTTCTCGGATACGGTGATGAGCATAAGGGCTATCCTGTTGGGACCTGTTGGTCGCCGGTTGCGCATCTCTCATGACGTCACGTTTGATGAGACGCGTCCCTTCTATCTCCCCTCGGGTACTTACCGGTGGATGATATCTCTTTTCTTCTTTTTCGGATGCCCCTGCTGTCCCTCCTCCCCCTTCTATGCGATGCGCCTTGGCCATCCTCTCGTTTCTCTAGTCCTGTAGTCCTCGTTCTCCGGCTTCGGATCCTTCGATTTGTCCCTTCTTCCTTCTTCTGATGACTTGTCCTGAGATGAGCTTCCCCTTCACGGCATTGCCGTCGGCGTCGTGCTCCGATTCGTTACTCTCCTAGTCAGTATGGTCTCTCTGTCGTTTCCGAGCCGACTTCTTATCGGGATGCCAAGCGTCATCCTGAATGGCAGCTTGCCATGGATGAGGAGATCGCTGCGCTTGAGCGCTGGCACTTGGGATCTTGTTTCTCCCCCTTCTGGTGTTCGTCCCGTCATGTGTAAGTGGGTCTATAAAATTAAGACTCGCTCTGATGGATCTCTTGAGCACTATAAAGCGCGTCTTGTGGCTCGTGGTTTTCAGCAGGAGCACGGCCGTCACTATGATGAGACTTTTGCCCATTGGCTCATATGACTCTTTGCGTACCCTTCTTCTGTTGCTTCTCGCCGCTGGTCTGTCTCCAGCTTGATGTAGAATGCTTTTCTTAATGGCGAGTTGAGTGAGGAGGTTTACATGCAGCCTCCTCCTGGGTATTCTGTTTCCGATGGGATGGTTTGTCATCCTCGACGTTCTCTCTATGGTCTCAAACAGGCCCTTGTGCCTGGTTTGAGCGCTTCGCCTCTGTGACTGCTGCTGGTTTCTCTCCTAGTCTTCATGATCCAGCACTTTTGTTCACACTTCTCCTCGTGGACGTGCTCTTCTTCTCTATGTTGATGATATGATCATTGGTGATGATCCTGAGTATATTTCCTTCGTCAAGGCTCGTCTTCGCGATCAGTTTCTTATGACTGATCTTGGTCCTCTTCGCTATTTTCTTGGCATTGAGGTTTCTTCCACTACTGATGGCTTTTCTATCTCTCGGGAAAAGTACATTCAGGATCTTCTTGCTCGTGCTGCTCTTGGGGATGAGCGCACGGTTGATACTGCTATGGAGCTTAATGTTAAGCTTCGTCCTACTGATGGTGATCCTCTTCCTGATCCCACTCGTTATCGCCATCTTGTTGGGAGTCTTGTTTATCTTGCTGTCACTCGTCCTGATATTTCTTATCCTGTTCATATGCAGGTCGATTTGTCTCAGCTCCTACCCACTGTTCACTATAGTCATCTCCTCCGTGTTCTTCATTACCTTCGTGGCACGATCACTCGTCGCCTTTTCTTTCCCCGTTCCAGCTCTCTCCAGCTCCGGTGCTACTCAGATGCTACGTGGGCGAGTGATCCCCTCGGTCGTCACTTTCTGCTTACTGTGCGTTTGTTTTGGTTCGCTTGTTGCTTGGAAGACGAAAACAGGTAGCGTTTCTCGTTCGAGTGTTGAGGCTGAGCTGCGGGCTATGGCTTTGTTGATTGCTGAGGTGACCTGGTTACGGTGGTTGCTTGCAGATTTTGGGGTCTCTGTTACGACACCCACTCCAATTTTGTCTAACAGTACATGTGCTATCAGTATTGCACGTGATCCGGTCAAACATGAGCTGACCAAGCATATTGGTGTTGATGCTTTTTACACACGTGCTCAGGTGCAGGATGATGTTGTTGCGGTTTATTATGTGCCTTGATTTGCGGTTGGCGGATTTCTTTACGAAGGCACAGACTCAGCGCAGCATGATTTCTTACTCTCCAAACTCAGTGTTGTGGATCCACCATGAGTTTGAGGGGAAAGTGTTAGATGTATATATCTATATATTGTAGTTTCCCCATATGTTAGGGGGCTTTCTGCATATGTGCACCTGTACATGTACTATATATTGTGGCCTTTGCCCCCTGGTAATACAACAAGCATATTTCCCTAATAGTGTACACACGCTTCGATTCTTGTAGACACTGTTGGGCCTCCAAGTGCAGAGGTTTGTAGAACAGCAGCAAGTTTCCCTTAAGTGGATCACCCAAGGTTTATCGAACTCAGGGAGGTAGAGGTCAAATATATCCCTCTCAAGCAATCCTGCAATTATGATACAAGAAGTCTCTTGTATCCCCAACACACCCAATACACTTGTCAGATGTATAGGTGCACTTGTTCGGCGAAGAGATAGTAAAATGCAAGTGATATGGATGAATATGAGTGGTAATAACAATCTGAAATAAATATGGCAGCAAGTAAACATGCAGTAAAACAGTAAATAAATGGTGATTCGATACTTGGAAACAAGGCCTAGGGATCATACTTTCACTAGTGGTCACTCTCAACAATGATATCATAAAGGAATATAAATATAAGCACTTCACTATGCTACTCTGAACTACTCTCTGGTTGGATAACGAACACTAATTCATTGCGTAGGGCTGCAAAAACAAACCTTAAAGATGTATTCCCAAGTACTAATGAACACCCCACTCCATCACTTTGAGCATTCATACAAGGTACTAACACACCACAATTTCATAGAGATATCCAACTCAAATCATAATTCAGCGAACAAGTATTCTGTGAAATATAGCCTAAGAGACCCACACGGTGCACACATCGTCACCTTTACACACGTGAGACAAGGAGTCTCTGGAGATCACATAAGTAAAATACACTTGAATAGCATAACGACATCTAGTTTACAAAGCACATGATCACATAAAGATCACACCATGAGAGAGAGACATAAACCACATAGCTACCGGTAGAGCCCTCAGCCTCGGAGGAGAACTACTCACTCCTCATCATGGGAGTCAGCAATGACGATGGAGATGGCGGTGGAGTCGATGGAGATGGCTTCGAGGAAAATTCCCCGTCCCGGCAGGGTGCCTGAACAGAGACTTTTGTCCCCCGGATCTTGTCTGCAACGGCGGTGGAGGTACGGAACTTTTCGTGGATGGAGGCCGATTCATCTAGGGTTTTTGCGTTAGGATGTATTTATAGGCGGAAGGGCGAGGTCGGTGGAGGCCTGGTGGCCCCATACCACCCCTAGGCGCGGGCCAGGGCCAGGCCGCGCCTAGGCATGGTTTGGCCACACTGTGGCCCCCCCTCATCTGCCCTCTGGACTCCGTCTTTGTTTCAACAAAATAGAAACTTCGGCTTTTGTTTCGTCCAATTTCGAGAATATTTCCTATACAACTATTCTGAAATATAAAACAGCAGAAAACAGGGTACTGGCACTGTGACATCTTGTAAATAGGTTAATTCCGGAAAATGCATAAAAATGCCATGAAGTGTAAACAAAAAGTATAGCAATTGGTGTAAAACAAGCATGGAGCATCAAAAATTATAGATACGTTTGCAACGTATCAGCATTCCCAAGCTTAACTTCTGCTCGTCCTTGAGTAGGTAAGTGATAACAAAATAATTTTTAAGGTGACATGATGCCAACACAATCTTGATGACATTTTGTAAAGCATTGTGAGCTGTGATCAAAGTACTCTAAACATAGACATGATAGATACAATTCTAACAATAGAACTTAGCAATTACGTTACAACATGAAAAACGACTCAAACAAAGGATCATTAATAATTATGCATTGAAAACAACTGTTTGTTTATGAGCATAGAGAAAATATAGAAAAGTGGTACTCAACATGTCCTTTATGGAGTAGGAAAACATAAATGCTAGGACACCTTTAAAGTTCAAAGGGTGACTAGATACAAGTAATTTAAGAACAAGCAATTAATAGTATAATCATGAATCAATCAATATAATTTTGGGACTATGCACATTGCTCTAAGAATGACAACTATGCTCTCTTAATTGGTGCACAAAGAAGAAGATGAAGACTCAAAATAAAAGTAAAAGAAAGACTTTTTGCAGAGTAAGTAAGATTAACAAGTTTTATAAACCTTCCAAAAACTATGGTACTCATTAGCTTTGAACTCTCATTACCCCTACCATAAGCATCTTGAATGGTTAAAGTTAATGTGAGGCAAATATGAGCTATATGCTTTACAAATTACAAGTTGAAAATCTCATACCCCTTGAATACGAGTACCTAAACCTCATGCTACTCAATTTAGGTTCCAAATAAGTTCTTGTCATTGTAAGTATACATGTATCATTAAGAACCGCCAACAGGGGACCTCTTGCCCGATGATATGGAGGTACTCTTGTAAGAGCAATCCCATGCCAAAATGACAAGACAAACAGATAATGAGCATCTCATCAATTTTTTATTTACTATGGGTATAGCTTTTTTATTGCAAATGCTTCATAGAATGCTCACTTTGTCTTAGCTGTGAATTTCCACGATGAATGATGCATGGGTTAGATTAGCGGCCCAGGCGTTTCTCTAACTCATATACAAACTCCATAGACTTACAAGATTTCATTTTATTTCGCACCGTTAGGCATCCATAAGCAAAAGAACATGACATCAACTAAATATGAATAAGTGCAATATCGAAAGCGTTCCCCATGAAAGCATGGTTATGCTAATTTCCAACTTGCAATTTGCAAACATATAAACTTCATAAGATAGTCACAATGATCAAGTTTATTAAATGCAAGAAAGTAAATGTGCCATCAAGTTCGTGAGAGCTTTACTAACTAATTTTCTCATGCCAAAATTTAATTTGGAAGATAAATAAAAACATGATGAGTTACTTGGAATAGCAATAATGCTAGTAGGTAGGTATGGTGGATACAATTGGCAAACTTAGGTTATTGGTGGTTGGATGCATGAGTAGAGTTCATACTCAGTACAGGCGAAGGCTAGCAAAAGACTGAGAGCGACCAACTAAGAGAGCAATAATGGCCATAATCATGCATAACGACAAAACATTATCAATCAAATCATAAAGTGATATTACAAGTCAAAAACTAAATGATCATAGAGGCTTTAGTTGACTGGTTATAGTCATAACATGGTATAAGCATGCGCCAAATCAACCAGATAAAGCATCAAAGGAGAATACCACAATATTATGTTTTTATGATGAAAAAACACATGATTCTTTCAATAACACATTATGCACTCTCAGCTATTTGAGACAAGTCATGCTATAACAATAAATACCAAGCATATAATAAGAATAAAATCCAACATGACATGCCAAAGTCAATATGCCACAGTCTAGACAAGCTTCCTTTTGCATCACTATAGACATGAAACATTTTACTCGTCTCCAACACCAATCAACTTATTTGAAATAACTCTCAGAGATGAAAAATAATATGGACCAGAGAGCTAATCATACATAAATAAAAAATACTAATGAGCTCTGAACAAAATTAGAATCGAAAACCAAGAGCTAAACGCAATACTAGAAAACTAGAACACTCGCACAACAATAACATCGAAAACTAGAGCGTTCTATGCAATTAAAGCGGAGCGGGTTCTTTCTCCAATATAAATGTGTCGGGATCCAACATATGCTACAGAAAAAAACTAAACAAAAAAATAAAAAAAATACGTTCCAAGAACAACACATAGCGTATGAAGCAATAAAAATATAGCGCATAGAGAGATGACCTGTTACTTTGTTGATGAAGATGGGATGCCTTGGGCATCCCCAAGTTTTGATGCTTGTACCTCTTGAATATTTTACATCCCAAAGCTTAAGCTTTTTTCCGTTCTTCATCTCATCACATCATTCTTCTCTCCCTACACTTGAAAACATCCTTCATACGAAACTACACACAATTCTTATTAGCAGTATTAGTACAATTAAAATAAAAAATCCACTTGGGTTCAGTTTTAACATATATCAGACATCTATTAAAGCACTATCTACTATGCCAACTCTTTAAAAAGCTCTTTTATCAAAAGAACTAAAAAAGAAAGAGATTTAAGAGGCAAATGCAAATAGTGCATAAATCCGTTAAAACAGAACATCAGGTAAAGATCGATTTTTCCAAAAATATTTTGTTAATCATCTCGAAAAGTGGTCAACTAAAGAAAGTTATATAATAACCTGGAGCATATGCATAAAAAATAACAGCTCATAATTTTGCTCTGCCTATTTATACGAATTTTTATGGTGACAACACATAATCTGTTTTCAGGACATCAACTTTCTCAAACATTACTTTCTTCCTATTAGAGGCTATTCTCGCAAAAAACGAAATAAAAATGATAAAAAGAGGTTATTACAGAGGTAATAACTTCCAAGACTAAAAAAAAAGAAAAAATACAGTAATAAAACATGGGTTATCTCCCAAAAGTGATTTTCTTTAACGCCTTTCAGCTAGTCTCAGTAATTTAAGAAGATGCTCACATAAGAAATATAATTTGAAGCAAAAGAGAGCATCAAAGAGCAAATATGAAACACATTTAAGTCTAAACCACTTCCTATGCATAGGAATCTTGTACACAAATAAATCCACAAAGAACAAAGTGACAAGCATAGAAAGATAAGACAAGAGTAACTTCAAAACTTTCAGCATATAGAGAGGTGTTTAGTACCATGAAAACTTCTACAACCATATTTTTCTCTCTCATAATAAGTTTAAGTAGCATCATGAATAAACTCAACAATATAACTATCACATAAAATATTATTATCATGAGCCACATGCATAAAATAATTATTACTCTTCACATAAGCATAGTCATTATTACTAATTGTAGTGGGAGCAAATTCAACAAAATAGCTATCATTATTAGTCTCATCACCAAAATCATCAAATATAGGAGGCATATTGTAATCATAATTAATTTTCTCCTCAATAGTAGGTGGACTGAAAATAACATAATTATCATTGTAATCATCATATATTGAAGGCATAATATCATCATAGCAAATTTTCTCCTCAAAAGCTAGGAAACTTAAAACATTATTTTCATAAAAACTAGCTTCCCCAAGCTTAGACTTTTCCATAGCATTAGCAATAATGGTGTTCAAAGAATTCATACTAATAACATTGCTACCAACATGCAAGTAAAGTTCCATAGGTTTTTTAATTTTCTCTTCAAACACCTCATGTCCTAACTATGGATAAATACTATAAAGCTCTCTAATTTTTGTTGTTGTTTTCCATTAAGACTAAATAGTGAAAATAAAAACAAGAAACAAAATGATGTAATTGTAGAATCTAAAGGAAATAACTTCGAGCACTCACCAGCAACTAAATGACTTAGTAGAAAGAGGATGTGAGTACCTTTTACCTTACCTCCCCGGCAACGGCGTCAGAAGAGAGCTTGATGTCTACGCACACTTCTATTCTTATGGACAATGTTGGACCTCCAAGTGCAGAGGTTTGTAAAACAGCAACAAGTTTCCCTTAAGTGGATCACCCAAGGTTTATCGAACTCGGGGATGTATAGGTCAAAGATATCCCTCTCAAGCAATCCTGCAATTACGATACAAGAAGTCTCTTGTGTCCAACACACCCAATACACTTGTCAGATGTATAGGTGCACTAGTTCGGCGAAGAGATAGTAAAATGCAAGTGATATGTATGAATATGAGTGGTAATAACAATCTAAAATAAATATGGCAGCAAGTAAACATGCAGTAAAACAGTAAATAATTAAACGGTGCTTCGATGCTTGGAAACAAGGCCTAGAGATCATACTTTCACTAGTGGTCACTCTCAACAATGATATCATAAAGAAATATAAATATAAGCACTTCACTATGCTACTCTGAACTACCCTCTGGTTGGATAACGAACACAAATTCATTGTGTAGGGCTGCAAAAGCAAACCTTAAAGATGTATTCCCAAGTACTGAGGAACACCCCACTCCGTCACTTTGAGCATTCATAGGAGGTACTAACACACCATAATTTCATAGAGACATCCAACTCAAATTATAATTCAGTGAACAAGTATTCTGTGAAATATAGCCTAAGGGACCCACACGGAGCACACACTGTCACCTTTACACACGTGGGACAAGGAGTCTTCGGAGATCACATAAGTAAAATCCACTTGAATAGCATAACGGCATCTAGATTACAAAGCTCATGATCACATAAAGATCACACCATGAGAGAGAGATAAACCACATTGCTACCGGTAGAGCCCTCGGCCTCGGGGGAGAACTACTCACTCCTCATCATGGGAGTCAGCAATGGCGATGGAGATGGCGGTGGAGTCGATGGAGACGGCTTCGGGGGCAATTCCCCGTCCCGGCAGGGTGCCGAAACAGAGAATTCTGTCCCCCGGATCTTGTCTGCGAATGCAGCGGAGCTACGGAACTTTTCATGGATGGAGGCCGATTCATCTTGGAATTTTTGCGTCAGGAGGTATTTATAGGCGGAAGGGCGAGGTTGGTGGAGGCCTGGTGGCCATGGCCAGGTCGCGCCTAGGCATGGTTTGGCCACCCTGTGGGCCCCCTTCGTCTGCCCTCTGGACTCCGTATTTGTTTCAACAAAGTAGGAACTTCGGCTTTTGTTTCGTCCAATTACGAGAATATTTCCTGTATAACTTTTCTGTTAATAGGTTAGTTCCGAAAAATGCATAAAAGTGCCACGAAGTGTAAACAAAACATATAGAAATTGTTGTAAAACAAGCATGGAGCATCAAAAATTATAGATACGTTTGCAACGTATCAGCATTCCCAAGCTTAACTTCTGCTCGTCCTTGAGTAGGTAAGTGATAACAAAATAACTTTTAAGGTGACATGATTCCAACACAATCTTGATGACGTATTGTAAAGCATTGTGAGCTGTGATCAAAGTACTCTAAATATAGACATGATAGACACAATCTTGATACGAAATTTATACAAAAGTTACTCGAATTTAAATCTAAATAAAACTAAAACTTAGATCCCTAATCTACTGGCCGTCGGTTGGGGCGTGCGACGGGGCTGCCTCGTTATCGTTCTTCCCCTTTGCCGACCGCGTCCGTGCCCACCTCTCCGCCCTTGCTTCGCGCATCTGGCGGTAGAGCATGGCGGACGGCATCGCAGGAGCTTGCCGGCGGCCGGCATCGCAGGAGCTTGCCGGCGTCGCTGTCCCCTCGCTACCAGCCATTGCCGAGACGCCTCATTCTGGGCGAGCCTCGCTTGCTCGCGGACGAATGCCTCGGCGTGGCGATGAGCGTTCAGCTCGATGAGCTTTTGTTGCTCCGCCGCCATGAGGAGGCATCCCGCGTCCTGCGTGGCCGCTCGCTGGCGCGAGAGCTCGACGGCGTGCTCGAGGTTCGCATCGTTGAAGAACTCCCTCTCCTCCTCCTTCAACCTCCGGAAGCGCTACGCGTTCAACGACGCCAGGATCGCCGCCTGCTCCGGGTCAGCGGGGGCCTGCGGCTGCTCGCCCCACTGCGCCGCCTCCTCCGCTGCCTCAGCTTCCGCGTCTGCGACGTACACCTTGTTCCACACCTCGAACCGTGGGTCGGCTGTGTCGTCGGAGCTGTCGTCGATGTCGGGTTGCGGCGGCTGCGGCTGCGGTGGTGGTTGAGGCGCCGCAGGCAGCACGCGGCCGTTGAGGCCAAGCATGGAGTACGTAGTGTGGAGCCGGCGCGACATTTTTGTGGTGGAGAGGAGAGGATGGCGCGGCGGCGGTGGTGGAGACGAGAGAGGACAACACGACTACGGTGGTGGAGATGAGAGGATAGCGCGGCGGCGGTGGACGACGTATGTACTAATATTGGTGCCAACTACCCGCATTTACAGTGGCGTAGGCGCGTGGGGGAGGCGGTGGACGCCGCGTGGCCAGTCGATTGCCCTCCTCGTCGCCGCCTCGGTGTCCGCACGGGAGACCATTAAAGCCGACGATCAACCTTCCCGCATCGCTTCTGATGCAAACCGCCGCGACCTCTCGCTGACTAGGCGTCCCCACCCGCGAAAACCGTCGTGCCGCGAGGCGCCGGCGTTGCTCCCTTCGCGAAGGGGCCGACACGGGGTTGCCGATGCTTCTATTGGGCTTGAAAAAGCGCCAGCGCTTTTTGGGGCATGGCGGTGCGAGCCTATTTTCGATGCCGGCCCCCAAAATGCTATTGGGGCTGCTATCGGGGCTGCCGGTGGAGATGCTCTTATAGTTTTGCCTAGTCCATTAATTAAGCAGAAAGTGCTCGGTTTTTTGAAGAAAATCGGGAGAAAACCTACAACGATGGGCCAAGATCACACCCACGCACACGTCGTCGCGAGGGGCACACCGAGCCACCCTAGCTACCAATAGAAGCTACACAAACGCGAAGTTCAAGCTGACCTATGCCAAACAGATGGCTCCCTGAGATGAGGCCGACAGCTCCGATTCTGAAGACGAGCTCGGATAGGAGAAGCGTAGGACCTGCACCGAAAAGGACTTTCACCGCCTGACCGCACCTCAAAGGTCCCAAAGGTGTCTTCGACTTCACGTCAATGGGAGACCAACACGAAGAAATTTGGACACGCCGAAACGGAGCTGACTAACAAAGTGTTGCCGCAACCAAGCCCACCATTGTCGTTGCCGCACAAGCCAACCCAACACATCAACGACCAACATCGAGAGTCACCTCATCGCCCACGCGACACAAGGTCAAACACCCTCGAAGTTGACTAACACTCGAAGCCACCGCTCTGACATTCCGGTGCTCTGTCGCGCCCGACGCGTCAACCAAGACCACCACCTTCCGGGGCTGCCGCCCTGACATGCCACCGCCCGCTCTAGAGCTGCAAAGCCGCACGAACCGACCACCCGCAACCCAAGCTGTAGAGGGCAATCGACCGCAGACCACAAACACCACACAAAGTCATCCGGAGCCGCCGCCCCGACATAAAATCCGATCGTCCCCTCAAGGACGCGTTCGATCGAGCCGACTGCCCTGCCGCCCACACGGCCAAGGTCGCCACCCAAGCCGTGAAAAGTTCCATCCCCACATCATAGAGATGTTGCCGCACCTCCTTCCGGGGCCGCCGCCCCGACTCTCTGCAACCTACCCGAGGCCGTCGCCTCGACATCCTCCATCCCCTCCGGCATGGCGACACAGCACAGAGCACCATCGCCACGTGAAGGCCATGCACTCCAAAATGACGCCTCCAAGAAGGAAAGCGACGAGACCGCCGTCATCGCCCACTGCGACCGAGGCCCGAGCTTGGGTTTTCACCCGGAGGGCACGAAGCCTTGAGGCAGGAGCCCCACGACGATGCCTCCAAGAAGGGGAATGATGCCCCAGGCGTCGCCATCACCGGCACCGACCGGAGTCAAGCTGAGCTTTCAATCGGAGCTTGAACCCTCCCACCGAGGTTTCCTTCACCGACAAGGCATCCGGAGCACGCCAGCCAGCACACCAACACCGCCATCCACCAACCCCACAAACCGTGGCACCTTCCGCTGGGCAGAAGGGATCTGGCACAGCCCGCACCACCCCGCGCAGCCCCAACAGCCTCCACGCCACCACCCCTACAGACGTAGTCGCCGACCCCTCCCCGACCGCTGATACGCAGCCCAAGCCACGCCACGGGCCGCCACCGGCGCATAGACCAAGGACAAGATCTGGCTGCAGCCCGATCTGCGGTGCCCCGCACATCCTGGCCAGCCCGACCACCGGCGCCTCCACACTGACGAGGGAGGCCACCACAACATCATGGGGCCGCCGCCGGGCGTCCACGCGTCAGCGAGCTGGCCGTCGTCGTCTCAGTCGCGCCAACTAGGCCCCCATCGCCACCTGCACAGATCTTGAGCCCCCGAGCCACCTTTGGAAGCCGGGTCCGTCGCCACCGTGGCAAGGGCCAGCGGCGGCGGCGAGGGGCGGTGAGAGGGATACGAGACGGTGGAGGGTTGTCCCCGGTGTCGCCTGGGTGTGACACGGGGGGGGGGGTACTGTCGCTGCCAAGAGAAGTTAACTACTCTAGAGTAGAAACGCATCATGTTAGGGTTTTTGGGAATGCGGGAGCTTGCCGTTGATGAATCTTAGGGTTGTTCCCGGGTGCATCGAGGTTCACCGGAGGCTGGAAGTCAAAGTACTGGCGCACGGGATGGGGGTTTTTCGTGGTTTAATACCTGTCCAGACAACAAATCGTAGTCAAAGACAGTGCTCACCGGCGGCGGCTACGGACTGGTCGTGAGTGGGCTTGGTTGTGGCTGCATGAGTGGCTGCCGATACAGGTTTCGACTTCGTCCATATCCGCTCCTTCTCGTTAAGCATCAAACTAACTAATGCTTAGCTAATTAAGAATTGTCAGCCACGTTTGATTTGATTTTAGAGCGTATTTGTTAACTCCTGACTTCTTTGTTCGAAGTGCATGCGGTCTAGGAGTTGTCACAGCTCAGGTTTCAGCATGTCTGGCTGGGCTTTTCTCCTATTTTGTTGGGCCATTTAGAGCATCTTCAACACCCGCCCCAAATTTCGGCGGGCTAAAGTTGTTTTACATCGCCGAATTAGTAGTTTGCAGCGCGTGCGGCCGCGACAGATTTTCCAGGCGCTTGAAACTTAAGCGCGCTCCAGTTCGCGGTTTTCCAGCGGCTGTAAAATGCAGTGCCTGCTGTGCCACAAACACCAAACACACACAAATATAGAACAACAAAGATCAAACCCATGTAAAATAAATCAGAATAAAATAGTTTAAATATTGTTACAACATAATCAAATAGTTCACAATATTACAACAAATAGTTCATCAATAATAGAACAAATAGTTCATAACAATAATACAACAAACATACAATAAAATTAATTGTTTTGTTGGCCATTCCATTTCCACTAGTCCTCCATGCGTGACCCTCAATCCTTCCTAGCCCATAACTTTTGTCGACCGAAAACGGAACCACCGTGCTTCGGCCTTTTGTTGGAGTGGAGATCCATAAGCATGGCTACTTCCTCCTCCTCTTCGAGGTCCAATTCTTCATCCGATGAATCATAGGACGCACTCATCTACAAATATACATTGCACTTGTTGAAGCTAGCAACAATGCACAAAAAAATAAAATGGCAAGGCGACGGCGCATACCGTTCGGGAAATTCGTCGAACACCTTGTGTGCGTGGACAAAAACGATGGCCACGAGCGTAGATTCTGAGCTCACCAGAGGACCGCGACAGGCGTACGCTCTGCGGTGCCGTCGGCGGAGGCCGAGGGCCGCGGAATTCAGCGCTGCAACCGCTCGTGATAGGCCATCTAGTGAGCGGCGGAGGGGGCTACGGCGGCGTGGGATGGATGTGGCGGCGGCGTGGGATTTGGTGGGCGGCGGAGAGGGCAACGACGCGGGAGTTGGAGAGGAGGGGGAAAGGGGGCGGTGCCCAGAAAATTCACCGAGCGGTTGGACGTTCCCGCGAGTTTCTTCTTTTGCCACGCGCTGAAGTGACTGCCCAATACGCGCACACAATAGCGCTATTTCTGGAGCGCTTTTTTTACAGCGTGTTTCATTTGACAATGGCTGTTGGAGCGCAAAAATACGAGACACGTGCGTTAAATCAGCGGTTTTTACAGTGTGCGCGTGTTTTAGAGCCTTTGTTCGAGATGCTCTTAGCTATTAGGCCTTTCTTCTAACTAGGTGAAAAGGCGCTTCGCCGGGCCGCCTACACTTCGTTTTTGCAGGACCTGGCCAGTGTTGTAGTATTACATGTGTTTTTAGCTACAACTGAACAAAGCATTAACGTCTAACATAAAATCTCTCTGCTATGAATTCAATTGCTACATAGTCTGATATATGTTCAACATTTGAACCGCACATATTTCAGAATTTGAGCTGTCTAGAGCTCTTTATTCTTGAACTGCGGATCAAAAGTGAGAGCTGGTCATAGCTCGTAGGTAAGAGCATCTTCACCGGCGTTCTCAATAGCTTCCCGGATAGCATTTTGGGGGCCGGTATCGAAAATGGGCTCATACCGACGCGCTCCAAAAAGCGCCGACGCTTTTTCGAGCCCAATAGAAACGCCGGCAACCCCGTGCCGGCCTGGCGAAGGACGTGAATCGGGCGCACCAGCGTCTCGCGAAACGAATTTTTTTGGGCATGATAGCCGCCTATGAGTGATGCCAGGGCGCCGCGCGGGAGATTGATACGTCTCAAACGTATCTATAATTTCTTATGTTCCATGCTACTTTTATGATGATACTCACATGTTTTATACACATTATATGTCATTATTATGCATTTTCCGGCACTAACCTATTGACGAGATGCCGAAGAGCCAGTTGTTTCTGCTGTTTTTGGTTTCAGAAATCCTAGTAAGGAAATATTCTCGGAATTGGACGAAATCAACGCCCAGGGTCCTATTTTTCCACGAAGCTTCCAGAAGACCGAGGGGAAAGGAAGTGGGCCACGGGGCGCCGCCACACTTGGGCGGCGCGGCCTAGGGGGGGCCGCGCGGCCCTAGCGTGTGGGGCCCCCGTGACCCCTCCGACTACGCCCTTCCGCCTACTTAAAGCCTTCGTCGCGAAACCCTCTGTACCGAGAGCCACGATACGGAAAACCTTCCAGAGACGCCGCCGCCGCCAATCCCATCTCGGGGGATTCAGGAGATCGCCTCCGGCAAACCTGCCGGAGAGGGGAATCATCTCCCGGAGGACTCTTCATCGCCATGATCGCCTCCGGATCGATGTGTGAGTAGTTCACCCCTGGACTATGGGTCCATAGCAGTAGCTAGATGGTTGTCTTCTCCTCATTGTGCTATCATGTTAGATCTTGTGAGCTGCCTATCATGATCAAGATCATCTATTTGTAATCCTACATGTTGTGTTTGTTGGGATCCGATGAATATTGAATACTATGTCAAGTTGATTATCAATCTATCATATGTGTTGTTTATGTTCTTGCATGCTCTCCGTTGCTAGTAGAGGCTCGGCCAAGTTGATACTTGTAACTCCAAGAGGGAGTATTTATGCTCGATAGTGGGTTAATGCCTCCATTAAATCTGGGACAGTGACAGAAAGTTCTAAGGTTGTGGATATGTTATGCCACTAGGGATAAAACATCGATGCTTTGTCTAAGGATATTTGTGTTGATTACATTACGCACCATACTTAATGCAATTCTGTTGCTTGCAACTTAATACCGGAAGGGGTTCGGATGATAACCTGAAAGTGGACTTTTTAGGCATAGATGCATGCTGGATAGCGGTCTATGTACTTTGTCGTAATGCCCCGATTAAATCTCATAGTACTCATCATGATATTTGTATGTGCATTGTTATGCCTTCTTTATTTGTCAATTGCCCAACTGTAATTTGTTCACCCAACATGCTATTTATCTTATGGGAGAGACACCACTAGTGAACTGTGGACCCCGGTCCTATTCTTTACATCTGAAATACAAACTACTGCAATTGTTCTTTACTGTTCTTCGCAAACAAACATAATCTTCCACACAATACCCTTTGTTTATAGCAAGCCGGTGAGATTGACAACCTCACTGTTACGTTGGGGCAAAGTACTTTGATTGTGTTGTGTTCCATGTTGGCGCCCGGAATCCCTGGTGTTGCGCCTCACTACACATCGCCGCCATCAACCTTCAACATGCTTCTTGGCTCCTCCTGGTTCGATAAACCTTGGTTTCTTTCTGAGGGAAAACTTGCTACTGTCTGCATCACACCTTCCTCTTGGGGTTCCCAACGGACGTGTGTTAATTGCACGAATCAAGCATATTTTCTGGCGCCGTTGCCGGGGAGATCAAGACACGCTGCAATGGGAAACTGAATTTTTCTTCGCGGAACTTATTGGATTCAGCTGCTGGAGGTACCTTTATGTCCATTACTTTGGGGGCGGCTACAAAGCTTCTTGATGATATGATGATAAACTACTCTGAATGGCACACTGAAAGGCTCCACAAGGTAAGAAGGTAAATTTGTTGAAGAAACCTCCTCCTTGAGTGATAAGATTGATGTGATTATGTCTATGCTTGTGAATGGTAGATCTAATGTTGATCCAAATAATGTTCCTTTAGCTTCATTGGTTGCTCAAGAAGAAAATGTTGATGTGAATTTCATTAAAAATAATAATTTCAACAACAATGCTTATAGGAATAATTCTGGTAACAACTATAGGCCATATCCTTCTAATAATGGTAATGGTTATGGTAATTCTTATGGGAATTCTTACAACAATAATAGAAGTGTACCCCCTGGTCTTGAAGCCATGCTTAAAGAATTTATTAGTACACAAACTGGTTTTAACAAATCTGTTGAGGAAAAGCTTGATAAAATTGATATTCTTGCTTCTAAGGTTGATAGACTTGCCTCTGATGTTGATCTTTTAAAATTGAAAGTTATGCCTAATAAGGATATTGATAATAAGATTGTTACTACAGCAAATGCCATCCAAGTTAGAATTAATGAGAATATAAGATTGATGGCTGAATTGCATGCTAGGTGGGAAAGAGAAGAAAACGAAAAACTTGCTAAAGAGAATAATGTAGCTAAAGTTTGGACTATTACCACCACTAGTAATGTTGATTCCTCACATGTTGCTACACCTCCTACTATCAATGGTAAAATAATTGGTGTTGGCAATGTTACTACTCCTAGTGCAAAGCGTACAAAACTGTCTGAAACTGCTAAAACTGCTGAAACTACTTGTGATAAAACTGCTGATTTTTTTTCCAACATTGGGGACAATGATCCCATTGCTGTAGTTCATAATGGTTTAGATTTTGATGATTGTCACATCTCTGAAGTTATAAAGTTCTTACAAAAACTTGCTAGAAGTCCTAATGCTAGTTCTATAAATTTGGCCTTTACAAAACATATTACAAATGCTCTCATAAAAGCTAGAGAAGAGAAACTAAAACTTGAAACTTCTATTCCTAGGAAGTTAGAAGATGGTTGGGAACCCATCATTAATATGAAAGTAAATGATTTTGATTGTAATGCTTTATGTGATCTTGGTGCAAGTATTTCTGTTATGCCTAAGAAAATCTATGATATGCTTGACTTGCCACCATTGAAAAATTGTTATTTGGATGTTAATCTTGCTGATAATGCTATAAAGAAACCTTTGGGGAGGATTGATAATGTTCGTATTATGGTTAACAATAACCTTGTCCCCATTGATTTTGTTGTGTTGGATATTGAATGCAATGCATCTTGTCCCATTATATTGGGAAGACCTTTTCTTCGAACTGTTGGTGCTACCATTGATATGAAGGAAGGTAATATTAAATATCAATTTCCTCTCAAGGAAGGTATGGAACACTTCCCTAGAAAGAGAATGAAGATACCTTATGATTCTATCATTAGAACAAATTATGATGTCGATGCTTCATCTCTTGATAATACTTGATTCACACTTTCTGCGCCTAGCTGAAAGGCGTTAAAGAAAAGCGCTTATGGGAGACAACCCATTATTTTACTACAGCACTTTTGTTTTATATTTGAGTCTTGGAAGTTGTTACTACTGTAGCAACCTCTCCTTATCTTTATTTTATTGCATTGTTGTGCCAAGTAAGGTCTTTGATAGCAATGTTGATACTAGATTTGGATTACTGCTCAGAAACTGATTTCTTACTGTCACGAAATTGAGCAGCCCCGTCTGTATATAACTCATAAAATTCTGCAAATTTACGTGCGTGATCCTCAGATATGTACGCAACTTTCATTCAATTTGAGCATTTTCATCTGAGCAAGTTAAGTTCCCCTGCAAAATTCGTCTTTACGGACTGTTCTGTTTTGACAGATTCTGCCTTTTATTTCGCATTGCCTGTTTTGCTATGTTTGATGGATTTCTTTGTTCCATTAACTTTCAGTAGCTTTGTGCAATGTCCAGAAGTGTTAAGAATGATTATGTCACCTCTGAATATATGAATTTTCAATTATGCACTAACCCTCTAATGAGTTTGTTTCGATTTTGGTGTGGAGGAAGTTTTCAAGGGTCAAGAGAGGAGGATGATACAATATGATCAAGAAGAGTGAAAAGTCTAAACTTGGGGATGCCCCGGTGGTTCATCCCTGCATATTTCAAGAAGACTCAAGCATCTAAGCTTGGGGATGCCCAAGGCATCCCCTTCTTCATCGACAACATTATCAGTTCCTCTAGTGAAACTATATTTTTATTCAGTCACATCTTATGTGCTTTACTTGGAGCGTCTGTTTGCTTTTATTTTTGTTTTGTTTGAATAAATTTGGATCCCACAATCCTTTATATTGGAGATATTACGCTCCGCTTTTTCATATGGAACACTTGTGTTCTTAATTATGCTTTAATGTTCATGGCAAAGGTGAAAACTGCTTTGTTCATTGTTATATGGTTGGAAACGGAAAATGCCGCATGTGGTAAATGGTATAATGTCTTGAATAATGTGATACTTGGCAATTGTTGTGCTCATATAGATCATGTTTAAGCTCTTGCATCATGTACTTTGCACCTATTAATGAAGAATACATAGAGCTGGTTAAAATTTGGTTTGCATGATTGGTCTCTCTAAGTCTAGATATTTTCTGGTTGAGGTGTTTGAACAACAAGGAGACGATGTAAAGTCTTATAATGCTTACAATATGTTCATATGTGAGTCTTGCTGCACCATTTCATACTTGAGTTTGCTTCAAACAACCTTGCTAGCCTAGCCTTGTATTGAGAGGGATTCTTCTCGTGCATCCAAATCCTTGAGCCAAAAACTATGCCATTTGTGTCCACCATACCTACCTACCACATGGTATTTCTCTGCCATTCCAAAGTATATTACTTGAGTGCTACCTTTAAAACTTCTATTCTTTGCCTTTACAATACATAGCTCATGGGAAAATAGCCTTAAAAACTATTGTGGTGAAGAATATGTACTTATGTATCTTATTTCTTAATAAGTTGCTTGTTGAGCGGTAACCATGTTTCTGGGGACGCCATCAACTTTTACCTTTGTTGAATATCATGTGAGTTGCTATGCATGTTCGTCTTGTCTGAAGTAAGGGCGGTTTTCATGATCAAATGGTTTGAGTATGCATATTGTTAGAGAAGAACATTGGGCCGCTAACTAAAGCCATGAATCATGGTGGAAGTTTCAGTTTGGACACAAAACCTCAATCTCTTATGAGAATATTACCTGTTGTTGAATGCTTAAGCATTAAAAGAGGAGTCCATTATCTGTTGTCTATGTTGTCCCGGTATGGGTATCTAAGTTGAGAATGATCAAAAGCGAGAAATCCAATGCGAACCTTCTCCTTAGACCCTTGTACGGGCGGCATAGAGGTACCCCTTTGTGACACTTGGTTGAAACATATGTTATGCAATGATAATCCGTGTTAATCCAAGCTAATTAGGACAAGGTGTGGGCACTGTTAGTATACTATGCACGAGGCTTGCAACTTATAGGATATCTTATACATAACACATATGATTTATTACTACCGTTGACAAAATTGTTTCTTGTTTTCAAAATGAAAAGCTCTAGCACAAAAATAGTAATCCATGCTTCCCTCTGCGAAGGGCCATTCTTCTACTTATTGTTGAGTCAGTTTACCTATTCTTTCTATCTTAGAAGCAAACACTTGTGTAAACTGTGTGCATTGATTCTTACATGTTTACCTATTGCACTTGTTATATTACTTAGTGTTGACAATTATCCATGAGATATACATGTTGAAGTTGAAAGCAGCCGCTGAAACTTATATCTTCCTTTGTGTTGTTTCAAAGCTTTCTACTAAGAATTTATTACTTATGAGTTAACTGTTATGCAAGTCTTATTGATGCTTGTATTGAAAGTATTATTCATGAAAAGTCTTTGCTATATGATTCAATTGTTTACTCATTATCTTCATCATTGCTTCGAATCGCTGCATTCATCTCATGTGCTTTACAATAGTATTGATCAAAATTATGATAGCATGTCACTTCAGAAATTATCATTGTTATCGTTTACCTACTCGAGGCGAGTAGGAACTAAGCTTGGGGATGCTTGATACGTCTCAAACGTATCTATAATTTCTTATGTTCCATGCTACTTTTATGATGATACTCACATGTTTTATACACATTATATGTCATTATTATGCATTTTCCGGCACTAACCTATTGACGAGATGCCGAAGAGCCATTGTTTTTCGCTGTTTTTGGTTTCAGAAATCCTAGTAAGGAAATATCTCGGAATTGGACGAAATCAACGCCCAGGGTCCTATTTTTCCACGAAGCTTCCAAGAGGAAAGGAAGTGGGGCCACGGGGCGCCGCCACACTAGGGCGGCGCGGCCTAGGGGGACCGCGGCCCTAGCGTGTGGGGCCCCATGACTCCTCCGACTCGCCTTTCGCCTACTTAAAGCCTTCGTCGCGAAACCCTCCGTACCGAGAGCCACGATACGGAAAACCTTCCAGAGACGCCGCCGCCGCCAATCCCATCTTGGGGGATTCAGGAGATCGCCCGCACCCTGCCGGAGAGGGAATCATCTCCGGAGGACTCTTCATCGCCATGATCGCCTCCGGATCGATGTGTGAGTAGTTCACCCCTGGACTATGGGTCCATAGAAGTAGCTAGATGGTTGTCTTCTCCTCATTGTGCTATCATGTTAGATCTTGTGAGCTGCCTATCATGATCAATATCATCTATTTGTAATCCTACATGTTGTGTTTGTTGGGATCCGATGAATATTGAATACTATGTCAAGTTGATTATCAATCTATCATATGTGTTGTTTATGTTCTTGCATGCTCTCCGTTGCTAGTAGAGGCCCTGGCCAAGTTGATACTTGTAACTCAAGAGGGAGTATTTATGCTCGATAGTGGGTTCATGCCTCCATTAAATCTGGGACAGTGACAGGAAGTTCTAAGGTTGTGGATGTGCTGTTGCCACTAGGGATAAAACATCGATGCTTTGTCTAAGGATATTTGTGTTGATTACATTACGCACCATACTTAATGCAATTGTCTGTTGCTTGCAACTTAATACCGGAAGGGGTTCGGATGATAACCTGAAAGTGGACTTTTTAGGCATAGATGCATGTTGGATAGCGGTCTATGTACTTTGTCGTAATGCCCTGATTAAATCTCATAGTACTCATCATGATATTTGTATGTGCATTGTTATGCCTTCTTTATTTGTCAATTGCCCAACTCGTAATTTGTTCACCCAACATGCTATTTATCTTATGGGAGAGACACCACTAGTGAACTGTGGACCCGGTCCTATTCTTTACATCTGAAATACAATCTGCAATTTCTTCTTTCCTCAACACTTCATCATTCCACACAATCGGTTAATCCTTTTTTGTTTGGCCGGTGAGATTGATGATGACCCACAAGTATAGGGGGTGTATCGTAGTATCTTCGATAAGTAAGAATGTCGATCCCAACGAGGAGCAAGGTGTTGACAAGCAGTTTGATGAAGGATTCACGTAAATGCTCACACAAGTATTCAAGGGGTTTTGATGTAACAGATGAATAAAGTACGAGTAAGTAAAGTGCGAGAGAAATAATTGCAGCGAGTGGCCCAATCCTTTTTAGCACAAAGGACAAGCGGTTTGTTTACTTATAATGACCAAACGTTCTTGAGGACACACGGGGATTTTAGTCTAGTGCTTTCGCTTCATACGGCTAATTAATCTTCATTGTTTTGATAAGTGTTGTGTGGGTGAACCTATGCTAATGCACCGCCCTTCCTAGGACTAATACATACTTGTGATTATACCCCTTGCAAGCATCCGCAACTACAAGAAAGTAATTAAGATAAATCTAACCACAGCCTTAAACTCTGAGATCCTGCGATCCCTCTTGCATCGATATACCAACGGGGGCTCAGGTTTCTGTCACTCCGGCAACCCCGCAATTAGCAACCGAATACAAGATGCACTCCCCTAGGCCCATAAATGGTGAAGTATCGTGTAGTCGACGTTCACACGACACCACTAGAAGAATGACACCACAACTTAAATATCATAACATTGAATATTACTCAACCATAGTTCACTACTAACATTTAGACTTCACCCATGTCCTCAAGAACTAAACGAACTACTCACGAGACATCATATGGAATATGATCAGAGGTGATATGATGATGAATAACAATCTGAACATAAACCTTGGTTCAATGGTTTCACTCAATAGCATCAATAACAAGTAGAAATCAACACCGGGAGAGTTTCCCCTATCAAACAATCAAGATCCAACCCAAATCGTTACAACGGTGACGAGGTGCAGCGGTGGTGATGGCGGTGTAGATGGTGGAGATGATGATGATGATGATGGAGATGATGTCCAGCTCGATGACGATGACGATGGCGTCGATTTCCCCCTCCGGGAGGGAATTTCCCCGGCGGATTCCTGCCCGCCGGAGAGCTCTTTTTCTCTGGTGTTCTCCGCCCGCAGAGGCGGCTGTGTCTCTTCGCGACGTACCCTCCGTGGCTTAGGTTTTCGGGACGAAGAAGTACGCGAAGGAGAGGCGGCCAGAGGGGCTGTGGGCCCCTCCCCACAAGGCGGCGCGGCCAGGGCTGGCCCGCGCCGGCCTATGGGGGGCCATGGTGGCTCCTCCTTTGGCTCCCTTCGTCTCTGGGAAAATAGGAATTTACGTGTAATTTCCTTCCACATTGATCTTCCGAAATATTGCATTCTGACGGTGCTTTTTCCAGAAGAATCCTGGCTCCGGCGCTTGATCCTCCAATAATGATGAAACATGCAAAATAGATGAAATAACATAAGTATTATGTCTAAACATGAAATATATCAATGAATAACAGCAAATTATGATACAAAATAGTGATGCAAATTGGACGTATCAACTCCCCCAAGCTTAGACCTCGCTTGTCCCCAAGCGAAACTGAGCTCAATAAACAAGACCACATGTTTATGGAGTGAGGAGTCGATAAATAAAATACGGACAAGAAGCATCATATTGATTCACACAAGACATTCTAGTAAACATTCTCTTCATATTACTCAACTTGAAATAAGTAAAGAGAAATCACAAGTAAAGGTGCATAGGAAATCATAAATGGTTATGGCAAACTTTGTTCTTGGTCAGAGAACTACTAACGGATTGTACTTATCTTCTAAGCAAAGCTTTCATATTAGAATTTATATAGCAGGGCTTTCATTCTCAATCATAACAATCTCCTCATAATCATTGATAACTTTCAAAGTCATATTCATTCAGATAAAATTTGTACTAAACAAGAAAGTATAAAGGACATGATTAGCTCAATCATAGCATAAATGGTTGGTTCACAACAACTCAATTGCTTGCTTAAGACAGAGGGAAATAGGTTTACTGACTCAACATAAAAGTAAAAGATAGGCCCTTCGCAGAGGGAAGCAGGGATTAAATCATGTGCTAGAGCTTTTCAAGTTTTGAAATCATATAAAGAGCATAAAAGTAAGATTTTGAGCGGTGTTTGTTGTTGTCAACGAATGGTAGCGGGCACTCTAACCCCCTTGCCAAACGAACCTTCAAAGAGCGGCTCCCATGAGGGACGGCATCTCTACCAGCAAGGTAGATCATCCCCCTTCTCTTTTGTTTACACATGTATTTTAGTTTTATTATGGATGACACTCCCCCAACCTTGGCTTTCTCAATCCATGGCTAACCGAATCCTCGGGTGCCTTCCAACATTCACATACCATGGAGGAGTGTCTATTGCAAAATTAAGTTGCTTACTGATAAATCGGGCAAAACATGTGAAGAGAATTATTAATGAAAGTTGTTAATTGGGGCTGGGAACCCCGTTGCCAGCTCTTATTGCAAAATTATTGGATAAGCGGATGTGCCGCTAGTCCATTGGTGAAAGTCCGCCCAACAAGATTGAAAGATAAAACACCACATACTTCCTCATGAGCTATAAAACATTGACACAAATAAGGAGTAATATAGTTTGAATTATTTAAAGGTAGCACATGAAGTATTTACTTGGAGTGGCGCAAAATACCACATAGTAGGTAGATATGGTGGACACAAATGGCATGGGTTTGGTCTAAGGTTATGGATGTATGAGAAGCATTCCCTCTCAATACAGGTCTTTGGCTAGCAAAGTTTGATAGCAAGCATAAAGGTTGAGGGAAACAAACAAATATACATATGATAGAAACAATCATGCATCTTTCTCATAAGCACAAGCAATTTTAACTTCAGAATACTAAACTCATTAGCATGAGATAATAGAGTAATATATCTAAATGTATTTCTCTCTTCTATTTAAACATCAAGATGTTGTTGCTATTGACCAATGCTAAGTTTGCCAAAACCAAATAGATTTACTTAATGCTCCCAAAGTGATATCAATACTAATGTCAAGAGTAATCATATAATGGAGATTGCAAACTAAAATAAGGTGTGCAAAAAGTAAATGATAAGACTTCTCATTAATATTCCATAACGATAACTCACACCAACGGATACATAGATAACCAACTAAGAGAGATACTTCCACATTGCAAACTATTCCATATGATAACTTCCCTACTCATGATATGACACTACTTGATAGTAAAAGATAAAGGTAGTGATGATGTGATACCGCGGCACTCCCCAAGCTTGGAACAAACCAAGGGGATGCCAATACCGATGATGAATTACTCCTTCGGTGGTGATGGTGATGGATTCTTCTCGACAAGCTTCTTAACAAGCTCCTTTAAATCCTCAATCTCATAGGTGAGGTTGCGAATCAGCTCCGAGTTGTGCTCAACGCGGCTCATAATCATGTCAGGTGGCGAGTCCCAACTCCTAGAGTTGTTTCCCCATCCTTCAGCTTCAGATTTCATCTCTCCTGCAATGTTAGAACGATCTATATCCCAACCACTTGGCAACACTACCTTGGGGGTCCTTTCAGTTTGACGATTGTAGATTAGATTGCGGAAAGGGTGGTAATTGCCTGGAGAAGATGTCCTTGGAGCTAAGAAGCGACGTGGAACTGCTCCTCCGGTAGCGATTCGTGCACTTCTCTTGGTGTTGGATGGATTTGATATCACGCCAATGCTTGCAATGGTGGCACGCTGGTGTACTCGCGGAACCTCCTCCACTTCTTCTTCATCCTCGCTCGCGACTTCTTCCTTCAATTCAGGGTCTTGAATATCTTCCTCCAAAGGTCCCTTGTCCTTGTTGTTGGAGACCATGGTGCTTCTAGATCAAAACAAATCTGGCAGAAAACAGCTCGAAACAAAACACGACGAGAAAACGATATACGGACCTCTGGAGATCCGGGGATTATATAGCAAATATTTTTACAACAAAAGGAAGGTTCCAGGCCGAAAACGAGTGGAAACGGGACGCCGAGGCGGTGTCCTCATAGGGCGGCGCGGCCAGCTGGGGCCCGCGCGGCCTATGGGGGCACGCCCTCGTGCGTCTCCTCCACTCCGTTTCGATCTCGTAATTTTTCATATTTTCCAAAAACAGCAGAAATATTGTTCGGAAAGCTAAACGCGGACTTTTTATTACTAAAACTGTTACCTATTCAAAGTCGGACTCTGCAGAACTGTCAATTTGATCTTTGATGAAAGCTTCCGGAGTTATCACTTGGATAATATCAATATCTTCATTATAAGAATCTCCAGAAATATAATGCTTGAGTCTTTGTCCATTCACTACTTGTGTGGCGTTACCTTCCAAAGAGCTAATTTTTATTGCTCCTGAACGGTATACTTCCTCAATAACATATGGTCCTTCCCATTTTGAGAGTAATTTCCCTGCAAAGAATCTAAGACGAGACCGATACAATAGGACTTTGTCCCCAACATTAAATTCTCTTTTAATAATTCTTCTATCATGCCACTTCTTAACTTTCTCCTTAAAAAGTTTAGCATTTTCATAAGCTTCACTTCTCCATTCATCTAAAGAACTCAATTGTAGCAACCTCTTCTTACCGGCAAGTTTAAAATCTTTATTAAGTTCTCTTACAGCCCAATAAGCTTTGTGCTCTAGTTCTAAAGGTAAATGACAAGCTTTTCCATAAACCATTTTATAAGGAGACATTCCCATAGGATTTTTATAAGCAGTTCTATAAGCCCACAATGCTTCCTTCAATTTGCTAGCCCAATTTTTTCTAGATTTATTAACAGTCTTTCCCAAAATAGATTTAATCTCTCTATTTGATAATTCTACTTGACCACTAGTTTGAGGGTGATAAGCGGAAGCAATTCTATGATTAATACCATACTTAGCAAGAGTTTTTCTAAAACCTCCATGAATAAAATGAGAACCTCCATCAGTCATAATATATCTAGGTACTCCAAATCTAGGAAAAATAATATCTAAAAGCATTTTTAAAGAGGTCTCACCATCAGCACTTTTTGTGGGTATAGCTTCTACCCATTTAGTAACATAATCAACCGACAAGTATATGAGTGTTACCTTCTGAAGAAGGGAAAGGACCCATGAAGTCGAATCCCCAACAATCGAATGGTTCAATAACAAGAGTATAATTCATAGGCATTTCATTGCGTCTAGAGATATTACCAACTCTTTGACATTCATCACAAGATAAGATAAACTTCCTTGCATCTTTGAAAAGTGTTGGCCAATAAAAACCTGATTGTAGAACCTTTTGCGCGGTTCTATCTCCAGCGTGATGTCCTCCATAAACACTACCATGGCATTTACTCAATATCTCTTGTTGTTCATATTCTGGAACACATCTTCGCATAATACCATCTACTCCTTCTTTATATAAGTGTGGGTCATCCCAAAAATAATGCCTCAAGTCATAAAAGAATTTCCTCCTTTGCTGAGCTGAAAAGGTTGGAGGCAAGTACTTGGATACAATAAAGTTAGCATAATCGGCATACCAAGGGCTATCTCGCGAGTTCACCTTTATTACAGCCAATTGTTCATTTGGAAAACTATCATTAACAGGAACAGGATCATAAGCAATATTTTCCAATCTAGACAAATTATCAGCAACAGGATTATCAGCACCTTTCCTATCTATAATATGTAAATCAAATTCTTGCAAAAGAAGTACCCATCTAATAAGCCTTGGCTTAGCATCTTTCTTTGTCATAAGGTATCTAATTGCAGCATGATCAGTATGAATCGTGACTTTTGAATCAACAATATAGGATCTAAACTTGTCACAAGCAAAGACTACAGCTAACAATTCCTTTTCAGTTGTAGCATAATTTCTTTGAGCAGCATCAAGAGTCTTACTAGCATAATGAATAACATTTAATTTTTTATCTACTCGTTGTCCAAGAACAGCGCCTACAGCAAAATCACTAGCATCACACATAATTTCAAAAGGCAAATTCCAATCAGGAGGTTCAACTACAGGAGCAGTTGTTAAGGCTTTCTTTAGAGTTTCAAAAGCTTCCTTACAATCATCATCAAAAACAAAAGGTACATCTTTTTGAAGAAGATTAGTAAGAGGCTTTGAAATCTTGGAGAAATCTTTAATAAATCTCCTATAAAACCCAGCATGACCAAGAACACTACGAATACCTTTAACATCCCTCGGATAGGGCATCTTCTCAATTGCTTCAACTTTAGCTCTATCAACTTCAATACCTCTCTCGGAAATTTTATGTCCCAATACAATTCCTTCATTAACCATAAAGTGGCATTTCTCCCAATTAAGAACAAGGTTAGTTTCTTCACATCTCTGCAAAACTTTATCGAGGTTTCGCAAGCAATTATCAAAAGAATTCCCATAGACAGAAAAATCATCCATGAACACCTCTACAATACTCTCGCAAAAGCCATGAAAAATAGCAGACATGCATCTTTGAAAAGTAGCAGGAGCATTACATAAACCAAAAGGCATACGCCTATAAGCATAAGTTCCATAAGGACAAGTGAAAGTGGTTTTCTCTTGATCTTTAGTTTTAACAGCAATTTGTGAAAACCCAGAATAACCATCAAGAAAGCAAAAGTGAGTATTTTTAGACAACCTTTCTAACATTTGATCAATAAATGGTAAAGGGTAATGATCTTTCTTAGTAACTTTATTAACTTTTCGAAAATCAATGCACATTCTATACCCTACAACTACTCTTTGAGGGATGAGCTCATCATTATCATTAGGCACAACAGTCATTCCTCCTTTCTTAGGAACACAATGCATAGGACTAACCCATCTACTATCAGCAATAGGATATATAATACCTGCTTCAAGAAGTTTTAATACCTCATTCCTTACCACCTCCTTCATTTTCGGAATTAGACGACGTTGATGTTCAACAACAGGCTTTGCATCATCTTCCATATTGATAGCATGTTGGCAAATAGAGGGAGAAATCCCCTTCAAATCATCAAGAGTGTAGCCAATAGCTCCTCGGTGTTTCTTCAATATTTCCAATAACCTTTCTTCCTCAATCTCTGAAAGCTTAGAACTAATAATAACAGGATATATTTTCTTATCATCAATATGAGCATATTTAAGATTATCAGGCAATGGTTTTAAATCGAAAACAGGATCTTCCTTTGGTGGTGGTGTTGTACCTAAATCTTCAACTGGCAAGTCATGTTTAAGGATAGGTTGACGAAGGAAAATTTCATCAAGTTCATTTCTTTCTTCCCTAAAGACTTCACTCTCACTATTCTCCAAATGTTGTTGCAAAGGATTAGTAGGAGCAAGAGCAATAGACGCACACTGTTCAACTCTAAAATCATTATTAGGCAAATCAGCTTTATAAGGAGTTTTGGCAAATTTAGAGAAATTAAACTCATAAGATTCACCAGCAAATTTAGTAACAATCTTTTCCTTCTTGCAATCTATAACAGCTCCACAAGTATTTAGAAATGGTCTACCAAAAATAATAGGACAATACTTACTAGCAGCAGAACCAAGTACCAAAAAGTCAGCAGGATATTTAATCTTACCACATAAAACTTCCACATCTCGAACAATACCAATTGGAGAGATAGTTTCTCTATTAGCAAGCCGAATAACCACATCAATATCTTCAAGTTCACAAGAACCAATTTCATGCATGATCTCCGTATAAAGCTCATAAGGAATAGCGCTAATACTTGCACCAATGTCACATAAACCATAATAACAATGATCACCAATTCTAACAGATAGCATAGGAACACTAGCTTGCTTGGACTTATTAGGATGTGAAACAATATTAGAAGCATCTTCACAGAAAATAATATAACCATCTTCCACATTTTCAGTCACAAGATCTTTAACTATTGCAACAGCAGGTTCAACCTTAATTTGTTCTTCAGGTTCTATAGGTTTCTTTTCACTTTTATTAACCGCACTAGATAACAGAGTACTCTTTCATTTTAGCAGGAAAAGGAGTTTTTTCAATATAAGCTTCAGGAATAACATGATCAACAGTTTCAATCACTACACATTTGTTTACAGATGAATCAATTTTATCTTTATACGGTTCATGATACTTATCAAAATTCTTCTTAGGCAATTCATAATGAGAGGCAAAAGCTTTGTAAAGATTTGCAACAACTTGGGAATCAAGACCATAAGTAGCACTCATATTACGAAATTTATCAGTATCCATAAAAGCTTCAATGCATTTATAATCAAAGATTATACCTGACTCTCTATCTTTGTCGTTCTCCCATCCTTCAGTATTCTCCTGGATCCGATCAAGAAGGTCCCTTTTAAACTCTTCTTTGTTGCGTGTAAATGATCCAGAACAAGAAGTATCCAGCAAGGTCTTGTCTTGAAAAGAAAGTCTTGCATAGAAATTATCAATAATAACATTACCAGGAAGCTCATGAATGGGGCATTTGAGCATTAAAGACTTCAATCTCCCCCAAGCTTGGGCAATACTCTCTCCATCATGAGGCCAGAAATTATATATGCGGTTCCGATCCTTGTGAATTTCACTTGGAGGATAGAATTTGGAATAAAATAAAGGCACAATGTCCTCCCAATCAAGAGAATCCCTATTCTTCAGCAATTTATACCAATGCGCCGCTTTACCAGACAGCGATATAGAGAATAGTTTCTTTCTAACTTCATCCATAGAAATACCTGCACATTTGAATAACCCGCATAATTCATGTAAAAACAGTAAATGATCACTAGGATGAACAGTTCCATCCCCTTCATAGCGGTTATCCATAACACGTTCAATAATTTTCATAGGTATTTTATACGATATTACTTCCTCACCTGGCGCTTCATCCACTATCGTTGCAGTAGTAGTAGATTTCCCAAATAGAAATTGAAGAGAAGATCTCTCCATAATGACTTATAGCAGCAGGCAGAAATAAAATCAGCACAAGCAGTAAAGGTTTTCCTTACCAATTCCACTTACCAATAGCGCTTCACTCCCCGGCAACGGCGCCAGAAAATATTCTTGATGACCCACAAGTATAGGGGGTGTATCGTAGTATCTTCGATAAGTAAGAATGTCGATCCCAACGAGAAGCAGAAGGTGTTGACAAGCAGTTTCGATGAAGGATTCACTGTAAATGCTCACAGACAAGTATTCAAGGGGTTTTTATGTAACAGATGAATAAAGTACGAGTAAGTAAAGTGCGAGAGAAATAATTGCAGCGAGTGGCCCAATCCTTTTAGCACAAAGGACAAGCCGGTTTGTTTACTTATAATGACCAAACGTTCTTGAGGACACACGGGGATTTTAGTCTAGTGCTTTCGCTTCATACAGCTAATTAATCTTCATTGTTTTGATAAGTGTTGTGTGGGTGAACCTATGCTAATGCACCGCCCTTCCTAGGACTAATACATACTTGTGATTATACCCCTTGCAAGCATCCGCAACTACAAGAAAGTAATTAAGATAAATCTAACCACAGCCTTAAACTCTGAGATCTGCGATCCCTCTTGCATCGATATACCAACGGGGGCTCAGGTTTCTGTCACTCCGGCAACCCCGCAATTAGCAATCGAATACAAGATGCACTCCCCTAGGCCCATAAATGGTGAAGTATCGTGTAGTCGATGTTCACACGACACCACTAGAAGAATGACACCACAACTTAAATATCATAACATTGAATATTACTCAACCATAGTTCACTACTAACATTTAGACTTCACCCATGTCCTCAAGAACTAAACGAACTACTCACGAGACATCATATGGAATATGATCAGAGGTGATATGATGATGAATAACAATCTGAACATAAACCTTGGTTCAATGGTTTCACTCAATAGCATCAATAACAAGTAGAAATCAACACCGGGAGAGTTTCCCTATCAAACAATCAAGATCCAACCCAAATCGTTACAGTGACGTGCAGCGGTGGTGATGCATGTAGATGTGGAGATGATGATGACGATGATGGAGATGATGTACAGCTCGATGACGATGACGATGGCGTTGATTTCCCCCTCCGGGAGGGAATTTCCCGGCGGATTCCTGCCCGCCGGAGAGCTCTTTCTCTCTGGTGTTCTCCGCCCGCAGAGGCTGTGACTCTTCGCGACGTACCCTCCGTGGCTTAGGTTTTCGGACGAAGAAGTACGCGAAGGAGAGGCGGCCGAGGGGGCTGTGGGCCCTCCCCACAAGGCGCGCGGCCAGGCCTGGGCCCGCGCGGCCTATGGGGGGCCCATGGTGGCTCCTCCCGGCTCCTCCTTTTGGCTCCCTTCGTCTTCTGGAAAAATAGAAATTTACGTGTAATTTCCTTCCACAGTTGATCTTCCGAAATATTGCATTCTGACGGTGCTTTTTCCAGCAGAATCCTGGCTCCGGCGCTTGATCCTCCAATAATGATGAAACATGCAAAATAGATGAAATAACATAAGTATTATGTCTAAACATGAAATATATCAATGAATAACAGCAAATTATGATACAAAATAGTGATGCAAATTGGACGTATCAATTGACAACCTCACTGTTACGTTGGGGCAAAGTACTTTGATTATGTTGTGCAGGTTCCACGTTGGCGCCGGAATCCCTGGTGTTGCGCCGCACTACACTTCGCCGCCATCAACCTTCAACGTGCTTCTTGGCTCCTCCTGGTTCGATAAACCTTGGTTTCTTTCTGAGGGAAAACTTGCTACTGTCTGCATCACACCTTCCTCTTGGGGTTCCCAACGGAAGTGTGTTAATTGCACGCATCAGAGATCTCCCGCCACGATGCTGGGCGGGAAACTCTCCTGCCATGACGCCGCGCGGGAGGATTCCCGCCTCGCCGCCGGTCTATATTATCCTTTCTTCCCCGCCTTTCACTTCAGTAGTGCAAAAATCTAAATCCCCAATGTTCGATGCGTGGGAGGAGGCGGCGCTAGAGGCGACCGTAGAAGTCGTGGGAGAGGACCCGCAGCTCGCAGAGAATGAGGCGTGGCAGGAGCGGCGCTAGCGGCGACCGTAGAAGCATTTGCCGCGAACGAGCGGCAAATACTGGAGGCGGGGCGACGTCACGGGAGGCGGAGCGGCAGCACCGGTGGGAGGTGCGCCGCCAGCAGGGGTGGGAGCAGCTTGCGCTGAGGCGGGAGATGCGGAAGGAGCAGCAGCGTCAGGATGAAGTCTACGAGCGGCGGCGCTTGGCGGAGATGTAGCTGCGGCTACGAGGAGGTGAAGCACCATCGGCGGCAGGAGGAGCTGGAGCAGCAGCTGAGTCAGGAGGCGGCGGCCGCGGATAGAGCGGCCTACTTGACGTTCGTGGCGGAGCGAGCAATGGGTGATCGAAGACAGAGGAGCAGCAAAGAGAGCATCAGAGAGAGCAGCGGGCGATCGTCCACCTCCATAGAGCCGGGTGGACAGTAGGTAGTAGATTAGAGATGAAGCAGGCTTCACATGTCATCCGGGATCGAAGAGTGAATAATGTTTTACTCGGATTTGACCTAAAATATTATTTATTCATCGATCCTGAATGACATGAAAATAAAACTATAAGAAAATGTTTAGTTTGTCTTAAAAAAATTCCAATCGGGATAGCATGTTTGGGGGCGCTGGTGTGGGCACAACACTCTAAATAGAGGATGCAGTTCCGGCGTCCCCCATACGGCTCTGCCAGCGTCGCTGCCGACGCCTATTTGGGAGGCACCAGTGGAGATGCTCTAACATCGTAGAAGTCCTTTTGAGAATCAATTATTGTGTCATATGTTATTATCAGCAAGAGAAATATACAACGCATCATCTGGTATATCAGCACTCCAAAAAGTGCAGTTCTCCACAAATTTGTAATGCTTTCAGACCAATAGACATTAGAGCATCGTAGTGAACGTGATAGACATCACTGAATGCCCAAGTTTCACCTACAATAGCATGGCTAAGAGAAGAATACTGATGACTTCAGCTCCATGATTCAGCACCAAGAACACTATCATCTGGGTAACAGTTTACTAATGAAATATTATCATGTCACACTGGAAATAACAACACAGAATCAAAAATCCACAAACTGTTGAATTATTAGGCAATTTCCGAGTGAGATTAATTACCGAAAGCAACATTACAGATGCACAAGCATACTTAACCATACACATCAGACTAAGCACATGCATCAGATCTGAACATGGAACAAGTAACAGTGCAAAGTAGGAGAGGAAAAGCACGTACATCGCGATCGGGAAGGTCGCAACAGCAGCACCACCATGGGAATAGCTAATGTCGCCCATGGTGTCGTCGAAATCGTCGAGGAAGCAGTCGAACCGGCGAAGAAGAGCACGAACAGCAGCGAGCAGTCGCGCCGAGATGCTCTCCAAAAACCTTATCGCCCGTCTCCCGGTGCAGGATCTCAACGGACGGGGTTTCGGAGGCCCGCTCTCCCGGACGGCTGTGCACGCAGCCGCTGGGATGGGGAAGACTAGAGAGTAGCGCAGCAAAAGGAACTTCTTTGTGAGGGAGGCAGACTAGAGAGTTCTGGACGTTTTTGACTCCAGATCTAATCCGTCTCCTGGTATAGCCTGGGAGGAGAGCCGACCGCGTTGACACGCGTAGCAAGCCAGGGACACGCGACGATCATGCACATGCAGGTTCGACACGTACCCAACTCATTTGGTGCACCAAGCAAAAATTTAAGCTTCCTTGAGTGTGTCTCGAACTCGAACTCGAGTCACGAAACGCGACGTGCGTGCGTGATGAGGCGAGGGGGGGCGGGCGGAGGAGGAGAAGTGCGCGAGGGCTCCTTCTATTCTCACTCACTTGGAAGGACTAGAACAACAACCCTTATATATCACTCCAACTCACTCCCAACTAGCAATGTGGGACTAAACTTTGTCCCCCATGGCTGTCCCAAGCTGCCAACGTGATGAGCCTTGAGATTTCAGGAATTGTAGACTACATGGGCAGACTTACTGGGCTGCAGCCCATCTACATTTAACAATCCCCCACCAGATCTCATATGCACATCAGATGACACATTAGTTCCATTCACTGTTTAATATACCTGCACTTCAGTGGAGACTGTTAAGTTGAACTTCCACCTAGACAAGGAGCTACGCTTGACTACAACTGAACAATGGACTATGCCTTGAATTGTCAGTCTTTGTGCAGCAAGTTTCACTCAATGTCGGCACGGTACTAGGCTACCATAGCCTTCCCCTCGGGTGGAGCTTATAAGTCATACTCCTCGGCCCTTCATGAGCTTACTAGAGATTCACCCAAATCTCCCACACTATGACCAGTAGTGTCACTCGTATAGGTGTGTTCTTCAAAGATCGCCCTGTAGGACAGCGTCTTCGCTCATCAAGAGCCGCTCAGAACACATTAAGACATTGTCAACCTGCCTTACAGTAACTATGAGAGAATTGCATCTGCAGCGGAGTGGGAGTATTAAATTTTCTCTCAACTCAGTTACTCCGGTTTGTTTTCCCAGGTCCTACTTCACGGAATTTCCGATTACATAGGTTGGGTTACCCCCTCGGCAACTCAAGTGGGTCTCAAACCCATCTCCCTTGATGCAAGGTCTATCATGTTTCTTGATAGTCCTTTTGTGAAAGGATCTGCCAGATTTTTAGCACTTTGGACATAATCCAATGCTATCACTCCGGAGTTCTTCAGTTTTCTGACAGACTTCAATCTCCTCTTGATATGTTTGGAACTTTTCATATTATCCTTAGAACTTTTCACTTTGATAATCACAGTTTGATTATCACAGTTCATGAGGATGGCCGGTATTGGTTTTTCAACCATAGGCAAGTCCATCAAGAGCTCACGAAGCCATTCCGCTTCGACAGTAGCTGTATCTAATGTTGTGAGTTCTGCTTCCATAGTTGACCTCGTTAAGATGGTCTTCTTGCAAGACTTCCAGGAAACAGCGCCACCACCAAGAGTGAAAACATATCCACTTGTGGCCTTCATCTTAGCATCTGAAATCCAATTAGAATCACTATACCCTTCAAGTCCTCTTGGATACCCGGTATAATGAATTTCATAACTCATGGTTCCTTTTAGATAGCACATCACTCTCTCAAGAGCATGCCAATGATCATCTCCCAGGTTGGCCACAAACCGGCTAAGTTTGCATACAGCAAACGAGATATCATGCCTCGTAGCACAAGCTAAATACATGAGTGAACCAATGGTTTGAGAGTATCTCAACTGATCTCTAGTTGCCTTTTCATTCTTTCGAAGCAAGACACTAGGATCATAAGGTGTGAGAGAAGATTTGCAATCAGCATAGCCAAATCTGCTCAACACCTTCTCAACATAATGAGATTGCACAAGTGTAATCCCATTATTCTCATCTCTCAGTAACTTGATGTTTAATATAACATCAGCTTCTCCAAGATCTTTCATCTCGAAACACTGAGATAAGAAGGTTTTGACCTCCTCAATCACTTTGAGACTTGTCCCAAGAATTAGTATGTCATCCACATACAAGCATAGGACAACTCCCTCACCCCCACCATGGCGGTAGTACACACATTTGTCGGCTTCATTAACAACAAAGCCCACAGATGTCAGAGTTCTTTCAAACTTCTCATGCCATTGTTTGGGTGCTTGTTTGAGACCATACAAAGATTTCTTTAATTTACACACCTTTCTTTCTTGACCTTCTAGTACGAAACCATCAGGCTGTTCCATGTAAATTTCCTCGTCCAACTCTCCATTTAGGAAAGCCTTCTTAACGTCCATTTGATGAACAAGAAGACCATGTGAGGCAGCCAATGACAGTAGTACACGAATTGTGGTCAATCTCGCCACAGGTGAGTATGTATCGAAGAAATTAATCTTCACCTTCCTTTTGGGTATAGCCTTTGGCTACAAGCCGAGCTTTGTACTTCTCAATAGTACCATCAGCTCGAAGCTTCTTCTTAAATACCCATTTACATCCTACAGGTTTGCACCCATAAGGACGCTCAGTTAACTCCCACGTTCCATTAGCTAAGATGGAATCCATCTCGCTTTGAACCGCTTCCTTCCAGTAGTCTGCATCAGGAGATGCGAGAGCTTCTGAAATGGTAGTGGGAGTATCATCCACAAGATACACAATTAAATCATTACCAAAATTCTTTGCAGACCTTTGTCTCTTGCTCCTTGTGGGAGCTTCATTGTCATGTTCATCAGAATCTGAACTCTCATCATCAGATTCCTCATCAGACTCCATAGGAGTTTCATGTATTGGATCAGATTCCCAACTAGACATGCCACACATATCTCTCATAGAAAATATATCCTCAAAGAATGTAGCATCTCTTGATTCAAAGATGGTGCCAACATTCATGTCGTCCACTCCAGATTTCACCACAAGAAATCTATAAGCAATGCTATGGGCAGCATAGCCAAGAAAGACACAGTCCACGGTTTTTGGTCCAAGCTTTCGCTTCTTGGTGATTGGCAAATTCACTTTAGCCAAACAACCCCAAGTTCGTAGGTAGGAGAGTGTTGGTCTTTTCTTTTCCCATTCCTCATATGGGGTAATCTCTTTATTCTTGGTTGGAACACGGTTTAGGACATGACATGAAGTCAATATAGCCTCCCCCACCATTCCTTGGATAAACCCGAAACATCTAACATGGCGTTAACCAAATCTGTTAGAGTACGGTTTTTCCTTTCCGCAATCCCATTGGATTGTGGGGAATTGGGAGGCGTCCTCTCATGGATTATACCATGTTCGCACAGAATAAATTGAACTCATTAGAAAAGTATTCTCCACCACGATCGGACCGAACCCTTTTTATCTTTCTTTCAAGTTGGTTCTCAACTTCAGCCTTATAGATTTTAAAGAAATCAAGAGCCTCATCTTTAGTTTTCAGGAGATACACATAACAGTACCTAGTGGAATCATCAATCAAAGTCATGAAATATTTCTTTCCACCTCTTGTCAACTCACCATTCATATCACATAGATCTGAATGTATGAGATCTAGTGGTGCCAAGTTTCTTTCCTTCGCAGGCTTGTGAGGCTTGCGTGACTGTTTTGCTTGCACACAAGCATGGCACTTCGAGCCTTTGACAAAGGTTAATTTCGGAATTAAACTCATATCAGCAAGCCGCGACATACAACCGAAGTTAACATGACAAAGCCGTGAATGCCAAACATTAGTTTCATTAACACTAGTGCTTACATGGTTCACAACATTGTCACAGAAGTCTTCTAGAGAGAAGCGAAACATTCCCTCACATTCATAGCCCTTTCCAACAAAAGTTCCATACTTAGACAGTTCAACTTTATTGGACTCAAACACCAACTTAAACCCGTCTTTCATAAGACGAGAGCCACTAACGAGATTCTTCTTGATAGAAGGGACATGCAACACGTTCTTCAGTTGCACGATCTTTGCCGAAGTAAACTTCAGATCTACCGTGCCAACACCACGAACAGTAGCATGTAACCCATTCCCCATCATTACTGAGGAACCTCGGACCTGATAAGAGGTAAACATAGAGATGTCAGCACACACATGAACATTGGCACCTATATCAACCCACCATTCTGTGGGCTGAAACACCGAAAGAACAGTAGGTAATATATTACCATACCCTGTAGTTCCTTCACCGGTGTTGCCAATGACCATGTTGACAGAATTTGAGTTCTGTCCAGCCTGACCTTTCTTTCCTTTGCGTTGTGGACAGCGATTAGCACAATGGCCCGTCTCGTCACACACCCAGCAAGGATCTTTCTTCTCCGTTTTCCCCTTCTTCTTGAAGTTGGTAGTCTGGGAGACTCCCTTGTTCTTTCCCTTGGACTTGTGGGCATTTTTCTGTACCATATTGGCAGCAGAACGTCCCTCGGTTCCTCCAGTGTGTTTGTCTTTTGCCCTCGCCTTCTCCTCAACATCCAGAGAGCCCATGATATTCTCAACAGAGAACTCATGCCTCTGATGTTTCAGAGAAGTGGCAAAGTTCCTCCATGAAGGGGGAAGCTTAGCGACAATGCATCCCGCGACAAACTTGTCCGGTAGCACACACTTGATGAGCTCAAGTTTCTTTGCCATGATCTGTATCTCATGAGCCTGTTCTACTACAGATCGGTTCTCAACCATTATGTAGTCATTGAACTGCTCCATGGCGTACAGTTCACCTCCGGCATCGGCAGCACCAAACTTAGCGTCTAGTGCATCCCACAGTTCCTTCCCATTTCGGATGTGCAGGTAAGCATCAACCAACTTGTCTCCAAGCACACTTAGAACGGCACCCACAAATATTACGGTGGCATCCCCGAACGCTTTATCCTCTTCGGGAGTAAGCGGACCTCTGAGAATACCTTCCGCAACTCGGTGCACGCCCATAGAAGTGAGCCACAAGAGGGTCTTATTCTGCCATCTCTTGAAATGAGAACCCGTAAACGGGCTCGGTTTGAGCGTAGCAGTAAAACCAGACGGTGAAAATTGCCTAAGCATATAAGGTTTTTTGATTGTTGGATTATTAGGCAATTTCCGAGTGAGATTAATTACCGAAAGCAACATTACAGATGCACAAGCATACTTAACCATACACATCATACTAAGAACATGCATCAGATCTGAACATGGAACAAGTAGCAGTGCAAAGTAGGAGAGGAAAAGCACGTACATCGCGACCGGGAAGGTCGCAGCAGCTGCACCACCATGGGAATAGCTGATGTCGCCCATGGTGTCGTCGGAGTCGTCGAGGAAGCAGTCGAACCGGCGAAGAGGAGCACGAACAGAGCGAGCATCGCGCCGAGACGCTCCCCAAAAAGCTTATCGCCCGTCTCCCGGTGCAGGATCTCAACGGACGGGGTTTCGAAGGCCTACTCTCCCGGACGGCTGTGCACGCAGCCGCCGGGATGGGGAAGACTAGAGAGTAGCGCAACCAAAGGAACTTCTTCGTGAGAGAGGCAGACTAGAGAGTTCTGGGCGTTTTTGACTCCAGATCTGATCCGTCTCCTGGTATAGCCTAGGAGGAGAGCCGACCGCGTTGACACGCGTAGGAAGCCAGGGACACGCGGTGAGCATGCACATGCAGGTTCGACACGTACCCAACTCAGTTGGTGCACCAAGCAAAAATTTAAGCTTCCTTGAGTGTGTCTCGAACTCGAGTCACGAAACGCGACGTGCGTGCGTGACGAGGCGAGGCGGGGCGGGCGGAGGAGGAGGAGTGCGCGAGGGATCCTTCTATTCTCACTCACTTGGAAGGACTAGAACAGCAGCCCTTATATACCACTTCAACTCACTCCCAACTAGCAATGTGAGACTAAACTTTGTCCCCCATGGCTGTCCCAAGCTGCCAACGTGATGGGTCTTGAGATTTCGGGAATTGTAGATTACATGGGCTGCCTTAAAGTTTAACACAAACATACAAAACTCTCACCTGCAAGCCTTAAAGTTTGTATGAGCCATCATACTTGCAAAAAAAAAACAGTTATAATTGCACATAAAAAAGTAGGAGATACCCTTAGGTTTTGATAGCAGGCATATAAATAGGGTGCAAATTCAACATAAGCAAACCAAAGGGCACATACGATTCTGAATTCTTTGGGGCTTTTGTAAGCTCCCACCAAGATTAGGCTCTTTTATAAGCCTTGTCTGGATTAGAGGCTTTCTTGGTAGCTAGCTAGTACTTCCTGCCAAATGACAACAACCAGTTGCTTTCGTCGTCTTAGGTTGCAAGTAAATGTGGAGGCTACACAACAGGGTACGTGCTGACCTAACAGAGGTTGTGTTCTTTGCTCTCCTGTCACACCATGTTTGTACTTATTAGTTGAGTAGCTAGCTTAACTATGTTTTTTTTTCGGTATAGAGCTGGCTCAACTAGCTTATATATGGAGAAAATATAATGGGGCACCAACATTTGACAGTAATCATTTACATGAAACCTTTGACCGTAATATATGGTTAAATTATGTTATCTTTCAACCATCCTTTGTGCAGTATAAACCCCAATAATGATTTCGTATTGCCGGAAAATTATGAGGTGTACGTATTTTTTCTTACTGACCAGCCAAAGAGTGCATCATTCTGCCACTAGACGCAGCAAAAACAGGAGGCTATAATCTTATCGAAAATCCACACACACCACCGCATTTTGTACGAGAACGACATCACTAGATACAGCTAATTCATCATTTGCTCGCACCATCCCAATTCCCAGACACAGGGACATGATTTGCGCTACTCCATTGTTCAGATCGCTCAGTACATTTCCTGGTGCCAGAAAGAATCTTATTGGATTTTGTTTCTTGCATCTTTCCTCTCACCATGATTCAAAATCAATTGATAATTGATGTGGCCCCGTGCCCCTATCAGAGACGGTGGGAGATTACTTAGTGCAGCTTGGTGTGGTGGTTAACATCCGGTAAGCAAGAAATTTGTACAAGAACCCTGGGTTTATGAGCAAACAAAGTCGGCTGAAAAGATATACGCCCAACTAGACGTTGATCAAGAAGTCACAAGATGCTTCTTAATTTGTGTGCGACTCCCGTTGTTTTTTCTAGGTGGTCTTTGATGGTTCAGCCAGACAGCCAGTGTCACATAGCAAGGAAACGTATAGCAGCAATTTGTGTTACGAACCACAGTTTAAGCATAGAGTCCGCTAGATAAGGAAAGGTCACGCCAACTAGCCAGCCAAAAGTACGTATGGGGCAGGTATCATAAACAAAATCTAAGGTCTGTAGCCAGTAGCAGCCAAGTAGGGCTGGTTGGCACAGTCCTAAGGATCAGTATTCAGTGAACACTAGAGGACCACATGCCATGTGCAATGGATATATACATATAGCAGATGTTTGCTCTATTCTGAAGTCTGAACTCAAGTGTGGATAGCTGCACTGCACCCAGTTGTTGTGTAGACGAGTTAGCATGTTGCTATGAGTATCAACCTATAACTTTTGCTGCTGAATACCGAGAGGCAAGCTGGAGGTACCCTAACTGACATGAACTTGTACATGGGCTCACTATGTCGAATCGGCATTAAGGAAAACAAATGTAGCTCGTTGGCGACTACAGCTAAGCTAGTTCTACTTCTATATCCTGTGAGGCTGTGAGGCTGTGATAGATCTGAACTGGTGAATGAGGATAAAAGTTAGTTTTCGATGTCGACGGCGGAGACACGGCGGAGTCACATGATCTCTGAACCAATCTTGAAGACACAGTAACTGATATTGTTCTTAAAAAAGGTAGTACTGAGAGCATCTGCACCGGTAGCCCTCAAATAGGCGCCGGCAGGGGCGCCGACACCTTCGTTTGGGGAGCGCCGGCACTGCATCCTCTATTTGGGGACGTCGTTTCCACGCCGGCGCCCCCAAAACGGCGGCCCGATAGATTTTTTGGATTAAAATAATTAGTAAATGCATAAAAAAATTCAATAAGCAATATTTTATTCCACAAACTAATACATAATTGGAAACCTGGTTTACATGAAGATATAGTTTGAAACATGGTTTTTCACAAACTAATACATAGTTTGAACCATGGTTGACACAAATATAAAAAATTAAACCTAACTAGGCCGGTCATCGCACGTTTCGTGTGTTTGCTGACAAGAAAGAACACTCGATGTCACACCCAGTCATCCAAACTGGAAAATCCAGCTGGCTAGGGTGCCCCTGTTGGTTCTTTCGAGGAAGAACATCCAAAAACATGCGAGCCGATATTCGCTGCGAAGAAACAACACTCTTCAGTCATCGTCCTCGGCGCTGTCGACGTGGCAGTTCCGGTGGCAACGCGTCTCGTCGAACACCTTGACGTTCGTGTCCCTGTCGCCGAAGTAGGAGAACACAAGTAGGAAGCCGGCTTGAAGGCTAGCTGTGGTGGCGCGCGAACTTCTCCCAGCCGATGTGGAGGTACATCTTGCCGCGCGCGTCGTAGATCGCGTCGACGATCCACCGGTAGTAGCCGCACGAATGCTCCCGCAGATGCAGCGTGCCCGGGCGGCCCTCGCCGGCGACGAAGTCGACGAAGGTGTCCGGCAGCCTATGAATGCCGCGTGGGTCGCCCTTGAGGACGTGGATGAACTCGAACAGCACGGGCCCCTCCTCGTCCATCTCCGACGATGAAGACGACGATGTGGCAGGCGACGGCGTACGTGCACCTCTGCCGCGGCCACGGCCACGACCTCGGCCTCGACCAGACATGGCGTCGTTTTGGATGGTGGCGGCTAGGGTTGGGGAGAGAGGCGCTAGGGTTTGTGTGTGAGAGGGACGATGAGAGGCGGCTCTTTTTATAGATCGGAGGGAGGCGGGGGAGCGGTGACGCTCATTAACGGCAGCACGAAGAGCAAGGCGCACACGACGGGACGGTTCGCTGCGCGTCTGCGGAAACTGCACCGCCGCTGCTCCCCAATAACTCCCGCCGCGAGGTAGGCGACGGTTAGGTTACAGTTGAATGAGCCGCTGACGTGTCGGCCCCACCACTCCCCGCTGGCGTCGACTTTTGGGTTGTGTGGCTGACAGGCGGTTCCCACGCCCAAAATTTTTAGCCCCGTGAGACGTCGGCGCGCCTGATTCGCGCCTTTGGCGAAGGGGCCGACACGGGGTTGCCGGCGATTTTATTGGGCTCCAAAATTGGCCGACGGGTTGGGACGCGCCGGTGCGAGCCCATTTTCCCTCCCGGCCCCTAAAATGTTATCGAGGCCGCTATCGGGGCACCCGGCGGAGATGCTTTGAAACAGTAGGTACAAACAAGGTACCGGAACAGTAATTGCGAGGGCATCCTTGAATCCAATGGATATGGACGGATCCACCTTTAGCTTCGGGTCTGATGGAGGTGAGCAGATCTTTACCAGTCAGAGCCCGGCCAGTTTTCAATCAAGACGGCCGCTGCAGCTTCGTGAGTCGTTTCAAAATCTCTGAAACTACACAGTTCGCTTGTAATCATAGAGGAAGACAAGCAGCGACGTGAGTCGTTTCAAAATCTCTGCGTTTACCAATGTCTACATGCTATAGTCTACCGGTTAACTGTGTGCGTGTTCATCATGGTATTGGACGAGGAGGAGATGTTTAAGGTTTACAGAAGAGAGGTCACTGACCGACCGAATGGAAAAAACATCCCTGGCTGCAGCTCAGCTCGCATGGTGTGTGGCACAGTGGCAGCCCCAAGTGGCCAAGTGTTTTTTTTTTTTGAACGAAGGGAGACGTTTCATTTCAAAGATAAGCATTACAACGCACCGACGCCCGAACGCGGTCGAAAGACGGAGAAGCACACGCGTCCACACACTTTGCAGAAAGACCCTCAGGAAAAACAAAATTACAAAGAGCATCCTGGCCAAACTGCAACCTCCAGCTATGCCGCACGCCGCCGACGAACGCCGGCGAAGAATACGGAAGAGCACCATCGCCCGAACGGGCTTTAAAAGCTGCATAGGAGGCCCGCCCAACACGAAGCCGATAAAACCTCTGTCGCCCATCAGCCGGGGATCTTCCCCATGCTCGCCGCATCCCGGATCCGGGTTGCCGGATCCGCCACCATCTCGCCGCCACCCAGAGCGAGACCAAGCGTCGCTCCTCGATCTCCAACATCGCTGCCCTTCAAAACATCTCCGCAGGATCCTCCATTCGCCGTCACCACAACGGCCTGCACGGAGCAACCCACCTCGATCCAAACCTGCACAAGCGCCTTTATCTGTGGAGGTTCCGGTACCTCCGCACATCATCGCTTCCGGCTCCGACAGTGGCGGAGCCAGAACATCAACCATGTGTAGTCATGTTAAAGTTGTGTAGTCAAATACATGTATTTATATAATTTTTTAATTATTTTTTACACATTTTAAGCTTGTATTACCAAAAAACTGTGTAGTCAAATGACTACACAGCCTAAGGGTGGCTCCGCCACTGGGCTCCGACCGAGGGAACACCGCGACGAGGAAGAGGCACCGACGACACCAGATCTTGGGCGCAGGATCCAGCATCTCCCTCCCGGCACACGGCCGAGACCACGGCATCCGCCGACACAGCACAAAAGCAAGATCACCTAACCTAAAACCTACCCTACAACCACCGGCACCTCGCCTCAGCACCACCTCGTCGGCATCGCCGTCGAGGATAGCCTCGGTTCGGCCCGGTTTGACACCGGCGACTCTCAAGGGAACTGTAGACTAACGAGAACAAGGGAGGGGGAAAATGTCACAGTACTGCTACTCTGTCAGGTTCCATCGGAGGAGAGGAGTCCGAAAGAGGCCCCCAAGTGGCCAAGTGTTCCTTACCTGGCTGCCGGTTTTGCGCGCTCCAGGAGAAGAAGAGAGCTCCCAGTAAAAGAACCGGCGCACGACATGGAAAATTCCTAGTTTAATACGATTCCAAACGGAAAATCATAATCAAAGACAGTTCTCTCCAAATAGGGCCGCCTACGCAAATCGTGCGGTGAAAAAATAGGTCTCAACCTAAACCCAGCGGCCGAGAAACGTACTAATCAGCCTGTCCGCCTAGAAGTAAACACGATCCAAATAGGGCGGCCCTAGCTGGCGCTCGATCGCCAGGTTTAAGAAGAGCGATCGGTTTACGACAGCCCAATTAGGGAAAGCCGTGTTAGCAACCATAAATTCGTATTTGAAAATTCAAAACGTTTTATCTCACAAACGACAACTCCGATTTAAGATCTATTTTCACCAATAAATCCGTCTCGACGAGATCTTCAAAACTAGCACCCATGTTAATATGTTTCGACAAACTTTTTTCTGGCTAAAAGTTATCAACCCTCTCTATTTGAATAACCAACCCCTCCATATTTGAGTGATCAAGGATAAATGTATAAAATTATCAACCTGGTGTAGGCTATTGAGGGAAAATTCTGCATGCATGCACAAATAGACGAATCTGCTGATGTCAGCGGAATCTTTTCCAAATTTGAAAATTCAAAACGTTTATCTCACAAAAGACAACTCCAAATTAAGATCTTTTTTCACCTATGAGTCGGTCTCGACGAGATCTTCAAAACTAGCACCCATGTTAATATGTTTTGACAAACTTTTTTCTGGCTAAAGTTATCGACCCTTTCCTATTCGAATAATCAACCCCTCCGTACTTGAGCGATCAACGGCAAATGTATAAAATTATCAACCTGGTGCAGTCTATTGAGGGAAAGTTCTGCATGCATGCACAAATAGACGAATCTGCTGATGTCAGCGGAATCTTTTTCAAATTTGAAAATTCAAAACGTTTTAACTTTCAAACGACAACTCCAAATTAAGATTCACTTTCACCAATAAATCCGTCTCGACGAGATCTTCAAAACTAGCACCCATGTTGATATGTTGAGTAAATGACAAAAAACTACCACAATTGTGCCAAAGATGACGCGGAACTACCAAATGGGACACGATTGTCACATGACTACCATGTTTGGGGCACGGTCGCGACGCGGAGCACTAATTGAACAGATCAAGCGTGCTAACGATGTTTCTGGCAGCCCTGGCCCACAGTCAGAGCTGACGTGGCTAGCAGCCGACGGACGGCCGTTAGGGCTCGCGTTAGGGCAACTCCTGGTTGACTTTCCCCCAAATCGAACAGAAATGGAAGACGGAGGAGGCGACGACGACTGGTTCGGCGACCCAGGCGTGCACGGCGCATCTCCGGCGTATGATGGCATGGAGGGCTTCGTCCTGCCCTCGCCGGTGTTGCAGCACTCCTCGCCGGTGCTGCAGCTGACGCCACCAAGCCCACCGCGTCCAGAGTCCGAGAAGTGGTGGACATCTCAGGGCATGACGTCTCAGAATGACCCCATGAGCCATTACCTCTACAATGGTAGCGGGTAAGAGTTCTTTGCCCTCTGTAGACTACCTCTCTGTTGGATTTTGCCCTCTGTAGAGTAATCCCCTGTTCCATTTTGCCCTAGTGTTATTTCTGGCAATAATGTTGGTAGAATGACGATGTAGATTGACTCGAATTTTAATTTGGATTATAGGGAGAAGGCAGAGATGTGGGAGCTCTATTTTCAATTTGATGGAGCAAAATTTGTTCACAAAACTTTACATAGGACAGACATAAGGTTTCTGAAATTGTTGTCCATCATGGAGGAAGAGGGATATGGTCTGTGTGATTCCTTATATTATGTTAAAAATGAAGGAGTAGGACTGAGTGGATTAGAGCTAGTGGACAGCAACTATAAGGTTGATGAAATGCTAGTGAAGTATGCAAGTACAAAGAAACTGGTGCTCACTGTGATGAAGGACAATAGGAAAAGAGCAATTGTTTTATCACCATTGAAGAGAAAGCATGCAAGCACAATTGACCTTGATCCAGAGGAAGAAGAGCCAATTGCACACCCTTTTCTGAGCCAAGACAGTTCCTTTTGTGATGGTTGGCAGTCACAAATGGATCATCACAACTTTCCTCAGATGCACACACAGGAGAGTGTTAACTGTGAGAAGGGTAAACATGTACTGGGTCTAGAGACATGTATGGCAGAAGAAGAAGAAGAGGAATCTGAAGATGAGGATGATAGTTGGCTATATCCAGGCAGATTTGACCCAATAGCTGCAGAGAAGGCAAGAAGAGATCAGGAAGAGGAAATGCACCAGAGAATTGCTGCTAGGAAGAAGAGCAATCTTGATCCAATGCTTCATTGTGAGGGGGAGAGTGATGTGGAGGAACTGCAACTTACAGGGCCACAAGTACACTAGCTGCTCACAACCTTTGAGGCCTGACCTAGCTATGAGGAAAAACAATCACAAGGTAATGCACTGTCAACAGCACATCATACTTATTTCTACATTGCAATGTCCTAATTTATGCATGACATCTGCAGGCCAATAGAACAATGCCAACAGCAGATGCTTCTGGGACTAATGTACCTGCTAGTTCTTCATCTGCTCCACCAAATGCTCCACCAAATGCTCCAAGATCTGCTCCAGGCACAGCTCCAAGGTATACTGCAAGGAATGCTCCAGGAAATGCTTCTTCATCTGCTCCAGGAAATGCTTCTTCATCTGCTCCAGGAAATGCTGGTTCATCTGCTCCAGGAAATGCTGGAAGATCTGCTCCAGGAAATGCCAGGGGTTTGTCTGGTTATTTCAATGCAGGAGCAAATGCTGGTCCAGGAAGAGATGCATCTGACCCTCGTCTCCAAGAAAGAAACTAGGTCCTTTGTTCTGTTGGTCCTGCTAGATCATTTGGATGTGCATGTACCTGACATGGTTAAGACCATTTTGTGATGCCTGTAAACTAAAGGCCATGCCTGATGTGATGCTAATGACCTCAAGGCCATGCCTGTAGATGTTTAAGACTATGATGTTTCAAACTGTTTTAGACTATGTTGTTTAAGACTATGATGTTTCAAACTGTTGCTTAATGCCAAATGTAAAATAGTCCTAAAGGTCTCGACAAAGTCGAAGCGTCGATGTCGAGACCTTTACAAATGTAAAATAACCCTAAAGGTCTCGACAAAGTCGAAGCGTCGATGTCGAGACCTTTCCAACTTTAAAATAACCCTTAAGGTCTCGACAAAGTCGAAGCGTCGATGTCGAGACCTTTTACAAATATAAAATAACCCTAAAGGTCTCGACAAAGTCGAAGCCTCGATGTCGAGACCCTAAATTTTTTCTCACATAACACATTCTCCACATAACACATATTTCTAACTCATTATTAAACTGATAAAAAAGGAATTCATTTGAACATCAGGGATCAACTTAAACAGAATCAACATTACAAACCAACCATCATTTAGTTCACCATTACAACCCAGACATCATTTGTTCAACATTACAAACCAACACATATTGTTCAACATTACAAACCATAGGGAATTCAATTCAAACATGAAAAATAAAATTAAACTGGTACACAAGCTAGCTACTCCTCACACATCTCCTTGATCTTCTTCAGCTTTGCCCTGGTGGATTCCTTCAGCTTAAATAAATCCCCAATTATGTACTCAAGCTTTCTCTTCTCTTCTTTCAACTGATCTCTCTCCTTCTCTGCCTTAATTCTCATGCATTTGTGCATATTGCTACTTGATGCATCCAGTGCCTTCTTCTGCTCTAACTCTGCCCTAGCATCAATCAATCCTTGCTCAGCTTGGGCCTTCAAGGCAAGTATCACTTGCTTCTCCTCCACAATTTTCTTCATCTCTTCTTGAGCATTCCTCAGGTCAATGTGCATCTTCTCAATCTCATCTTTCAGCTTGAACCTCTTCTCCATGTTGTCCAGAGCATCATTAACCCTGCCTTGCTTCTCTTGTCCATACAAATCCCACAACTTTGCCAATGATTTCCGAAGTGCAGGTGGCCACTCACCATCTACCCACAGAAGAAAATCACAAGCTGGTTCTCCATCATGGCCTGCACACCCTAAGAACCTCCTCCCTGTCCAGCAACCATCAAATGCTACAAATCGAGCAGCTACAGCACCATGCTTGCAAGTCACAGTACTTCCACCATCATCAGCTAAACCGCAGAAATCAGAGTCGTAGGTAGTGTTCACACTCTAGCAGTTCGAAAAAACAAAGAAGAATCAGCCTAAATCGTCCTCAAAATCAAAATTCCCCCAATTCCTAACCCTGCAATTTGCCCAAATTATGACAGCATAAGGAGAGGACTCACATCAGCGCCGAGGGAGCTCTGCTCTGAAGAGGAATCCTCGCCGTCACCTCACGAAACCATGGCCGTCTGTCCCTGCGGCGGCGGAGATCTACGTCGGCGCGACGACTGCTTCCAGTGCGATGGAACAGAGAGAAAGGAGAGAGGAAGGAGACGACCCAGCCAATGCCTTAAAACAATACACCTAACGCGAGCCCTAACGGCCGTCCGTCGACTGGTAGCCACGTCAGCTCTGACTGTGGGCCAGGGCTGCCAGAAACATGGTTAACACGCTTGATCCGTTCAATCAGTGCTCCGCGTCGCGACCGTGCCCCAAACATGGTAGTAATGTGACAATCGTGTCCCATTTGGTAGTTCCGCGTCATCCATGGCACAATTGTGGTAGTTTTTTGTCATTTACTCTGATATGTTTCGAGAAACTTTTTTTCTGGCTAAAAGTTATCAAGCCTCTCTATTTGAATAATCAACCTCTCCGTACTTGAGTGATCAACGGTAAATGCATAAAATTATCAATCTGCAGTTGAAAAGTTCTGCATGCATGCACAAATAGACGAATCTGTGATGTCAGAATCTTTCCAAATTTGAAAATTCAAAACTTTTTAATTTTCAAACGACAGCTCCAAATTAAGATTCTCTTTCACCAATAAATCCGTCTTGACGAGATCTTCAAAACTAGCACCCATGTTGATATGTTTCGAACAATTTTTTTTCGGACTAAAAGTTATCAACCCTCTCTGTTTTGAATAATCAACCCCTCCGTACTTGATTGATCAACGGTAAATGTATAAAATTATCAACCCCAAAGTTAATTTTATTTTAAATATTTTAGCGAATCTTTTTTAGTTTAGAAGCTATCAACCCGGTGTCCTGATACTTATCAACAGTAAATATAAATAACTACCAACCCTTAAAATCTAATTTTATTTAGAATATTTTGGCGACTCTTTTTAGTTTACAAGTTATCAACCCGGTGTCCCGTTATTTATCAATGGTAATTAGAAATAACTACCAACCCTAAAAAGTATTCCATTTAGAATAATTTACCGAACATTTTTTTATTTTACAAAGCTATCAACCTGGTGCCTCGTTATTTATCAACGGTAAATATAAATAAATAATAACCCTAAAAAGTATTTCATTTAGAATATTTTAGCGACTCTCTTTTAATTTACAAGCTATCAACCAGGTGACCCACTATTTATCAATGGTAAATATAAATAAAAATCAACCCTAAAAATTTAATTTTATTTAAAATATGTAGCGACTCTTTTTTTTGTTTACAAGTTATCAACCCGGTGCCCCGTTATTTATCAACGGTTAATATAAATACCTAGCAACCCTAAAAAGTAAATTTCATTTAGAAATATTTTAGCAACTTTTGTTAGCTTAGAACTTAAAACAGTACTTAATTTGAGTAGCAAGTGGTAGTTCATTTGAGTTGCAAGTGGATCTTCCCACCCGTTATTTCCCCCCCTAAAAACCACTGGCCCGAAAAAGGGAATTGCAAAAGGACCCCATTAAATATGAATTACCGTACGAAAAAAAACCAAAAGGGAATTGCAAAAAGAGAATTGAGAGTCTGCCTCGTGCTGAAGAAAAAGAGTGAGATGCTATGTGTATGCATGCAACAACTTATGAAAGAGTGCTCAAAAGTTGGCTCATTAAATGCAAATCCATGAAATGCTCTGTGCATGTGCATGCATGCAGTGTGAACGCTCTTGGCTGCATGCAACTTGCAAAGTAGTAATAGTGAACACGTGTGAACGCAATTAAGACACTACGTGATAAAAAGGGAATTGACTCGCGCTTTCGCGCGAGCGCTCCGCGCCGACAGAAACCGATCGCTCGAGCGAGCGATTGCCAGGGAGGGGATTCGATCCAAATATGCTCCACAAATGCGTGTACGCGGATGCCGCCGGTCAGCGGACGCGTGCACCTCTTATGGGCCCGCCTAGTAGCGAACTTGATGCTTCGTCTTCAACGAGGCAGAACTAACGGATGGTGCGTCGCAACCTTTCTGCGTCGCGTTAATGGTGCGCCTCGCCTTCCGCGCGCATGCGCAGATTGACGGCGTCGCAGCGGCATTGGCTGCAATGCCAGAACATTGATGTCGTTGGGGCCATTCGAGCCTTTTTATTCGGCGTTGGCGGCGTCTATTTCCTCACCCACGCCATTGCTAGAGCCCTCCACCTTGCCACGCACACAGACAACCGACGCCAAGGGGAAGGGCTAGCCGTACGCAAGGGGAAGAACGACCACGAGGCCGGTGGCTCGGGTTCCGGCAAGAAGGCGTGACAGAAGCGGTACATCCCTATTGACCTCGCGCGCCGGCTTTGGGAGGAGAACCGCCGGTACCACGATGGCCCTTTTTAATTTTATTTTTCTATTATTATGTAAATTATGAGTTTTAATGAACGAAAAAATGTTTTCTACTTTTGTTATGCATCGGACCGCTGCAAACACCGCATACGCAAACGGCCGTACGGTCAAATTTAACCATTTAAACCGACGCAAATGGACGCAAGCGGCCACGTCCAATTAGGTCGCCCCATATGCCCTGAGTGCTAAGAGCATCTCTAGCAGAGCCCGTAAATAGTTGAAAACCGAATAATAACCGCTAGTTTACGGGTTTGGTTCGAAAAGCGGCGCAGATCAGTTACCGTAAACGAGCCAAAACAAATCTTTTTTCAGGTCGAGACCGAAAACCCAATTCGGTATGTATTTTGTAGGGGCTGAAATGGCGAACTGAACATAAAACCCTACTCGTGGCGCACTAAAATTTCAGATCAGGCCAATTGCTTCCGCCGGTACATTCGCCGGAATCCAGCCAAATTCCGGCGAATCTCAACCTAATCCGACCAGATGTAGCATCGCGATCTTGCTGGACTACACCAGGACGGCGACGGTAGGTGGCGCAGCGCGGGGCAGCGCACGGGGTGGCGCGGGGCGGGGCGGCGCAGGGATGGGCATGGTCGGGGCAGGCCGGGGCGTGGCCTGGGCGGCGCGAAGACCAAGCCAGGGAAGAAGAAGACCAAGGGAAAAAAAAGAAAAAAAGACAGATGGGCCTTTAGTGGCATATTTCCGAATGTGTTGTTTTACAGTTTTAGTTACGTGTTCTGTTATGTGCCAGTAATTTTTCGATGCGTAAACACGTGTTCAGCAAACTGAACTTGTTATTTTCAGTTCACCTATTTACGGATTGTGTTAGAGATGTTTAAGTTGGATGGCATCGTGGATACGATGGATACACCCGTGGGCCGTGTGGCCGCGTTGCTGCCGGCTGTATCCGAACGGAAATGCCAATCTGACGCACCGGGATTAGTAGTCTATGGAGGAGCGAGCCTGTGTCGTGGGCCTTGCTGCTGGCCATCTCTTTTTTTTTTCTTTTGGGTGGAAGTGGGCCTTTTCATTTGGCAACATAATACCTCTTTTTATTTATTCATTATTCATCATAAATTCATAACAATTGTTACATCTTCTGTTTACACCCCTAATCATAATTACTGTTACATCTTTCACCAAAGGAGACGCAATGCTAGGGGGAAAATCATCTAACCAAACACTTGAATCACAGAACTTTCGCCGTATGAGCTAACTCATGTGTGCTACCTTGTTTGCTTCTCCGTTAACATGTTCATGCTCAACATGAGTGAGCTCCTTTGACATCTGGTAGCAATCATCATACTGTACCATGATCGGCGATAACCCATAACACAAGAGTAGATAATGAGATGAGAAAGAACACATATCTGAGAAAAAAACGTAGGATGTTTTTTTTTTTTTGAGGAAAGGAGTACGTGTTCCAAGTCAAATACAAGAACAAAGGCCACACACGCACCCACACGCTAGAAGCAACCCGAAGGCCAGCTGTCCTGGAGAAAGAGCAGAAAGAACCCAGGCAGAAAGAAAAAAAACAAAGCGGTCCTTGAAGGTTCTGACGCCCGGCCACCATGCCACTCGCCTCTGTAGATCCGCAGCACCGCCTGAAGACGGCCGGAGAAGAAGAAGCCGAGTCCACCACACACCCAAGGCCGAACGGAGCTCGATAGCAGCTAAGCTGCGTTGAAATACCGCAGTAGTCATCCAGCGCGAGCGCCGGAATCTAAGCCGTTGATAGACCATCGGCGGGGAAACATCCCCGAGCCGCCGCAGCCTCGTCGTCGCCACCTCCAGCCGAGACCAGAGAAGAAGACGCCATCCAACAACCGCAGAACCCCTCCAGATCAGACTGACGCCAGGAAACCTCAGCAGAAGAAAACTCCTGTACAGGCGCCTGGAGCAGCCAGCAGCAGACACCAGCTCCACACCGCGCCTCCCCCAGCACCCCCACGGCAAGGCCAGGAGAAGCCCAACCATGGCGAAGACGGGATCGAGGGACAAAAGCTCCCACAGCCGGCCTTCACCTTCGCCATGAAGACCGCCCTTGGAGCACCAAGCCTCACCAGATCGACCGATCCAGGAGGACACCACGCCGGAAGCTCGCCGGCAACGCCACGACGGACGTCGCCAAGGTGGGGATCGAGCTCCAACACCATTATTCCATGGCGCCGCCGCCGCCACCACCTCGCCAGCGCCACCGGGAGACCCTACCCTACTATCTACACGCCTCAGGCACGGATCCGAGGTCCCCCCACTCTCCGGCCACCGCAACAGCGGCCGGAGAGGGAGGGGACCGCCGGATCGGCCGTTAGCGGAGCGAGGGACGGAGGTGAGCTCCCTTTTCGCCTCTCCTTACTGTAGCACGGGGGAGGGGAAAGAGGAGAGCGAGAAAGGAGAGGCCAGAGTTTAGGCGTTAGAATTCTTTGTAAAACGTAGGATGTTTGGTTCACGGGCTGAGCTCAATTATGTTATAACTAGTATAAATGCCCGTGCGTTGCCACGGGTACTCAATTTTTTTTTCAATGCACATATATAATTCACAACGCACATACATTTCATGAAATGCATGAATTTTTTTTTTGGAATTGGTGAACTTTTTTCGGAAATAGAATCTTTTTTGTAAAATAATGAACATTTTTTGAATATCCGTGAACAATTGTTGGACAACATGAACATTATTTTCCTAATGCACGATTTATTTTTATTATGAGTGAGATTTTTTTAACATGCGACCTTTTTTATTTTCTACTATTTCAAAATTAGTTAAATATTAAAACTTTGAGATTCACCGTGACTGGTTATTGAAGCTAACTTTTATTTAATTTCTTTCTTTTAGACAAACAAACATAACGCATCAACTTAAACCGTGACTGGTCAAGGTGGCTGCTGGGTGCGGCGGAAATCGAAGGCACGAGGCCCTGTCGCCGCTGCAAAGTAGAAGCGGAAGGCATCCATCCCTCGCGGCCACCCTCTGCCGCGCGATTGCTCTACCTCCCCGCCCGCGATGTTAACCTCTTCAATGGCGGCGGCCGCGCCTGACGAATCTAGGTACACAATTTTATCCCAGCCTTAGTTTTTAGGCGTGTGATTTTCGTTATTAAAACCTCGGTTGCGTTGCATCTGTAGTCCGTTCGTTCACATGCTGGAGTCCAGTGCCGTCGATGTCAAGACATCTCCGCTACACCCCTTCGACGATGAGTAGGAAGAAGAGGCGATGGCGACGGGAATGGCCCTTCCTCTTATGTTTGAATCACCATGTTTCCGTAGTCTATCATATATGTTATGCTATATGTCAACATTAATGTTATTTCAAACTAATTGTGCTTTAGTTTCGCATATCTGTGATGAACACGGTTTAGTTGTGGTCGACAACAAAACCCTGATTTGCAACGATACATAGGGGTTACCCAATGGTCAGTTGTTAATGGGACAACATCTCTTTTACGAGTACTTCCTCTCACCCCTTGCCCTCACACTTGTATTATCTTTTTCTCACCGACTCACTCTTTCCCCTCACTCAACCCACCGCCGGTCACTCCTATTGCCTCAAACCTACACCAAGATGGTGGCGCCGACCAATCCAACCATGTTTCTCATATGACCTACTCACGTCCACGCTCTTTCCCACAGCCCAGCCTCCTCACTTCAATTACTTCACGCGGCAGCGCCCGGGCGCCGGAGACGGTGGTGCAGTCTGCAGTTGGTGGATGCAGCGGGGGCGGTTGCAGCGAGGGCACTGAATTGATGGCTGGAGATCGCCATCCTTGGCGTCGTGATAGGGGTGTTGCTACCCTGGCGTCCTGGGCCTCCTCGAGCTCGTCATCCTCTGCTCCGCAACAGGTAATTTTCGTCAACCATCTGAATTTCCACCCACTTTAGATGACATGGTAAAGATGCAAGTATTTCAGAGGCTATTATTTTAAATTTTACATCTCGGCATTACGCCCTGTGATTTGAAATTGGTGGTTAGAGAAAATTACCTTTAATTTTCATTATGCTGTAGCGCATGTTCAACTGAGGTTCGTTGTTGCCTTCTAAATTCATGGTACGTTCGTAGCTTAGTATTTTTTTAACCAGTATTGAAATACCACAGTCTGATGTGCCTTGGAGCGTCATACAATATCACAGTTTTCGAAAATACATTTCTTTTTACAGTATTGATAAATCTACTTGGTGTTTGGCTCTTGCAGTATTCAACAAAATATTTTAGTCACTTTCTGAATGACAATTAGTTAGCTTAAAGTTGCAGCAAAATATCAACACAATTATATAATCTAGATGCCCTCAATGCAAAGCTTGAACTGATTGAGATTTAAAACCCCAAGCTTTTAGGTTGGCCAAAGCTAACCGTTAGTTGTTAATCGATCAGCTAGCACATCATTCAGTACTCCATCTATCTACTGTGTCCGAGCTCTACTCCCTGCACTCTTCCACTTCCATGGTTCCACCAAGCCAACTGCCAACATGTAGTCTTCTCTGCCGCATATCACAGTCATAGTACAGGTTCCCTGCATATCACGGTGATAGGTAAGGTTCCTTAGAGCATCTCCAGTCGCGTCCCCCAAAGCGTCCCCCAAAGCAATTTTGGGCGCGCCGGACCAAAAAACGGTTCCAGCCGCGTCCTCCAAAGCCGAATTTTGTCCGGCGCCCTGAGTCCGTCCCCGTCCCACAGGGGACGCATCGGGCACACCGGACACAACGAAAAGCGAGGCGGGGAGTGGCGGGGCCGACCCGTCAGCGACTCATTCAAGTTTGGACCTAACCGTCGCCTACCTCGCGGCGGAAGTTTTTTGCGCGTAGTGACACACGACGGCATCTTTGCCTTAATGGAGACGGAGGGGCAGGCGAGACGTCTCGTCGGTGCTGCGCAGCCTCCACGCTTCGCCGGCGATCGCACGCCACCGCCCGTTCCCGCGCGATCTTCCCGCCTCTTCTCGCCTCTTCCGCGCTTTCTTCCCGACGGCGTCTATAAAAGGTCTCCCGGCTCAATGGTAGCCACCACAGCCGCCGGCAACAAACACAGCCCTCGTCCCTCCACAGTCGTCTCCTCCACTTCCAGTCCCGGATTCGCAGGTCGACATCGACCCCGCCGCACGGGAAGAGCGGCGGCGGCGAGGATGCGAACTTGCGTGCACATCGTCGCAGCGGCGGGAGGCAATCGAGCAGCAGGCCCGCCAGCAGCGTGAGGCGGCGCATGCGGCGGATCTAGCGGTGTTCTGCGCCCCTGGCCCCGTAGCTAACGAGGCCGCGGCAGCATCAGCGTGGCACGAGGAGGCGATGGCGGACACCATTGCGGTGTTCGACGCCTCGACGGCAGAAGAGGCCTGACGGCGCCGGACGGAGGAGATGGAGCAGCAGTGGGCTGATGAGCACCGGCGCCAGCGCGAGGAGCGGGAGGCGCTGTACCTTGAACGGCGGGAGCGACCGAGCGCCGGCGGCGGGACTCAATCGAGCGCCAGCAGCAGCTTGCGGTGGAGGAGCGTCAGCAGCTGGAGGTGGCGCTGGCGGCGATCTGGGGAGGCGGGAGGACGAGTTGGCGGCGGAGGCCGACACGTTGGCAGCGGCGATGATGGAGGCGCCAACGGATGTGGAGGAGGAGGCGCCAATGGAGGAGGAGGAGGCCGAGGCGGAGGAGGAGGAGACCGAGGTGGAGGACGACGACGACGACGAGTTCGAGTGGTCCGACGACAACGGGCCGCACCCGGACGAGACGGCCGATCAGCAACGTGCGCTCGTCGAGTCCTTCGAGTCGGAGAAGAAGCTCCAGGACGACGCCCATGCCCGCGAAGAGGCGCAGATTCGTCGCGCCGTCGAGCTCTCCCTCCAGGCGGCGCAGCAGGGGAGGGCGGACGTCGACGCGCTGTTGGAGCAGCGGCGTCGGCCACCGCCCTACGCACGGAGAGGCGGCGCACGCAGCAAGAGCTGCGGCGGAGGGCAGGCGACGCCGGGGCGGGGCCGTCGAACGCACCGCCGGGCGGTCAGTAGGCTAGGTTTAGATGAAAGCTATTTTTCATTCAAACTTTGTAATATATAATCAAAATTGAATGAAAACCTTTATTTTCGTGCACCCATATTCATTTGGTGGCGGCTATTTGGGGGCGGCGTTTGGGGGACGCGGCTGGGGAGCGACGTCCCTCAAACACGGCACGAACAAAACACGTTCCCCAAACGCTCAATTCGGCACGGTTTGAAGGACGCTTTAGGGGACGCGACTGGAGAGATGCTCTTATGTCAACTCATCTTGTCTTTCCATAGTGTATATAGCATGATTCTGCTATTTATTCACTGTGTATGAAATGTACAATTCCCCATGAAAGATTTTTTCTGCTGATTACTTAGATCAACAACAATAAGTCTACAATATGTACTAACTAATTTAGATGACATGAAATAATGCAAGTATTTCAATTAGTATCCAATATCCCCTCAACATATACATGTCTATTATCGGAATAAGCATTTTAAAAAAATCTGAATAAGAAACTGGATTATACACAATGATAAATATATGACTCTAAAGAACAAACTGAGCTTCCATTACGATGAAAAAAATTAACGGGAGGTCAACAATGCACATCTCATTTTACTATACAGAAGCACGGCTATCGTCTCTTAATCACCACTTTGGTCAATAAATTAAGACTTTGAAGCATTCAACTTCTTCAGTTGTGAGAAAATGATATTGCAAGATCATCTCAACAGGATGTACTCCTCCAGTTTTCCAGGCCCGCATTCCTCAACGAAATCACCTTTTTTTGCCTAGACTTGCTTCTGTGGTGAGACTTTGCAAGTTCTTTGCTGGGAGGAACATATGGTTTAAGTGGTACATACTTTTTTTTAATCATCGAGGTTGTCACTGGTCCGCATATGCTTTAAGTTCCACAAGTAACAGGGAAAAAAAGCGCCACAACTTCTGCCAGATTGAGCTGAATTCACATTTGGGACAAAGGATTACTACAAACTTTTAGTCTATTTTTCTGCAACATAAATATGCAAGCAAATATAGATGTTTCTTGTCATGTAAGTTGAAAATTTCTTCCCAGCTTTAAGGCACTCTTTATGAAAGTATAATACCTGAACGTCTCTTCCCAGCTTTTAGGACAATATCCATGTAATTAAATAAGTAATAACTTAAGTCTGATGGAGAAGAAGAGTGCGTATAACAGTTTCAAGAAAAAACTATAGTCTGTGAAGGAGTAACAATAACTTTGATCTACTATCCCTGAACTATACATGAGCATATTTAGCTGTGTTCTCCCAAGAAGATATTTAGTCGATGGTAGAAACAACAGATGTATATACGTTTAGCTTGGTCTCTATTTTTTTGTTTCAATCCTGACCTTGAGTTTTGAACAATAATCTTTCCAGATCACTTCACATCAAGATGGCATTGCAACACAAACCTAACTAAGAGGATCCTTTTTTTCTGGAATCAACTAAGCGTACATTTTGGGCATGGTAAAAGAATTATGTAAATGCCATTTGCAACAACTTCACTTAGTTTTAAGTAGATGGATGTAAGCTGATTGTATTCTCTCTGCTATGATAATGAAAGTATCCAAAGGATTGACCAATACAAACACCCAGAACATTATGTATTTACATACTTGGCATATGGATCTGTGGCTAGATTATAATTAGTTTCATCTGGTCGGGCCATTTCCAGCACTATATCACAGATAATTATGTTATGCTTGAAGTGTATTTTTTTTGTGTTGACTATTTCCTAATATATAATATTCGTCTAATATTATCAGTCCAAAATAATTCAAAGTTTGTATCGTGTAGATGATGTTAATCTGCCCCCCTCAACGAAGATCAAAGCACCATCGGCACATGGTGAGAGCTAAAAACTAAGAATATGACGACGATGCTGATAATGACACTATGGATAGTAAGTTTGCATCCTTCGTGATGAATACTTTTACCTATACATTATTACCATCACGCCAACTAATTTTTCAGGGAGATATTGGAGTACCACCCTCAATCTCTACTACTCGTGGCTAAGTTTGTGCATCAGCTTGTATTAGAAGTGTGATTACATACCTGAACTCTCTGTGATGATCCGCCTTGTGACGTCCCCTGATCGAGAAATGTCCTTCTAATTGTGAGCACACGAGATACCTCGCCCGGCGTGAGGAATTTGTATTGCAGGTTTCATACCCTTTATATGACTGCTTCCTTATCGTAATTAGAGGAAATGTTTTAATTACCTTACCATACCGTGAGGTGTGTACCGCCCAGCGATCTGATGCCTGGGGCGATTTGGAGGTATGAAATCCCTCAAATCGTGGATATTGTTGGACTGGACAAATTTACCCCGTTCGTACTAACTCCAAGCGTGCATTTAGGTGTGAAATCCCTCAAATCAAGGAGACAATTAGCGATCAATGTATCCTGGCAATCTGCCTTATACGCCTTTTTATTCTCCTTCGCATAGGGCACAAAAAAGTTCTGCAAAATTCACCAAAGAATAAGGCACGGGTGCGGTAGAAATCATGACTTCCCTAACTCCTCCCTCCCGCTGGAATCAAGGAGGCTTTGTGCGTATTGATTGGTGGTGCATGGTTGTAATTCTCATTGATTAAGGCAAAATTCACCAAAGAATAAGGCACGGGTGCGGTAGAAATCATGACTTCCCTAACTCCTCCCTCCCGCTGGAATCAAGGAGGCTTTGTGCGTATTGATTGGTGGTGCATGGTTGTAATTCTCATTGATTGCTTCTGTGGGAGCCCTTAAAAGGAGGAGGTGCATGCAACAAATAAGAGAGAAATTTAAACCGTTCCTAGCTAATTAATTATAGGGCACGATGGGGAAAAAGGAAATTCAGTTTCTCTCCTTAATCAACGAGCCATATATATAAGATATACGTAGGAAGTATGTGGGAGGGTAGAATGGTCAGATGAAAAATATGTGTGACGAAACCTTGAACCGGAGGAAACAGAACCAATTCGTCCTTTTTATATAGTAGAGATAGAGACTGTACCCGTGCTGTAGCTAACAAAATCTGCCCTCCATTTTAATCAAACGGTCCCCCATTTTATTACTCGGCGGTAGCATTTTCTGGTGAAAAAAATAGAAAAGAATCAACGCGTAGAGGCCCAGTCCGTCTAGTGTCTTCTACTGTCGGAACTCAGAGCATCACCTAGCTACAACAATGGCGAAGGGGATAAAATTGCTACGATGCCTTCGGCTGGAGACCACCCCCCTGGCCCAGGCCGGAGACGCGTACTTCGGCTGGCATATCCCGGCGGCGGCGCAGGCGGAAGCTCGTAGCTGGAGGCGGCTGACCCGGATGCTGCAGGCCCGCGGGTAATTTCTGTGTGGCGCGCCTTTCGGGCCGTCGACCACGACCGCAACGGCAGCATCGACGAGCAGGAGCTACAGGACGTGTTCGGGGCCATCGGCCACGGGCAGCGGCAACATCGACTAGCGGGAGCGGCATGACGAACGGAAGGCGCAGGACGCATTCCGGGCCATCAACCGCGACGTCAGCGGCAGCATGGACGAGCGAGAGCTGTAGGACGAACGGGAGCTACAGATGGGTAAGGCCCCACGAACCTTCATCTTCCAAGCTCCATGAATCAATTTACGTTCTGAACTCAATGCTGTTTCAGAAACGTCAGTGCTCCCAATCTTCTTTGTTATTTCAGTTGACTAATTAGATGGTAGATGCTCCCAATCGTCTGGGTTATTCCGGTAAACTAATTAGATGGTAGATGCTCTTCTCATGTCCTACTCGTTGGATGGTATACATCTCTCAAAAAACTGAAGCAGATAGGATATTTTTTTTTTTTCCGAAATGGGAGCATAGCCACAGCCTCTGCATCTAAGGAAGATACAAAGATCAACTCGAAGCCACCTTTCCAGCGACAACTCACTATACCTACCATACCAAAGTGATGAAGGGGGCGACCATGAACAAGGTCATTACCCTGACAATACACCAACATACATCATCTAAAATCGAGTGCTTTCCCAAGCCGCCCATTGGCGGGTGAAAAGCACAACCAGTTAAGCCCTCAATTCTTCCACATCCTTTCCACTTTTGCGGGCAAACACCGTCGTTTAATTTGGGCTCTTTTTGCTGCCTTATGTTGGTCTCTTTGGAACGTGCGCAACAGGCATATTTTTCAGGCTAAGGTGTGTTGTAATGCTAGGATCGTCTAGGTGTAGATCTAAAGCCGGGTAGTACTATGTCTGTAAAGAATGCACTGGCACTGTGAGCATTTACCTTCTCCCTGGAGGAGGACGAACCCGTCGACGTTGACGTGGTGACGGCGGCGGATCCGTGAGGGAGTGGTGGTGGCGGAGCTTCCGTCGGCACTGTGCGAACCCTAATCGGTGGGTCTATCGGTGGGGCGGTCAACCTCGTGATCCGTGCCACCGCCCCCACCACCGTATTTATAGCACGGCGACAGGGCCCACCAACCAGATGTGGTTGGGCGCCCCGATCAGGCGCGGACGAGGTCAAGGGTCCGAGTTCGAGCCGTTGGGCTCGGACGCGAGGAGATCAACCTAACATTCTCCCCTTGATCTCAACTTTTCTTTTAACTTTATACTTTCATTTTATTCGTTTCATTTTGGATCAGTACATAGGGCATGTTTCTTCGTCACGCTCTATTGCCGATAGAATCGGACAGCCACAATGCACTTCTCTGTTTCGAAACAAATTCTTTTACTTTTGGGCCTCTTATGATCCAGGATAGGTAAGACTTTCCCTTAAACCCATGCCGGCTACGTGTTCCTTGAACACGCTGGGTGGTAAGCCTTTCGTTAGCGGATCCGCAAGCATATCTTTTGTCCTTATATGCTCGAGACTTATTGTTTGATCCTGGACCTTGTGTTTCACAACATAATACTTAACCTCAATCGGTTTCGTAGCTGTACTCGACTTGTTGTTGTGAGCATAAAATACTGCAGGCTCATTGTCGCAGTACATCTTTAGTGGTTTGTCAATACAATCTACCACTTTCAAGTCGGGTATAAATTTCTTTAACCATAATGCCTGCCCCGTGGCTTCATAACATGCTATGAATTCTGCATACATCGTGGATGATGCAACTATGGTCTGTTTGGAGCTTCTCCACGAAATAGCTCCCCCTGCGAGGGTGAATACATATCCAGATGTGGATTTTCTATCATCTTTATCCCCCGCAAAATCTGCATCTGAATACCCTCTTATTTCAAGGGAATCAGATCTTCTGTATGTTAGCATGTAACTCTTTGTGCCTTTCACATAACGCAATGCCTTCTTTACCATTTTCCAGTGTTCAAAACCTGGATTTTCTTGATATCTACCGAGTACTCCGGTGATAAATGCTAAGTCGGCGAGTGCACATTTGTGCATACTGTAGGCTTCCAATAGCCGAAGCATATGGAACCGCTTTCATTTGATCGAGCTCGTATTGATTTTGGGGACTTTGATGTTTCCCAAAACTGCCGCCCTTGACTATAGGGCAGGTGTGGCACTGCACTTATGCATATTATACTTACTTAGAATCTTTTCTAAATAAGCCTTTTGCGATAGTCCTAATACTCCATTGTTTCTATCTCGGTGAATTTCTATGCCCAAAACATATGACGCTTCACCAAGATCTTTCATATCAAAATTTGAGGACAAGAACTTCTTTGTCTCTTGCAATAGACTAACATCACTGCTAGCAAGCAGAATATCATCCACATACAAGATTAGGAAAATATATTTCCCACTTTTAAACTTTGCATAAACACAATTGTCCTCAATATTTTCTTTAAATCCAAATCTCTTAATTGTCTCATTGAACTTTAGATACCACTGTCTGGAGGCTTGCTTTAATCCATAAATGGATTTCTTTAGGCGACATCCCATTTCTTCCTTGCCTTCCATGATGATTCATGTAGACATTTTCTTCTAAATCCCCGTTTAGAAATGCCGTCTTTACATCCATTTGATGCAACTCTAAATCAAAATGTGCAACTAGTGCCATGATGATTCTGAAGGAATCCTTACATGAGACCGGAGAAAATGTCTCATTGTAATCTATCACTTCTCTTTGTGTAAATCCTTTGCCTCTAGAGGTGGCTGTTGTTGCTCCCTTTAATGCTCAACAAATGGTTCATTCGGCTCCTGACGGACAGGTTCCGAATTTTCACTCATCGTTGTCATGGGTGGAGTTACAACAGGCGCTTGCACCACAATCGCAGGGATCGTCGGTACAGGTGCACATGGTAGCGCAAAAAATGGCTCCCGAGTCATCGGATTAGGTGCATGCACCCTCTTCTCCTCAAGATCAATTTTCCGAGCTACCATGCTCCCCCTCATCATTTCGTCCTCTAAGAAGACAACATGTCTCATTTCCACAAACTTTGTGTATTTCTTTGGACAGTACAAACGATAACCTTTTGACTTTTCAGATAGCCAATAAAATGGCAGCTGACTGTTTTGGTATCTAACTTTGCGATATTTGGATTGAATACTTTAGCCTCAGCACAGCTCCCCCACACTTTTAGGTGGTTTAGAGAAGGCACTCTCCCTGTCCATAGCTCATACGGCGTTTTGGGCACCGATTTGCTTGGTACTCTGTTTAGAATGTGAATAGCGGTTTTTAACGCCTCAATCCACAATCCCAATAGTAGGGTGGAATAGCTCATACTGCGCACCATATCCATAAGGGTACGTTGCGCCTTTCAGCTACCCCATTCTGCTGAGGTTCGCCCGGCATCGAGTACTGGGCGACTATTCCAGTCTCCTGTAGAAACCTTGCAAAAGGTCCAGGGACTTGGCCATATGGAGTATGTCGACCGTAGTACTCCCCTCCACGATCAGACCTGACTATCTTTATTCTTTAATCATGCTGATTTTCAACTTCAGCTTTGAATATTTTGAATTTATCCAACGCTTCTGTTCTTTCTTTTATTGGATAAATATAACCATATCGGGAGTAATCATCCGTGAATGTTATGAACGAATCATAGCCATCCACACTTTTCACATGAAATGATCCACATATCTCGGTGTGAATTATTTCTAGTGTCGCTGTGCATCGATTTGCACCCTTTTTAATTTGCTTTACAAATTTGTCTTTAATGCAATCGATGCGTTGTTCTATATCTGAGAATTCTAATGGAGGAAGAATGTCATTTTTAACAAGTCTTTCCATTCTCCCCCTCGAAATATGGCCTGAGCGACAGTGCCATAATTTCGATGATTCATCAGTTCTTTTCTTTTCTTTTGTTCTTTGTCCAACGCGGACAACACTTTCTTTCACTCAAATTACACACAGACAACACCCACATAAGCATTATTACACCATATGGCACACTTGCCATGTCCTTCCCGTCCATGTGTACTTTTCTGTGCTACAAAGCTGGGTCGCACATATCTTTGAAGAACCAGGAACTGGCTCTTTATTCTTTCAAGATACTCCCTTACGGAAGCACATTGAGCTCACAATAGCATTCTCAATTGTATTCTTTATAAATGGCACTTAGCCACCTTTTATACTGCCATGCAGCATTATCATCCTTGTCATTTCTGACTGGATCTTTTGGTCCGACCGGCTGTGGGGACCCAGTCCACCTCAGCACAAAATCGACCTTCTTTATTCATTCAGTGTAGTTGTCACCTCTGAGGGTTGAAACATCCTTGATGCAACTTATCAAGTAGTACCCTCCTTTAAACCACAATGAAATGAGATCATAACAACAGTTGCATGCAATAATCCAACGTTGGTCAAAATTAGAACATACAACTGTTTGTGCAATTATATCTATATCACCGTTGGGCAGAAATAGAGATAAATGCGCCTCTTATTGCAACAAATCATGATCATGTCATTAATAACGTTGGTCAAAAAATAACAGAACCATAATTGTCACAATGATCACTTTAATCATCTCTTTAAAATTTTAACTGTCACTTTTTGCCCATATAATTACAACAAAACATGATCATGCCATTAATAACGTTGGTCATAAAATGACATGATCATAATTGTTTCAACAATCACTTTTAATCAACCCTTTAAATTTTAATCATCACTTTTGCATTTTTCAAATTTAAAATGCATCTTTAACTATTTGCAGCGGAAACTTTGAATTTAAACTTTGAACTTTTCAGAAGAAACTCTGTTACTTTTTAATTTCCTAAAACAAATATCTCGTTGGTTCAATTTGCTCAGGAAAAAAACTTGACAAAAATGCTTCTTTTACTATTGCAGCGGAAACTTTGACTTTAAAACTATTAACTTTCAAAATTTTCAGAGGCATAACTTTTACTTTATAATTTCTGAACAAATATCACGTTGGTTCTATTTATTCAGAAAAATTTTAGACAGAATTAGGCCTAAAACTGACCTAAAATAGTCAAAAAAGCCTCTGAAAATAATTAACAGAAAAAACTGCTAAAAAAAATGGCCGCATGCCAGAAACCCGGCCCATGGCCTGCCCAGCATGGGCATTGCTTTTCTTTCGCCGCTCGGGGCGTCACTGTGTGGCCCACGCGGCCCGCACACGCAACGCGGCGCTCACGCTGCGGCCTGCCAGGCGGCCTGTCGACGCGGCCCGTACATGGCCCACCACGCGGCCCGTACGCGGCCTCGACGCGGCCTGCCAGGAACGCGGCTAGGGTTTTGATCCTGGCCGTTGATTTCGATCGGACGGCCGTCCTTTCAGATCGGGAGAACAAAACCGCCCCCAACCGGCCGCCGTCAAAAACATTTTCCCCTTGCTCCGTCTCCCGCTCGCTCGCGGCGGCGGAGATTAAACTCCGAGCGCCCGTGGCCGGCACCACGCCGGCGACGGCGAGCCCACCACGGCGGCGGCTCGGTGGTGCTTCATTTTCTTTCTTTTTCTCTCTATCCTTCCCCACCCGTCTGTCCTCGTCAGCCACCATACAGGGAGGGCCGACGGCGAGCTGTGCTCGCAGCACTCGACCGGGGACGAGCTCCTCCCCTCCCTTTCATTATCCACTTTCTTTTCTCTTCCTCCTCCCACCGAAAACCTCGACGGATTCACGGCGACGAGAAGAGGTGCGGCGCCTCCCTGGCCTTCTTGCCGGCGCGTGCGTGCACCCGAGGGTGGGCGCACCGCCGTCATGAAGCTCAGAGACGGCGCCCTTGCCGGCGACGACGAGCAGCAGCGGCGGCCGCCACCCGCGACCGGTCTTCTGTTCTCTGCCCCGTGGGGTTGGTTTATGCGCGGCCAGATGGCGGCGCAGCTTTGCCGGCAAGGTGCCGGTGACTTTTTCTTTTCTCTGCCCTTTCCCTTCGCACTATTAGGGTTAGGGTTTGGTTGCAGGGATCAAGGGTTGGGGTTGCTATTCATATGTTCATACTTTTCTACCCGAAAAATACAAGATCTACACACAACCTTGCTCTGATACCAATGTTGTAATGCTAGGATCGTCTAGGTGTAGATCTAAAGCCGGGTAGTACTATGTCTGTAAAGAATGCACTGGCACTGTGAGCATTTACCTTCTCCCTGGAGGAGGACGAACCCGTCGACGTTGACGTGGTGACGGCGGCGGATCCGTGAGGGAGTGGTGTGGTGGCGGAGCTTCCCGTCGGCACTGTGCGAACCCTAATCGGTGGGTCTATGGGGCGAGTGGCACTCCGGTCAACCTCGTGATCCGTGCCACCGCCCCCACCAGTATAGCACAGCGACAGGGGCCCACCAACCAGATGTGGTTGGGCGCCCCCGATCAGGGCGCGGACGAGGTCAAGGGTCCGAGTTCGAGCCGTTGGGCTCGGACGCGAGGAGATCAACCTAACAAGGTGATCCGAGAACCTACTGACATCATACATATCTGGATCAATCTTTTGCAGCAATGGTCGCCAGCGGCTTGGCGACAGGACATGACAGGAATGGCGTGGCTAGTGGAAAAGCTCCGTCTCGTGCTCACGGACCTTACCGCAAGTGACGCCCCGAGGACGCACGGAGGGGTTGGCCTTCATCTTCATGGCTGTGCTCTTTGCTATCTGTAGTTTTATTCTCATCGTTTGGCTAAGCTGTTATGCCTCAGCATGTATGGAACCTGTGTACTATGTGAGGGCTTTATTAATTTAAGGAAAAAGCTTACCATCCCCCGGACGATCCGTCGCTGCGTTCCTCCGGATGGAGTGTCGTCCGATCAACACGATCGCACGGACAGAATCCCGCCAGGTCCTTCTCCTCCCTGCACCTCATCTCTCCACGTGGCTGTCCCGCACAACACATGAACCTTATCGTTATCTCCTCCCACCTCCATCTTTTCTTTTATTCCCAATCTGGAGATGGACCTCGCCTGCATACCGCGCCGCCGTACCATGAATTTCTCTCCTTCGCGCGCAGCCGATGCTCCCCACCCTCCGTAGCCCAGGTCTCCCGTGCCTCCAGCCTCAAACTGGCCCTGCCGCCGGCCTCAAGCTCGCGCTACCGCCGATCTCGAGCACGTCCGGGGAGGCCTCTTTGCCTCCTACCTCCGGCGAGAACCGGTGCTTCAAGGTGGCTTCTCTCGCGCTGCGAAGCGGCTCACGCGGCGCAACGACACTGCAGAGGTGGTCGCCGCAACCTCCCCATCGCTTCTATACAAGAGGGAGGCGGTGGCCCGATGGTGCGGGGAAGCCAGGCCATGGGTGCTGCGAGCGGCGGCCGGCGTTGCTACGTGCGTCTCTCGGCATTGCTGCTTGCGGCGGCCGGCGTTGCTGCAAAGCTAGGCGCCGACGGCACGGTGAAGCCAGGATACGGGTCGCTTGAGCGGCGCCCGACGTTGCTACATGCGGCACTCGGCGCTGCTGCTTGCGACGGCCGGCGCTGCTGCAAAGCCAGGCGCCGACGGCACGGCGAAGCCAGGATATGGGTTGCTGCAAGCGGCGCCCGGCGTTGCTACGTGCGGCGCTCGGCGTTGCTGCTTGCGGCGGCCGGCGTTGCTGCAAAGCCGGGCGTTGACGGCACGGCGAAGCCAGGATACGGGTTTCTACGAGCGGCGCCCGATGATGCTACAAAGGCACGGCGGCGGTGCTACCTTGCATCAGCGCTGGTGCTTACTGCGATTGTCGGCAAGGGGAGACCAGGATACTGCAAAGGTTCCGGTGATCTTCTCCGGCACCGGTAGGCGATGCTACCATGGTGGGCGGCGCGCGGTTGCTAACATGGTTGGGGTCGATTGCTACCTTGGTGGGTGGTGATTGCTACCATGGTGGAAAACATATGCTCCGACCGCCCGAGCCGTCTGCAGCTAGGGGCGTGGAGGCCGACCTCGCCGGAGCTGGACGCCGCCTTCGCCGGAGCTAGATGCGTCAGGGGCCAAGCTGTTGCATATGACGACGGGGTTGAGGACCACATGTTCTAGTCAAGCGAGAACGGGTTATTTTGTTTGCCTTTTTTTTTGGCAGAAGCGTGGGAATTGTTCTGTAGGCAAGTGGTCCCAGGAGGACACGTGTCGATCGCTGGAGGCGGGGGATCGGGGCATCCGATCCCCCGGGGGACGCTCAGTACGCCCCTTAATTTAAAGTCGGGCAAATCTTTGCTTTTTATCTAAAAAAACAACCAGTTAAGCAGATCCTCAACGCACACCCATTGCACACGCCGTAGAAATCGCTATCGCCGTCTTACTCGAACCCATCTCCAAGAGGAATCATCGCATTGACCTTGTCAGGCCTGCCATCGATGCTGCCACGGCGCGCCAGACGACACCACCATCCTGCGCGTCCATCACACTGCGAGCAGATAGGATAGATGGGCAAGCTGAATTTGTAACTTCAGATTAAGAACATAGTTTAGTACTGCAAATGAGATCTTTACATAGGAGAAAGTCACAAACCCAGTGGGAGAACTAGTTTCCAGTATGTATCACGAAAACAAAACAAAAAAAAAATATTTGAAGTGTAAAATTTGTTGCAAATGAGATCTTTATGCTAGGAGAATTGGAGAACTAATTTCAGTATCTATCGCCTATGTCATATGCTAGGAAAATTCATATAGTTCTGCAAGTCCAAACTGTCGTCAACTTGGTCCTGCATATTAAGAGAGATAGAACGGATTACACAACAATATGCATATATTTCTTAACAGTGAATTTTAAACATGTTAATCGAATACCATCAGCAAACGAGTCATCCACCCACACTCCTGCAAAGCATTCTCATTCATTCCAGCCGGTTCCTCTGTTGTTGCTTGGTGTTGTGCTGCTGGCGTGTTCATCTCTCCTCTCTAAGCAGCCAAGTCAGAAAAAATATTAATCTATATTGTCATTTGTAAATATATGTAGTGTGTTTAGATAGGTGTAAGAGATTTACATAACAAGATTGTTTTTCGGGTACCAGTTCAACTTTCTTCTTTTTCTTATTATTGGGGCGCTGCTTGTCGATCCATGATTTATTTCTTCTTGAGTTTTTCTTTTCATCGCAGTCTAGCTGTTCATCATGTTGAAATGCGGGGTTCTCTGAATTTTTATCCTTAAAGTACTTAAGCATGGTTCCGGCTTCACCATACATCATCTCCCTTTGACGCTTGGTTTGCAAATAATTATTGTGACCACGACGTATGTATCCAAGGTTTATTGGCACAATTCCTGAATCATCCGCTGTTTCAATCTCAAAATCTTGCAAAGCTGATATCTTCCGTTGTGATGGCATCAAGTGGCATGTTTCGGGCAACTGCAGGACATGATTGTGTTCAACATCCAGCTCATGTACTTCATAATTTCCTACTTCTCGGTCTATAGTGATTCCCATCCGAACTTAATTTACAGCCGGTTCTTGTTTCTGCAGGGGGACGCCTTGTATTATGGTCTCTCTTGTGATAAAGGGGTTGCCCGATCTTCTCAGTAAGCGAGGTGGATGGTGATGAACACACGATGAACACAACGAAGATAACACGATGATGAAGTGGATGATAACTTGTATGATGCTGACGAGTCTCTCGATTGGTCCCTATCGCCAATTCAACAGCTCTCAACCCTGCAGGATATTCGCAACTCCATACACTTGCGCACGTAGCCGACGAACATGAAGCGGTAAATTACAACCTTCTAATTCCCAGTGGAACAGCAGATCACACAAAACTTTCAGTAGCAAAACACCAGATCGATGTGAATTGGTGTATAGATTCAATAGAGTTGCAAAGCAATCAACTATGAACTAGGGTTTATCTTAAACGTGGTCTAAATCTATTATGGGGGCGTCCCTGGTGCTTATATAGGCGTCCAGGACGACCAGGGGTCGAAAACTAGGGATACAAACCGACATGGAACAGGTTCGGGCAATTTTGGTTCGGACTCGGTCAGACCGGCGTATGGTCCGGCGGAACTGGGCCCTAGACCGGGCCGGCCGGCAGAAACCGGCGTGGCGCCGGGCTTCCACTGAGCGAGCCTCAAGGCTCCCTGGACGACTGTCCGGTGTGCACCGACATATGGGCCGGAAAAGACCGGGCCATCCGGCGTGGCAGCCGGCAGCGCCGGGCCTGGCACCGAGCCGTTCGGCATGACGGCCGGGCTGACGTTGACATCTTCCTTCTTCGTGCCTGCCTTCCACTCCTCCCTCGCGCGTCCGTGGAATGTGTTCACGTCCAGCACCATGTCCAGCTGCTCCTCTCCTTTCCCCTGCCTTCCTTGTTCTTCCATGATACCTATTCATACATGAATGCATAAACTTAGGTAGTATAAAGTTCTCATCAAACAAAGCATTACTTTCAACCAGGAAGGAATTCACCTTATAATGATCGTCAATTACATCTAATATTGCTTTCCAGCTCAAGCATGTACCATCATCATATTCCCTGAGTGTATCTTCATCATCTTGTCTTTTGCACGATAGCCCTCATTGGAACAAACGTATCTCGCCGAAGTGACTGCTCCATCAATTTTGCTCTTGTTTTCATAGTTTAACCTTACATCAAATCCAATATGACCTCCATAAAAGTTCTAGAAGTTCCAAGCCTCAATTGTAGAATTAAACTTCATGCCAATTTGAGGCATCCAAGTAGGCACCGTATTTGTCCTGTGAAAAACAGATATAAGATAATTTATTCGTCTGCTCGCACTACGCAAAAGGATGATAGAGATTGAAAAATGAACAAAACCGACTGCACATGTTATGATCCTTTTCCATGACGTTAGTCTCAGTAACCATTAGAACCTACTTTTTCCTTCTTTCGCAGTTACTGGGTACAAGAATTCTATTGCATCCGTGTGAATAATGAACTTAAACGACACTTACATTAAGATTGATATCTTCTTTTTCGTTGCTAGGAGGAGTCCAAATAGGAGATCATTTGCATCTTTTGCAGAACAGCATACACCTTGGATGAGCGGCAGAAGAATGAGAGGGGGATGCTAGGAGATCGAGTTCAAAAGGGAGATCATGGGCGTATACCTTGGATGAGCGGGAGAAGTAGGCAGAGCAATGGAGGTCGAACATATCGCTCTTTGGCATTCTAAAAACTCTGATCTGTGTGTCCTGTCTGACGCCAATTCTTTAGGCTTAGGACATTTTCCCTCCACATGAGTATTAATATGCAGTTTGTTTCCAAATTACCAGCGCAGTTTGAGGGGAGGAAAGAGAGCCATCGATTTTTTTCAGGAAAACGCTTTGGTTAACTATACTCGTACGATTAGAACGACGGGCGGATTCTAATAGTTACATCACATGTGTTGTGACAACTAAACTGTAGAGGAGCATTTTTCCAAGCTAAAATTTAGCAAATACCGTCTAGTTGGTATGTATTTGGTTTTGCTACACTTTGGCTTCCACATTTTATTGCATCGTCTGGCCGCCGTCGCCACCGCCGCCTCCCGCCAAACTTTAGTCCACCGCGCCGCCTCCACCGCCGCCTCCTGCCATCATTCTGGACCACCTAGACCCCAACCGTTGTCTGCGAGTGCCCTGCACTGCGCTGCATCGGCAGTAGGTGGAATCTCGCAGGCAGACCTCGTTTTGTACCATCGGGGAAGATTCTGATGGCGACCGCCATGGATGCGGCGCGGAGGTCTGATTAGGTCGCGCCCATTACCTAGGTGGCCGGATTCGACCTTGGTGGAGCTTGCGGTGACACAACATATAACTGCATGGTGTAGTATGCAAGTCGTTGACATAACACCAATGAAACACTGTTCCACTAGTATTACATCTCTCAGAGTGGTACAACAGAAACATATGCGAGTCCAAGGCATGTCTATAGAATTACACATAAACTCTTTACAGAAGATCAACAAAGTCTCCTACTTTACATTGAGGTAAAACTGCAAATAAAGCTCCAAAAGAACAACTCAAAGGCTAACTTATGGCTAACTCTAGTTTTAGAGGTACTTGGTTTGCTAAAGAAATATGATAGAACTCTAGCTACTTAGGTGCTAGGATTAGGAAAATGGTTCTCTTCTATTACTAGTCTAGGTTTCCACCCTAGCTAGTTGATGTAGAAGTTGACTCCATTGACTTTATTGATTAGGTTCTCCATCTTGTTGTAGTTGACTCCTTTGTCTTCTGAGTTCCACGGCAGTTTCACCTTTGGTGACTTTAAATCTAAGCAGAGGGTTCAAGAGGTAACAAATAAGTACGAGCTACTCAGCAAGTTCAATAATACAAATAGGTGTATCATGCACTAGCTACAGCCACATACCAGAAAGTCGTAAGAAAATGCAAATTTTCGCAATTATTTCTTCAAAAGGTTTTTTTATTCTTAAAAAATATGTCCGTCAGTCTTCACAGGTTGACCATAACTTCATGGAGTTCCTTTCCTGCCACGTTCGCAGTTCCTCCCCGAAACAGGGAGTGACAAATCACAATTCAATACACTTTGCAAATGTGTGTTACTTTACCCATAAGAACTTATCCTTGTTGCCAACCAAGTCATGAGCCTCGTCCACACTTCCTTGGTGTGAGGCCAGGTGTAAGATCCAAGCCAATCACTGTCCTTGTCCGCGACCGCGCATACCCATCCTTTTGTATTCAGCGGGTCTTCGATCACTCAACGTCAACCCTTGACCATGATACAATCCATCATAGATCCTATTGCACGAGACGTCCAACTTGGACCAGAGAGCTTAATGGCCTCTCAACCTTACTGTGGAACCAGCAACACCCCACAGCTATGGCAAATAGGCATCCGTTGATATGCGAAAGGTAAAAGGTACAATTGACTTCCCTAGAGCCATTATAGATCTTATGGTTAACACGTAATATACGATGCTAGAATCACTGGACGATATTTGTTGTTAATCATATGTGAATACTTTTCTAGTTGCAATGGAACCTCCACCATCATCTCAAACAATGGTTTCATTGCCCGCCACATATTCATATTCATAATTGTAAAAATAATCTTTGCTTTTAATGCAGGAGTGATAAGTATAGTAGTTTGCAAGTAATTTGATAAAAATAATCAAATGACATGAGCAAGTGATGAACTTTCTTTTCTTGACTGCAAGATTATGCAGGCAAAAGCTTCAATACGTGATAACTCCAAATTTCTAAAATAGCATTATCATCCGGTAAGGACAATATTTAAAAAAATCGGCAAAGATGCCAGGATGCATAGTATGAGGTGCAATCGTTCTAAGCTTAACCTAACCCCGATGATTTAGGATTAGTGAGTTATCATGATTTTTTTAGGGTGTGTTGCACTTTTAGAGTGGATTCAAACAAACAAGGTTATTATTGGTTAACTTGGTATCATATACAAGTTGTATGATAAAGCATAGTAATCATCTTAGCACACAAGAAATAGTAGTTCGTATAATAACTTAAGAGTATTGCTTATCTGAACAAGAAAGGTAACAGTTAACTCTTTCGGTAAAATTCTACTTAATTAGGGTCCAATCATAAAGGTCTTATATGCAAATATCTATCATGTTCATGCAAAATAAGTCAAACAATTTTATTTGGCTCAAAGATGTGTAAGTCATGTGGATTAAGTGTTGTTGGGTTCTTGGTCTTTAGCTGTGAATGCAAACTCAGATTGATTTTAGAAAACAGTGTCATAACACCTTATAGCATATTTAGGTTGCATGAATTTATTTTTAATGTTTTATGAATTTCTTTAAAATATTAAATTGATTTAGATTTATTTAACTACTTTAAGTTAAAGAAAACATAATTGAGTGCTAGAATAAAATTTCGGACTAGACAATATTAATTACACATTTTTTGGAATTTTTATATTATTTGTATTAATTGAAATCACAAACTAAGTTTTATTTATTAATTTATAACTTGACTAAGGTTCATAATACTTTTAGAAATTAGGAATCGACTTCTATTTGTTGTTAAATATTTGTTTTTATTTAAAAGTTGTTTTATTCTCTAATATTAATTGTATAAAAATAGACACACACAAATACATTATTGGGAAATTTGATGTGCTAGGGCTAATTAGAAAAAATGTACATACTAGTGGATTATTTGATTGGTTATTAAAATCTAACCCAATGGGGCTAGTAGTAGCACACGCAGACACAGGGTTGGGTCACGACCAGCACAGCTCACTTCCTGACGTCTCTCGTATCTCTAGTTTTTCTCTCTACGTTCCTGGATCGGACGCAGCCCCCTCTTGATTCCTTTTTTTTCCGCGAAAAGGCAAAAGCATTGTGTTTCGCATTGATAGAAAAGAAGGTTATATGTACAAGTTCTCGAGAGGACACATCCCGCCATACAACTCGATCCAAGAAACAGAGCCTATCCTAGGGGAGGAGTTGGCGAACACCTCGGGCCCCCGCGTTCGCCCATTGCTGCGCTTCAGAACAAATGTCGTTGAACAGGGATGCCACTGACGGACGTGCGTTGTCAAAGACCGCAGCATTCCGGTGTTTCCATATCCACCACGCCGTGAGCATGCTTATCGACGAGGTGCCTTTGCGCAGCTGGCGAGGGGCGGTCCAGCGACCACCACTCCGCGAAGTCGCCCTCAACTGTGGGAGGACCTGAGGTGGATTGAATCCACGAGAGGACCTCATACCAGATCGTCCTGAAGAAGGAGCACCCAGTGAGGAGGTGCGTCATGGTTTCCACCGACTGGTCACAGAGCGGACACCTAGGCGCATGTGGTAAACCACGTCGCGCCAGTCTCTCACCCGTCCAACATCTGTCTAGGCAAGCCAGCCATATGAAGAACTTCACCCGCGGCGGCGCCCAAGACTTCCAATTCAACTTCCAAACTTTGAATTCTACTTTCATATGGTCATGTACTGGTGAACTATGCACTATATCATGACCATTGTCTTTATATTATAATTGTGCTCAAAATGTCTACAATATAGTAGAGGTTATGTCAAAATTTTGAATGGTTATGTTTGATTTCACCTAGGCATGATCAGATGAGTTTCAAAATACTCATAGTTAATTTTATCCAAATAGTTTAAACTATAATTTGTAACGTAACAAATTTAGTTTTGTGATATTCCACATATTTAATAAGTTATGATTTAATTAAGAATATGTGGCTATTATGCACTATAGACCATGTGGTTTACCATATTTCGTAAAAAAGTATAAAAGTGAATTAAATTATATACAAATGTAGTTGCTAAACTTTTGAGTGTTAATAATTTAAAGTTTGATTCTTAAATAATGTGTTGTTATATATTTTAATTTAGGCGCCATTTGATCTAACTTATAGATCAAATCACGGGGTTTTCCAAAAATAAGATTTAGCAAAGGTCACATGGAAGTTTATAGCGCTTGACTTGATGATCTACTTCAATTCCATCAACTCAAGTGAAACTTCAGTCATTGTGATAAGTTTTATTTGAAAGCGCGAATTTTTTTCCCGGATTTTCTATGCATGAATGCAATGCACACATTCTCTCTATTTGTAGCCTCTAAATCTGGGTAATTACAGAGCTCCTCTTGCCCCGTCGCTCGTTGTCGCTTTCCAAATCGGCCGCATCGACCCCACCGATGGTAAGATTTGTTTGGAATGTTTTCTTCGAGTGTGTCCGTTCGAGTGTGATTTGATTTTGACGGTGGATTGTTGTAGATGTTTTCTTCCTTGAGCAATGAGTTCCTTTTTGAGGACTCCTCTTCTTCGAACGATTCATACCTAGACGAATTGCTCAACAACGATGACACCGAGCATATGATCCTCATCCTCGCTACGAAGGAGGTACAAGATAGAGCCAACCTCAACCGGGGGCGCGGATCTATGGATGGCCACGTTTGCATCGTGCGGAGCAGAGCGCTCGGAGACGCTGCGTTGATGCAAAACTACTTTGCCGAGGTACCAATATACCTTCCTCATGTTTTTCATAGAAGGTACCGGATGTGCCGTAGATTGTTCGTCGACATAGTCAAAGCTTGCGAGGCCAATTCTCGCTATTTTACTCGTTCGTAAGGTTTAGCCATCATCAAAAAATCTCTGCGGCTATGTGAATGATCGCATGTGGTGTCCTCGGGGATTATACCGATGCCACGATACGATCGAGTTACTCACTTATTCATTTATTGAGTTCAAAATATTCATTTATTTTCTTGAGTATGTTGTCGCCGAGGAGTGTCGAAGGACGGCCAGCAGGGGCGGCACGGGTGAGCTCCTCCAGGGCAGCTCGGTCGAGCTCCAGCAGAGGGAGCTTCGGCGCGGGATAGGTTCGTCCTCTCTCTCTCTCTCTCTCAAATCCCGTCCCGCGATATCTCTACGCGCGCGCAGGGAACAACACCTCAGCCCGCTCGGCCCTAGGCCGACTGATAAGGGGTGGCCCGATCTTCTCAGTAAGCGAGGTGGATGGTGATGAACACGCGATGAACACATCGGAGATAACTTGATGATAACTTGTATGACGCAACGAGATCTCTCGATTGGTCCCTGTCGCCAATGCAATAACTCTCAACCCTGCAAGATATTCGCAACTCCACACACTTGCCCACGTAGCCGCCGACCACGAAGCGGTAAGTTGCAACCGTCTAATTCCCAATGGAACAGCAGATCACACAAGACTTTCAGGGGTTCAACACCAAATCGATGCAATATGGTGTAGAGATTCAATAGAGTTGCAAAGCAATCAACTATGAACTAGGGTTTATCTTAAACGTGGTCTAAACCTAATTTGGGGGCGTCCTGGGCACTTATATAGGGGTTCGGACGACCAGGGGTCGAAAGTACATAGATAACCGACCCGATTGGATCTGGTCGAGCAGACTGAGTCGGCCGGTCTGGGGCCGGTCCACCGGGCCTGGGACCGGGCCAGCCGGTTTCAACCGGGTCTGGCACCGGGTGGCAACCGGGCGAGGCATCCAGGCTTACTGGATAGCTGTCCGGTTGGCACAAGCGTGGCGTCCGATTTGGACCGGACGGATCTGTCGTGGAAGCAGGTCAAACCGGGGCTGGGACCGGGTGGCCCGGTGGCACGGCCGGTCTGATCGGGCCTGGCGCCGGCCTGAACTACATCTCATCCTCTCGCGCATGCCTCCCGCTCCTCCCTCGCGCGTCCATGGGATGTCTTCATGTCCAGCTCCATGTCCAGCTTCACGTCCAGCTTCTTGTCCAGCTGCTCCTCTCCTCCTCGTGTGATGCTTGCTTCCTCTTCATACCTGATCATACATAAGTAATACGACTTAGGCAGTATAAAGTTCTCATCGATCAAAGTATCACATAGGAACAAGTTCACATGTTGCTTAAGTAGCTTCGCACGAGCTCGTGTCATCGGTCCAATCCTGACTTCATTGGACTTGAGCTTCACAGCAGCATTGTCTTCATCTTGCAATGACGGAGGTAGTAGTGTAGTAGTAGGGATGTCCTCATCATCTCCCCCCCCCCTTCAAAAGGCGTCGACCTCGACGCTCCAAGGTCTTCTCCATCATATGGTGTCAAATCAGCCACATTGAAAGTATTACTGACACCAAACTCATCAATTGGAAGATCTATCGAGTATGCATTATCATTGATCTTGGCAAGCACTTTGTAAGGACCAGCACCACGAGGAACCAACTTGGACTTTCGTAGCTTCGGGAACCTATCCTTGCGAAAATGTACCCATACCATATTACCAGGCTTGAACAACATCTCGGTGCGCTTCTTGTTCACCCTTGCAGCATTGTTCTTGCCTTTCTTCTCGATCAACTCTTTAGTCTTCATATGTATCTTTCGTACAAAATCTGCCCTCTTTGATGCCTCCATATTTACTCTCTCATGTATGGGCAAAGGCAACAAATCAAGTGGAGTAATGGGTTTGAAACCATACACCACCTCGAAAGGACACATCTCTGTGGAAGAATGTACCGCCCTGTTGTAAGCAAACTCCACATGCGGCAAACAATCGTCCCACTCCTTCAGGTTCTTCTTTATCATGGATCTCAACAATTGTGACAATGTTCAATTCACCACTTCAGTTTGACCATCAGTTTGGGGATGACAAGTAGTACTGAAAAGTAGCTTCGTCCCCAGCTTTCTCCAAAGCGTTTCCAAAAGTAGCTCATAAATTTCACGTCACGATCAGAAATAATAGTCTTCGGAACTCCATGTAGACGTACAATCTCCCTGAAAAAACAGGTTAGCAATATGTGACGCATTGTCGCTCCTGTGGCAGGCAATAAAATGTGACATCTTAGAGAATCTATCCACTACCACAAATATAGAATCATGGCCTCTCTTAGTACGCGGCAAACCCAACATAAAATCCATACTAATGTCTTCCCATGGTGTAGTAGGTACCGGTAAGGAGTATACAAACCATGAGGCTTCAGCTTGGACTTGGACTTGTTTCAAGTAATGCATCTTTTCACATATCTGTCCACATCTCGCCTCATCTTTGGCCAATAAAAGTGGTCAGCTAGCATGAGTAGCGTCTTCTCACGCCCAAAGTGACCCATCAAACCTCCAGCATGAGATTCCTGCAATAAGAGCAAACGCATAGACGATTCTGGAACACATAGTTTGTTAGCCCTAAACAAGAACCCATCATGTATGTGATATTTCTCCCAAGTTTTACCAATAGCACATAAGCGATATGGTTCAACAAAAACATGATCAGTAGCATACAAATCACATAGTATCTCTAATCCAGGAATTTTAACATCAAGTTGAGTTAATAGCATATTCTTCCTAGATAGAGCATCAACAACAATATTATGTTTTCCCTTCTTATGCTTAATAATGTACGGAAAAGACTCAATGAACTCAACCCACTTAGCAAGACGCCTATGCAAGTTAGATTGAGCTTTCAGATATTTTAAAGCTTCATGATCAGAATGTATGATAAATTCTTTTGGCCACAAGTAATGTTGTCAAACCTCAAGAACTCTAATTAAAGCATACAATTCTTTATCATATATAGGATAGTTCAACTTAGCACCAGAAAGTTTCTCAGAAAAATATGCAATTGGGCGACCCTCTTGCACCACACCACCAATTCCAATACCACTGGCATCACATTCAATCTCAAATTGCTTATTGAAATCAGGAAGTGCAAGCAACGGTGCAGAAGTTAACAATCTCTTTAGTTCATCAAAAGCATGATCTTGGGCTGCGCCCACTCAAAGACAACACCCTTTTTAGTCAATTCATTCAAAGGTGCAGCAATAGTACTAAAATTGGGCACAAATCTTCTATAAAACCCAGCTAGACCATGAAAACTTCTTACTTGACTCACATTCATGGGAGTAGGCCAATTTTGAATAGCTTCAATTTTAGACACATCTACGTCTACTCCATGCTTAGAGACAACATAACCCAGAAATATGACCTTATCTTAGCAAAATGTGTACTTCTCAAGATTACCATAGAGTTTATTATCACGCAACACTTGCAAAAGATGTCGAATATGTATAGTATGATCAGATTCACTGCGACTGTAGATTAATATGTCATCAAAATACACAACCACAAACTTGCCAATAAAATCACGCAAAACATGGTTCATCAGTCTCATGAAGGTGCTAGGTGCATTAGTTAAACCAAAAGGAATTACTAACCACTCATATAAACCAAATTTTGTTTTAAAGGCTGTTTTCCATTCATCCCCCTCTTTCATCCTAATTTGATGATAACCACTACGCAAATTAATTTTAGAGAAAACAGCATCACCACTCAATTCATCTAGCATATCCTCTAAACGGGGAATAGGATGACGATATCGAATAGTGATGTTGTTTATTGCTATACAATCTACACACATACGCCATGTACCATCTTTCTTAGGAACTAGAATAACAGGAACAACACAAGGACTAAGTCTTATGCGGATATAATCTTTGTCGAGTAGCGCTTGTACTTGCTTATGTATCTCCTTCGTTTCTTCGGGGTTCGTCCTATATGGCGCCCTAGTGGGCAGCGAAGCTCCGGGGATCAAGTCAATTTGATGCTCAATACCACGCAATGGTGGCAATCCTGCGGGCACCTCCTCCGGAAACACATCGCTGAATTCCTGCAAAACACTATAAACACCAAGAGAAATAGGGGTCATGTCATTAGAAACCAAAACCTCACCCTTGTACATGAGCACAAGAGGCATGGCTGTAGGATCCTCACTAAATTCTCTCATGTCCTCTTTGGTGGCTAATAAGACTAAGGAATTCACTCTCTCACTTTTCATTATATCACTCACAGTATTACAATTCTCTCGCCTATCTAGAGGTGCATCCTCCAAGTGTACTTCAGTCTTCTGACGAGATTCATTGACAATTTGTTGTGGTGACATAGGCTGCAAGTTGATTTTCTTGCCCTTGAACTCCAAGTGATATGTATTGGCGCGGCCATTGTGTTGCACAGAACGATCATAGAGCCATGGCCGACCCAATAGTAGGTGACACACCGTCATAGGAACCACATCAAAATCAATGGAATCCTTATACGGTCCAATCTCAAACTCAACACGCACCATGTGGTTTACCTTCATCTCACCATTGTCGCTCAACCACTGAATATAGTATGGATGCGGGTGCGGTAGATACTTCAACTTCAGCTTGGTACACAACTCCTTGCTTGCTAATTGCGGCAACTCCCGCCATCAATAATGACCTTGCAAGCCTTGTCAGGACCAACTAAAGCCTTTGTTTGGAACAAATTGCAGCACTGAGTAGATGCACTTGGCAACACATTAAGAGCACGCTGAGACACAACAATAGTGCGAGCTTCAGACGGATAAGTATCTACACCATCACTGTCATAGTCATCATCTTCTGGAGCATTTAGATCAACATCATCTCCAGTCTCATACTCATTGTCCTCATTAATAATCATGACCTTGCGGTTAGGACAATCTCGCTTGAAGTGACCCTTGCCACCACATGTATGTCAATTCATATCGCGGTTGCGCGCTGTAGACGTGCTAGAACCACTCGTACTTGCAGCAGGTTCGGGTTTCTTTGTGTTGAACACATTGGAGACCGGCTTGCTAGATGTAGTAGAGTAAGGTGCGGAGCGCGATGATGGTGTCGGCGCCATAGATGGGGGCGCACTAGGCGTGTAGCGCCCAGGTCCCGTAGCACGACCTTTAAATTGCGCTTCTTCAGCCAACTGTGATTCAGCTTCTCTTGCATGATGTAGCAACTCATTCATAGTGGTATAACTATGATGACGAACAATGCCTTTGATATCAAACTTCAAACCATGTAGAAAATGTTGCATTGTCATCTCAAGTGACTCACGGACACGGCCACGCTGCATAAGCATCTCCACCATCTCCATGAAATAAACATCAAAAGTCTTCACACCTTGTCTCAAGAGGGTCAACTTATCATATATAGTACGCAAATAATTAGTGGGGACAAAACGAGCTTGCATAATGGCCTTCATCTCGCGCCATGTAAGAACTGGCAACTCGTTGTCTTCTTGACGAGCACGTGTAACTCCATCTCACCAACGCAATGCATAACCATCAAATTCTGAGGAAGCGAGTTTAACCTTCTCGTCTTCAGTATAATCATGTAAGCGCCATAACTTTTCAATCTTTAGATCCCAAGTGAGGTATTCTTCAACATCAGCTCCTACTTCAAATTTGGGTATGAAGAACTTGGGCTTACCCAAACCATCGTCTTGTTGTTGTGGAGGGACACGGCGAGCTCCGAGTTCAACAAAACCACGACCACGGTTACCATGTCCAACACCACGACCAACACCAGGTGCTTCATCCTGCATCTCAGGGTCTTCATCTTCTTGTTGCTGTTGTTGAGTGAGATTATCAACAGCTAGTTGCAAAGCTTGAAGACTGCGCTGGATATCCGTCATTGTAGTGACGGTCTCATTAGTAGCATCCAGCTTCTGGGAGATCTCCTGAACAGACCCCCTAAGCTCATCATCCTGAGTGCGGAATTCACGTCGCATCTCATTACGAAGAGCTTCATACTCCTCCATGTCATCAAATCAGCGGCATCCTTGTCTTTCTGGTTAACAATTTTCTGATCACTAGCAGACATGGTTAGTAGGTTAGTGCACTAAATCAAAAATATATGGTGGTACTCTCACAACTCACTCAAAACTGATAAGAAAAGGAAATCTTACCGCTCCAAAGTGAATTAGTGTTTCTTACCACTTGTAGGGATAACTAGTGCACGGATGTAGCGAAGCGAATATCAAGGGTATAAGAACAATCACACGGCAAAGCAGGATATATGTGGGGCTGTAGGTAGGCTACCTATTTGCACCAATAACAAGCTCTAGCGCTGACCGTAGACAACCAATGATACTCACACAAGGCGATAAATGTGGCAATGCAACTATATGGATCAAAAGGTTGCAATGCACTGGAGAGACACTAGCAAAGCTCAACGAAACAGGCACAATTGCTCACCTACAGGTGCAGAAAAGTAAACTAGGCCTTCACTTGAAACTTACTAGCACTTCACTAGTTCTTTTTGGATTTTCTTTTTGTAACACACGCAACTATGTAGCTCTTTTTGCTTCTTTTCTATTTTCTCTTTTTTTTTGATTTTCTGACGCAACTCCTTGATAACACGGCTAACAGAAATTGCAAAGCACAAAACCCTAACGAGCAGCCTGTCGAGCAGTAAAACTAGTCTCTTCTGGGGAAGTTCCTAGTCACTTTATATCGAAAGGTTGTGGCTATGGTTGGGAACAAGCACATTGTACGCTATGTGGACTCAGAGAAACAAAAACTAAAACTAGATGATAGCGGAGACTCAAACCCTAACAATACTAGAAGGAAGAAAAAGATACCCAAAAAAACTACGATAAGCAACTAAAACTGGAAATTAGTGCAATCTAAGGCAATGGCAAACCCTAACCCTAACTTTTTATGGCTTTTTCTGGATAGGAAACACTCACAACTCAACTATGGGGTGGATTGTGGATGGCTTACCGAGGAAACCCGAGAATCTGATACCAAGATGATAAAGGGGTGGCCCGATCTTCTTAGTAAGCGAGGTGGATGGTGATGAACACGCGATGAACACAACAGAGATAACCTGATGATAACTTGTATGACGCAACGAGATCTCTCGATTGGTCCCTGTCGCCAATGCAACATCTCTCAACCCTGCAAGATATGTCGTATGTTGGGATATATACTGATACGTCTCCAACGTATCGATAATTTCTTATGTTCCATGCTACATTATTGATGATATCTACATGTTTTATACACATTATATGTCGTATTTATGCATTTTCCGGCACTAACCTATTAACAAGATGCCGAAGAGCCATTGCTGTTTTCTGCTGTTTTTGGTTTCAGAAATCCTAGTAAGGAAATATTCTCGGAATTGGACGAAATCAACGCCCTGGTCCTATTTTTCCACGAAGCTTCCAGAAGTCCGAAGGGGAAAGGAAGTGGGGCCACGAGGCGCCGCCACAACAGGGCGGCGCGGCCCAGCCCTTGGCCGCGCGGCCCTGGTGTGTGGGGCCCTCGTGTGGCCCCCCGCGTTGCCCTTCCGCCTACTTAAAGCCTCCGTCGCGAAACCCTCTGTACCGAGAGCCACGATACGGAAAACCTTCCAGAGACGCGCCGCCGCGAATCCCATCTCGGGGATTCAGAGATCGCCTCCGGCACCCTGCCGGAGAGGGGATTCATCTCCGGAGGACTCTTCATCGCCATGATCGCCTCGGAGTGATGAGTGAGTAGTTCACCCCTGGACCATGGGTCCATAGCAGTAGCTAGATGGTCGTCTTCTCCTTGTTGTGCTTCATTGTTGGATCTTGTGAGCTGCCTAACATGATCAAGATCATCTATATGTAATTCTATATGTTGTGTTTGTCGGGATCCGATGGATAGAGAGTACTATGATTATGGTGATTATCAATCTATTGTTTATGTGTTGTTTATGATCTTGCATGCTCTCCGTTATTAGTAGAGGCTCTGGCCAAGTTTGTACTCTTAACTCCAAGAGGGAGTATTTATGCTCGATAGTGGGTTCATGCCTTCATTGACACCTGGGACAGTGACAGAAAGTTCTAAGGTTGTGATGTGCTGTTGCCACTAGGGATAAAACATTGATTCTATGTCTAAGGATGTAGTTGTCGATTACATTACGCACCATACTTAATGCAATTGTCTATTGCTTAGCAACTTAATACTGAATGGGGTTCGGATGATAACCTGAAGGTGGACTTTTTAGGCATAGATGCAGTTGGATGGCGGTCTATGTACTTTGTCGTAATGCCCAATTAAATCTCACTATATTTATCATATCATGTATATGCATTGTTATGCCTTTCTCTATTTGTCAATTGCCCGACTGTAATTTGTTCACCCAACATGCTTTTATCTTATGGGAGAGACACCTCTAGTGAACTGTGGACCCCGGTCCTATTCTTTACATAGCATACAATCTACTGCAATTGTGTTTACTGTTTTCTTTGCAAACATCTTCCACTCGATACGTTTAATCCTTTGTTACAGCAAGCCGGTGAGATTGACAACCTCACTGTTTCGTTGGGGCAAAGTACTTTGGTTTTGTTGTGCAGGTTCCACGTTGGCGCCGGAATCCCTGGTGTTGCGCCGCATCACATTTCGCGACCATCAACCTTCAACGTGCTTCTTGGCTCCTCCTGGTTCGATTCAACCTTGGTTTCTTTCTGAGGGAAAACTTGCCACTGTGCGCATCATACCTTCCTCTTGGGGTTCCCAACGGACGTGTACATCTACGCGCATCAAGCCTGTTTTCTGGCGCCGTTGCCGGGAGATCAAGACACGCTGCAAGGGGAGTCTCCACTTCTCAATCTCTTTACTTTGTTTTTGTCTTGCTTTATTTTATTTACTACTTTGTTTGCTGCACCTAAACAAAACACAAAAAAATTAGTTGCTAGTTTTACTTTATTTATTGTCTTGCTCTCTATATCAAAAACACAAAAAAATTAGTTACTTGCATTTACTTTATCTAGTTTGTTTTATTTACCATTGCTAAAATGAATACCCCTGAAAATACTAAGTTGTGTGACTTCACAAATGCAAATAATAATGATTTCCTATGCACACCTATTGCTCCACCTGCTACTACAGCAGAATTCTTTGAAATTAAACCTGCTTTACTAAATCTTGTCATGAGAGATCAATTTTCTGGTGCTAGTTCTGATGATGCTGCTGCCCATCTCAATAATTTTGTTGAACTTTGTGAAATGCAAAAGTATAAGGATGTAGATGGTGATATTATTAAATTGAAAGTGTTTCCTTTCTCATTAAGAGGAAGAGCTAAAGATTGGTTGCTATCTTTGCCTAAGAATAGTATTGATTCATGGACTAAATGCAAGGATGCTTTTATTGGTAGATATTATCCTCCCGCTAAAATTATATCTTTGAGAAGTAGCATAATGAATTTTAAGCAATTAGATACTGAACATGTTGCTCAAGCATGGGAGAGAATGAAAACTTTGGTAAAGAATTGCCCAACCCATGGACTGACTACTTGGATGATCATCCAAACCTTCTATGCAGGACTAAATTTTTCTTCGCGGAATTTATTGGATTCAGCTGCTGGAGGTACCTTTATGTCCATCACTTTGGGGGCTACAAAACTTCTTGATGATATGATGATAAATTACTCTGAATGGCACACGGAAAGAGCTCCACAAGGTAAGAAGGTAAATTCTGTTGAAGAAACCTCTTCCTTGAGTGATAAGATTGATGTGATTATGTCTATGCTTGTGAATGGTAGATCTAATGTTGATCCAAATAATGTTCCTTTAGCTTCATTGGTTGCTCAAGAAGAAAATGTTGATGTGAATTTCATTAAAAATAATAATTTCAACAACAATGCTTATAGGAACAACTGGTAATAACTATAGGCCATATCCTTGCTAATGGTAATGGTTATGGTAATTCTTATGGGAATTCTTATAACAATAATAGGAGTGTACCCCCTGGTCTTGAAGCCATGCTTAAAGAATTTATTAGTACACAAACTGCTTTTAACAAATCTGTTGAGGAAAAGCTTGATAAAATTGATACTATTGCTTCTAGAGTTGATAGACTTGCCTCTGATGTTAATCTTTTAAAATTGAAAGTTATGCCTAATAATGATATTGATAATAAGATTACTACTACAGCAAATGCCATCCAAGTTAGAATTAATGAGAATATAAGATTAATGGCTGAATTGCGTGCTAGGTGGGATAGAGAAGAAAATGAAAAACTAGCTAAAGAGAATAATGTAGCTAAAGTTTGGACTATCACCACCACTAGTAATGCTAATTCCTCACATGTTGCTGCACCTCCTACTATCAATGGTAAAATAATTGGTGTTGGCAATGTCTCTACTCCTAGTGCAAAACGTACAAAACTGCCTGAAATTGCTAAAACTGCTGAAACTGCTTGTGATAAAACTGCTGAAATTTTTTCCAACCTTGGGGACAGTGATCCCATTGCTGTAGCTCATAATGATTTAGATTTTGATGATTGCCACATCTCTGAAGTTATAAAGTTCTTACAAAAACTTGCTAAAAGTCCTAATGCTAGTGCTATAAATTTAGCCTTTATAAAACATATTACAAATGCTCTCATAAAAGCTAGAGAAGAGAAACTAAAACTTGAAACTTCTATTCCTAAAAAGTTAGAAGATGGTTGGGAGCCCATCATTAAAATGAAATTCAATGACTTTGAATGTAATTCTTTATGCGATCTTGGTGCAAGTATTTCTGTTATGCCTAAAAAGATTTATGATATGCTTGACTTGCCACCATTGAAGAATTGTTATTTGGATGTTAATCTTGCCGATAATGTTAAAAAGAAACCTTTGGGGAAGATTGATAATGTGCGCATTACGGTTAACAATAGCCTTGTCCCCGTTGATTTTGTTGTCTTGGATATCGAATGCAATGCATCTTGTCCTATTGTGTTGGAAAGACCTTTTCTTCGAACTGTTGGTGCTGTTATTGATATGAGGGAAGGTAATATTAAATATCAATTTCCTCTCAAGAAAGGTATGGAACACTTCCCTAGAAAGAGAATGAATTTGCCTTTTGATTCTATTATTAGAACAAGTTATGATGTTGATGCTTTTACTCTTGATGTTACTTGATTTGCACTTTCTGCGCCTAGCTGAAAGGCGTTAAAGAAAAGCGCTTATGGGAGACAACCCATGTTTTTACTACAGCAATTTTTTTGTTTTGTTGAGTCTTGGAAGTTGTTTACTACTGTAGCAACCTCTCCTTATCATGTTTTTGTGCCAAGTAAAGTTTCTATGTCAAAGTTGATATTATATTTGGGATCGCTGCGCAGAAACAGCATTGCTGTCTGTCACGAATCTGGGCACAGTTCTCTGTAGAAAATTCGAAAAATCTGCCAATTTACGAGCGTGATCCTCAGATATGTACGCAACTTTCATTAGTTTTGAGTTTTTCCATTTGAGCAAGTATGGTGCCAGCTTTAAATTCGTCTTTACGGACTGTTCTGTTTTTGACAGATTCTGCCTTTTATTTCGCATTGCCTCTTTTGCTATGTTGGATTTATTTCTTTGATCCACTAATGTCCAGTAGCATTATGCAATGTCCAGAAGTGTAAAGAATGATTGTGTCACCTCTGAATGTGTGAATTATTAATTGTGCACTAACCCTCTAATGAGTTTGCTTGAAGTTTGGTGTGAAGGAAGTTTTCAAGGGTCAAGAGAGGAGAATGATATACTATGATCAAGAGGAGTGAAAGCTCTAAGCTTGGGGATGCCCCGTGGTTCATCCCTGCATATTTTAAGAAGACTCAAGCGTCTAAGCTTGGGGATGCCCAAGACATCCCCTTCTTCATCGACAACATCATCAGGTTCCTCCCCTGAAACTATATTTTTATTCAATCACATCTTGTGTTCTTTACTTGGAGGTTTGTTTTTGTTTTTGTTTTTGTTTGAATAAGATGGATCCTAGCATTCGCTTTGTGGGAGAGAGACACGCTCCGCTGTTGCATATGGACACATGTGTCCTTAGGCTTTACTCATAATGTTCATGGCGAAGTTTCTTCTTCGTTAAATTGTTATATGGTTGGAATTGGAAAATGCTACATGTAGTAATTCTAAAATGTCTTGGATAATGTGATACTTGGCAATTGTTGTGCTCATGTTTAAGCTCTTGCATCATATGCTTTGCACCCATTAATGAAGAAATACATAGAGCTTGCTAAAATTTGATTTGCATATTTGGTCTCTCTAAGGTCTAGATAATATCTAGTATTGAGTTTTGAACAACAAGGAAGACGGTGTAGAGTCTTATAATGTTTACAATATGTCTTTTATGTGAGTTTTGCTGCACCTGTTCATCCTTGAGTTTGCTTCAAATAACCTTGCTAGCCTAAACCTTGTATCGAGAGGGAATACTTCTCATGCATCCAAAATCCTTGAGCCAACTACTATGCCATTTGTGTCCACCATACCTACCTACTACATGGTATTTCTCCGCCATTCCAAAGTAAATTGCTTGAGTGCTACCTTTAAAATTTCATCATTCACCTTTGCAATATATAGCTCATGGGACAAAATAGCCTTAAAAACTATCGTAGTATTGAATATGTACTTATGCACTTTATCTCTTATTAAGTTGCTTGTTGTGCGATAACCATGCTTCGGGGACGCCATCAACTATTCTTTGTTGAATATCATGTGAGTTGCTATGCATGTCCGTCTTGTCTGAAGTAAGGGAGATCTACCACCTTAATGGTTGGAGCATGCATATTGTTAGAGAAGAACATTGGGCCGCTAACTAAAGCCATGAATCATGGTGGAAGTTTCAGTTTTGGACATATATCCTCAATCTCATATGACAATATTAATTGTTGCCACATGCTTATGCATTAAAGAGGAGTCCATTATCTGTTGTCCATGTTGTCCCGGTATGGATGTCTAAGTTGAGAATAATCAAAAGCGAGAAATCCAAAATGCGAGCTTTCTCCTTAGACCTTTGTATAGGCGGCATGGAGGTACCCCTTTGTGACACTTGGTTAAAACATGTGTATTGCGATGATCCGGTAGTCCAAGCTGATTAGGACAAGGTGCGCGCACTATTAGTATACTATGCATGAGGCTTGCAACTTGTAAGATATAATTTACATAACTCATATGCTTTATTACTACCGTTGACAAAATTGTTTCATGTTTTCAAAATAAAAGCTCTAGCACAAATATAGCAATCGATGCTTTCCTCTTTGAAGGACCTTTCTTTTACTTTTATTGTTGAGTCAGTTCACCTATTTCTCTCCACCTTAAGAAGCAAATACTTGTGTGAACTGTGCATTGATTCCTACATGCTTGCATATTGCACTTGTTATATTACTTTACATTGACACTATCCATGAGATATACATGTTATAAGTTGAAAGCAACCGCTGAAACTTAATCTTCCTTTGTGTTGCTTCAATACCTTTACTTTGATTTATTGCTTTATGAGTTAACTCTTATGCAAGACTTATTGATGCTTGTCTTGAAGTACTATTCATGAAAAGTCTTTGCTTTATGATTCATTTGTTTACTCATATCATTACCATTGTTTTGATCGCTGCATTCATTACATATGTTTACAATAGTATGATCAAAGTTATGATGGCATGTCACTCCAGAAATTATCCTTGTTATCGTTTACCTGCTCGGACGAGCGAACTAAGCTTGGGGATGCTGATACGTCTCCAACGTATCGATAATTTCTTATGTTCCATGCTACATTATTGATGATATCTACATGTTTTATACACATTATATGTCGTATTTATGCATTTTCCGGCACTAACCTATTAACAAGATGCCGAAGAGCCGTGCTGTTTCGGCTGTTTTTGGTTTCAGAAATCCTAGTAAGGAAATATTCTCGGAATTGGACGAAATCAACGCCCGGTCCTATTTTTGCACGAAGCTTCCAAGACCGAAGGGGAAAGGAAGTGGGGCCACAAGGCGCCACACAGGCGGCGCGGCCCAGCCCTTGGCCGCGCGGCCCCGGTGTGTGGGGCCCTCGTGTGGCCCCCGCTGCCCTTCCGCCTACTTAAAGCCTCCGTCGCGAAACCCTCGTACCGAGAGCCACGATACGGAAAACCTTCCGCAGACGCCGCGAATCCCATCTGGGGATTCAGGAGATCGCCCGGCACCCTGCCGGAGAGGGGATTCATCTCCGGAGGACTCTTCATCGCCGTGATCGCCTCCGGAGTGATGAGTGAGTAGTTCACCCCTGGACCATGGGTCCATAGCAGTAGCTAGATGGTCGTCTTCTCCTTGTTGTGCTTCATTGTTGGATCTTGTGAGCTGCCTAACATGATCAAGATCATCTATATGTAATTCTATATGTTGTGTTTGTCGGGATCCGATGGATAGAGAGTACTATGATTATGGTGATTATCAATCTATTGTTTATGTGTTGTTTATGATCTTGCATGCTCTCCGTTATTAGTAGAGGCTCTGGCCAAGTTTGTACTCTTAACTCCAAGAGGGGGTATTTATGCTCGATAGTGGGTTCATGCCTTCATTGACACCTGGGACAGTGACGGAAAGTTCTAAGGTTGTGATGTGCTGTTGGCACTAGGGATAAAACATTGATTCTATGTCTAAGGATGTAGTTGTCGATTACATTACGCACCATACTTAATGCAATTGTCTGTTGCTTAGCAACTTAATACCGAATGGGGTTCGGATGATAACCTGAAGGTGGACTTTTTAGGCATAGATGCAGTTGGATGGTGGTCTATGTACTTTGTCGTAATGCCCAATTAAATCTCACTATATTTATCATATCATGTATATGCATTGTTATGCCTTTCTCTATTTGTCAATTGCCCGACTGTAATTTGTTCACCCAACATGCTTTTATCTTATGGGAGAGACACCTCTAGTGAACTGTGGACCCCGGTCCTATTCTTTACATAGCATACAATCTGCAATTGTGTTTTCTGTTTTCTTTGCAAACATCTTCCACTCGATACGTTTAATCCTTTGTTATAGCAAGCCGGTGAGATTGACAACCTCACCTTCGTTGGGGCAAAGTACTTTGGTTTTGTTGTGCAGGTTCCGCGTTGGCGCCGGAATCCCTGGTGTTGCGCCGCATCACATTTCGCGACCATCAACCTTCAACGTGCTTCTTGGCTCCTCCTGGTTCGATTCAACCTTGGTTTCTTTCTGAGGGAAAACTTGCCACTGTGCGCATCATACCTTCCTCTTGGGGTTCCCAACGGACGTGTACATCTACGCGCATCACATTCACGGAGTACCAATCCGCAAATATTACATCCCTCAGAGTAGTACAACAGAACATAGCAGGTCCATAACTCATTCATTTATTATTACAAGCAACATGTACATATCATCTCGGAGTTCCTCTTGGGTCTTAAGAGGGATACTCCTGGGTTCGAGGTGAACCCAACTTAACTTACAATATAGGAGTCTTACTAGATTATACATTTATTCTCTTCGAGCAGCTAAATGCTATGAGTTCGCACTGCTCGGTACTACTACGATTATTACTAGGCCTATGCTTGCTCTCCTCCGGAACCCTCCCCGGTTCCGGAGACTATGAGATAGTCTACGCCTTCAACACCTCCCGAGAGGTCTGGTTCATCATAGCCGATGACTTCGGCTCCTTCAAGGTCGTTGTTGTCCTCCTCCAGTCGATTCAGACAATCTAAGCAGGGGATTTAAGAGTGGTATGAGTACGAGCGTACTCAACAAGTTCATACTAGGAAAGAGGTGTTTAATGCACTATCTACGATACCAGACCAGAAAGTCTGATACCATGCAGGTTTTGATAATCATTTCTTCAAAAGGTTACTTTTATTCGAAGAACTATGTCCGTCAGCCTTCACCGGTTTACTAGAACTTCATGGAGTTCCTTTCCGCAGCGTCAGATTCCATATCCCGAATGGAGGATGGTCACAGTCACTCTGCAGAGGTGTGTTGCTTTACCCATAAGATATCTTAACATTGGTGCCAACCGGGCAGCTTTCCGGTCCACACTTCCTTTGGTGTGAGGCCCGGTATAAGGTCCTAGCCAATCATGTTCCTCCGCTACCTCGAACACCCACCCTTTGTTGCAAACTCCGACCCTGGGTCCTAGCCGGTCCCATTATTCCCACTTACGGGTGGACCCCGACCACGACAACAGTTTGGGATCGAACCAAACTCCTTCGCCGGTAGCTGCAACCCATCATAGACCGCAATACCGTGGGGACTTAGGACTCCCCACCTCACCGCTTGCTCCTGGCGACAAGTGTACTACGGACTATGCCGTGGGGACTTAGGACTCCCCAGCCTCACCGCTTGCCCCCTTGGATTACAAGTGTACTACGGTAAAGCGCATCCGTTGATGAACGAGAGGTGGAAACACTTTTGACTACTCCGTCCCACTCCAGATCTTATAGTGAACACGGGTTTTACGGCACAAGAATCACTGGACGACATTTGTTGTTTAATCCTAGATGGATATAAACCCTTTGCAATGGAACCTCCACCATATCAACACATACCATGGTTCCATTGCCCACCACTTTGTCATATTCATAGTTATGAAAATAGTGGTTTTGCTTTTTATGCAATAGTGATAAACATAGTACTTTGCAAGTAATTTGGTAAAAATACTCAAATGACATGAGCAAGTGATGAACTTGCATGAACACTGCAAAGTGTTGCAGTTGGATGGTGTGGACTGACCCTTGTCCTCTGTTGCTGAAAAATAGCATCATTGTCCGATAAGGGCAATGGTTAAAGAAGCAATTATGCATGCTTTCCATTTTTAGGGTTGTTTCCCCCCTTCCGATGTTTTTATTATTTCATGTGAGAGGTTAATACTAAGAATAATTTAAAGATATTCTATTTAGGGTAAAATACTACCTTGAAATGTTGTCAAGGTGTTTTTGAAGTCCAAAAGAATTTATGGACTTATTTTCATTAATGAAAATATAAGGTGTGATTTAAATGATTTATTTTAATCATTAAATTTGGGCTTAATCATATTTGTCTTAAAAATTCCATTTTATATTTTATTAGGATAGAGAATTTTATTCTGAGTGGTCATATTTTTAATTATTTTTCTAGAGTTTCCATCTATTTTATAATTTTTCTGAAAGTTTCTGGTTTATTTGAATTGTGAAAAGACCAATTTGCCCTGGGCCCACCTGTCAGGAGAGCCCAACTGGGTTGGGTTAAACCCGCCCGGTCCAACCGACCGGCGCGGTCGCTCCCCACTCCTCTCTCGATGTGCCGCCTCGCCGAACCCTTCTCCTCCCCGTGCTCTGGCGACTCGCGTCGCCGCCGTCGTCGCCGAATTAATCCGGCCATCTCCGGCCGGCTCCGGCGGCGTGGTTGGTCGCAAAAGGACCGCCGCTCGACGGCGCACTAGATCCTCCGCGTCGATCTAGCCTGCGTCGCCCACACCGCTCGCCTCCAACACATTTGCACGCATGGCGCACGGATCTGTGATGCTCCATCGCACGCCGGCGTTCCAGACGCGACGGCGCTGCCGTGGGCACGCCGTGGTGGCGCTGGTGCGTTCGTGCCCTGTGACGCCTGGTCTGGCCCCAGCCTGGCGCTGCCATGGTCGGCCGTGCCGCTGTGCCGCCATGGGCACGCGGTGGTGCTTCTGCTCCAGGTGCGTTCGCCTCCTTCTCTCTCTGTCTTGCTCATCTTCTTCGCCTCGCCCCAGCCACGGCTGTTCCTCCTCTTGGAGATGTGGCCGTGCCGTGCTGTTGCTGCTACTGCTGGGTGCTGCTAGCTGCTATGGCTGTGCTCTCTGCTGCTATCATTGTGTGCTAGTTGCTGCTACTCTACTCTCCATGGCCTAGCTTAAGTTGTGCCATCCTTGTTGTTGCGCATTCATGCTCTTGCTTACTGTCTCTGTTCAATCCTATGGATGTGCATGCTATTATCGGTCTATATACTCATCTGAGCATCCCTAGCCCTTGCTATTGCTTGCTCACATGTGCTATGCTACTATCCTGGCATCCCTGGCTCATTATTGTGAATGATTCTTGCTTGTAGCAAGTGCCAGAGCTGTTTGTGTGATGATTAAAGGTTTCTGGCTCATGGTAGGCTCTGCTTTGCTTAATTATTGTCCATATGCATCAATTCCTTGATGATGTGCTTTTGGATACAATCATAAAATGGTTTATATGATTATTTGTGATTCAATTGTTGCTTAACTGTGGCTATTTAATTTGTATGGTTCATGGATGGATGCCAGGCTTGTCTCAGACAAGCACTTGCATACTCTGTCAAGCTCTGATGATCCTGTGATCATCAGCTGTTTGTTGGTTGCTTGCTATTCTACTGTTTGTGCCTCTCTGATGCTTATTCTTGGGCTTGTGTGACACCATAGCTTGTGCTGGTGCATGGGTGCTCAAGCATCAACTGATGCTTGCAGTGATCCCTTGGATCACTAGCAAGATGCTGGTGCTTTGATTACTTGTCTGTTTCATTTATCTGTACTTCCTTGCTTTATTTGATGGATAAATGATGTGAACTGCTTAGCAGTAATGATCTCATGGATGAATTGATGAGGCTAGAGGGATGCCAACCACTGGTTGGGTACCCTAGCCCATACTGAACCCTATTGGATGATGATGTGATGGCTGAAAGTGTTGGCTGTGGGTTGAGGTGACCCAGACAGCACCTAACTGTTTGAGGTGGCTCCCCTCACTGTGGCTTGATGATTTCTTACTGGTTGATCCTCTTTTGGATCTCCAGAAGCCTTTGGTGTTGAAAAAACTTAGAATAGACATATTATGTCTATAAATCTGATGGTCTTGTGAACCTCTAGCTACTAGGTGAGTTGGATAGACTAGTAGTGCATGAAATCCATGCTGGATCACATGGTTAGCTGTAGTGGTGATACACTTGGTTTGAATCATGATTTCCCTGGGTTTTTCTCTACTGGACATGTTCCTATTTTGCCAGTATCTAGTGGCTCCTCACCAAATGATGATACACACAGGTTCATCCCACCTTTTGGTTGGTGTGTGATGCATATGCTTATTTATGAGCAAAACAATTGTTTGCCCATGATTTCTTGTGTATACCTCACTCCAGCTCCTAGATTTATTTGTTGGTGTAGAGGATTTGCTTCAGTGTGGTGATGATGCTTGCCCTGCTCCTCCTTGCAAGCCTGAAGTGCTTGATTCAGTGTTGTGGTGGTTTGGGCAGGTTGAACAGCTGTGGTTGTTCTTCCTGTTCTTATGTTCTTGGTTTCTGGTGACTTACCCAGCTGCTTGTCGATGGGAATGCCTAGGGTTTACTGTGGAGGCTTTTATATGATCCTCTTCTTCTTCCCTGGTCGACAACAAGGCCTGCAGCTTGTTGGTGACTCACTGGATGTGTGTGTGTGTGTGTGTTGTGCTGCATGCACACATGGTGACCTGCTGTTGGGCATGCGCACAAGCTGTGTGTGCTGCCTGTGTGTGTGTACCAGGGGCTTGGAACTTGAGCTCTGAGAAGATCGGCTCGGCTGATCTTGATAATATCCATCCCAGCTTATTATTTCTTTGCTAACCTGCCAAGTGGCAAATGCCACTTAGCATAACTTGCTTTTGCTTTGCGTGTGTTTGCAGGGGTCAAGATGATGATCAAGATGAAGTGCAATATCATCCTGGTCAAGGATTTCTTGAAGATCAACTTGTAGTTTAGGAAATTTCATTAAATTGTAATCTTTCACTTTCTTTTTCCTTTTATTAAATTCTTGTAATATGTTGTAATTTAAATAATTCAAGGATATTGTAAATGACTTTGTATCTTGTGTGTTAATTAATAAAGCTCAAAGTTTCTCTAATGAGCTTTACTTAATAGTTGTGTTCAATAAATTCTTGATTATTCATATTTGTTTAATGAATTACCTCAATTTTAAATTAGGAGATATTCATATGATGTTTAAATTTGAAATTCAAATGTTCTTGTGTTTGAATTCAATCATGCAACTTAAATTGTATTGCAACACTCTCCTCTCTTCTCAAAACCCTAATTTAGTTAAGTGAGAAGCAAGTTTGTCGCACTCTCGAAACCCTAACCCTGTAAGGTGTCGAGAGAGAAACTTGTCCCCCTTCGATGCAGTTTTGTTTTAAAAGCGCGAAATTTTCCCAGAATTTGCGATGCAATGCACATCCCTTTCTAAAATCTACCCCTCGATCGTCTCTAAACCTGGGATATTACAACCTTTCCCCCTTAAAGAAAACTTCGTCCCGAAGTTGTCGTTGTAATACCTGAACAGTTCGGGGTATGTTTTCCTCAGGTCTTCTTCCTTTTCCCAGGTGGCTTCCCTCTCGGGGTGATGTTTCCATTGAATCTTGCAGTACTTAATGGCTCTGTTCCTGAGTTGTTTCCAGTTCTCCTCGAGAATCTTAGCTGGCTTCTCGATGTAGGTCAAATCTGGTTGTAACTCTAGCTCATCATGTGATACTGGCTCATCTGGGGTCTTTAAACATTTCCTGAGTTGTGACACATGGAATACATTGTGAACTTGAGCTAACCTTCCCGGTAGATCCAATTCAAAGGCTAACCCTCGATTCTGACTCAGTATCTTGAAAGGTCTGATGTATCTAGGGCTCAACTTCCCCTTTACTCTGAATCTCTGAAGACCTTTCATCGGACTTACCTTGAGATATACCATGTCTCCAACTTGTGGCTCCCAAGTTCTTCTCTTTTGGTCTGCATAGCTCTTCTGTCGACTTTGAGCTATCTTCAGCCTATCTCTTATAATGTCAATGATCTGTTGCTTTTCCTTGACATAATCAGGATTGAACTCCTTGCTTGATCCTGTCTCATACCAACATATCGGTGATCTACACTTCCTTCCATACAGTGCTTCAAAGGTGCCATCTTGATGCTGCTTTGATAGCTATTATTGTATGAAAACTCTGCTAGTGGTAGATGTTCCTCCCATGATCCTCCGAAGTCTAGGGCACATGCCCTAAGCATATCTTCCAATATCTGGTTTGTTCTCTCTGTTTGTCCACCTGTCTGAGGATGATAGGCGGTGCTATAATCTAGCTTGGATCCTAAAGCTTCATGTAGTTGCTTCCAAAATGCTGATGTGAACACGGATCCTCGATCCGACACGATCTTCTTGGGCACTCCATGTTTACTCACGATCTCTTTGATGTAGAGATCGATGAGTTTCCCCTTTATCCTGCTGGTTTACTGCTAAGAAGTGTGCACTTTTCGTCAACCGGTCCACGATTACCCATATCATGTCCTTCTTTTTATTAGTCATGGGTAGTCCGGTGATGAAATCCATTCCTATCTCTTCCCATTTCCATTCTGGGATTGGTAAAGGTTGTAACTTTCCTGCCGGACTTTGATGTTCGGCTTTTACTCTTTGGCATGTATGGCATTCCGCCACGTATTGTGCTATTTCTCTCTTCATGTTATTCCACCAGAATAATACCTTGAGATCCATGTACATCTTTGTACTTCCCGGATGTATAGAGTATGGTGTTTGATGTGCTTCCCGGAGTATAACTTCCTTGATCTCATCAATATCTGGGACGCAAATCCTTTTCTGGAACCATAATGATCCCAACTCTCCTCGGTGGAATTCTGATGGTCTTCCCTCATCAATCCTTCTCATTTCCTCCACGATGAATGGATCATCTAATTGACCCATGATTATCTCATTCTTTAGGTTAACACTTAGTTCATCGGCTACTTGTAACACCGATAGTCCTTCATGAGCTTCTTTCTCCCAAAGTTGTATATGTGCTTGGCTAATCTCCTTCTTCAACTCCGGTGGTAGTTCTTGCTCCACTCCTCCAGTACTCTTCCTACTCAAGGCATCCACTACAACATTAGCCTTTCCTGGAGTATAAGTGATGGTCAAATCATAATCCTTGATCAGTTCAAGCCATCTTTTCTGTCTCATATTGAGTTCCTTCTGAGTGAAGAAGTACTTGAGACTCTTATGATCAGTATAGAGCTCACACTTGGCTCCATAGAGAAAATGTCTCCAAGTTTTAAGTGCAAACACTACTGCTGCTAATTCTAAATCATGTGTTGGATAATTTACTTCATGAGGTCTGAGTTGCCTCGATCCATAGGATATTACTTTCCGATCTTGCATGAGCACGCAACCCAATCCATGTTTGGATGCGTCACAGTACACGGTGTAATCCTTGCCATCTTCCTGCTAACACCGGTGTTGTGGTGAGTTTCTCTTTCAGAGTCTGAAAACTCTTCTCACACTCATCAGACACACGAATGGTGTGTTTTTCCTTAACAACTTGGTCATTGGTCCCGCTATCTTAGAGAATCCTTCAATGAATCTCCGATAGTATCCTGCCATTCCCAAGAATCCTCGGATTTCCTTGACATTCTTTGGTGCTTCCCAATCTAAAACTGATGCTACTTTGCTTGGGTTTACTGCTATCCCATCCTTGCTAATGACATCACCAAGAAATTCTACTTGATCTAGACAAAACTCACACTTGCTGAATTTGGCGTATAGTTGATGTTCTCTTAGTGTTTGCAACACTATTCTCAGATGTTCAGCATGTTCAGCTTTGTCTTTGGAATATATCAAGATATCATCGATGAATACAATGACAAACTTTTCTAGACATGGCATGAAGATCTTATTCATAAGATTCATGAATATTGTTGGGGCATTGGTTAGTCCAAAAGGTACTACGAGGTATTCATGATGTCCGTACCTCGAGACAAAGGCTGTTTTCGGAACGTCTTCCTTCTTAATCTTTATCTGATGATAACCGGATCTTAGATCAATCTTGGAAAAGACTCCCGCGCCTCTAACTTGATCAAATAGATCTTGTATTCTAGGAAGTGGGTACTTGTTCTTGATAGTAACATTGTTCAAATTCCTGTAATTTCCGCACATCCTTCGACCTCCATCTCTTTTATCCACAAAGATCACAGGTGATCCCCATGGTGAGATACTCTCCTGAATGAATCCTTTCTGTTCCAGGTCATCCAACTGTTCCTTGAGTTCTTTCAACTCCTTCGGCCCCATCTTATATGGTGCTTTAGCAACTGGAGATGTTCCTGGAATTAGGTCGATAGTAAACTCTATCTCCCTATCTGGTGGCATTCCAGGTAATTCTTTAGGAAACACATCTTGGAATTCGTTGACAATAGGTATGTCCTCAAGTTTCACCTCCTTCATACTATTTAACTTTAACTCTACCTCAATCTGAGTATGCTTATCTCCTTGGTATAAGATTCTATCTCCACCTGGGCTTTTCAGAGACACTGTCTTATGGGTACAATCTATCAGTGCTCCATTTTCCTCTAACCAGTTCATACCAAGAATGACATCAATGTCCTTCATCGGTAGAATGAACAGGTCTGCGTCAAACGCACACTTATTGATCATAATGACTTGTCCTGGTTTAGTGTGGGTTACTAATATCGTTCCCCCCGCAAAGTATGGTTATGGGTTTATCTAACTTAGTGCATCTAATCCCATGTTTGATGATAAATTGCTGAGAAATGAATGATGTAGTTGCACCGGTATCAAAAAGTTTTGCCAGGATAGTGAATCAGCCACCTATCCTCCTTGATCGGAACCATTCAACTTTGGGGTTTCTTGTTCTTCCAGTTCCCTCTATTCCCGCCTCGGTTTCCTCCTCCTCCTGACTGACCTCCTCCATTCTTTCTCTTGGGGCAATCCTTCAACTTGTGCCCCTCCTGGCGACACCCAAAACAAATGATTCTGGGTTTACGGCAGTCCTTCGAGACATGTCCTACCATTCCACAACTGCGACAAACAATCTGGTTTGCAGTTTGTTGTTGTTGTTGTTGTTGTTGTTGTTGTTGTACCCCGGTTTAAAACTCAAGCCCATGTTTGGCTTGTTACTGACAAACCTCTTAGGCTCAAATTTAGCCTTCTTCCTCTTTTCTTCTTGCAGCTGCTTGAAGTCATCTTCAAGAGTGATGGCTGCATCCACCAACTCCTGGAACTCGGTAGCTCTCATCATCCTGAGTTGTACCTTGAACTGAGGATTCAATCCTCGCATGAACCTCTTCTTCTTCTTGTCCTCAGTGTTGACCTCCTCAACGGCGTACCGGGACAATCCAGAAAACTCCATGACGTAAGTCAGGATAGCCTTATCTTTCTGCTCGAGACTTTCAAATTCTCGATGCTTCAGTTCCACAATACTCTCAGGGACATTAGATTCCCTGAACTTCCTCTTGAACTCCTCCCAAGTGAATACCTTATCAGCCGGATAAACGGCTACTATGTTATCCCACCATGATGCGGCGGGTCCACACAACAAGTGTGTTGCGTACCTGACCTTCTCCAGGTTGTTGCATCCTACTGTATTGAGCTTACGCTCAGTGTCCATCAACCAATCCTCTGCGTCCATAGGTTCGGGCGCATATGCAAATGAGATTGGCTTAGTGTTCTGGAAGTCTGACAGAGTGACTCCCTGGTTCTCTGGTCTATCCACCTTGTTCTGTTGCAGCAGATCGTGAAAGAACTTATTCTGCTGCTCCACGGAAATCCTTTGTCTTTCTTCCATCATCTGCATGTACTGGAGGAAGTTCTGCTGCGTCATCGGTGGTGGTGGTGGTGGAAACTGGTTTCTGCTTCATCAGCCTCTTCGCTTGGCCTCACGCTCGAGGCGTTGTTCTTCGCTCTCCTCACCCGCGCTCCCGACATATCCCCCTAGTTCTGCAACACAAAGTGGTACTCATAATTACTCCATGCGCAAGTTTTCTGAGCTCAACTTTGTGCACAGAACTAGTCACGCAATGGAAATCAAGAAGCAAATGCAAATCATACAAAACATATACCATGTATATACATACTTAAGCGGTTTATTACAATACTCAGTAGATGTGAGTATGCAAACTCACTTATTGAAGTATATGTACAAATTTCTACAAATATTACATACTACAATACATGTGGTACAGCTGTATTGTAGTCTCGCCTCCCATGGTGGTCTCTAGTCGTGCTTCACTCCCGATATATCCCAGGCTTCCATCCGGTCGAACGTGTAGTCCTCCTGACAGAATCTGGAACATAGGGTATTCCCGTAGGCTTGTAGTCGGAATCGGAGGATGATCCCAGGGAGAAATCTGTGTTCCTAAATTGGTTATTCAGTGCATCATAATCCACCCATCGAGTGTACTCCCCGGTGACTCCGCCATAGGTATTTCCACCATCAGTATCAGACTCAATCAGCATAGGATACTCCTCATTATCCCCTCTATTATACTGATTGTTCTGGAACTGGGTTGTGGCGTCCTCCTCCATCTCAGAGTTACCTCTGGCTGGATTGCCATAGGTTTCCGTGTCTGACCCCCAACGCCAACCTGTTGAGTCCTCTATAGGAGTCTTGGAACGCTGATGGTTTCCGGATTCCTCTCCACCTTCATATCCTCCATAGGAATTACTAGGAAAGTACCTAGGTGTAATAGGTGTGGTTTGTTGTTCGGGATGGTCAATACTAATGAAGTCACCAGCTGAATAAACTGGTGTGTGAACCACTCCCTCCATGGGTTCCTTTACCTTTGTCTCCTCCTTGGGCTCAGTGAATTCTTCCAACATTGTGTCAATTGCCCCCGACAAATGTCGGTTCAACTGAAAGAACAATGTCAGTAGGTTGCGACTATTATCCATGTACTTAGCGGCTTCTGTTGGTTTGCGTTTAGCATACTTGAAGTGGTTAAGCATAGGATCATCTTCCTCCTCCATATGAGGAATATGAGAGAATTCGGAACCGATAAGCTCCTTCGTCTTATGTTCCCGAATATCAGTGATGGCTCTCATTATGGCTATGTGGTAGGCTGTTTGGATAGTTCTAGCCTCACCTGATGGCATCACTACACTCATTCCTAAGGATTCTGGAAGTCTTAGTCCTACCCTACACTTTGCTAATACTGTACCATCGTAGTACATGTATTTCATTACTTGGATTTGGGGATCGCACCCAAATTCAAGCAACATAGCACGAAGAATATCCGCGAGTCCTCCATCATATTCACTCAGGTTTGATTCCATCACTTTCACGTTACGTCCCGAACGTGAACTTGCCATAGTTGGCTGTAGAATAGAAAGAATATAATATTAGTGATAATGCATCATAATAGAGATAATAAAGAATTTTCGCACTAAAAGATATGATTGTTTTATTCTCAAGTGAATAGATACCATATTTTTAGAGAATTCTTTACTAATCCTATTTGACTCCTATCGTTTTCGTCCCATTTACTAGGTTCCAACCTAAGGTCAAAGCTTTTGCTCTGATACCAACTGTGGTGACCCTGCATACCATTGCATGTTGTAGTATGCCAGTCGTTGATATAACATTCACGGAGTACCAATCCGCAAATATTACATCCCTCAGAGTAGTACAACAGAACATAGCAGGTCCATAACTCATTCATTTATTATTACAAGCAACATGTACATATCATCTCGGAGTTCCTCTTGGGTCTTAAGAGGGATACTCCTGGTTCGAGGCGAACCCAACTTAACTTACAATATAGGAGTCTTACTAGATTATACATTTATTCTCTTCGAGCAGCTAAATGCTATGAGTTTGCACTGCTCGGTACTACTACAATTATTACTAGGCCTATGCTTGCTCTCCTCCGGAACCCTCCCCGGTTCCGTAGACTATGAGATAGTCTACGCCTTCAACACCTCCCGAGTGGTCTGGTTCATCATAGCCGATGACTTCGGCTCCTTCAAGGTCGTTGTTGTCCTCCTCCAGTCGATTCAGACAATCTAAGCAGGGGATTTAAGAGTGGTATGAGTACGAGCGTACTCAACAAGTTCATATTAGGAAAGAGGTGTTTAATGCACTATCTACGATACCAGACCAGAAAGTCGATACCATGCAGGTTTTGATAATCATTTCTTCAAAAGGTTACTTTTATTCAGAAGAACTATGTCCGTCAGCCTTCACCGGTTTACTAGAACTTCATGGAGTTCCTTTCCGGCAGCGTTCAGTTCCATATCCCGAAACACGGAGGACTGGTCATTCGTTACACTCTGCAGAGGTGTGTTGCTTTACCCATAAGAGATCTTAACCTTGGTGCCAACCGGGCAGCTTTCCCGTCCACACTTCCTTTGGTGTGAGGCCCGGTATAAGGTCCTAGCCAATCATGTTCCTCCGCTACCTCGAACACCCACCCTTTGTTGCAAACTCCGACCATGGGTCCTCGCCGGTCCCATTATTCCCACTTACGGGTGGACCCCGACCACGACAACAGTTTGGGATCGAACCAAACTCCTTCGCCGGTAGCTGCAACCCATCATAGACCGCAATACCGTGGGGACTTAGGACTCCCCAGCCTCACCGCTTGCTCCTCGGGCGACAAGTGTACTACGGACTATGCCGTGGGGACTTAGGACTCCCCAGCCTCACCGCTTGCCCCCTTGGATTACAAGTGTACTACGGTAAAGCGCGTCCGTTGATGAACGAGAGGTGGAAACACTTTTGACTACTCCGTCCCACTCCAGATCTTATGGTGAACACGGGTTTTACGGCACAAGAATCACTGAACGACATTTGTTGTTTAATCCTAGATGGATATAAACCCTTTGCAATGGAACCTCCACCATATCAACACATACCATGGTTCCATTGCCCACCACTTAGTCATATTCATAGTTATGAAAATAGTGGTTTTGCTTTTTATGCAATAGTGATAAACATAGTACTTTGCAAGTAATTTGGTAAAAATACTCAAATGACATGAGCAAGTGATGAACTTGCTTGAACACTGCAAAGTGTTGCAGTTGGATGGTCTGGACTGACCCTTGTCCTCTGTTGCTGAAAAATAGCATCATTGTCCGATAAGGGCAATGGTTAAAGAAGCAATTATGCATGCTTTCCATTTTTAGGGTTGTTTCCCCCCTTCCAATATTTTTATTATTTCATGTGAGAGGTTAATACTAAGAATAATTTAAAGATATTCTATTTAGGGTAAAATACTACCTTGAAATGTTGTCAAGGTGTTTTTGAAGTCCAAAAGAATTTATGGACTTATTTTCATTAATGAAAATATAAGGTGTGATTTAAATGATTTATTTTAATCATTAAATTTGGGCTTAATCATATTTGTCTTAAAAATTCCATTTTATATTTTATTAGGATAGAGAATTTTATTCTGAGTGGTTTTCATATTTTTAATTATTTTTCTAGAGTTTCCATCTATTTAATAATTTTTCTGAAAGTTTCTGGTTTATTTGAATTGTGAAAAGACCAATTTGCCCCTTGGCCCACTTGTCCGGAGAGCCCAACTGGGTTGGGTTAAACCCGCCCGGTCCAACCGACCGGCGCGGTCGCTCCCCACTCCTCTCTCGCTGTGCCGCCTCGCCGAACCCTTCTCCTCCCCGTGCTCTGGCGACTCGCGTCGCCGCCGTCGTCGCCGAATTAATCCGGCCATCTCCGGCCGGCTCCGGCGGCGTGGTTGGTCGCAAAAGGACCGCCGCTCGATGGCGCACTAGATCCTCCGCGTCGATCTGGCTTGCGTCGCCCACACCGCTCGCCTCCAACACATATGCACGCATGGCGCACGAATCTGTGATGCTCCATCGCACGCCGGCGTTCCAGACGCGACGGCGCTGCCGTGGGCACGCCGTGGTGGCGCTGGAGCGTTCGTGCCCTGCGACGCCTGGTCTGGCCGCAGCCTGGCGCTGCCATGGTCGGCCGTGCCGCTGTGCCACCATGGGCACGCGGTGGTGCTTCTGCTCCAGGTGCGTTCGCCTCCTTCTCTCTCTGTCTTGCTCATCTTCTTCGCCTCGCCCCAGCCACGGCTGTTCCTCCTCTTGGAGATGTGGCCGTGTCGTGCTGCTACTGCTGGGTGCTGCTAGCTGCTATGGCTGTGCTCTCTGCTGCTATCATTGTGTGCTAGTTGCTGCTACTCTACTCTCCATGGCCTAGCTTAAGCTGTGCCATCCTTGCTGTTGCGCATTCATGCTCTTGCTTACTGTCTCTGTTCAATCCTATGGCTGTGCATGCTATTATCGATCTATATACTCATCTGAGCATCCCTAGCCCTTGCTATTGCTTGCTCACATGTGCTATGCTACTGTCCTGGCATACCTGGCTCATTATTGTGAATGATTCTTGCTTGTAGCAAGTGCCAGAGTTGTTTGTGTGATGATTAAAGGTTTCTGGCTCATGGTAGGCTCTGCTTTGCTTAATTGTTGTCCATATGCATCAATTCCTTGATGATGTGCTTCTGGATACAATCATAAAATGGTTTATATGATTATTTGTGATTCAATTGTTGCTTAACTGTGGCTATTTAATTTGTATGGTTCATGGATGGATGCCAGGTTTGTCTCAGACAAGCACTTGCATACTCTGTCAAGCTCTGATGATCCTGTGATCATCAGCTGCTTGTTGGTTGCTTGCTATTCTACTGTCTGTGCCTCTCTGATGCTTATTCTTGGGCTTGTGTGACACCATAGCTTGTGCTGGTGCATGGTGATGCTTGCTCAAGCATCAACTGATGCTTGCAGTGATCCCTTGGATCACTAGCAAGATGCTGGTGCTTTGATTACTTGTCTGTTTCATTTATCTGTACTTCCTTGCTTTATTAGATGGATAAATGATGTGAACTGCTTAGCAGTAATGATCTCATGGATGAATTGATGAGGCTAGAGGGATGCCAACCACTGGTTGGGTACCCTAGCCCATACTGAACCCTATTGGATGATGATGTGATGGCTGAAAGTGTTGGCTGTGGGTTGAGGTAACCCAGACAACACCTAACTTTTGTCTGAGGTGGCTCCCCTCACTGTGGCTTGATGATTGCTTACTGGTTGATCCTCTTTTGGATCTCCAGAAGCCTTTGGTGTTGAAAAAATTAGAATAGACATATTCTGTCTATAAATCTGATGGTCTTGTGAACCTCTAGCTACTAGGTGAGTTGGATAGACTAGTAGTGCATGAAATCCATGCTGGATCACATGGTTAGCTGTAGTGGTGATACACTTGGTTTGAATCATGATTTCCCTGGGTTTTTCTCTACTGGACATGTTCCTATTTTGCCAGTATCTAGTGGCTCCTCACCAAATGATGATACACACAGGTTCATCCCACCTTTTGGTTGGTGTGTGATGCATATGCTTATTTATGAGCAAAACAATTGTTTGCCCATGATTTCTTGTGTATACCTCACTCCAGCTCCTAGATTTATTTGTTGGTGTAGAGGATTTGCTTCAGTGTGGTGATGATGCTTGCCCTGCTCCTCCTTGCAAGCCTGAAGTGCTTGATTCAGTGGTTGTGGTGGTTTGGGCAGGTTGAACAACTGTGGTTGTTCTTCCTTTTCTTATGTTCTTGGTTTCTGGTGACTTACCCAGCTGCTTGTCGATGGGAATGCCTAGGGTTTACTGTGGAGGCTTTTATATGATCCTCTTCTTCTTCCCTGGTCGACAACAAGGCCTGCAGCTTGTTGGTGACTCACTGGATGTGTGTGTGTGTGTTGTGCTGCATGCACACATGGTGACCTGCTGTTGGGCATGCACACAAGCTGTGTGTGCTGCATGTGTGTGTGTACCAGGGGCTTGGAACTTGAGCTCTGAGAAGATCAGCTCGGCTGATCTTGATAATATCCATCCCAGCTTATTATTTCTTTGCTAACCTGCCAAGTGGCAAATGCCACTTGGCATAACTTGCTTTTGCTTTGTGTGTGTTTGCAGGGGTCAAGATGATGATCAAGATGAAGTGCAATATCATCATGGTCAAGGATTTCTTGAAGATCAACTTGTAGTTTAGGAAATTTCATTAAGTTGTAATCTTTCACTTTCTTTTTCCTTTTATTCAATTCTTGTAATATGCTGTAATTTAAATAATTCAAGGATATTGTAAATGACTTTGTATCTTGTGTGTTAATTAATAAAGCTCAAAGTTTCTCTAATGAGCTTTACTTAATAGTTGTGTTCAATAAATTCTTGATTATTCATATTTGTTTAATGAATTACCTCAATTTTAAATTAGGAGATATTCATATGATGTTTAAATTTGAAATTCAAATGTTCTTTTGTTTGAATTCAATCATGCAACTTAAATTGTATTGCAACACTCTCCTCTCTTCTCAAAACCCTAATTTAGTTAAGTGAGAAGCAAGTTTGTCGCACTCTCGAAACCCTAACCCTGTAAGGTGTCGAGAGAGAACCTTGTCCCCCTTCGATGCAATTTTGTTTTAAAAGCGCGAAATTTTCCCAGAATTTGCGATGCAATGCACATCCCTTTCTAAAATCTACCCCTCGATCGTCTCTAAACCTGGGATATTACAATCTCTCAACCCTGCAAGATATTCGCAACTCCACACACTTGCGCACGTAGCCGCCGACCACGAAGCGGTAAGTTGCAACCGTCTAATTCCCAATGGAACAGCAGATCACACAAGACTTTCAGGGGTTCAACACCAAATCGATGCAATATGGTGTAGAGATTCAATAGAGTTGCAAAGCAATCAACTATGAACTAGGGTTTATCTTAAACGTGGTCTAAACCTAATTTGGGGGCATCCGGGCACTTATATAGGGGTTCGGGACAACCAGGGGTCGAAAAAGTACATAGAAAACCGACCCGGATCGGATCTGGTCGAGACAGACTCGGAGTCGGCCGGTGGGTGCCGGCCGACCGGCTGGACCGGGCCAGCCGGTTTCAACCGGGTCTGCACCAGGTGGCAACCGGCGAGCGTCCAGCTTCGGATAGCTGCCCGGTTGGCACAAGCGTGGCGCCCGTTTGGACCGGACGGATCCGGTGGAAGCCGGTCAAACCTGGGACCGGGTGGCCCGGCGGCACGGCCGGTCTGACCGGGCCTGGCGCCGGCCTGAACTGCATCTCCTCCTCTCGCGCTTGCCTCCCGCTCCTCCCTCGCGCGTCCATGGGATGTCTTCATGTCCAACTCCATGTCAAGCTTCACGTCCAGCTTCTTGTCCAGCTGCTCCTCTCCTCCTCGTGCGATGCTTCCCTCTTCATACCTGATCATACATAAGTAATACGACTTAGGCAGTATAAAGTTCTCATCGATCAAAGTATCACATAGGAACAAGTTCACCTGTTGCTTAAGTAGCTTCGCACGAGCTCGTGTCATCGGTCCAATCCTAACTTCATTGGACTTGAGCTTCACAGCAGCATTGTCTTCATCTTGCAATGACGGAGGTAGTATTGTAGTAGTAGGGATGTCCTCATCACCGACAACAACCACGCAGCAGCACCAGCACACTCAGTCCCCTTGCTGCCCGGCGACCTGCTGAGGTACGGCGTACGGCGCCGCCGATTCGCTGGCTATCAACCCCAACTTTCTCCTATTTTATGCACTCTCTCATCCTCTTCCCCACTAATTGTAGGACGACGATGACCACAACTTCTCCCCGAGATGACAACAGAGCGGAGGAAACCACCATGGATTCGTAGTTTAGGACGTCATGGCCCTGGTGTCGGCGTCATCTCCGTGTCGGGGAGGTATGGGCTCTAAACTAGAGGATCTCGGGTTCTCCCCTCCTCTCTCTGGTTTCTATGGCATCTGGATGATGCACATGCTGGATACTCACTAATGAGTTCATTGACAATTGCAACCGGGAGAACAACTTAATTTTATTTAATTGATTATTTAGTGAAATTAATTGGTGGCTTGAAAACCTCTGGTACAATTCAGTTTGGTGGTTCTGAAGTTGTCATGCATTCTCCCATGTACAGTTTGGTTTTGTGGATTTCTTCCGAATGTATTCAAGATTATATGCTGCACCAGATGTAGTTGCAAGTGAACTATTAGCTTGACATTAACATTACCGTGTATAGGGATTAATGCCAATCTCTGGGTATGTTCACATTTTGCCTGGTGTTGCTATTTCATTAGGATAGAACAGCTGAAGTGAACAATTCACAATAGCCACTATAACATATTGTTGGGGAACATTTTACCACCGGGCAGTGAAAGCGATTCTTCAGGCCATATGCCCGCTGTCGTTGCTTCTTCGTTAAAGATTTGATTTTTTTTTTCAGTTGTCCTAGACTCCTAGCTCTTTGTGCTAATATTCTGCTTATCTTTGTTATTTTGGTGCACTCACTGTTATATTGCAAACACTCCAATGGCTTGACTTTTTTATATTTATATATATTTTAGCATTTCTCCATAGTGAATTAGATTAGTTTTGCTAATAGAATGAAAACCTGCAGAGGCTATACTTTTCAAAAGTGGAGATGAAAAGGAAGCCATTGTTCGTCAGGGCATGGGACAGGAGTCATCGAATAGAAAAACTACGCGGACTAAACTTTCCAGTAGTATAACTCAGTATGAATTGTTATATTTGCAAATGCCTGAAGCCATTGGAGTGTCTGCTAGCCTCGAAAACATTTTGTATTTATGTGGTGGTGTATTTTTTATATTATGCTGATTTGTCTTAACTATAGATAAATTGTGAGGCATTGATCTGTTCTCCTGTTGGACAACCCATTACGAACAACACCTGAAAGGGTGGTTTATGTTTCTACGTGCACTTGGAAAGTAATAAACTGGTAGAAAATAAAAGCTATTTTACACTATGCAATTGGACAAAGTGGAGATGCTGACTTCTTAGTGACGGTGGAGGGTACTGGCATTTGGTTTTTTGAATTCAAATTTAGAATTCTAATGTACCTAAGGTTTAAGAATAAATTTCTATTCCCGAATCTGCTTCCTATATCTTTTTCCATTCACTATGTCTGATCTCTTATTTTGTAGGTTTGCTCCACTCTTGCCGTATGTGTTGCATTTGATGTATGGTTTTATTTCTGTATGCTTGAATAATTTCAGTATATTGCCACTGTTTCAAATTTTACCACTGAACAATCAATAGTAAAGCTAACAAGGGCCAGAGCTTTGAGGAGAACACACAGCCGGTTCAGAAGGACGACAGGAAGAAGACCCTGGTTTGACATTTCTGTGGCATATTACTTTCAGCGGTCTAATGAGATTCGTGCTTGGTTTTATTTATATACACTGCTCATATTTGTTTGTTTTCCTTTTAAGTTTATTTCTATCTGTAAGGATCGTTGCATCCTAATTGCTTGTTGTCTCTCTTGATCTGTGGGCGATGAAACCCCGACATCAGAAAACACTCTGATGCATATGTCGTTTATTTGTTAGAAGTGACATTTTTGAGTTTTTTGTGGGAGGACGCCGAGTATAACTACCAAGATACCTGTGAGAACCTCAAGAGCATGATATTCCTTGTTGCTTATTATGATTGACATGCCCAAGCCTGGTATTTCATTTGGTTCTGCCAGGATAGGAGAGGAGGTTAGTTCCTTGATTTTACCTTCTAGATATGTGAGCTTACTTCTAATTGTTTTAGAGTGTTCTTGAATTTTTATTGCTTGATTACATCTTTAACTTATTTCCTTGATTATCTTGGTTCGGTACCGCTGCTACCTCTTTAACTTAGTTCCTTGATTATTTCTTCAGAGCTTATGCATGCATCAATATTTTGACAACTGGGTAGCAGCAGGAGCTAATATTCCATCTGTGATACTACTTGTGGCAATTAAGGCCAATTGAACTTGTCCTGGTAAGCGATTCTTCTACAAGTCTCTTACCAATAATTGCATGCAATTCTACTGTCTGATGTTTGTAAGACTAAATGGCAAATAAGATTGATTTGTTGGTCACTTTTCAGCTTCAGAATTAAGATGGACATTTTTCAAGCAAGCGTGACTTTGCTTGTCGACCTGTGCTCTTATAGACTTAAATTGCATGCACTTGTGAAATAAAAGAGGGCATTTGTTCATGAAATCAAATAGAAGAGTTAACACATTTTTTAGTTTTGGGAAAATTGATTTCTGCACCTCGGTTGTTTTGAAGATGCCACTTTTCTTGAAGTATGAATGGGTATCTTTAGTTTGAAATACAATAATAAATATGCATTGTTTCCTCTGGTGCACCTCTACTATTTACTCCCTAAATTACCTGCACTAATTTAGCCTTGCTTGCATCAATTGTTAACAACTCAGGAAAGCATTTCTAGACTTAGTTAGTTATTGTTCAATTGATTATATATTGCTCATTTGATTGCTTCTGTTTCAGTAGTTGATCGATCTCTTGATGCTCCAATAGCAGAGCTTGGTGTCGCATTATTTGTGGTTGAGCTTTTCTTTTCTTTGAGGTCTTCAATACCATGTTTTGTTACTTATGTTTCTAATTTATATTTCTGAAGTTTATATTACAGTATGGTCAGGTACAGAAAGTAGATGAGAGTTTCATTTTCGTAGATATCATGAATTACAATCATGCAATTTAATCATTACGATTCGTGAATCACGATCGCTATTTTGTACAAATTTTGCATGCTCCAGTTTATGGATAGCCCTGTGAGAAACTTCTTTGTCTTGTTTTTCTTTTTCAGGGGCATAAAAAGAATTGGAATGAATGGTTATGTTCAGATACGACCCTTCAAAGTTATGGATATTCCTACAGATAAATGAGCGCCCTAATTATTTGTTAGTCAGTCAGTCAGTTAGGTAAAATGAGTGACGCTCTCTTCCTCCACTGCTTAGTGTTGATTTTGACCCCATGTGTCGCCCCGCAGTCGACGCCTGCTGATCTACATGATTTGGAAGGTCCATATGAGCTCCTCCTTCTGGTGATGTTAGGCAGTGAGGTGATTGGAAAGATCTTGCTTGTCTCTCCATATCTGGTGACCCATGCCTAACTGAAGATCCTACGTCCCTTCAAAGCTATGGATATTCCTACAGGTAAATGAGCGCCCTAATACATTCTACTTCAGCTACAATGCAGCTAGCAGCACAAATTTATTTATCAACCAGTGAACCTACTGCTTATGCAATTGAACAAATGGATGAGCTTACAGGTCGACAGGGTTGCTTGTACGTGTGTTTCTCCTGTATGCGTTTGCTGCAGCTATTTGATATACAAAAATTCATAGAATGCTTCAGGTTATGAGCATCAGTGCAATTATTCCCGGGCAAACTTCAGCAGCTAGGTTCAGAGCATGCTTCAACTCATGAATGTTATCTGGATGCTTGTCTTTGATTTTATACCTCATGACTAGGAATATCATCTGTCATTTAGGTTATGCTTCAGTTCAGGCATGGCCATAATAATTTGGATGCCATCATTGGACTGCAGCTCCATTTTGGTGATATTTTGATTTTGTAATGTTGTACAAAATTTCTACGCACAAAGATAATTCGGTGGTTTATTATTTATAGCTTTAGGCAATGGAAGCAGATCACGCTATAGATGTCCTTGATTTCTACTCACGCTGTAGATGATGAAAATAGTTCTATCTTTTTGGGTGTCCCATCCCGCTATTCGAACCTCACTATTGCGTTTGGAGATAAAATCTTGGATTGATTTGCTATGAAGGGATATAATTGAGTATCCAGCAAGATGACTTCGCGTTGCTGCCTTCCATGCAACCTTGTGTTTTTCTATTTCAGAGATTTGCTGAGTAAGAAGAAAAGAAAATGTTGTTCTGTAGATCCTAATTTTTCGTTCATCACATATTGCCTTTTCTTTTAGCACGAACATGGCGAGGACAGACGTGGCGATCGTCACTGCCGGCCTTGGCTGTCCCATCGTGACAATGCCCATGACCTACTTGGGCATTCCGTTAACGATCAGGCGCCCAACCTGTGCCCAGCTACAGCCCCTGGTCGATCGCATCGCCACCAAACTCCCTTCCTGGAAGGCCCACTTGATGGACAAAGCCGGCAGGCTCAAATTGGTCAAGTCCGTCCTCTGCGCCATCCCCTTGCACCAGCTGCTCGTCTATGCGCCGCCGAGGAAGACGCTCAAACTCATCGAGAAGATCCAGAGACGATTCCTCTGGGCGGGCCGCAAGGAAGCCAACGACGGAAGTTGCCACGTCAAAGGAGCCGGGTTTGTTGTCCCCTCGAGTATGGAGGCCTCGGTGTCCAAAACATGATCAAGACAGGCCTTGCGCTGCGTCTCCGATGGCTCTGGTTCAGTCGAACCGACGCGACAAGGGCGTGGCAGGGGCTTGACCTCCAGTTCTCTGCTGAGGAACAAGCCCTCTTCTTCGCCTCCACTACCATGAGCCTCGGCGATGGACGCACGGCGCAGTTTTGGGAGGACCGCTAGATTGACGGCAAATCCGCGCACGAGATTGTGCCACACCTATACGCATGCATCCCCAAACGCCGTCGTCGCTCAGAAGAATGGTGTGAATCACCTTGTCTGTATTCCATCGACAGTGGAGCTTTATATAGCTCTAAGGTACATGTATGGATAACTACATACAACGACTAGATTACAACATATCGTGAGATCGTGAGTCCTATGCGTGCGCAGTGCACGAGGATTGTGCGCTGAGGACGCTCGTGGCGTGAGACGCGGGCCTGACCGGTGGAGAGCGTGGAGACGCTCGTGGCGAGGGACTCGGGCTGACAGGTTGTAGTGCAGTCCTGGAGGGTGCAGTCCAACACCCCCCCCCCAGTCACTACAGGGTTGTCGACGATGTTGAGACTGGTACGGAACTCATCGAACAGGACGCTGGCCAACCCTTTGGTGAAGATGTCGGCGTACTGCGACGTCGTGGGCACATGAAGAATGCGGACGTCGCCGAGACTGACGCGCTCCCTGACGAAGTGCAGGTCGATTTCGACGTGCTTGGTGCGCTGATGTTGAATAGGGTTGCTGGAGAGGTAGACCACGCTGATGTTGTCATAGTAGACGACGGTGGCGCGGCGCGGCGGTCGGCGAAGCTCGCCGAGGAGCTGTCGGAGCCAACAGGATTCGGCGACGACGTTGGCGACGGCGCGGTATTCCGCCTCGGCGCTGGATCGAGAGACGGTGGTCTGGCGTTTGGATGACCAGGAGACGAGCTTGTTGCCGATGAAGACGCAAAACCCGGAGGTGGAACGCCGCGTGTCGGGGCAGCCCGCCCAGTCGGCGTCGGAGTAGCCGATGAGGTCGTGGTGCGGCGAATGGCGATGGATGTGAAGACCCAGCTGCGTCGTGCCCCGGACGTAATGCAGGATGCGTTTGATGAGCTGCAGATGGACGTCGCGCGGTGCGTGCATGAACTGGCACGCGTGCTGAACGGCGTAGGCGATGTCGGGCCGTGTCAGCATGAGGTACTGGAGCGCGCCGGCCAAGCTCCTGTATTCAGAGGGGTTCGGAAGAATGGTGCCGTCCGCCGCAGAGAGCTTTGCCTTGGAGTCCACCGGCGTGCCGATGGGCTTGCAGCCGATCATGTTTGCGCGTTCCAGGAGTCCCAGCGTGTACTGCTGCTGGGAGAGGAACAGGCCGGCGTCAGATCGGTGCACGTTGATGCCGAGGAAGTGGTGCAGCTCTCCAATGTCTGTCATGGAGAACTCGCCATGCAGGGACTGGATGATGGAGCGCAGGAGCGCGGTGGTGCTCGCCGTAAGGATAATGTCGTCCACGTACAAGAGCAGGTACGCGGTGGCGCCGCCACGGTGCATGATGAAGAGCGACGAGTCGCAGCGCGAGGCCGTGAAGCCGAGGTGCAGAAGGTGCGAGGTGAATCGCTGGAACCAAGCGCGCGGGCGTAGAGCGAGCGTTGGAGCTGGCAGACATGGTGAGGGCTGCCGGTGTCGACGAAGCCTGCCGGTTGCTGATTGTAGACGACCTCCTCAAGACGCCCGTGCAGAAAAGCGTTCTTCACGTCTAGTTGACGGATCGGCCAGTTGCTGGTGACGGGGAGGGAGAGCACGGTGCGGATCGTCACCGGTTTGACGACGGGGCTGAAGGTTTCCCCGTAGTCGACGCCCTCCTTTTGCGTGAAGCCGCGGAGGACCCACCGAGCTTTGTATCGTGCGAGCGTGCCGTTGGGATGCAGTTTGTGCCGGAAAATGCATTTACCTGTCACAACATTAACTCCAGAAGGGCGAGGTACCAATCGCCAAGTATTATTCTTGAATCAAAGCATTAAACTCGTCTAGCATCGCGTTGTACTAGTTCGGGTCTTTGAGGGCAGATTTATACGTGGAGGGAATTGGTGAGATAGGTGTCGAGGAGGCCTCGGTGTGGAGGTTGAACAGGCGTTTAGGTTGGCAGAAACCGGATTTGGCACGGTTTTGCATTTTGTGGAGGTTATGGGGTGGGTGTACAGGCAGAGATCGTGGTGGGAGGTTAGGGGGAGGAGTCTGCGGCTCAGGTGAGTTGGGTGCAAGGGAGGAGCCAGGTAGGCTTGGGGTGCCCGTAGCAAAGGAGCTGGGTGCGTGTAGCGGAGGAGGGACGTGTGGGCCTGGCGCGGAGCGCGAGGAGGATACGCTGGGGCTGGCAGGTGCAGGGGCAGCACCTGGTCGGGGTAGGTAGGATCGTACGAGGAGGAGGCGCGGGATCCGGAGTGGATCGTGTACGGAGCGATCAGGTGCGGAGGATTTTCTGCGGCTAGACGTGTATGTGGCGGATCTGCGGGAAAATTGGAGAAGGGAAAAGAGTTTTCGTTAAAGACAACATGGCGCGATATAATGACTTTGCGCGTTTGGAGGTCCATACAGCGGTAGCCTTTGTGTTCTAGGGGAACGCCAAGAAGGACACATGGGCTAGAACGTGGGGCTAATTTGTGAGGGGTGGTGGCCGAGGTGTTTGGGTAGCAGAGGCAACCAAAGGTGCAGAGGTGGTCATATGTGGGATGAACACCGTGGAGAAGGAGGTAAGGAGTAAGGTGGTTGATGGCGCGAGATGGCCGTCGGTTTAAGAGGTGTGTAGCGGTGTTCATGGCTTCGACCCAAAAGGAGAAGGGCATAGAGGCTTGGACGAGTAAAGTCCTAATGATGTCGTTTGTGCTACGAATAGATCTCTCGGCTTTACCGTTTTGAGGGGAAGTATGGGGACATGAGAGACGGAGAGAGATGCCGTGGGAAGAGAGGTAGGAGCGCAAGGTGTGGTTGAGATATTCTCCACCATTATCAGATTGCAGGCATTTAACAGATGCATGGTATTGAGTAGAGACATAGGCAAAAAATCGTTGTAACATGGTAGCAACATCAGATTTGAGACGTAAAGGGAAAGTCCAGGTATAATGGGAATAGTCATCAATTATTATTAAATAGTACTTAAAACCAGAACAACTGGGTACAGGGGATGTCCAAAGATCGCTATGGAGTAAATCAAAAGGTTGAACGGTAAAGGAAACTGAATTTTGGAAAGGTAACCTAGTGTGCTTGCCCAATTGACATGCCTCGCAACTACAGAAGAGGCAGGAGATTTATTACATGAGGGGAATTGGGAAGGAATTTTGGCAAGCGTAGCAGGGCTAGGGTGTCCAAGTCTTCGGTGTCAGAGGTCGCTGGAAACGGTGCTGAGGAAGGCGCCTGAACGAGCGGACGAGGAGCCGAAGAACGGGTATAGTCCGGACGAACTATTGGACCTCAGGATCGGGGTCCTGCTGCTGAGATCCTTCACCAAGAAACCATACGGGTCAAATTCAATCGAGACAGAATTGTCAATAGTAAATTGGCGAACAGAAAGTAAGTTCTTGATGACTTCAGTAGAAACGAGAACATTGTTAACGTGAAAGGGGCGAGAGGTGAGGGATGTGTAGCCAGAGGCAGAGATGGGCAGGTGTGAGCCGTTTCCAACGATGATGCTATGCGAGTGAAGCTTTGAAGGAGAATAAATCTTGGAGAGGTTACCTGCGTTACCGGTGATGTGTGACGTGGCGCCGGAATCCATGTACCAATCTGCGTTCCCTGGCTGCTGCACTTGGAGGTTGCTCATGGCGGCGCTGAGCATGCTCTGCTGGTCCCACGACGGCTGCGATGGGCCGGCCAGCGGAGGCTGCGACGGGCCGGGCTGGAACATCATGGGGTAGGCCTGGTTGGGGTTACCAGGGCGGGGACCGAGGATGCCGGCGGCGTTCGGAGGCACCCACTGGGAGCGCCATTGTTGAGGTAGAGGCGATCCCCACGGGGCGAAGTACCCCATCCAGGGCAGCTGCTGCGGCTGCTGGTGGTGCGGCGCTTGCTGCTGGCCACGCCCACCTCCGCCATTGTCGGCGTTGACGTTGCCGTTGCCGCGTCCGCGGCCACGTCCACGACCGCGGTAGCCACGGCCGCCGCCACGGTTGTTGTTGCCGTTGCCACGGCCGCCGCCCTGACCTCCGTGGTCACCATGGCCGCCATGGGGAGCGTTCCCGGCGTTGGCGTTGGTATTGCCATTGTCGTGGCCTGGGTTGTTGTGAGCGGCGAGGAGCGCGGTGCTCTTGGCGGTGCGGTCGCGTACGGCGATGGAGATTTCCTCGAGAAGCAGGCGGGAGCGAGCCTGTACGAAGGTGGGGAAGGGAATCTGCATGGGGAGCACCGTGGCCATCACCTGGTAGCGCCGATTGAGCCCGCGGATCAGCTGCAGAGTGAGCGTGCGGTCGGTGACCGGTTCGTCGACGTCGGCGAGGGCGTCGGAGAGGTTCTTGAGGCGACGGCAGTAATCGGCGATGGAGAGGTCGCCTTGAACGATGCTGCGGAACTCAGCGCTCAGGTGGATGGCGCGTCCCGGCTGGTTGTCCCTGAAGAAGGTGTGGAGCGTGGTCCACACCTGGTACGCCGTGCTGAGCGGCTTCATCACCACGTCGTAGAGCTCATCGGTGATGGTGGCGTAGAACCAGAGCACGAGCGTGATGTCGTTGTGGCGCCATGTGGCGTTTTGCCGCACGGGGTCGCGCTCCGTCTCGATGTGATCCTGCATGGCGAACTTGCAGATGACGAAGAACATGATTTGACGCCACTTGGAGTAGTTACCGGCGGTGAGGTCCAACTTGAACGGGACGTAGGAGGTGATGTTGATGTGGTGCATTGAAGGAGCGACCACGGCCGGTGCAGAAGAGTTTTCGATGGAGGCCGCGACGTTGCCGGTCGTCGCGAGAGGCAGGCCGTAGGTGACGGCAGGGGCACCGCCGTGCCCAGAGGCCTCTCCGACCTCATGAGTCGCGGCAGGGACTTCGCTAGGGGCGCCAGCAGCGGGGGCCGTAGGGTTGATGTAGTCGGCCGCCGCTTCGTCCTCATGCTGATCGTCGAGGTGAGGGGCTTGCCCTTCGTGCGCCATGGCGAAACAGAAAGAGAGAGAGAGCGCGCGGAAGAGGAGAGGAGCGTTTCTGCTCTGATACCAAGAAGAATGGTGTGAATCACCTTGTATTCCATCGACAGTGGAGCTTTATATAGCTCTAAGGTACATGTATGGATAACTACATACAACGACTAGATTACAACAGATTGTGAGATCGTGAGTCCTATGCGTGCGCAGTGCACGAGGATTGTGCGCTGAGGGCGCTCGTGGCGTGAGACGTGGGCCTGACCGGTGGAGAGCGTGGAGACGCTCGTGGCGAGGGACTAGGGCTGACAGGTTGCGATGCAGTCCTGGAGGGTGCAGTCCAACACGCTCCACCACCGTCGCTCAAGGCCTACACGATCGCTCCTGGGTACGCGACATTCATGGTGTCATGGGTATTGAGGAGATTGGGGAGTACCTGATGCTTTGGCGAAGGATAGAGCAAACCCAGCTCTCTGACCAGGCAGACTCCATGGTTTGGAAATGGAGCAACAACGGGTCTAGTCCGCCAGCTCTTGCTACAAGGCCACTTTCCATGGATCTGTGCGCTGTGATGCCTGGCAGCTAACCTGGAAGACATGGGCGCCTCACAACATCAAGCTCTTCCACTGGTTGGCGCACCTCGATCGATGCTGGACTGCCGAGCGCCTGCAGCGCCGAGGATTACCGCACCATGCACGCTGCTTGCTTTGCGGCCAGGACATGGAAACGATGCAACATCTCCTGATCGGCTGCGGCTTCTCCAGACAAGTCTGGTTCGAGATCCTCGCCTGGCTGCGCGCTACCTGCAGGCCACCCGAACACGACGACACGCTCATCTCTTGGTGGAGCCGATGTCGCTGCTCATCCCCTGGATGGTCTGGGAACAGCAGCGGCACCCTCCATCGACGCCGTAACTGCCAAGATACGGGACGAGGCTAACCTATGGGCCAGGGCCGGCGCGCTAGGCCTGCGTGCCATTCTGCCGAACACCTGGGATGTGCATTAATCCGTTTCTTGTATCCTAAGACCCTTGTGTGCTTCCCCCTCCTGTGGGTTGTAACATCTAAGACTTTGTTCTCCTCCTACTTTTCAATGAAATGAAACGCAAAGGCTTTTTGCGTTTTCTCGAAAAAAAAATAGTTCCTAACGGAATGTTGCCTTTTCCCTGATGCCACCATTTGTACACAGCCATTTTTCCCTCAAGGTACAATAAAGATAGTTAGAGAGATTGCTGTATTTGGATGTTCTTTATGAAAATTCAAAAATAGTTTCCTGCACACCACTTTATTTTTCTGTATTCTCTCCTAATTTATTCATGTACATCAGTATGAGTTTAAATGCTATCTCCTAAATATTTCATTCTGCTGGGTTCCTACATTTGTGTCCAGATCTATGTAAGTATAGACTACACACGAGTGGTGAACTTAAGTATTGAGCGAGGGAAGAAAATGTCACCAAGGTAACATACTGAAACGGTTGAGGGCTGGTTTCTGAGAAATTTAACGTTTCCTACTCTCCTAAAAAGGCATGTACTAACATTTAGGGAGTAAGATACAATTATGAACAAGCAGCGCCCTTCAGTTTAAGCAATAATTTAATTTAGTTAGGTTGAATTCAATGTGTAATTTTATTCTAACCCAGTATATCTATGATATGCTATTTGTATAGAGTTTTCTTCTTTCGAAAACGAAAGTCCCATCATTTGCTTGCATATTTGTTTGCCCACAACCAAAATATGGCTTTATTAAACTGAACTTTCTTTAGCTTTTGCGCTACAGCTGAGAGCATGTATTATTCCCTCATCAAGCATGCGATTCAATCTATTTGATGTTATCAAGTGATGTCATCTTGCTGCCAACTACTGCATTATTCAATCTATTTGCACATTCATGTATTATTATTTTGCCAATGGTTTACCTTAACTGTCTATTCCTAGATTGACTTAGTGTTCTGACTTATGACAACTTATGGCTACCAAGATTACTTCAGCTATCGATGCAACAGTTAAAGGAAGAGGCCTACCACTATGACTTCGATGGGCATCCTACAGATTACGAGGTTTGATGATCGTTACCTGAACTATCACTACTTTTTGTGTGTCACTACCTCTGGTGTCTGTTTTGAGTATTGATCTCTGATCATGGAATCATTGTGTTTGAACAGCTCTGCTTTAAACCTGAATGGTGCCCCCTCCATGTGTTTAGCTATTGTAATCTCTGAACAATGTGTTCATGTACCTATTGTAATATATTTCCCTATTTTCTCATTTGTGTTTGGCACATTTCTCTACTTCACTGTCTGTAATTACCTCTCTTATGGTCAATGGAATGTTAACCACTCATGTTTCCTCTACATTATGGTGGTTCTCAAACACGTTTGGTAGAAAAGGAATGCTTTGAATATTTGTTATTGTTTACAGTCCCTCTGTATGTTTATTCAGATTCTCCCGAAGTGTTGAGGTACCATTTAAGATTATTCGAGTCATTCTATATATCATATACATTTTCCCCTTATCTTCTTTGGTTATTTTTATTTGGTCTCATTTTTCTATGGTGGCTTGAAATATGTTTTTACAATCTAAATATTATTTGTTTACTAGCTAAATGCCCGCGCCTTGCTGCGTGTAATAATATCATGGACAATGAACTTATACAGTGGCAATCATCTGTGCCAATGGTGTACCAACTGAAGATGATGTTTAGAATCCCATAACATGTTCCAAATTCAGCGAGGTTGTAGTAAAATTTAGTGGCTAGTAGTAGCAGTAAAATTCAGTAACCAGCCTTCCATCTATTATAACCTATATCAAAGCCAAACCACTTTGCTAAATCCACAAATTTTTGATATTTTCTCCTTCATTTTTTTGTCCAATCAACGGTTGACACACTTGCTATTTTTACTGTAGATGACCGCTGGTTTCTGTAGATGGTCACCCATGATTTTACTCCTTTTTTTTCTTCTCAACTAAAATTATTGGTGACCGGATGGTTTCCAGTAGCCTGTGGTATTGTATCCGGTAATCTTCATGTCAGTTTTAATTTTTTTGCTTTCCTGTACCCGTAAGTTCCGGTTTTCCGGTAGATCGTGCATGTGATTTTCTTCGGTCAGTCAAAGCGGTGGTAGGACCCACCACGACGAGCTCCGGAATCGATGTGCGCATCCGTGTGACGATGAGGATCTCTCCCGACTCTTAGGGCCACTTCTTTTGGGCTTATGGAGGTGCTTCTAGATTCCAAACAGGTGAAGCCCAAAAGAACTCTCAGGCTTATGATCAGCTTAATTCCACCGAGAAGCGACGCCGTAGTGCAAATCTAGAAACTGCCCAGACCCAGTTTCCCGAGCTCTCCTTTAGTAGCCGAATCGGTATGTCAACCTGGCCCCAGAATTGAGAGCATTTTACAGGAGATGCCACCCCGAAATGCCGGTCACCGGATAACAAAAAGGAAAAAGCAAAAGAAAACGAAAACAGATCTCTCCCCATCGTCCCGAGCAAAAATCGGGAGAAGCCCGCGTTCGCTAGGGTTCCGCCGCCGAACCCTCCGCCGGACCCGCCGCTCCACCGCCGGCCGCTCGCACCCGCCGCTACCCCTGCCGTCGCCACCACTGCTGGCCGCCGTCGCCATCAGCCGGCCCCGCCGCTCCACCGCCGCCGGCCTCTCCCCTCGCATCCGCCCCGTCCATCGCCGCTACCGGACCTGCCCCTCCGTCGCCACCACTGCTGCCCGACGTCGCCATCGTAGCCGGCCCCGCCCCCGCGCCCCCGCAAGCCCGGCAAGCAAGGTCGTCGATCCACCTCCGCCGGTGACAGCTTCGGCCAGTCCATGATGACCCTTGTGCCCACGGTAACTACCACTTTCCTTCCAATTTCGGACATCTTTTTGCACCGTGAACTGATTCTATTTTGTGGATTGATGTCAGTTTGTTGCTGCTACTGTGTATGTGTAGTTGTTCATGGCTGTGAGCTAATATATGTCCATGTGAACTATGGTTTAAATTCTGGGCACTTGTGATCTATGCTATGGTTTATTGATGTTGGCATTTACATGTACGAATAAAAAATCTGGGCACTTTTGATGTAAAATCTGTCCATGTACATTGGTTTACTAATGTTGCTATGCATGTACATTCACGAATATAAATTGTGGTCTGCTATTGTTGACTGATGTTGTTATGCATCTAGATTGGAAAGCCGAAACATGTGAAAGCAAGTTGGGATCCCGTTGCTCACCGTGTTTTTCTTGATTGCTGCATCGAAGAAGTGAACAAAAATAACCGTCCGGTGCAAGTTTTGAATGCAAATGGTTACGCCAATTTGGTTTCAAACTTCAACACGCGCACAAAGAGACAATATGATAAAAAGCAAATGAAAAATAGATGGGAAACACTTAAAAAAGATTACACTATTTGGAAGGATGTTACACCAATCATCGCTAGCATCAATGGTATGAGTGACAGGATCCCTTCCTAGACCAGATGCATGTTGGAGCAAACCCTTCCAAATAGTGTAATCTTTTTTAAGTGTTTCCCATCTATTTTTCATTTGCTTTTTATCATATTGTCTCTTTGTGCGCGTGTTGAAGTTTGAAACCAAATTGGCGTAACCATTTGCATTCAAAACTTGCACCGGACGGTTATTTTTGTTCACTTCTTCGATGCAGCAATCAAGAAAAACACGGTGAGCAACGGGATCCCAACTTGCTTTCACATGTTTCGGCTTTCCAATCTAGATGCATAACAACATCAGTCAACAATAGCAGACCACAATTTATATTCGTGAATGTACATGCATAGCAACATTAGTAAACCAATGTACATGGACAGATTTTACATCAAAAGTGCCCAGATTTTTTATTCGTACATGTAAATGCCAACATCAATAAACCATAGCATAGATCACAAGTGCCCAGAATTTAAATCATAGTTCACATGGACATATATTAGCTCACAGCCATGAACAACTACACATACACAGTAGCAGCAACAAACTGACATCAATCCACAAAATAGAATCAGTTCACGGGGCAAAAAGATGTCCGAAATTGGAAGGAAAGTGGTAGTTACCGTGGGCACAAGGGTCGTCATGGACTGGCCGAAGCTGTCACCGGCGGAGGTGGATCGACGACCTTGCTTGCCGGGCTTGCGGGGGCGCGGGGGCGGGGCCGGCTACGATGGCGACGGCGGGCAGCAGTGGTGGCGACGGAGGGGCAGGTCAGGTAGCGGAGATGGACGGGGCGGATGCGAGCGGAGAGGCCGGCGGCGGTGGAGCGGCGGGGCCGGCTTCGATGGCGACGGCGGGCCAGCAGCGGATGCGAGCGGGTCCGGCTGGCGGTGGAGCGGAGGGTCCGGCGGCGGTGGAGCAGCGGGTCCGGCGGCGGTGGAGCGGCGGGTCCGGCCGGTCCGGCGGCGGTGGAGCGGCGGCGGCGGAACCCTAGCGAACGCGGGCTTCTCCCGATTTTTTTTGCTCGGGACGATGGGGATTGGGGAGAGATCTGTTTTCTCGTTTTCTTTTGCTTTTTTCTTTTTGTTATTCGGTGACCGGCACTTCGGGGTGGCATCTCCTGTAAATTGCTCTCAATTCTGGGGCCAGGTTGACATACCAATTCGGCTACTAAAAGAGAAGCTCGGGAAACTGGGTGTGGGCAGTTTCTGGATTTGCACTACGGCGTCGCTTCTCGGTGGAATTAAGCTGATCATAAGCCTGAGAGTTCTTTTGGGCTTCACCTGTTTGGAATCTAGAAGCACCTCCATAAGCCCAAAAGAAGTGGCCCTTAATCTCTCCTGACTCTTCTCCAGCTCCCCAAATCGTCTTCGCCTCCGCCGCCTTCCGTGTCTCCTAGGGCTTCGCCAGTCCGACCGTCCGCCGCCACGGCAGGGATGGCCGAGGGGTCCGGCGCCTGTGCCTTCAAGGTCTTCGCTGCTCCCGCCGTCCACCGCCACGGCAGGGATGGCCGAGCGGTCCGGCGCCTGTGTCCCCAAGGTCTTCGCTGCTCCCGCCGTCCGCCGCCATGGCCATGGGCCGATGCATCGCCAACCCGTACGTGGAGGAGCAGCGCCTGGGGCGCCACCTCGCATACTTGGGAGCCAGACCGAAGGGTGCCGCCGCCGACGGGAGGAGGCCGTCAAGCGCTTGGCCGTGTCGCCGGGAGTCCGCGCCTGCTGGAGCAGTGCTCCTGCGAGAGGCCCGTCGAGCGGGGCCAACCTCCTGCTGGTCTCCGGCGCACCGGCCGGCGAGATCTAGCAGCATGTGCCACGGCGCCACGGCGCCCTCCCCGCCTGCGCAGCGACGTGCAGCGAGTGTGCAAGCACCACAGCCCTTCCTTGCAGACCATCTGCAAGAAGATGCATGCGTCCATGGGCACCACGTACGTCTGCTACTCTGCTATGGCGCTTCAATCCCGTCTCTCTGTTTTTCAGTTATTTCCGTCATTGTTTTTGCAGATTTCAGCTCACGACATATCAACGGAGATGGCCTTTTACATAGAATTGATTACATACTGGAGCTCGCTAGCCTGTTCCATTGTATGCTTCTCTAAAAAAGCTATTCATCTGCGTCATGCATCAAAGAAGAGGGGTTGTTACTGGCTTGCCATCGAGTCAGCTCATACGGTTATACTCCATAATTAGTGAGATAAATCTCTTCTACGGAAGACACCAATTTCTGGTTAGTGCCTCAATTTTCTGCAATTTGGGCGCCCTGAATTTCTGAAGTTCTATGTCCTCCTTAAATTCCTGGGTTTATTTTATATATGCATTATCAGCCTATTACAATTCCATTCCTGCTTATGGTTTCTTTTCCTGTAATTTGTGCCCTTAATTTATGATGTAATACGTGAAAATACAGCTAAACAGTATGCCACTATCTATCATTTTTTATAGCTTTACATTCATGCTAAATCTTCTCAATAATCCAAAAAGGAATATTATTCCATGCAGGAAGAGTCGACTCATTCCCATGGCTTGGGTATAATTAGACATGAATGATTAATGTGTTTACAATTACATGTGCTTGCAAGTGCACCTTCTATTTCTACGTTCCTGTTCAGCGTGAAATAAGTAGACCAAGTCAGTAAAAATACTATAGATGAACAGCTGAACCAAACTGTTCAAGTTAATTGCAGGAATTAATGTAGATATTTTCATATCCATAGAACATTTTCATTGCTCATAGAGACAGGCTCATCTTCAGACAAGATAATGTGCTAGCTTCTGTTGGGTTAAACATTGATGAGTAATAATCCATAGTTATTTTCACCATTGTTAGACGAAACTGCTTATTAAGGAGTGGTTGACTGTTTTTCCTCGAAAGCTTATGTAGAAGAATAAGTAATGTTCTTTTGTCAGCTTATACTTATCCATGATGGTTTACTTAGAAACAATTATGCTTACTCTACTAACTTCTTTGTTCCTTAGATTGAATTCTAACATATATATGAAAGAGATTCTAAATTGTTTTTATGGCAGAGGGTAATTGAACTAGGCTGAGTAGCGAAATTGGCGTACTGTGAGAATTTTATTTATTATATTCTCACCATTCAACTGTTTATTGATCATGCAGAGCTCAATTCTTTGGAACTGCTAGGTGGTTTATTGTTTACTGCGTACTTCTCATAGGATTCTTTCTCAACATGATTATGCTTGATGGGTTTCAGCTGAAGTGTGGGGACTCAAATGTTACATTAGGTGTGTTAGGTAACGGTAATAGAAAAGAAGAAACCACAGATTTATTCACCGCTATCTTGAGAAATGGTTTAGCACATGCTATTGTCAACAAAGTTGCTAGAGGAGCTTGATGATCCCTTCATATCCATGAAGCAGAATTATCTCCTATTTCCTCCGTCATTCATTCATTTATCAGTCCCTGCAAAAATTAAACCTACAAGAACTATCGTGTCTGCATACTTCCGTTGCATTTATCTACCTCTGCAGGTGGATCAATGCTTGATTATCTGGTTGGATTCTTCTGAAAAGAAAAAATCAAGTACTTAGATCATCCATGAACCTTTAGACTCATTGTACAGTAAGGGTCACTCATAAGGCAGCTACTTTCTGTCTTCTATAGCCTGATCAGAAAGACTGCATTCGTTCTTAAGACTGAAGTGACAAGTCATCTACATAAATAAAACATCTAAACTTTTTCGTACTTGCTATGTTTAATACTTCCTTCTCTACAGTTCATTTCCTGCTGTTTATTTTCTACTGGGGCAACCAAACATAATAATTAGTGTAAGTTGCTTTTCATGTTATTATATAAAAGGAGAGTATCAGTTCAGGTTTTACTGATTATATTTCCCGACAGAAAGGATATATTCTCACGGGCAATAGAGAGGATTGAGCACATGACTTTTGTTTGGTCCATTTTTCTCTGCTTGCTTCATAAACTGACAGTCAATGTACTGAAACATTCAGGTCTATGTACCCAAATTCTTTTTTTCTACAACGGTGGTTAACTTAAAATATTAGTTTTTCACAATGCAAGAAGGATTTTGTTTTTCACATTAACCTGGGTTCCTCCTGCATATATTTATAATTTTGTGCGGTTGTCCTGTCGATATGTACAGGTGTACAGTAAAAAGAAACTTCTCAATCGAAGGCAGCTATCAAGCCATCAAACTCACTATATATACTTCTATCGCTTTGCTCTGTGAATCAGCAAAGCAATTGGTCATTAATCTTTGTTCCGTAAAGATTCAGCCGTAATCCTTTGAAGATGAAATCAGGTCTTGCTGTCCATATGGTCATGGCTAATTCCAAATGGGAGAAGGATTCAAATGAAATAGGATGTCTAGAGCATTGCATTAATTTGATACTGACCTGTATGCATGCGAAGGTACACTTATTACTTGGTATTTTATGTATTTTAAGTTAAGACTACCCTGGTCACAGGCACTACATATTTGAGTGTCCATAGTATATACACTGATTCTTATTTGTCATATGATCTACATGATGTATTAACTTACTGTTGAGACCTGAATACGGGGCCTTTTTTAAGTTCCAAACTTTCTGATGACAGGGACTGCATGTCATGTTAAGAAGTCTGTCTGCTGCACGAGGACAGTCTGTCTGCTGTGTGTGAGAAGATGCTCAACCGGTGCTTAGCGCCTGAAGCTGGCAAGGATGGATGCGACAACATAACAGTGACCGTGGTTCAGTTCAAAAAGTCTATCACGTCAGCTGCTACTACTTCTAAAGCCGAGTAGTCTGCAGTCACTACCGAAGAGTTGCGGCCCAAGTAAGCTCTCCATTTCAGACAGCGATCACACCATATTATTCCTGATTATGCAAACCCTCTTTGTTAAATTCCAGTTTTTATTTCAGAGTCTGAGCCCCCCTCACCTTTATGAACAGTGAGCGTAATGATCTGAAGAGTCTGTTGACTCCGTGACCAATCATGGTCAGAGAATTTCTGACCTGGTGAAAGTAGCGCTCAAGCCGAGCCATGGTCAGGAAGTTCCTGTGTGTATAGACAAAATGCGGGTAGTAAGATTCTATTGGCCTATTCCACATTTCTTGCCTACTCCCATTGATCGACCTGAAAACATAGCATCATCTTGCTGGATACCATTTTGGTTTGTGGATATGGGTTGTGAGGAAATGCACGAGTTCTTTTCTTTCCAGTGGCCGTGTGGCCGTTTTATTTTCCACCTTTGGTCATGGTTCTTCAAGTTTGGATCATCTTGCTGAATAGTAGCAGACTAACTATATATCAGTGGTACATTCTACTCCAAATGCCACGAAAGCCAATGTCTCAGTTGATATAAATTCAATCAAACTACTAATTATGTGACCTATGGATTAACTATGTGACAGCAACAATGGTAACAACAAGCGCCGTGATCATCAGCCCAGCCTAGCAGTGATTGAGGTGGCGCCGGCGCCACAATGAGGATCACAATCTGAATAATTTACATTGAAGTTTGTTTAATACTATGTTTTAAGTTGTTTGATGGAGCACTGGCATGTGAAGTGAAGAGAGGTTGTGTCTGCTTCTCTGCTAACGATGAGGTCACCACACAGGAGCTTACAAAATGTATGGTCCTTTGGGCAATCTTGGCATGCGAGATGGAAAGCAGGCAATGAGCCCATGAGGTCATTCAGAGCCCTCTGTCGACATAGTGTGGGATCTGGGTAACAAGTAATTATTCCCTTCTTTTCAAGACCTCATTTTTCAAGCCACCAAACACATGCTCATATGCAACTAAAAACCAGCATCCGTACCAAAATGAAAGATAATACCATGGACATGACGTTGACTGCACCATCAACTCCACTCAACACCACGGGCGCGGCGTGCGCCGCGCCACACTTCCTAGTCTATATCAAAACTGAGAGTACTAATTTTACCTTAAGTGTACTCTGACTCTCTACTTTTCTTACTCCTTTCGATTTTCCCTCGAAGTAGTTGGCTCTTCGTCACTTCGCCTGAAACTCGCCCATTGTTATCTCGCGCCACCCCGTCCACACTGATTTGGCCTCGCATGCCTTGGCATGCCCACATCGTCTTCCACATGATTGTCCTTGCGCCTCACACTGATTCGGCCTCGCATGGCTTGGCTCCCTCACACTAGCTTCGACATGATTTGTCCTTGCGCTTCCAAGCGTGACTTTCTGTTCACCTACATGGCATCAGGGCGAGTAACGAACATCAAATTCTCGAAAATATTTAGCAGCACAAATATAATTTGAATTTGTTTATATATGTAGAAATACTTATTCTTTGTGTGGTCTAAATGTCCATGAAATAAAAACTCGATTTTGCTGCTAGGGACACACTGCTCTATGTTCATGAAAATAGGTTGTGGCATAAGATGAGGTAAACATAAATGTCAGAATTCATTTACACCTATTTACTTAATGTAGTAAATTGCTAACTAACTGAACTATTTGCATGTGATGAATGACTTGCAACTGCGAACATGTGGTCAACTATCAAGTACCAAGGTGTAAGAAATAAATTTGCAATTGTCTGCAATCGATTAGAGCAAGTCCAGCAGGACCCCTAAATTTTCCTCCCTACATCTCCATGTAGGGGACACCCCTAAATAAATTCCCTCCCTACATATTGTCCATATCCAGCAGCTCCCCTATATCATCTCCCCTATATCACATTTACATATATTTAAACAATATTTCATGACTAACTTTTTAAACGGTTAATTTTGTAACCGTCGTAATTCAAATGACTATATTTTCAACGGCTAGTTTTCCAACGGTATTATTTTCAACGGCTAGTTTTCCAACCGATATTATTTCCAACGGCTAGTTTTTCAGGTATATATATACAGATTCAACCCTCACACCTCTCACACATTGTTGAATCTTCCTCTGCTCTCACAATTCTCTTAATCTCCCAGTATCCTTTCCAACAACGAAATGAGTCGTCGCCGTAGCTTGGACGTGCGAATGTGCATGGAGGAATCGTCGTCGTCCGATGACGAGGATCTCTATGCGATGGCTTCAGTCGTAGCTTAGCAAGAACAAGAACGCTTGAATGCTCCACGCCGCCGCGGTTCTGTGCTCGGACGCCAAGTTATTGATCGAGAGAGAGCGGAGGGTTGCATTAGACTCCATAGGGACTACTTTGCGGAGGGCACTGGATACCCCGCGAGACTATTTCGTCAAAGGTATGCAATCGTTACAAATGTTCATATTTTCATGTCTTGTTGATATGGGTCTCATTCCTTTGTACCCTTGTTTTTTTTATAGGTTTAGAATGCATCGACCTTTGTTTTTGCACATAGCGGGTGCTGTTGAACACATATGGGTCTCATTCCTTTGTACCCTTGTTTTTTATAGGATTTTTATAGGTTTAAAATTGCAGTAACAATTGGACAACTATTTGTAGATAGAATTTCCCCAGCAATTTAAAGCAATTATCCAACTAAAAACAATTAATTTCAGAACAATTGTATCCAAGCAAGCAGTAGCAAATTCAGCAATTTCCCTCACGTTCTCTCAAGCCCGCAGCAAGCAAGCGCGCAGCTCGCCCCGCCGCTGGCCCCGCCGCTCGCCCAGCTCGCCCCGCCGCGCCCAGCTCGCCCCGCCGCTCGCCCAGCTCGTCCCGCCCAGCTCGCCCAGCCCTGCTCCACCACCGGCCCAGCGCCGCCCCGCCCTGCTCGCCCCGCCGCGGATGCCCATCCCCTCCTCCACCACCGGCCCAGTGCCGCCCCGCCCTGCTCCTCCACCACCGTCGGGGCGCCGCCCCCTTGAGCTCCCTCTTCCCATGCTATACTGCCTCATCCCCCTTCCCTCCCCTCTCCCCACCATGACCGATTTGGAGCTCGATTTTGACAAAATTGAAGAAGAAGAAGAGCGGAGACATACCTGATCGGGAGCTTGGTGGCGGGAGGAATCTTCCCCGACCGAGCCGTTGCTCTCCTCGGCGGATCGGGGGCGCCTCCACTGCCCCGATACGTAGGGGAATGGGAGGGTCTGGGTTGGGGGCACCTATGTTTCGGGGGAGCGGTAGGGGTGCTGCTGGAGTGCGTTTTTCCCCTCTATCTCCCCTATATTTCCTATCGGGGGTGGTTTGGGGTACCTGCTGGACTTGCTCTTAGCATCCAGCTTATATAACGGGAAGAACTACCGGTGTTGACTACCGCATATATTGCATATATTCCCAAAAAAGTAATTTGGGAGGCTGCCAAACTCCCACCGTCTCCTGCTGCCCATGCCTCAGGAGAAAGAGCAGGCTCCAGGCAGGGGATTCCAGGGCGGCGCTAGCAGGCTGAGCATCGGCCGCGTGGGGCATGTCGGCGAGCTTATCTCTGCCATGAAGTGGATCCCTCGCGCCGCCGTTCCCCTGGTCTGCTGCGCCACGAGCCTGCACGGCGGCGGTGCGATTCCTCTCGAGGACGCACTCGCCTCCCCATCCCAACCTGCTTATGCGAAAATGTCCCCACCACGAGAATGTTCTCTGTCCTGTAGCCATCCGCTGGAGACGACCCGTCCTCGGAGCTCCGGCCGCCCTCCGTCCCCTTGCACTGCCTCGTTGAAGGTAAAAATAACTGCTGCTCTGTCTTTTCTTTTTTGCGTGCAGCACCATGATTCTTGGATGCGGATGTGGAGGCCAACGGCGGCGTGGTGTGCCGGGGGCGGGGCTGGAGCTGGAGGAACCACTCGCGTATCTGGGGCGGCATGGGCGGGGCCGGCGGCCGGAGTGGACTGTGGAGGCGGCGGCGGCGGGGCTGGAGCTGGAGGAACAACTCGGGTCGCCGGGGTGCTAGATTTTTTCGCGTGCTTGTGCGTGAAGGAGATTGGACTGCGGGTTGATTACGCGATTAATGAGGGGCTATAGTGCAAAATGGTTGACGACGTACGACGCGCCGGTCGCACATCAATTTAACACTTTTCCTATAAAATAAACAGCTAGCTGTTTTATAATTGGGGAACAGTCACTTTTTCCACCGTCCAATGTCTTCCCGAATCTCAACTTAGCTCCGTCTCATTTTCCCGTCCGTTCTCTGCCGAACCTGGGCTAAGTAAAGTCATCCCTTTCCTTCAGTTCAATTTCTTTATTACTCCCTCCGTTCAGAAATATAAAGACGTTTGGGTTTTCATGGTCAAAAATTTTCACGCTACGAAATTTCCGCACTTTCCCATTTTGCCCCTCCGTCGCACTTGCTCCACCACTCGCTCGCAGCCGACACCCGCAGTGACGCCTTGCTCCACCCGCTCCTCCATCGCCGCCGCCCCAGCTCCATAGCGCGCGTCGTCACCGCCGCCCCTGTCCCTAGCGTGTGTCGCCGCCCCCTTCTTCCACGCGCGTCGTCGCCACGCCCGTGTTCTCGAAAAAATCAGCCGTGTCGAGGTCAAGTTAAAAATGCAGATTTTCCCTCCTCCAGCGACCGGATCTGCCGCGGCGGTGCTCGATCTGTCGAGCCAAGATCAGGATGGAGGTCCAATCATGGTGGTGGTGGTGGTGGTGCGGAGCTCCAATCTTAGCTGGAGAAGACCTCATGCCAGATCCCGGCGACGGTACGGGGGATGAGGTGGTGGTAGGCGGTGTCCACGGGGACTGCTTGTCGGACCCGTCTGAGATGGAGACGGCCTTGGAGCCGCCGCAACCTTGACAGACGGCGCCTTGGTCAGCAGGCATGTTGATAAGGGCTAAGCCCAAGGGTGTGCCCGATCTTCACGGATTTGGGGGATTTCGTGGGGGGGGTGGAAGAACGCGATGAACACGAGGAACGCGAGGGGAATCGTGGGATACAAACACACACACACACACACAATCCGGTTCGTCCTCGTTGGCCCGAAACACCAAATCGATAGAAGTTGCTGGAAAAGACCTTTCGGTAGAAGTCCAGCAAAAAGATCGACAAATCAAGATCCTATGAATCTAGAAGGGTGAAGAGACCAAAATCGATAGAAGTGCAAGCAAAAGACCAAATATTGGTAGAAGTGCAAGCAAAAGACCAATATTGGTAGAGGTCACCAAAGAGATACAATAGGATTCGATAAGGAGCCCGGGTGGGTACAAGATCTAGGATCTAGTGTTGGGGTTCCCACAAGGGTCAAGAGCAAAGCTCGGTTTAATTTCACATCAAGTCTAATCTCGATCTGAGCCAACACGGCTATTTATAGTGGGGGGCGGGGTAAGTTACAAGCCAAATCGCCGTTTGGGTGTGAAACGCGCGGGCGGAAGTTCCGTCTCTGGGGCGGAAGTTCGGCGGAAGTTCCGGTCCTCCGGCGGAAGTTCCGCTGGATCCTCTTCTGGCGCCGGACAGCATCTTGGCGGCATCCGGCGGAAGTCCCGGTCCTTGAACTTCCGGTCGCGACTTCCGCCAACTTCCACCTAGTTCCAAACGGCCAATTTCCTTTCGGTAACATCCAGGTTGTTTTGGCGCAATTTCGGAACTAGGGCGAACTTGGGCGGAAGTTCCTGGCGGAAGTTCCGGTCCTCGGGGCGGAAGTTCCCTGGATCCTCTTCACAGGTATCGGAAGTTCCGGTCCTTGGGGCGGTTCCGGCGGGGCGCCGTAGCTCCATCTTCTTCGTTTTCAGCTCTCTCCATTGGCTTGGTCTCCATGGCTTGTGTCTTGACCGATGTACCGATTGAACACAAGGTATTGGCATGAAGTAGCATGCCATCCAATGAGGTATCAAATGCATACGTGGAAAGGAGCGAATTCACCTCTTGGTGTAGTGCTTGGGCTCGAGCTCGTGTCATTGGACCACGAGGTGGGCTTGTCGGTCTTGAGGAGCGGTGTCCAAAGGCCACCCCGTATCATCTCCCCTTGGGAAAGAGTCGTCCTCGACTCTATGTTCTCCTCATCGCCATGATAGGGTGAAAGGTCGGACACATTGAATGTGTTGCTCACCAAGTACTGGATGTTGGTATGTCGATGACGTAGGCGTTGTCGTTGATGCGCTTGAGGACCTTGAAGGGACCATCGCCTCGGGGCTTGAGCTTGGAGTTTCTTTCTTGAGGGAAGCGGTCCTTGCGAAGGTGTATCCACACTAGGTCTCCTTCATTGAAGATCCGTGGCTTTTTCTTCATGTTTAGTCTAGTGGCTTGACGAAGAACTTGTTGCTCGATTGTTGCCCTTGTATCTTCATGGAGCTTCTTCATGTATTGGGCTCGCTTGTCGATGTTCATGTTTACTTGCTCATGTAGCGGAAGAGGAAGGAGGTCAATCGCCGTAGGTGGTTCAAACCCATATACGACCATGAAGGGACTTCTCATCGTTGTAGAGTGCTTGGCGCGGTTGTAGGCGAACTCCGCATGCGGGATGCAATCTTCCCATGCTTTCAAATTCTTCTTGACAAGGACTCGTAGTAGTGGAGAGGCTTCGGTTCACCACTTCGGTTTGCCCATCGGTTTGGGGGTGCGAGGATGATGAGAACAAAATCTTGACGTTGAACTTGGCCATGAGTGTCTTCCAAAGATAACTCATGAACTTGACATCTCGGTCGGAGACAATGCTTCTTGGTACACCGTGGAGTCTCACAATTTCCCTAAAAAACAAGGAGGCAATATGTGAAGCATCATCCGTTCGGGAGCATGGTATAAAATGAGCCATTTTTGAGAATCTATCAACTACCACAAAAATTGAATCATGACCATATTTAGTTCGAGTAATCCTAGTACAAAGTCCATGCTTATACCGGACCAAGGAGCATAAGGAATAGGCAACGGTGTATAAAGACCATATGGATTGGAAGTGGACTTAGCTTGTACGCATGTTGTGCACCGGCAAAGGCGTTCCACGTCACGGTACATTCTTGGCCAATAGTAGTGAGTTGTGAGCATGGCATATGTCTTCTCTCGTCCAAAGTGACCCATGAGACCACCACCATGCGATTCTTGTAAGAGCAAAAGGCGAAGCGAAGACATTGGAACACAAAGTTTGTTGCCTTTGAACAAGAATCCTTGGTGCAAATAGAAATCATCGATGCCCTTTTCAATGGAACACTTTGCAAAAATTGGGCCAAAGAAGGTATCGGAGGCATATTGGTCTTTGATTTCATCAAGACCCAACACATGGAAATCCAAACGAGTGAGTAAAAGTGAGCTTGCGGGAAAGGGCATCCGCAACGACATTGTCCTTGCCCTTCTTGTATTTGATTACATATGGAAAGGACTCAATGAACTCAACCCATTTTGCATGTCTTTTGTTCAAATTGTGTTGACTTTTCAAATACTTCAAAGATTCATGGTCGGAGTGAATAACAAACTCTTTTGGCCAAAGATAATGTTGCCAAACTTCAAGAACACGAACCAAAGCATAAAGTTCCTTGTCATATATAGGATAGTTGAGGCGTGCGCCATCCAACTTCTCGCTATAGTATGCCACGGGTTTTCCATTTTGCATGAGGACACCACCAATTCCAAGTCCACTCGCATCACATTCTATCTCAAAAGTTTTAGCAAAATCGGGAAGAACGAGTAGTGGTGCCTCGGTGAGTTTCTTTTTCAATTCATCAAAAGCGTTTTGTTGTGCCTTGCCCCAAACAAACGGAACATTCTTTTTAGTAAGCTCATTTAAAGGGCAAGCGATGGTGCTAAAATCTTTCACAAAGCGTCTATAGAAACCGGCAAGTCCATGAAAACTTCGAGCTTGACCAACGTTTGTGGGAGTGGGCCAATTGTGGATGGCCTCAACCTTGGAAGAATCAACTTCAATCCCGTTGGCGGAAACCACAAAACCAAGAAAAACCAATTTGTTTTGAGCAAAGGTGCATTTTGGGAGGTTGGCATAGAGCTTCTCGTGGCGCAAGATGCATAAGACTTCTCTCACATGTTGAACATGGTCCTCGAGAGTTTTGCTATAGATGAGAATATCATCAAAGTAAACAACCACGCTCTTGCCAATGAGCGGTCTCAAAATGTGATTCATAAGACGCATAAAAGTCGAAGGAGCATTTGAAAGACCAAATGGCATGACGAGCCATTCATATAGACCAAGCTTGGTCTTGAATGCCGTCTTCCATTCATCACCAATTTCCATGCGAATTTGGTGGTAGCCACTACGCAAATCAATTTTGGAGAAAATAGTGGCTCCGCATAACTCATCGAGCATATCATCTAAACGCGGAATGGGATGGCGGTATCGAACGGTAATGGCATTGATGGGGCGACAATCCATACACATTCTTTGCGTCTCATCCAGTTTAGGCACAAGTATCACCGGAACCGCACAAGGGCTTAAGCTTTCACGAACGTACCCTTTTCGAGGAGATCTTGAATTTGCCTTTGAATCTCCTTTGTGTCTTCGGGGTTGGTGCGGTAGGCGGCGCGGTTTGGTAGAGGGGCGCCGGGTATAAGGTCGATGCGGTGCTCGATTCCGCGGAGTGGTGGTAGCCCATGAGGGAGCTCGTCGGGGAAGACGTCTTGAAAGTCCTTCAAAAGAGACAACAAAGACGAAGGAAGTGTTGTTAAGTTGTCTCTCCGAGGGTGGTCCCTTGCAAATGAGCACGTAGTGCAATTTGGTGGATGGGTTGTGGTGCACCTCTCTCATCTCACTCTTGGTAGCTAGGAGGACACTCTTCATCTCGCTCGATATGGTTTGTGGCGCTCACTCTCTTTTTGGTGGATCACTCTCTCACCTCTCAACTCACTAGTGATAGTGGCTTCCTTAGCCCTCGCTAGAGCCTTTGCATTGTCCGCAATTACTTGGCTAGGAGTCATTGGGCGTAGGATGTAGGTCTTGTCGTCGACCTTGAAGCTATAGGCATTTGTGTAGCCATCATGGTTTGCTTTCTTGTCATATTGCCAAGGGCGACCAAGTAACATATGGCACACCGTCATAGGCACGACGTCACAATCAACGGTGTCTTCATAGGCGCCAATCTTGAAGGATATTGTGACGGTGTGTTGGATCTTCACATTTTCATTGTCACTTAGCCATTGCACATGGTAGGGATGGGGGTGTTTCCGGAAGGTTGAGCTTGGAGCATAGTTCGGTGCTTGCAAGATTGTGGCAACTCCCGCCATCGATGATAACCTTTATTGACTTGCCTTTGATTCCGGCTCTTGTTTGGAAGATGTTGCATCTTTGGTCTTCATTGGGAAGTGCATGAGTTGTCAACACTTTGGTCACCACAAGTGATGGGCTTGCATCATGCACACATAGGACTTGCTCTTGGTCTTCCAAGTCATCATCTTCATGATTGGTTGCGGCTTGTACCAAGGCTTCATATTCACCTTCACTCAAGTACTCCACATCTCCATCATCTCGAGTTATCATAACTCTTGTGTTCTTGCATTCAAAGGATTTATGTCCTTGAGCACCACACTTGAAGCAAGTGATGTTGCTAGATCCGGTTGAAGCTTTGGAGGACATAGTTGATTGCTCCGGCTTGAAGCTTGTTGTCTTGATGGCACTTCTTGCTTGCTTTGGAGGATCCTTGGAGGCAAGTGCACTTGTGTTCTTGATGCTTGAGGAGGCATTCGTTGCATTTCTTGCGGCGAAGAAGGTCTTTGTCTTTGCACTTGCTAAGTCTTCTCGCACTTGGCGCTCGGCCCTTGTTGCTTGGTGGAATAATTCAACCATGTTTTTGTAAGGCAAGAATTCCACTATCCTCTTGACGGGAATGTTCAATCCATTCAAGAATCTTGCCATAGTTTGCTCTTCTCGCTCATCCACATTCGCACTCATCATGGTCATGTGCATCTCCTTGTAATATTCCTCAACGGACTTGAAACTTTGCTTGAGTTGAGTGAGCTTGTTGAAGAGGTCACGTTTGTGGTGGGTGGGTACAAAGCGGGTGTGCATGACTTCTTGCATCTCTTCCCATGTGTCAATGGGTGCTAAGTCTTCATTCTCACGCTTCTTGTTTACTTCTTCCCACCAAACATTTGCATATCCCTCAAACTCAAGTGATGCCATGACAACTTTCTTTGCTTCGGAGAAGTTGTGGATGCGGAAGATCTTGTCAACCTTGAGGACCCAAGACAAGTATGCATCGGGATCTTCCTCTCCTTGGAACTTGGGCATGGTGAATTTGAGCTTCCCAAAGATTTCTTCCTCATTGCGGTCATTGCGTCTAGGAGGTGGTCTTTCTTCACCATGATCTTGACGTTGTTGAGGTTGAGGTTGTGGACCTTGAGCATCTCCATTGTTGTTTCTATGTTGTTGATGAGGAGGTGGTCTTCCATGACCTTGATCTTGATCATCATTGTTATGGCGGTGTCGAGGCATCACACTTTCTTCACTTGATGCTTGGTGATGACTTGAGTCTTCATCTATCTCAACCTCTCGTGCTTGATGATTTGGTCTTCTACCATGAGGTCGATCATCATGATGTCGACGGTTGTCTTGACCTTGACGGCGTGGTGCCCTATCACGTTGAGGTTGACCAACATTGATGATTTGGCGTTCTTGGTTCACTTCTTTTTCGGCATGTTGTGGGTGCCTTTGAGCATTGGCCACTTGAGATGGGCGAGGTTGCCCTTGATGATGACGTGCCTCTTGCACTTGGCGACGACGTTCTTGCTCACGTGCATGAAGGAGATCTTGATCATGACGAAGACGGTGTTGTTCCTCTTGGAATTGAGCATGGAGATTCTCTTGTTGAAGGCGTTCTTCTTCAAGGCGTTGACGTTCTTGGACAAGTCGAAGTCGTGCTTGCTCCGCTTCTTGAGCTTGTTGTTGAAGCACTTTAGCATCCACATTATGGTGGCGTGGGTCTTGATTGGAATCATGATGCGACGGTGTAGGAGCTCGTGACCTTGAACTATGAGAGCGCGAAGACCTTGAGTGTTGGCTTCGATTGTTGGCGATGGTGGCAATAGCTTGCTCAAGGCGTGCCAACCTTTCTTCTTGTCTTCTCATGCTTTCCATGTTTTGTTGACCTTGAATAGCGAGTGTGGCCTTCATCTCATGGCCTTGAGCATCAAGCTTGTCATGGAGGTCTTGCACTTGGACATTGAGGTCCCTTCTTTGTACTTGAGCTCGTTCTTCATAGCGTAAGACGGTCTCATCCATCCTTGCCGTGAGGTCATGTATACTCTTGTTGACGGCTTGAGTAGCGATCCAATGTTGGTGCCGCGTCATGGGTAGTTGGTTCCCTTCTCCACTAGACATGGTTACAAACTAAAACAAGAACTATGTTGTGGGGGTTAGGAAAACTACCAAAAGTGTCAAAACTTGCAAACCAAAATCGAAAAGGTGTTTCAAGTCGGAGGACAACCGATATGTATGCACACACACAAAACAAAAACTCTATATGGTGTTAGGTATGGATGTGGAAAGCCAAATGGAAGAACCAAACGAAAAGTCTATTGTCAAAAGTGGGTAAGATCTAAAAGTCACAAGTCAAAAGCGGTGATCACAAAAGGCATACACAAGGTGGAACACACGCGTGGGACAAAATGGGGTTAGCGCGACGGAAAATGAGCACGAACAAAATTGGTCCTAACGAAGACTACTAGCTCGGTGTCACGCTAACGCAAGAGAGACCGTGGCTTGGTTGCAAAATTGAGAAGCAACAAGATTTGCGCAAGACGCCTCTCTTCTCTTTTCTCTTTTGCTTAGAAGCTTTGGACTCTTTTGTGTATAGGTGTCACTCACACTCTTTTTCTTTTTGTATTTTTCTTTCCTTTTTTTTCACTTCTTTTGCTTATCTTTTCACAACGAGCTTGCTTCGTAGCTTTGCTCAACACACGCACACCCTCACGGTCGGGACGCTTGCGCAATGCTTCGCAACACTAGAAAGCCACTCGATAGGAAAGGTACGCAAAGGAGGCTACAAATTAGGGGGCAAGTTATACCACTTGATGATGGTGGCCGACGATCTTGAACTTGCTATGGTGGAAGGTGTCAAATGAACCGCTTGGATCCTCGGGGTGCCGTCGTCGTTGTTGATGTTGCTGGTAGCTGAAATGGCACTCAAACCGAAGTCCAAACACAAAAGGGGTAGTGCCAAACGAAAACGAAGGTAGCTGTGAAAATTGCCAAAGGAACTTCCGGTCCCGGCGGAAACCGGTGCAATCAGATCGGGGGTCGTCGATTTGGGCGGAAATCCGAAATCCTTCGAATTCGAGGAAAATTTGGCACTAGAAGTGTGGGAAGGTGGGGGAATTGTAGATCAACACCAAAGACAAGTTTCTATTGGAACAAAACCACCAAAAACTCAACAAATCGCGAGATCCAACCAAGGCCAATTTGGGGCTATTTTTTGGGATTTTCGAAAATTTTCTCAAGAAATTTTTGGGGGTGTGGGGTCAAATCAACCAAGGAGCTCTTGATACCATATGATAAGGGCTAAGCCCAAGGGTGTGCCCGATCTTCACGGATTTGGGGGATTTCGTGGGGGAGGTGGAAGAACGCGATGAAGACGAGGAACGCGAGGGGAATCGTGGGATACAAACACACACACACACACAATCCGGTTCGTCCTCGTTGGCCCGAAACACAACCTCGATAGAAGTTGCCGGAAAAGACCTTTCGGTAGAAGTCCAGCAAAAAGATCGACAAATCGAGATCCTATGAATCTAGAAGGGTGAAGAGACTAAAATCGATATAAGTGCAAGCAAAAGACCAAATATTGGTAGAAGTGCAAGCAAAAGACCAATATTGGTAGAGGTCACCAAAGAGATACAATAGGATTCGATAAGGAGCCCGGGTGGGTACAAGATCTAGGATCTAGTGTTGGGGTTCCCACAAGGGTCAAGAGCAAAGCTCAGGTTTAATTTCACATCAAGTCTAATCTCAGATCTGAGCCAACACGGCTATTTATAGGTGCGAAGGGGTAAGTTACAAGCCAAATCTGCCAGTTTTGGGTGCTGAAACGCGTGGCGGAAGTTCCGGTCTCTAGGGGCGGAAGTTCCGGTCGGGCGGAAGTTCCGTTCCTCCGGCGGAAGTTCCGGCTGGATCCTCTTCCTGGGCGCTTGACAGCATCTTGGCGGCATCTAGGCGGAAGTTCCGGTGGGCGGAACTTCCGGTCGTACTTCGGCCTAGTTCCGGAACGCCAATTTCCTCTTCGGTAACATCCAGTGTTGTTTTGCACAATTTCGGAACTAGGGCAGAACTTGGGCGGAAGTTCGGTGGGCGGAAGTTCCGGTCCTCAGGGGCGGAAGTTCCGGCTGGATCCTCTTCACAGGGAATCTGGGCAGAAGTTCCGGTCCTTGGGGGCAGAAGTTCCGGCTGGGGCGCTGTAGCTCCATCTTCTTCGTTTTCAGCTCTCTCTCCATTGGCTTGGTCTCCATGGCTTGTGTCTTGACCGATGTACCTGATTGAACACAAGGTATTGGCATGAAGTAGCATGCCAGCCAATGAGGTATCAAATGCATACGTGGAAAGGAGCGAATTCACCTCTTGGTGTAGTGCTTGGGCTCGAGCTCGTGTCATTGGACCACGAGGAGGGCTTGTCGGTCTTGAGGAGGCGGTGTCCAAAGGCCACCCCGTATCACATGTGGTGGCTGCGGGCGGCATCGGCAACCTCGTCGGGCAGCACGGCGGATTGTGGCGGAAGTCTGAATCGGCAGCTTAGTCGGACACTGCGGCAGATGGTGGTTGCTGACGGCGCTACGACCGGCCTCAGCATCATGGTGGACAGCCTAAACCCTGCGTGAGTTTCACAGCCTTCGGAGTAAACCCGTGGGATTCGAAACAAGGTATGGTGCCCATCCATTCCTTTAGTAGATTTCTTGTGTATTCAGAACAAGCCAAGATGCTGCTAATTCCATCCGTTCGTCTAGTTGATTTCATGCACAATGTGCTCCTATCGGTGGTTTAGAATTACTGAAAACTGCTAATGCAATGGAACTTTTGTCAGCACAAGAGATTTGTCTCCTTACTCATTCTTTAGTTGCTTAATGAATCAATTATTCCTTGCCTCATTGGGTATGTAGAGAGGGGGACAGCAGAACACAAAGCAGTGGGAAGATGGTGCCTTCTTGTGCTAAAATGTTAAATGATGATGTGCTTATTAAGCATTCCTGTGTCAAAATGTTAAATGATGCTCTGCTTATTAAGCATATTCTGAGAATAAGCAGAGCGATTTTCTTCGTGATTGGGCTAGAAATCTTAGCAGCCATTATAAAAAAAGAAAAACAAAGGTCACTGAATTTAATTGACGCCCTTGTCATCAAAACCGAAATATTGCCTCGCAAAGGGTAGAAGTAGCTTTGTGCTGAGCCATATTGTTCCATTGATGAAGTTTGAGCTGCATGCATGCTTGCTGATGCTTAGGGAGTAGAACTCAGTTTGAGCTGCATTTGAAAGCCATTAGACTATTCTGTAAGGAGTAAAACACTTTGCTCTTCTGTTTCAGCTATTAAAGCTCCTTTTTCTCAATTGAATACTTTATCTTGTTAATATTCTCAATTGAATACTTTAAAGCTCTTCTGTTTCAGCTAGTAAAGCTCCTTTTTCTGCATCATGGTGCTCCAGGTGTTCTGCTCCAAGATATTCACCGTCAGCTTCTACTACCTCTGCGGCCGCTTCCAGGACATTTCCCTTGCGTATATGCTGGACTATAAAGCCAAGGTGAGGGTCAGAGCCATGTAATGCAGGTGTGGTAGAGTGGAAGCATTTCAGATCCAGGTTTCTTAATCACTTGTGTGTATGCTTGAAAGTTGAACGTTAGAAAACATGATCTTAATTGCTTATGTCCTACTCAAAATTGTTCTATTTAATTTTGGGAAAGGGAAAATGGTTGCTTGAATACAGACATTTGTGCAATGTATTATTGCTACAGTAAAATGCTCATGGAGTATCATCATGTCCTTGCAGGTATCATGGAGTATCATGGAATCCAACACTAGTTTCTGTCAAAGGGCAGTTCACTGAAGATGATGATGACCATTAGGTAATTGTGCATCGCTTATGTCAAATAATCTGTTGATTGCTCCAGCACTTTTATTTTTTGCACAAAAGTACTCCAGCACTTGTTTTGCTATAAGAACAAATGACAAATGACACTAATTTTTCTTGGGCTAGAACAACTTTCAGTGCAATACTGAATTAAATAACCATAACAAAATTAAATTTTCTTGCGCTATTTGTACAAGATCTTCTTTGCAGCCAGTCCACTTGAAATTTTGGCTGTGCATTGCTCATGCTCATTTTAGTTTCGAATGGACATATGTTTCTCTGTTCAACCTAGTTGTCAACCTAGATGAGGAAGAATTCAGGTAGCTTGAGTAGCTCTGTAAGTGTTGGACTTGTTTTAGCAGAAACCATGGTTTTGTTTCCTATATCTCAAAGTCTGGTGTATCACTGTAAAACGAAACTGAATTCATATGTTACCGTCAAACTCCATGAGATGTTCTTAGAATTCTGTAATCTTAATGATGCCATATTTTGGATGGAGTACTACAGTTGAACAGTAGTTTTAGCCCATAATAAACTGTGGTACGCAGTGCCTCTGTTTTACACATCTCAACTTGTGTTTTCGAGTAACTACTAACAGAACTTGTGACAGTAGCAGTTAATAGTAAGGTTTTTCTGTTCACTGATAATGAAGTTGAATTCTGATTATTTTCTGGGATGCTTAAACACTAGATCATTGTATGTGATGTGCATAGTGAACATGGTGCATTCTGATATTTTCTTCCTATATGCAAGGTGCATAAGTGTGTGCAGTGTGCGTGCTACTGGGCCGGTGGAGATTCCTTTTCAAAACGATTCTCCTGTGACATTACTTGCACATGTGATGGGCATCATTGGTTCCGTAGAACAAACTATGCTCGCACAAGGGAGTGATACTGACAAATGGGAGTGAGGTTTGAACTCTTCAGTTATGTTTCTGTTTTAGTAAGGCAAACCAGTTTCAGGTTCCACCTTAAAATGTTATCATTTCTAAATTATGATGCATTTGATTGTGCTTCAGGAAAGTAGCAGGCTGGACGGTGTGCCGTACTTGCGCAAGGTGGACCTCAAGATGTAAAATACCTACGAAGACCTCTCCAAGGTGCTCGGGAAGATGTTCAGCTCCTTCACCATCGGTATGCGTTTACCAAACTGTATCATATCCTGAAAATTAAGTATGGATGTCTTACTCTTCTTCAGAGGACCATTGCATTATTTTTCTATTACGTCTTATAAAAGAGAGTGGAGGGAGTATATAATTGCAGTGTGAAACTGTGGCCTCTACTGATCCATGCGAGGACAGAAGTTTAACCTGCTTGCTCAAGCATGAAGCCAGGCAGGTGTCCTTTTTCGGCCAAGCAGATGTCCAGATGTTAAAACCATGTGTTTCTAGTCTTGTCCACCCACTCAGTACTCTTATCCAGTATGTTTATTGTACTCATCTTGTGCAAAGCACACAATCATGCTGTAAATCATATACTCACACCAACCTTTGATGTTCCATTTTTTCCTTGTTGGTATTGATAGTATAATACTATCATAAAAATATGGTAAAGGATATGGTAATAGAAATATCCGATCCGATCCGATCCGTTTACATCTCTAATAGTATTGCATATCTTACTATACATTCAAACGAATTGAGTATGGCTTCGATAATATTGCATTCTAATTGTACATTCTCTCTGTGCAAGGAGCACATGTGCGTGAGGCGCCTGGTGAGGAAGAACCTGGGAGCCGGTCTTCAACAAAAAGGCGATGAGCACCTGGCAAGGAGATCGTCGTCGAGGAGGAGGCGAAGTGCACCTGGGCGAGGAGCCGGAGGAGATCGTCCTCCAGTATGCTCCTGTGCGAGGACCTACCTGCGCCAGAGGAGATCGTCCTCCAAGATGCTCCTGGGCGAGGACCTGCCTGCACCGGAGGAGATCTGTCCTCCAGTAGCACCTGGGGGGAGGAGACCGTCCTCTAGGAGCACCTTGGCGAGGATCTGCCTAGGGCGAAGGTGCAGGGGACGGAGAAGTTGCTGGGACCAGAGGAGGAGCTACTGGGGCCGGAGGTGGAGGGCGCAGGGCGAGGGCGGATGGCAAGGGCGGAGGCGGAGGCGGATGGTGATCGACGATGGGAAGCGATTCTAATTCTAGGCATACCGATTCGGGATCTAGGAAGGGTAGTTTACTCTTTTTACCTGTTTTTCACCTGGTCGGAAACGATCCCAAACGTCTTATATTTCTGCACGGAGGGAGTACTTGTCTGAAGCCCCGACCGCTCCGTCCCATGTCTTGTGAGGAGGCGGAGCATGGCAGAGAAGGTCGCGGCGGCACCGCATTCCGCTCGGCCGACGTCGGCGGGGGCGGTGTCTGCGGGGACGCCTCGCCCTGGTCGGCCGGCGTAGGAAGGGGCGGTTGCTGCAGGGACGCCGCGTCCCGCTCAACCGGCGTCGGAGGGGGCTACGACGCTGCAGCAGAGGCTAGCGGCGATGGGGAAGGTTGCGGCTCGCGTCCTAGTCCATCTCGATCGGCGTTTCGCGGGCATCGAAGACATGCGCGCCGCCGACGAGATGGGTAGTCTTCTGTATCCGTTTTTCTCTGTCTTCTCTGTCGATTTGGGTGGGTGGTAGCCAATGAGTAAGTGCGAGATTTGTGATTGTTTTGGATCCGCATCAGATGTTGTTAATGCTTCGTATGTGGATGCAGTGCTGGTTCTGTTATTGTAGTGCTTGATTTGTTGGGCGTTAGGTAGTTCCCTCCTGCATCTATTCGTGGTTCTGAAGCTATGCTACAGACGGTTATGCTGATTTGTAGTTTGAGGTAGCTAGCCAGATGTATGGATAATGCTTGATTTGTTTGTGTTATGCTTTGTACCAAATTTGGGTTTCACTATACATGATTACTTTTGTGCTCATGTCTTGATGATGCTTTGCTCTGATGTTTTATTTCCAGGGTATGATGATGCCATCTTCAGTTTTTGGATTAGTTACGATTTCAGTTTGATTATGTGCAGGTTGAGTGTGGTATGCTCTAGGTTATGGTGATCATATGGATTGTGATGGGGGGTCGTTGGTTGGTTGATTCGCCATCACGAGAGCATGATGTAGTGGATTTCCCCCTTATATCTCATCATTTTATCATTTTGTCCGGGCCTCAGTGTTTTGAAGTTGTGTGTAAATTGCTTGATTCCCTTGTGTGATTATTTAAGTTAGTTATTTTCTGTGTTGATTATTTCTGTTGTGCATCCTTCAGTTGATGTTTGAGTTTTGGGTGTTAGTTTTCATATAAACAAATGTTCCATGGAACTATTGAAACTGCAGCCTAGTGTCACTATTGTGTGAGTTCAGGGCGTTAGTTCACTTTTCTGTAGCCTAGTGCCACTATTGTGTGAGTTCAGGGTGTTTAGTCTTCATTAACTTTCTTCAGTCTGTTTCTTCAGTCTTACTTAGAGTCTGGTTCATCTGGATTTTTTTTTATAGATGTTTACATACTAGTGTGTTTGAAACCACATATCTGAAAGCTTCTTTGCTGATTTCTCATCTGAGATTTTGACTGTGTCTAAGATTCATGGTAGCTTGAACCTTGCATCACTGAATCACCCTAGGATGTTTGTTATCTATGTTGGTAGCGGCAAAGCAGAAGAGAGACCAAATCTTCCCTATAGTAGCGCTTCAGTCTTCTTCTGAGTCCATGTGGTTGTGAATGAAATTTTATTGTCATGGTCTAAAAAAGGTGGCGCTCTCAGCCACCTATAATACATGTGTGATTTATTTCGATTAGTTGTTTGGTGTGCAAAAATTAGCTATCACCACGATCCGAAATGGAGTGTGTTTGATTTTTGTTAGCTTGACCCTTGCATAAACGAATCAGGGGTGCTTTATGTATGTTGGCAGTGCCAGTCTTTTCTCTAGCTGAGCTTCAGTCTTCTTAAATGTTTCTTTGCTTGTTGATGTATTGTGATGCTCTACTGCAACCGTACATGATGTTCCTGTTTGCAAGTGTTTCGCTTGAGTGACATGAATGATTATTAAGCTATGTCTATAGACTTGATGTTTCTGTGTAACACATGTTATATTAGTCTTGGCCTAACACTTGCTAAGTAATTCTTATTCACTTTCGATCTTGTCTTCTTACTTGCTAAGTAATCCTTGTTCACCTTCAATCTTGTCTTAATAAGTTCATATTGAAGTTCTTGCTTTGTCAAATAGATTAGTTTTTTTTTCCCTTTGCTAGCAACTATTCGTGGGCTGCAAGCATCTATTTCTTATATTGCTGTGTTTTATCTGTAGCAGATCATTATACTATTCAATGTGTTATCTATCTCCTCCTGTCTTTCTTGGTGTTGTGCTGAGTTAGCAGAAAGCCATTAACTTGTGACTTTTCAGTCGAGTAGTTGCTCCACATGCCTTCTTTGGTAATGCGAACTTATCTCACATGACTATAATAGCGCTGGTGGCGATGATGGTGCAGCTTCTAATTTCCCACATGTATATTTTGATTAGAATCTAAGAACCGTTTTGAAACTGCAGCCTACTGTCATTATTTTGATTAGCAAACTTCTCCATATCGTACTACTATTTTTAAGTTTGTTAATAAGTGGCCAAGTTGTTACATACATGCTCGATATCATAGTTGGAGTACTTTTTTGCAGCAGCAAGCAGGAACTCTGCTAGTACAGATTGTTTTTTTTTTTGCAGTTTTACTCAACCCCCGCTTTTTTGCCTTTGTTCATGATGGGTTAGTTCACTGTGAAGATGGCATGTCGTACTACTATTTTGAAGTTGTTTTTGCAGCTCTGACGTCTGCCTCAACCGGTCAACCCTTTTACTCCACAGACCATCTTGTCCTGCTGGTCCTTTTCACATGTTCTTGTATATGGAAATGTGATCATTTCCCCTTTGTCGTATGGCACATGTAGTAGTAGCCACCCATGTATCAACAGAATCACACTATTTTGGTTTTAATCATGTTGCTAGTAGAGTAGCAGTAGCAAGTTTGCTTAGCCACAAATAATGCATGCACCTGTACGTGTATCTACTAGTAGTAGTAGTTTGCTTTGTGTGAACAGAATCCTTGCATGACGGCTAGGATCAGCAAGTAGGGCAAGTGGGCAAGAGGCAAATCAGAATCTGCAAGGTGATAACCTGCAAGGGATAACTGGCGAAGCTGCAGATGATAAGTTGCAGGAGATAAACCTGCAACTTCCAGGGATAAGTCAGCTGGACTTCTTGGTCAAGTGTTCACACATTGGAGAGAAGTAGAGGAGCTCGTCCAGCTCACTAGTAGTATAAATAAGCATCCATTGTATCAGTTCAATACTAAGCAGTAACCAAGTGAGTGAAGAAAACACAGCTTCTTTTGCTGCACCAAAACTGCTTGTGTCATTCAGTTCTATATTACAAAACTGCTTGTGTCATCGGAAATTCAATTCGGCTCCCGGGTGCGTATGCTCCCTCTACCAACAAAACATATTTCGAAGTGTGGAAAAATTTTGACAAAAAATTCTACATGTACATCTCCATAATATATATGTGTGCGTTAAGTTTCACGAAAAAATAATATTTTTTGTGGCCTATGTAAAAAAGAGAAAACTTATCCTGTGAAAAGCATTGTTTTTAGCACTGAATTTTATCTTTTTTACACACGTCACATTATAAGTTCACTTTTTATGAAACGACTTTGTGAACGCGTAGCACGTGAAGATGTACGTACGAATTTTTTGTTTTAATTTTTTTAAATTTAAAATATGTGTAAGCTGCATTTCAAAATATAGGGAGCATATGCTCCCATGTTCCAAAACACCACTCCCCGTGTGTCATTCAGTTCTATATTTGAGTCTGTGTGTGTCCACTATATGTGTGAGTAGCAACAACTCTAAGTAGTAGAGCTGTCAATTGGTATCAGAGCAACCTGGGAGATGTCAGGCGATCTTCGCACAGCCGCAACACCACCACCTCTCCAGCAGCAGCGTGCGTCCGCAACCCCTCCTCCGGCAAACGAGCGACGGCGATCGCCAAGTCGGGGATGGAGCAGGGTGCGACACGGCGGGGGCGAGGTTGTGGTACAGCGGGAGGTGATCCGCGAGATGACCAGCGGCGGAGGCGGCGGTACGAGCCTCGTCTTCCCGATGCTCAAGCGCGGAGACTACACCAACTGGGCCATGGTGATGGAGGTGAACCTGCAGGCGGCATCGCTCTGGGACGCGATCGAGGACGCCGCAGTCTCTCGGCGAGAGGACAAGCAGGCCTTGGCGGCACTGCTTCGCTCCACTCCACCCGAGATGCATCCGATGCTGATCGGGAAGGGGAGCGCCAAGGCGGCGTGGGAGGCGATCAAGGTGCAGCACCAGGGCAACGATTGTGTGTGCGATTCCCGCGTGCGGCGGCTCCGGACCGAATTCGAGACGATCGCCTTCAAGGACGGCGAGCGCATCGACGAGTTCGGGTTGCGCATCACGAACCTCGCCGCCACCATGCGCTCCCTTGGGGATACCTGCGATGATGAGAATATAGTAAGGAAATTCCTCTCTGTCGTCCCAAAACAGTTTGTGCAGATCGCTTTCTCGATGGAGACGATGATGAACCCGGCCACACTCACCGTAGAGGAGGTTGTCGGACACCTTTGGGCCGTCGAGGATCGCCTGAACCCTGAGCAGGGTACCACTGCCTCCGGCGGCAACCTGCTGCTAACAGAGAAGCAGTGGGAGGACAGAAGGAGGCAGCAGCGGGGCGGCGACTCTGGCAGGAACGGTGGCGGTGGACAAAAAGGTGGCAAGCCGCCGCCCAAGTCCTCGCTATCACAAGGCTCCAACAGCAATGCCAACCGCGAGAACTGCCACTATTGTGGCAAGAAGGGGCACTGGAAGCGCGACTGCCACAAGAAGCAGCGCGACGAAGCTGCTGCGGCGGCGCACCTGATCCAGGACGAGAATGGCGGAAAAGCAGACCCGGAGCTGCACATGGCCACCGTCGTCGAGCTCGCATCTCCTGCACCGCAGGTGCAGGCCTCCTCGACATCGACTGATCCACCTGCACTGCCTACGGGGGAGCAGGTGTATCTCAACGAGGAGCGCGCCCGCGTCGTGTTCAGGCGCACGTCGCACGACACTGACGCAGCGTGGTACCTCGACACGGGAGCGTCGAACCACATGACCGGCGACGACAGCGTCTTCGCCGAGCTGGACAGGACTGTCTCCGGCAAGGTGCGCTTCGGCGATGGATCGGTCGTCGACATCTGCGGCCGTGGAACCGTCCTCTTCGTCATCAACAACGAGCGACATCACGAGCTGACTGACATAGGCATCCCCAATGGGCCTGCCAAAGATGGTACCCGGGATTTACTAAAGGCCCAAGACTCGAAGAATAAGAAGATTCGGAAGCCCATTTAGTGTTAAGGAAAGATAGTTTGTATTAGGAAAGATAGAGATTTGTAATCTTACGGGTTGGATACGAAACCCTCCCGAACTCTGTAACTTGTGTACTACGAAACCCTCGGATCCGCCTCCTATATAAGGGGGAGTCGAGGAACAAAGAAAGGATCGAATCCATTGTCAACACAACCCTAGCTTTCATAATCGTCGAGTACTTTTCGGCTGAAACCTTCGAGATCTACTTGCCCTCTACTTCTAACAAAACCCTAGTCTACAATCTGTAGGCATTGACAAGTTAATCCTTTGTCAATTGGCGCCGTCGTGGGAATTAGAGGTTGCAAGGAGCTGATCTCGATGGCACGTTCAAGATCGTCGACTTCGTCGGTAGCAAGCAACGCGATGGATCGAGGTAACCAGGAAAAAACTGATCTAGTCGATTTTATTCCTCACCCGCCCTCCCGTATGGATGCATGTGCCTATCTGGAGGAGCCCATCGTCATGACGTTCGGAGAATTCGATTTGGCGTCAACAAGGAAGGATCCTACCGTCTCGAAGTTCCGATTTCGTCGGAATTTTCAGCGGTCGATTCTAACTTTCGTCGAGTGACGAGGAGTTTCGTCGCCACGCTTCGTCGACAGCAAGGCAAGCGGAAGGCTCGCCAAGATCTTCAGCAACACATCCTTCGAGTCGTCTGCGGACTCCTTTATAAGCAGCGACTCCGACAGTCGACTTCAACTTCATCGACAAATCTGCGCCATCGGAAAAGTCTTCACCACTCTACATGATGGTGTCACCAATCTGACAAAAATCAGTACGCAAAATATCATCGATTTATGCGATAGAAGGGACAGCCGATCGAGCCAGAAACGTCGTGAGGCTTTCGATGATTTGGGAAATCCATACGTCGATCCCGCCGATCTCAGACATGGCCTAGGCACTAAATACGTCGGGTCTTCACCGCGAGAAAGAGTACAGCTCCCGCAAGAAGCGTGGGATAGGGCTGCAAAAGCCATGGATGGTTCAGAACCTATGACCACCACTGCTACTGTACAAGAACTTCAAGCATATCAATATAGACTTGCTCGGGTGAGCAGAGAGTTGGAAAACAGACAGCATCCCTGAATAGGAGAAGAAGCAGCTTCTGCGCAAGCTCGAGCAGAGTTAAGTTGCCATTCAGAACTTCGAGATAGTCACAGAGAAGCTCGGAGGAGAGCAATGTCTCGGCTGCAAAATATACCCGAAGCAGAAAGAGGAAACATAATCCAAAATCTCGACATGTCATTTATGTCGATTGATGAAAGGGGAAATATCATCCCAAAAACGCCAGAAGCAGGTTACATGGCGACGCAAGCTTACATCTTGGCGTCCAGACCACCCCCTGGGGACCCGAGAGAACCATTGTTCAATATGGCGATGGCTGGAGTAGGAGTTATGGGAACGGCGTTTGCAGCCACGCCTCCCGAAGAAAATCCTAGGCAAAATAGTCCACGACCCACCGCAGCAGTTCAAGACCCTCCAAGAACAAGTGGAGCAAGAGACACAGCAGTCCAAGTGGGGTGGACAGACAAGAAAGAAGGGAGCGTCAGCACTCACCAGAGTTGCCGACGAAGATATGTGTGGGCTCCCGTGTTTCACGAGAAGAGTTCGAAAGACTCGAGTCCCAAAAGGGTTCAAGCTACCCGAAAATTTCAAGAAATTCGACGGCCTGCAAGATCCCGAGGATTGGCTCGTGGATTATCTCGAGATGGTGAAGCTGGTAGGAGGAACCAGAGCAACAGCTATGCAAAGTATCCAAGTTCACTTGAGCGGTGCCGCGAGATCTTGGATAAAGAAACTCCCCCCAAGTTCCATCGATAGCTGGGATAACTTTGAGGACATCTTCGTGAAAAATTTCCGATCCACCTGCAAGAAACCTGCGTCATTGGAAGAGTTGAGAGCGTGTCGACAAAAACATGACGAGTCGATGAGGAAATATATACAGCGGTGGAACATTATAAAAAACTCGGCAGAAGATATATCTGACGAGCGAGCAATAGATGCGTTCGTGGGGAATTGCGAGGAGATTTCGTCGAGGACTTGGGGAGAACTAACCTAAGACCATATCAGCACTCATGGAGATAGCCAATAAATGGGCAGACGGAGAAGACGCATATACAATAAGCGACACAGGTCGCCAGAGGATCGTGGTCGAAATTATCAAAATAGAAGGCGATTTTCTCGCCAGTTCTACAACAACGATGCTCCTGGCCATATATCGGCTGGTTTTCGAGGAAATCTGGAGGAAACAGTCGAGATTACTATCAAAGGAGTAACGAGCATCAAGGCGACAATAGAGGCGATTCTCGCAACAGACAAAATAGTGGACCAAGGTTCCAAAGACCTTATGTGTCCCCCGAAGAGATGATGAACGGTCCGTGCCAAATGCATTTTTATCTTGACAATAACGGAAAGAGGCAGTCAGGGCATCTCTAGAAAGATTGCCGAAATTTTCAGGCAATGTTGCGAGCCGCAGGAATCGCAAATGCCCAGCTACGAATAGAAACCCCCGGGGCCAAGGAGCGAAATCCACCTTCCACCTCCTCCCGCAATTACGGACGAAAATCGGCACCAGCAGAATAGCGGCAGCACCACATCCACCTCCATATGTTGATCCTAATTCTAACGGTGCGGTCTCGATGATTCAAAGCTAGGCCATCCAACAGGCGCAGAAGGTAATCTCACGACAAGTGTTCATGGCAGAGAAGATGCCTCCACCAACACGAGTACTTAAATTGGTCGGGCAAGACATTGGCTTCACAATCACGGATCATCCGCAGCAAGTTCCTCGACAGGACAATCAGCACTCATCTTACCCGCAGTAATCGCTGGTTTTGACGTGTCGAGAGTTTTCATAGATGGCGGCAGCAGCTTAAACCTCATGTACGCAGATACATTGAGGAAGATGAACATATCCGGCAAACTTAAAACCAACTGACACACGTTTCCACGGGATCACACCAGAGAAGCCAAGTTACCCGTTGGGCAAGATCAACCTCGACGTTCAGTTTGGAACCCGAGAAAACTACAGGATAGAGAATTTGGAGTTTGAAGTTGTGGATTTCCCGTCGCAATATCACGCTTTGTTGGGACGACATATGCCAGGTTCATGGCAGTGCCGCATTATACATATCTGTTGTGGAGGTTGCCCGGGCCCAAGGGACCTATCACAATCAAAGGAAGTTTCGTTATCGATAAATGCGACAAGGATTTTCATCGACCGTCGAAACTTTCGGGATGCCGAATATGCGGCGCCAAGGTTCAATGATTATGATGTGCTGCCGAGGTAGGGAGATCTTCCAAGGAGCCAACTTTCAACACAACCAAGGATTCAAAAGAGGTACAGATCCACCCGACAGATCCAAAGAAAACGACATCCATTGCCGCAAACATGGACGTCGCATAGGAAAGCGCGCTCGTCGAGTTCCTCCGTGAGCACCGGAAAATCTTCGCATGGTGTCCAGCTGACATGCCAGAGTACCAGGGAACTTGCCGAGCACCACCAAATTTGGATCCTCTCGCAAGACCGAAAGCAACCTTTGCGGCGTTCGGAACCTAGCCGCAAAGCCATGTTATCAGAAATAGATCGACTCAAAGATGCTGGTTTCATCAGAGAAATACTACCGAAGCCACATGGGTAGCTAACCCGGTGATGGTGCCGAAAACACACAATAGTCCTTCGCATGTGCGTCGACTTCACGTGTCTCAATAAACATTGTCCCAAGGATCACTTTCCCCTCCCAAGGATCGATCAAATCATCGACTCCACGGCAGGATGCGAACGTCTTTCCTTTTTGGACGCATACTCTGGTTATAACCAGATCAGATTAAAAGAAGAAGATGAAGCCAAGACAACGTTCATCACACCTTACGGCGTGTTTTGCTACAAAACAATGCCCTTTGGTTTGAAAACGCGGGAGCAAATATATCGCGGATGATGCAGTGCCTAGCAACACGATTGGAAAAAATGTACAAGTCTACATTGACGATGTCGTAATAACATCAAAGAAGGGGTCGACTCGATCGAAGATTTGAAGGAAACCTTCGACAACCTCGACAAGTTCTGCCTCAAGCCGAACCCGACAAAGTGCTCTTTTGGAGTTCCCGCAGGAGAACTTCGGGTTCTTAGTATCAGCAAAGGGGATTGAAGCTAATCCCGAAAAATACAGGCCATCGTTATTATGAGAAAGCCAACAAAGTTGAAAGAGATACAACAGAACGGGCGAGCCAGCTTTAAGCATTCTGCAGTGCTAGGAGAAAAGGAGTCATTCTATGCATTGATCAAACAGGGAGAAAAATTTCAATGGAACGAGGAAGCAGATAGAGCCTTCGAGAACCTCAAGCGAGCAATTTCGACACCACCGATATTGGTAGCGCCCAAAGAGAAAGAACCTCTCCTACTATACATTGCAGCCACACCACGTGGTAGCACAGCCCTGGTAGTCGAGAGAGAAGAAGAAGGCAAGCTTCAGAGAGGCCAGATATTTCATCGGAAGTCGAAAACAGCACCCGCAATATCAGAAACTGGCATACGGAGTATTCACGACAGCAAGAAAATTGCGACACTATTTTTCGGCGCACCCGATAATAGTGGTCAATGAAGCTCCCTTGTCAAATATACCGAACAACCCAGAAACGGGTCGTGTCTCCCTTTGGGGAATAGAACTTTCCCTCGGGACATCACGTATGAAAAAGAAAAGCAATAAAATCGCAGGTTTTACCAGATTTCATTGCAGAGTGGAAGGAACTACAAAACACGGGGCCTCCAGATTTATCGAGAACCTGGACCATGAACTTCGACGGGTCCAAAAGGTTGGAAGGTGCGGGAGCAGGCGTGATATTGGTATCACCCGAAGGCGACAAGTTGAAATATGTCTTAAGGATGACGTTTCCAAATGCGTCTAACAATGAAGCAGAATATGAAGCTCTCATACACGGGATGAAGATGGCGAAAGCTTGTGGTGCAACCCGATTGAAAATCTTTGGCGACTCACAATTGGTGGCACAGCAAGTTATGAACCAATGTGATGCAGTCAACGAAAGTATGATAGCATACAAAGAGGTGTACAATGAGCTGGAGAAATTATTTGATGGTTGCGAGGTAAACCACATCAGCAGGATGAGTAACGATGAAGCTGACGTTCTTGCAAACATCGGGTCACAGTGTCTCGCGATTCCTCCAGGCGTGTTTTGGGAAGAGATAAGCGAGAGATCAACAAAGCCAGCGAAAACAAAGAAAGAGAAGAAAGAGAAACCCTCGAGTATCACCAATGATACAGTAGAAGAAGAAAAGGAGCATGAGCTAGTCATGATGGTGCAAATTCCATGGATGCAGGCTTACATATCATACATCCTAAGGAAAACGATACCCGACGATCCAGTCGAGGCAAGGCGAATAATTAGGAGATCAAAAGCTTTTACTGTGGTAAAAGGGGAGTTGTACAAAAAGTATTTCGGGTGTGCTACGTAGATGCGTTATACCCGAAGAAGGAAGAATCATCCTGAAAGATGTGCACGAAGGGATATGCGGGCACCACGCGAGTAGCCGAGCTATCGCGGCTAAGGTTTTCAGAGCAGGATTTTATTGGTTAACAGCAATCGAGGACGCGAAGGAAATAGTGAGAACTTGCGACGCGTGCCAAAGATTTGCCGCCAAACCTCACTCTCCTGCCGTAGAACTTATGCCAATCCCACTATCTTGGCCCTTTGCTCAATGGGGTCTCGACATGGTGGCAAAACTACACAAAGCTTCGCCAGGAGGTTATGAGTATATGCTTGTCGCGGTCGACAAATTTACAAAGTGGATAGAAGCGAAGCCGATAAATTCACCGGACGGCGCGTCGGCGATCAAATTCGTGAAAAGCATCGTCTTTAGATTTGGAGTCCCTCATAGCATTGTCACAGACAACGGCATAATTTTACGTCCAAGGAGTTCAAAGCATACTGGCAGAAGTGGGCATCAAATTGAGTTTTGCGTCTGCACATCCACAGACCAACGGTCAAGTCGAGAAGGCCAATGGCATCATATGCAATGGTATCAAGAAGCGCCTACTAGGACCATTGGAAAAAGCTCGCATACTTGGCCAGAGGAGTTACCAAGTGTGTTGTGGAGTATCCGAACAACACCAAATACAGCGACGCAAGAAACACCGTTTTTTCTGGTCCATGGAGCCGAAGCAGTACTGCCAATAGAAATAGAGCACGATTCTCCAAGAGTCACAGAATATGATGAAGAAACCTCGAGAAAAGCTTTGGAAGACGACGTCGATGCACTTGACGCTCGAGACGAAGTCCCGTCACGAGTCGCTAAATATCAACAGATCTGAAGAATTACCACGTCGACGATTGCGTCCAAGATCTTTTTCAAGTTGGTGATTTAGTCTTGCGACTCAACCAAAAAAGCCATGAAAAACTCGAGTCACCTGGCTTGGACCCTACATCGTCACAGAGGTAATCGAAGGAGGAGCATACAGAATCAAGGACAAGAAGACGGGAACGTGGAGCCAAACCCTTGGAACGTGGCGCAGTCAGGCGTTTTACGCTTAGATGCCGAAATATAGTCTCTTCTGTAAACATACAATGTACTGAAACGCCGAGGAGTCAGACGCACTCTTTTCCTTTTCGGGGCACCGAGTGGGGCCGGGAAAGGTTTTTGATGAGGCGGGCTCGCGGTGCTGCAATATAATAAAAATAGTAAAGATATACTTTTATTCGTCGACATACTCGGGGCTCTACACCTTCAAGCCTCAAAATACGTACAAAACAGACAAACTCGACTTACCGAAATATTTCGCCTTGGTACAATAATACCTCGCCAAATACATAAATCGGAAGCTGGCAATATCAAATACGCGTCCAACATCTTATTGCTTTGGTCCAGGAACCTGGCAACACAAATATAGAACTTCGACACTAAAATACTTGAGGGCCTGCAGTCCATCAAGATGTTTCATTACAACAAACAGAGAAATCTTTGAAAGAGAAAAATAAGTACAAATCCTAGCCAAGAGGCTCGGGGGCTCCAACAAGATAGAGCACTTTGTGATATACAATAAATTCCTTTGACAAAGCTTTGCCATATGGAAAAAATCAGTCAAACCCTAAAATACTATCTATCGACAAGCCTCTTCTTGTCTTATGCTCAGCGTAAGATCCTTTGATGAAGAATTCTGAGTCCATCCGAAGAAGCTCATCTATCATCGACTCGGCCACAGGAGACACCATCTCATTGATCGTGTCAATATCATTCTTCCGCCGCGTCTTTTTCGCCATACAATCAACGACAATCTTCGTCAGGTCTAATTTTGGATGGCAAATATTTATCATAATCATGGCGAATCTAGCTCCAGCAGTCAGTTTGGCTCGTACGAAATTATGAATACGAGGAGCATCTCTGAAGGTCTCTAGCAATTCAGGAAGAGTCGCAGGAACCTCATTCCGAGGAAACAAAGTCTTGAAAACAAGGGTCAACGTTGTCGTGCAAAAATTTAGAAATTCGCGCACTTGGCAAGCACGATCTTGGAACCTGACAATCTGCTGGGTTCATTCAGGAGTGGCCCAAAATAAACAGCCATGGTTAAGGGAAAGGTTGACAAGAAGATTCGTTCTCTCATTCACTCTTCGATCTTCGGCAGCAGCATCAAGAACCGAGCCTATTCGACAACAAGGCAAGAAACTTGGAAGAAGGCACATCAAAATAAAGAGAAGGCATCATAAGGTTGGAGATACATACCTAACATATCCGTGCTAGCTTCCAACATTAGGTCGAGCATGCTATTTTCTCGGGTATTAGCTCTTTTTGCTTCCAATACAGCAGCATCCTTGGCAACCATAGCCTCTTCGGCTTGTCGACGAGCAAGTTGTTCTTGTTCAGACGCTTTCCGAGATTGTTCCATCATTGCCAGAGTTTGTTTCTTCGTGGATTGAAGTTGTTGTCGAAGTTCCTGTAAATCTTCCGACAAAGGTGTGCTTGAAGAACCTTCAAGGAAATTGTCATCGGCTTTTACTTTCTTCGACAAGGAAGACGCAGGAGCAGCATCGGGAGAGCAAGGATTGGTTGAATAATTATCAAATATTAACTGGAAAAGAAAATCTCCGGATCAATGATAGCACCAAGAGGAATTTCATTGCTTCTAGAAAGTTTACATGATCATTACAAAAGAAGTTCTCCTAAGGGACTGGTAGGGTAATTGTCGCCAAGGCTAGAACGGCGACAACAGCAAAAGAAATAAAGAAAGCAAAAAATAGAAAAGACAAAGGCATTCAATTAGACCTCCGGCCTTGACGAGCTAGGAGTCGAAGATGGCTTGATCCCGAGATAGGCCACGATTTTCTTCGTATTCAGCTTCGCCGCCTTGATCAATGATCGCCATTTTGTTTGCTCTATCTGCTCCGTGTTGCCCACTTTTGACCAGTCAATGGTCTGTTGACTATCAGCAACTAAGGCAACAGTACTTTCAACGGCAACCTTCATATTTTCATGGCGCATCTTCAGCCCAAGATCTTCGGGAGGATTAAAGCACTTGGCCAGAGTAAGGAAAGTTGCGGGTTCCTCTTTCTTCGGGAAGAAGTAGGGGAAAAGCCTCGACAACCCTGCCTTGGCTTCATCAATGCCCTCACGCGTTTCCGTCCCATGAAATTCAAGGAACAAAACGGCGTCAAGAAGAGGATCATTGTCGGGATCCTCAAGTTCAAATTCTTGAGAGGTCTTATCTGTCAAAATAAAAACATCTGATCAGCAAAAAAGTGCAGAAAGAAAAAATCCAAAGGATATGAAGTGGTTCAGATACTTACTGACAAAGCGACGATTTTGCGTCCTTATACGTTTAAGTAATCGCTTCTTCACGAGCGATTTGTGCAGCTATGTGATCGCTTAGCGAAGTCTCGGCATCATGCAGACGTTTCCGAAGATCTTCGACACAGACGTCGGCCTTAGCTTTGTCAGCTTCTCGCCTAGCTTCAACAGCATCCGACTCGGCCTTCTTACGAGCCTCTTCACTTTGCTCTAATTTTTGAGCAAATGTATTGGCACGCTCGTTGACTTACGCCAGTTTTTCTGTCAAGAAAGTTAAAAACGTCGACAACAAAGAGAGCAAAAAAGCAGAAGCAAAAAAGAAGTAGCGAAGCATTACCTTCAGTTTTGCTGGCATAATCACGATACCCAATGAATTGAGCACCAATGCGAAGAAGCTCTTTGATCATAGGCTATCAAGGAAGGACAAAGAAAGAAAATGTCGGTATGAGAAAAATGACGGCATGTAGAAGCAAATGGAGAAAATATAGACAGCGACAAGCGAATTAAGGACTTACATCATCCAAGAGAGGGTTAGCGGAGCTACTCAATTGAAGAGTAGGCTCCGGGATTGTTTCAACCCTTGCCCTTTTTGGTGAGGGGACAAGGGGGCTTGAAGGAGGAGTAGCAGTGCCGACATTTTTGTTGAGGAGGCGAAGTTTCTTCTCCTTCAACTGGCGTTTCCGAGGCGACTAATGTATGCGACGTACTCGTTCGAGCAGCCACATCAGCAGTTGGTACTTCTTCTTCATCATCACTACGAGTAAATGTCGACAACATAAAAAGCAAGATAGACAAAAAACCTTCAAGTACAATTAAACAGAGAGAAGGTACTTACGAACTGATGAGGGCCTCGAGGTATGGATCATAAGCTGCCTTCTGGCATGAAGGAACAGCTTCTTCGGGCTTGGAGGTGCCGGAATCTTCGGCATCATTCCTTTTCCTTTTGTTCTTTGGAGAAACAGGAGGAGGAGATTGTGCCGATGCGGTAGCTTCAGAGGCATCCTCCTTTTCGTCAGATCCGCAGATTTTCGAGATTCTGCGGGTTCATTTGCAAAAGAGGGGGCATCTTGGTTATCGTCGGAGATGACGGCCCTTTCTTCGACTTCCCCACCTTCCGGAAGAGGAGAAAGTGAAACAAGATCTGGGTGGTTCTATATAAAAATAAAGAGAGATGTCAATAAAAAAGGAGTAACAACAAAAATAGCAACGCAATAACAAATTACGCGACAATGTTTACCTTAGGAAGCGCATTGGTGGCGCTGTATGGTTTTACGCGATAAGTGGAAGGGATAGAATCTTTCTTCTTAAGAGATGAAATTTTTCGGATAAGCCTATCCAAATCCTTGACTTCCAGATTCGTTGACAAGCGATCTGTGTCTTCATCGCCAGTATAATTCTAGAAAGGGTTTTTGCGAGCCTGAAAATGCTGCACTCTAGTCCTAAGGAAATACGCCGTAATTTGGATGCCTGATAATTCTTTTCCACGAGTATTCTGCAACTCATGGATGCGAGTCATCAGGGCCTCCGTCGAAGTTCTTTCTTCCTCGGTAGCTTCCCCAAGAACGGCGGCGAAGGATTTTCTCGGCACCATCAAAAGGAGGAATATTGTCTTCAGCGCATCCATGGTTTTCTTCCCGAATATATAACCACTTCTTGCGCCACCCTTGAACGGAGTCGGGAGTTTGACGTCGAAGTAGTTGAGGAGCGAGCAAATAACAACGCCGCCTATATTATAGGCGACATTGGCGGAGCCATTACGGCGACAGAAGAAAATGCGCTTCCATAATGCCCAGTTAGGCTGGACACCAAGGAAGGCTTCGCAGAGGGTGATAAAGATGGAAATGTGAAGGATAGAGTTGGGCGTGAGGTGGTGAAGTTGGAGACCATAAACAAAAAGCAATCCCCGAAGAAAAGGGTGAATGGGGGCGGAAAGACCGCGGATGAGGTGATCAACAAAACTTACCCGATACCCCATTGGAGGGGTTGGGTAGCTCTCTTCACTGGGGAAGCACACCGCTTTGGGTTTCTTGCTAATCCCCAGCTTCTTCAAGAGGTTCAGATCCTGGTTCGTGATCTTGGACCTTTCCCACTCCGCAGTTCCTAGATCCGCGGCAGCCATCGATGAATCCGGTGTGCCGTGCCTGGTCAAGCGACGCGGTGGCATCAACAATGGCGGAGGAATGCAGCTGCGAAGAGAAGAGCTCTGAGAATTGTGGGGCGCAGGAGGAAGTTTTGCAGGTGAAAGTAGGGGAACGGCGCGAGCGGAAGTGCTCGAGGTAGAAGAAGGGGATCTTATATAGAGGTGCGGTGAAGCGGCGGACCGTTGGATAGAAAAGAAGTGTGGTAGATGATGACCACGTGGATACAAGGGTAAAAAAGTATTTTAACAATGACGAGGTTATGGAATGTGTGCCAGAAAAAGTGGAGAACATGTGTCCCCCACTTGCACGACGTGTCCATCGGATGAGAAATTTGGACCCACAAGGCAGTAAGAGAAGCAGTTTTTGCATGTTATTAAAACAGAAATCGTGGCTATCATCAGCAACGACGTCATCAAGGAAAAAGAAAAACTCGACTATGAAGTTCGGGACGTTTATCGACAACACAAGATTATTTCGGGAGCCTTTGATCAAATACAAGTTTTTGCCCAAACGCTCGGGGGCTACTTTGGAAAAATAGAAAATTTCGAGTATGACAAGATAGAAATGGCGAGAGCCTATGACCAAATGCAAGCATTTGTTCATAGCCTCGGGGCTACTCCCATCGGGAGCTGGTCGCGCACCCGATAGATATAAAAATATCGAGAAGGATTATAAATATAGCGGCAAAGGATACTAATCTGTGGAGCCTACACCCAATCACAAGTTCTTGGCTGTAGCCTCGGGGGCTACTCCCATCGGGAACGCTTCGCGTGCCCGATGAATTTTTTAGAAGTGAGTATATTTCGAGTTACACAGATAACTCTACATATACTCCCATCGGGAAGACAAAATAAGTCATCAAATATGACTCGATAAAATGTGCTATTTCAGCAGCCGAAAAACACTCGACAATATATTCTCAGAGCGCTAAAAGTCGCGAATAAATCTCTGAATGCCGCAAAACTTTGCGAAGGTAAGACCCAGATCCGTGCGGCGTGGCACCGTCTCTGACGACGGATTGCTACTATTTTCCGTATCAACATATACGAAGAAAAATCCTAACGGACGCGTTAGGTACCCGATAAAATATGACTGGGACTCGACAGAATGGTAAGACCTTAAGCGGCACCTGTCGAAGTTTACACCAGTATCCCGAGATCATGTCCGGGGACGTGATCTTGAAGTAGGTTTTTGCGGATTGCCACTAGAGCAGTTAACTAGTACCTGATCCGTCGATGAACTAGCCCCAACTACCGTTATCCCTGTACAAAATAGTGTTTGCATATCGAAAGATTATGTGATGAGTAAAGTTGGAGATTTTCCCTGATTCTTCGATTCAAGAAAATCTGCTAGACATAGGCATCCCCAATGGGTCTGCCAAAGATGGTACCCGGGATTTACTAAAGGCCCAAGACTCGAAGAATAAGAAGATTCGGAAGCCCATTTAGTGTTAAGGAAAGATAGTTTGTATTAGGAAAGATAGAGATTTGTAATCTTACGGGTTGGATACGAAACCCTCCCGAACTCTGTAACTTGTGTACTACGAAACCCTCGGCTCCGCCTCCTATATAAGGGGGATTCGAGGGACAAAGAAAGGATCGAATCTACTGTCAACATAACCCTAGCTTTCATAATCGTCGAGTACTTTCGGCTGAAACCTTCGAGATCTACTTGCCCTCTACTTCTAACAAAACCCTAGTCTACAATCTGTAGGCATTGACAAGTTAATCCTTTGTCAGCCAGCGTGTACTGGATCCCACGGCTCAAGTCGAACATCGTCAGCATTGGGCCGCTAGACAAGCTCGGGTACCCCACCCACGTCAAGCATGGCTACATGGAGGTCCGCGATCGTGCCAAGGTCCTGATCGCCAAGGTGCCAAGGACGACGAACAGACTCTACGTGGCGCAGCTCCAAATCGTGCATCCAGTGTGTCTGGCGGCGCACGCCAACGATGACGCGTGGCGCTGGCACTCACGCTTTGTCCATCATAGCTTCGATAGCCTCGAGAAGATGTCGAGGAAGGGAGTGGTGCATGGTCTCCCCACCATCAGCCACGCCGAGCAGCTTTGCGAAGCCTGCATCGCGGGGAAGCACCGGCTCTCCCCATTTCCTGCAGCAACCAAGTACCGTGCCACGACGCCTCTTGAGCTCGTGCACGGTGACCTCTGCGGTCCAATCTCGCCAGCAACACCGGGAGGGAAGAAGTACTTCCTCTTGCTCGTCGACGACAACAGCCGGTACATGTGGCTGTACCTGCTCAGGTCGAAGGATGAGGCAGCTGCGGCAATTCGGCGTTTCCAGGCCGAGACGGAGAAGGAGACGCAACGTCCTCTGCGCGTGCTCCGCACTGATCGGGGCGGCGAGTTCACGGCGAACGAGATCGCCGAGTGGTGCGCAGAGCATGGCGTCCAGCGTCACCTCACTGCCCCCTATTCTCCACACCAGAATGGGGTAGTGGAACGGCGGAACCAGACGATCGGTGGCGCCGTCCGGAGCATGCTCAAGGCGAAATCCGTCCCAGCTAAGTTCTGGGGAGAAGCGGCAGCAACAGCGGTGTTCGTCCTAAACAGATCCTTGACAAGGAGCCTGGAAGGGAAGACACCATTTGAAGCCTGGTATGGCAGAAAACCTAGCGTTCACTTTCTTCGCGTGTTCGGCTGCAAGGCATACGTGAAGGAGACGAAAACAGGCTTGAAGAAGCTTGATGACCGCAGCCGCCCGATGGTGATGCTTGGGTATGAGGAAGGAAGCAAGGCGTATCGCCTATATGACCCAGAGAAGAAGTGCCTCCATGTCTCCTGCGACGTCATCTTCGACGAGGCCGCGATCTGGGATTGGGGAGAGCACAATGACGGCGCCGCCACTCTCGCTGTGGAGAGTTGGACGATGTCGCAACCAACGGCAGCACCGTCGGAGAAACCAGCTGAAGCGGCACCTGCATCAAGCTCTCCTTCGCCGTCACCACAGGCAGCATCGGCTCCGACTGGGCCGCCATTGGTGGGTCGGCCCATCTCTGCGCCATCAGGCCAGCCCGTGCGTTTCGTCTCTCCACCAGCAGATGGAGGCATCAAGAATCTGGATGCTGGAGTTGACCCAAGTCTCGCTCGCTACCGCAACATTCGAGACTTCCTCAACCCAGATGAGGAGAATCCAGGGCGGGCGGAGCGCCTCCTCCTCACTCCCACAGGCGAGCCAACAACGCTCGCCGAGGCCGAAGGAGACGAAGATTGGCGGCTCGCCATGGTCGATGAGCTGTAGTCAATCGAGGAGAACCAGACATGGTCACTTGCTGATCTGCCGCTGGGTCACAAGCCCATCGGATTGAAGTGGATCTTCAAGCTCAAGCGTGACGCCAACGGTCACGTCCTCAAGCACAAGGCCAGGCTCGTCGCGAAGGGATACGTCCAGCGGCTAGGGATTGACTTCGATGAAGTCTTTGCCCCAGTTGCGCGACTGGACTATGTCAGGCTCCTGATCACCGTCGCTGCCCAATTCAAGTGGAAGGTCCACCACATGGACGTGAAGACGGCATTCCTCAACGGTGATTTGGGGGAGGAAGTGTATGTGACTCAGCCGCCAGGATTCGTCGACGGCAACAACTCGAGCAAGGTGATGCGCCTCCACAAGGCACTCTACGGTCTCCGTCAGGCCCCGCGCGCATGGAACACCAAGCTCCATGCCGTGCTGGTGTCACTCGGTTTCGTGCGGAGTGCTTCGGAGCATGCCGTGTACACTCGTGGAGAGGGTGACTCACGACTCCTGCTCGGCGTCTACGTCGACGATCTCGTCATCACAGGAGGGAGCACCACTGCAATCTCAAGCTTCAAGCAGCAGATGTGCAGCAAGTTCAAGATGAGCGACCTGGGCTTGCTCACTCTGTACCTGGGAATCGAGGTATGTCAGGCTCCTGGCCACATCACGCTGAAGCAGAGCGCCTTCGCAGCGAAGGTGCTCGAAAAGGCGGGCATGGCTGACTGCAACGCAGCTCATGTGCCGATGGAGCCAAGGCTGAAGCTCTCGAAGAGGAGCACGAATCCTCCGGTCGACGTCACGCTGTACCGCAGCATTGTCGGCAGTCTGCGTTACCTCGTGCACACGAGGCCGGACATCAGCTTCGCCGTTGGCATGGTGAGCCGCTTCATGGAAGCGCCCACCACGGAGCACCTGAGTGCTGTGAAGCACCTGCTCCGCTACATTGCGGGGACGATCGACACCGGCTGTTCGTTCTCCTCCGCGCCAGAAGGTGCACACCTGATCGGCTACAGCGATGCAGATCACGCTGGTGATATCGATGACAGGAAGAGTACTACAGGTACACTCTTCTTCTTCGAAAATTGCCCAGTGTCATGGCAGAGCCAGAAGCAAAGGGTGGTGGCATTGTCGTCCTGCGAATCTGAGTACATCGCAGCTGCGACGACGGCGTGTCAAGGTGTTTGGCTTGGTGATACGTCTCAAACGTATCTATAATTTCTTATGTTCCATGCTACTTTTATGACAATACTTGAATGTTTTATACATACTTTACAGCATTATTATACATTTTCCGGCACTAACCTATTAACAAGATGCCGAAGCGCCAGTTGCTGTTTTCTGCTGTTTTTGGTTTCAGAAATCCTAGTAAGGAAATATTCTCGGAATTGGACGAAATCAACGCCCAGGGTCCTATTTTACACGAAGCTTCCAGAAGACCGAGGGGAAAGGAAGTGGGGCCACGAGGCGCGACACAATAGGGCGGCGCGGCCCAAGCCCGGCCGCGCGGCCTGGTGTGTGGGGCCTCGTGTGGCCCCCTGCGTTGCCCTTCCGCCTACTTAAAGCCTTCGTCGCGAATACCCCTGTACCGAGAGCCACGATACGGAAAACCTTCCGAGAGCCGCCGCCGCCAATCTCATCTCGGGGGATTCAGGAGATCGCCCGGCACCTGCCGGAAAGAGGAATCATCACCGGAGGGGCTCTACATCATCATGCCCGCCTCCGGATTGATGCGTGAGTAGTTCATCCTTGGACTATGGGTCCATAGCAGTAGCTAGATGGTTGTCTTCTCCGCATGTGCTATCATTGTTTAGATCTTGTGAGCTGCCTAACATGATCAAGATCATCTATTTGTAATGCTACATGTTGTGTTTGGTGGGATCCGATGAATCTAGAATACTATGTTAAGTTGATTATCAATCAATCATATATGTGTTGTTTATGTTCTTGCATGCTCTCCGTTGCTAGTAGAGGCTCTGGCCAAGTTGATACTTGTAACTCCAAGAGGGGTAATTATGCTCGATAGTGGGTTCATGCCTCCATTGAATCGGACTGAAAGTTCTAAGGTTGTGGATGTCTGTTGCTACTAGGGATAAAACATTGATGCTTTGTCTAAGGATATTTGTGTTGATTACATTACGCACCATACTTAATGCAATTATCTGTTGTTTACAACTTAATACCGGGGGGTTCGATGATAACCCGAAGGTGGATTATTTAGGCATAGATGCATGCTGGATAGCGGTCTACGTACTTTGTCGTAATGCCCTGATTAAATCACATAGTAATCATCGTTGATATGTATTGAATCTTGATTTGTCAATTGCCCACCTGTAATTTGTTCACCCAGCATGTTAGTTATCTTATTGGAGAGACACCACTAGTGAACTGTGGACCCCGGTCCATTTTTTACATCTGAATACATTCTACTGCAATTATTGTTCTTACTATTCTTTGCAAACAAACACCATTTTCCACTCGATACGTTTAATCCTTTGTTTTCAGCAAGCCGGTGAGATTGACAACCTCACTGTTACGTTGGGGCAAAGTATCTTGATTGTGTTGTGCAGGTTCCACGTTGGCGCCGGAATCCCTGGTGTTGCCGCACTACACTCCTCCACCAACAACCTTCACGTGCTTCTTGGGTCCTACTGGTTCGATAACCTTGGTTTCATACTGAGGGAAACTTGCTTCTATACGCATCATACCTTCCACTTGGGGTTCCCAACGGACATGTGCTTCGCGCGTATCAAGCTAAATTTCTGGCGCCGTTGCCGGGGAGATCAAGACACTGCAAGGGGAGTCTCCACTTCCAATCTCTTTACTTTGTTTTTGTCTTGCTTTACTTTATTTTTATTTACTGTCTTGTTTGCTTCATATTAAAAACACAAAAAAATTAGTTACTTTACTTTCTGTCTTGTTTACTTGCTCTATATCAAAACACAAAAAATTAGTTACTTGTCTTTATTCTATTTGCCTAGTTTACTTTTATTACTGTTATAATGAGTAATCCTGAAGTTGAAGTTCGTTCTTTTAAGCAACAAGGTGGAGAAAGTTTTAAAGATGCTTGGTACAGAATTAGTAATGCTCATCATAGGTGCATTAAGAAACACTCCACTATTATCCTTCTTAGGAATTTTTATGTTGGCTTATCTAGTTGGAATAGGTATGTTCTTGATACTCTTTCGGGAGGTAATTTCCTAGGTACTCCCGCTTTAGAAGCTAGTTGCATCATTGAGAGTCTAGTTGGAATACCACCTGTTAATGAAATTAAAATTGAAATCTCTCTTGAGGATGTTATGAAAAAATTGGAAACCATAGAGAAAAAATTTCCAAGTGTTGAAACCAAATTGGAAATGTTACTTGATAAAACTGATGAACTTGATAAATCCTTAGGAAGAATTGATGAAAGAATTAGTGTCCTAGGAACTTGTGTTGTCCATGATAATCAAATCAATAGGATAGGTGAACTTGAAAAGGCTATGGGAACCTTGGGTTCAACTTTTTCTTCTCTTAAGTTTAAGGAGAAAGCTTATGTGGGTAAAGAGCAAAAATTCATGTATGCCTCTAAGGTGCCTAAACCAAAGAATTATTATAGGCCTAAAATTGATAAAACCCCTAACACCACCATAGAAAATTTAGATAATGGAGCATCTAAGGTACCCTCTGCAACAAGTTGTGTTTGTAAGAAAAATAATAATGTTAATACTCCATCTCTTGAAAATACTTGATTTGCACTTTCTGCGCCTAGCTGAAAGGCGTTAAAGAAAAGCACTTCTTGGGAGATAACCCAAGTTTCATTTTATTTACGGTATTGTTGAGTCTTGGAAGTTGTTTACTACTGTAGCAACCTCTCCTTATCATGTTTTTGTGCCAAGTAAAGTTTCTATGCTAAAGTTGATGCTATATTTGGATCGCTGCGCAGAAACAGCATTGCTGTCTGTCACGAATTCGTACAGATTTCCCTGTAGAAAAATCAAAAAATCTGCAAATTTACGAGCGTGATCCTCATATATGTACGCAACTTTCATTAGTTTTGAGTTTTTCCATTTGAGCAAGTTAAGTGCCCCTGACAAATTCGTCTTTACGGACTGTTCTGTTTTTGACAGATTCTGCTTTTTATTTCGCATTGCCGCTTTTGCTATGTTGAATGAGTTTCTTTGTTCCATTAACTTTCAGAAGCTTTGTGCAATGTCCAGAAGTGTTAAAAATGATTGTGTCACCTCTGAATATGTGAATTTTTGATTATGCACTAACCCTCTAATGAGTTTGCTTGAAGTTTGGTGTGGAGAAAGTTTTCAAGGGTCAAGAGAAGAGGATGATATACTATGATCAAGAAGAGTGAAAGGTCTAAGCTTGGGGATGCCCCGGTGGTTAATCCCTGCATATTTTAAGAAGACTCAAACATCTAAGCTTGGAGATGCCTAAGGCATCCCCTTCTTCATCGACAACATTATCAGGTCACTTCTAGTGAAACTATATTTTATTCCATCACATCTTATGTTCTTTACTTGGAGCGTCGGTTTGCTTTTATTTTCGTTTTGATTTGAATAAAGTTGGATCCCATCATTCTTATATTGGAGATATTACGCTCCGCTTTTTCATATGGAACACTTGTGTTCTTAATTGTGCTTTAACGTTCATGGCGAAGGCTGAAATTGCTTCGTTAAATTGCTATTTGGTTGGAATCAGAAAATGCTCCATATGGTTTGGATTAACTTGGCAATTGTTTGAGCTCTCATAGATCATGTTTAAACTCTTGCATCATGTAGTTTAATCTATTAATGAAGAACTACCGTAGAGCTTGTTTAATTTGGTTTGCATGATTGGTCTCTCTAAGTCTAGATATTTTCGGGTAAAGTGTTTGAACAACAAGGAAGACAGTGTAGAGCCTTATAATGTTTGCAATATGTTCTTGTGTAAGTTTTGCTGTACCTGTTCATACTTGTGTTTGCTTCAAACAACCTTGCTAGCCCAAACCTTGTACTGAGAGGAAATGCTTCTCGTGCATCCAAACACCTTGAGCCAAAACCCATGCCATTTGTGTCCACCATATCTACCTACTATGTGGTATTTTTCTGCCATTCCAAAGTAAATTACTTGAGTGCTACCTTTAAAATTTCATTCCTTTATCTTTGCAATATATAGCTCATGGGACAAATAGCTTAAAAACTATTGTGGTGATGAATATGTAGTTATGTGTCTTAGTTCTTATAAGTTGCTTGTTGAGCGGTAACCATGTTTCTGGGGACGCCATCAACTTTACCTTTGTTGGATATCATGTGAGATGCTATGCATGTTCGTCTTGTCTGAAGTAAGTGCGATTTCATGATCAAATGGTTTGAGTATGCATATGTTAGAGAAGAACATTGGGCAGCCAACTAAAGCCATGTATCATGGTGAAAGTTTCGGTTTGGACATACAACATCAATCTCTTATAAGAATATTATTTGTTGTTGAATGCTTAAGCATTAAAAGAGGAGTCCATTATCTGTTGTCTATGTTGTCCCGGTATGGATGTCTAAGTTGAGAATAATCAAAAGCGAGAAATCCAATGCGTGCTTTCTCCTTAGACCTTTGTACAGGCGGCATAGAGGTACCCCTTTGTGACACTTGGTTGAAACATATGTTATGCAATGATAATCCGTGTTTTCCGAGCTGATTAGGACAAGGTGCGAGCACTATTAGTACTATATGCATGAGACTTGCAACTTGTAGGAAGTATTATGCATAGCACATATGAATTATTACTACCGTTGACAAAATTGTTTCTATGTTTTCAAAACAAAAGATCTAGCACAAAAATAGTAATCCATGTTTCCCTCTGCGAAGGGCCATTCTTTTACTTTATGTTGAGTCAGTTTACCCACTTCTTTCTATCTTAGAAGCAAACACTTGTGTTAACGTGTGCATTGATTCTTACATGTTTACTTATTGCACTTGTTATATTACTCTATGTTGACAAATATCCATGAGATATACATGTTACAAGTTGAAAGCAATTGCTGAAACTTAATCATCCTTTGTGTTGCTTCAATGCATTCTACTTAGAATTTATTGCTTATGAGTTAGCTCTTATGCAAGTCTTGTTGATACTTGTTTGAAAGTACTATTCATGAAAAGTTTTGCTATATGATTCATTTGTTTAGTCATTATCTTTGTTAGAAATCTTTTGTTCAGATCACTCCATTCATCTCATATGCTTTACAATAATGTTGATCAAGATTATGTTGGTAGCATGTCACTTCAGAAATTATTTGTGTTATCGTTTACCTACTCGAGGACGAGTAGGAACTAAGCTGGGGATGCTTGATACGTCTCAAACGTATCTATAATTTCTTATGTTCCATGCTACTTTTTGACAATACTTGAATGTTTTATACATACTTTACAGCATTATTATACATTTTCCGGCACTAACCTATTAACAAGATGCCGAAGCGCTGTTTTTGCTGTTTTTGGTTTCAGAAATCCTAGTAAGGAAATATTCTCGGAATTGGACGAAATCAACGCCCAGGGTCCTATTTTTACACGAAGCTTCCAGAAGACCGAGGGGGAAAGGAAGTGGGGCCACGAGGCGCCGACACAATAGGGCGGCGCGGCCCAAGCCCTGGCCGCGCGGCCCTGGTGTGTGGGGCCTCGTGTGGCCCCTGCGTTGCCCTTCCGCCTACTTAAAGCCTTCGTCGCGAATACCCCTGTACCGAGAGCCACGATACGAAACCTTCCAGAGACGCCGCCGCCGCCAATCCCATCTCGGGGATTCAGGAGATCGCCGGCACCCTGCCGGAGAGGGGAATCATCACCGGAGGGGCTCTACATCATCATGCCCGCTCCGGATTGATGCGTGAGTAGTTCATCCTTGGACTATGGGTCCATAGCAATAGCTAGATGGTTGTCTTCTCCGCATGTGCTATCATTGTTTAGATCTTGTGAGCTGCCTAACATGATCAAGATCATCTATTTGTAATGCTACATGTTGTGTTTGGTGGGATCGATGAATCTAGAATACTATGTTAAGTTGATTATCAATCTATCATATATGTGTTGTTTATGTTCTTGCATGCTCTCCGTTGCTAGTAGAGGCTCTGGCCAAGTTGATACTTGTAACTCCAAGAGGGGGTAATTATGCTCGATAGTGGGTTCATGCCTCCATTGAATCTGGGACAGTGTGAGAAAGTTCTAAGGTTGTGGATGTGCTGTTGCTACTAGGGATAAAACATTGATGCTTTGTCTAAGGATATTTGTGTTGATTACATTACGCACCATACTTAATGCAATTATCTGTTGTTTACAACTTAATACTGGAGGGGGTTCGGATAATAACCCGACGGTGGATTATTTAGGCATAGATGCATGCTGGATAGCGGTCTATGTACTTTGTCGTAATGCCTTGATTAAATCACATAGTAATCATCGTTGATATGTATTGAGTCTTGATTTGTCAATTGCACATCTGTAATTTGTTCACCCAGCATGTTAGTTATCTTATTGGAGAGACACCACTAGTGAACTGTGGACCCCGGTCCATTCTTTTACATCTGAATACATTCTACTGCAATTATTGTTCTTACTGTTCTTTGCAAACAAACACCATTTTCCACTCGATACGTTTAATCCTTTGTTTTCAGCAAGCCGGTGAGATTGACAACCTCACTGTTACGTTGGGGCAAAGTATCTTGATTGTGTTGTGCAGGTTCCACGTTGGCGCCGGTTTCACTGGTGTTGCGCCACTACACTCCTCCACCAACAACCTTCACGTGCTTCTTGGCTCCTACTGGTTTGATAACCTTGGTTTCATACTGAGGGAAACTTGCTTCTATACGCATCATACCTTCCACTTGGGGTTCCCAACGGACGTGTGCTTCGCACGTATCACTTGGCCGTTTGCTCGGCGACTTGCTGGGATCTCCTCCTCTCTTCGCTGATCTGCTCGTGGACAATAAGTCTGCGATCCAACTGTGAAAGAATCCAGTGTACCATGACCGTAGCAAGCACATCGACACGCGGTACCACTACATCAGGGACTGCATTGAGGATAGAACTGTCACGGTCGAGTACATCGGCACAGAAGACCAATTCGCTGATATTCTGACCAAGGCACTTGGTCGCATTCAGTTTCAGAATCTGCAGGAAAGAATTGGCGTCATCAACCTCTACAGCAACTAGATTAGGGGGAGAATTGTTGTTTTAATCATGTTGCTAGTAGAGTAGCAGTAGCAAGTTTGCTTAGTCACAAATAAGGCATGCACCTGTACGTGCATCTACTAGTAGTAGTAGTTTGCTTTGTGTAAACAGAATCCTTGCATGACGGCTAGGATCAGCAAGTAGGGCAAGTGAGCAAGAGGCAAATCAGAATCTGCAAGGTGATAACCTGCAAGGGATAACTGGCGAAGCTGTAGATGATTAGTTGCAGGAGATAAACCTGCAACTTCCAGGGATAAGTCAGCTGGACTTCTTGGTCAAGTGTTCACACATTGGAGAGAAGTAGAGGAGCTCGTCCATGCAGCTCACTAGTAGTATAAATAAGCATCCATTGTATCAGTTCAATACTAAGCAGTAACCAAGTGAGTGAAGAAAACACAGCTTCTTTTGCTGCACCAAAACTGCTTGTGTCATTCAGTTCTATATTTGAGTTTGTGTGTGTCCACTATATGTGTGAGTAGCAACAACTCTAAGTAGTAGAGCTGTCAACTATTTCCCCACACGGTCTTTTGTGTGTCAATTTGGGTGTTGACAGGCACAACATGTTTATTTACTAAAGCTCTCTATTATTGGATGTGCTCGGATAGCATGTTAAGCGAGTCCTGAACCCCATGTATGTATAGTTTTGTTTCCCTGTGAAATACTTTGTTCAGTTTGTTTCTTACGGCCACTCATATTTTCTTTGTTTACTTCCTACATTCCACTCATATTAATTCCTCCTTTTTTTGTGTATTTTTATTCTTACTGTGGGGTGTTTGGTGGTTAACTCCGCCTATCAGACAGTTAATTCATGTTTAATTTTGATAGCCGATCCCAAGCCCGGGTAAAGGAGGAGTGATCACTTTTCTCATATATCATTTATTTAGTTATTTATTTTTAGGTTTCTCAGTACGCAGTGTCTTTTCCTATATGTTCAGTCTTTCAGCAATAATTTTCATTTCTTCAGCATATCAAAATCTTAGTCCATATTAGTAGCTCAGCTTTTCAATGTTCAACTCTTTTATTTTTGAAGTGATGTTTCAGTTTTGTTTGCCTTTAATTTCCATGTAGTTATTTGCCTTCAGTCTTTAGTGTCATTCAGTATCTCATTCAGTCATCTATCTTTCAGTATAGCAGACCATTGTCTCTTCCTTTGTCCTCAGTATCTTCTATCTTTGAGTTCTTAAGTTTCTATTTTATCTTTTAGTCTTGCGTCCCTCAGATTGTTGCTCATTTTATTCTTTAGTAACTCAGTTATTTTAGTCTCACTCTATTCTTTAGTCTTTTTTCAGCTTGCGGATCAGTCTCGCACATTTTCTGTGTTGTTCTTCAGTTATTTCAATCTTACTTAGCCATCTTAGTCGGTCCATGTTATTCTTCATTCATTTCAGTGGTGTTCTTCAGTTAATTCTTTCTTAGTTAGTCATCTCAGTGTGTGCATGTTAATGTTCAGTCCTCAATTAGTTTCTCACTTAGCCTCTGTTTATTAATTTTTCAGTCCCTCTATGTTTATTCTATTTATTCATTTTCTCATTTTATTTTCCTATGTCTCCCATTATACCATTCACATGTTTTCTTGGAATTTCACTTAGTATCTTAGTTATTTAGTTGGTTTGTTAATTTTTTTTGGCTCAGTTTGTTTCTTATGTCTATGAGTTCTTTGTCACTAATTTCTCGTTGTTTTAAAATTTTGATTAGTCTTTCACTTTTTCATTGACACATTTCTCGACATTTCAAAATTCACTCCTCATCTCTTTGATTTGAATTTCTTGAGTTGAGTCTTGAGTTCATCATTCACCTCTTTTTGATTTAGTCACCAAGTCTCTTTGTTATTCTTGATCCTCAACATCATTTTGTCACTCCTAAATCATGGTATTTTCATTATTCATCTCCGTGTTTTCATTTCTTTCGCAATACCATCCCCTCTTTGCATTTAGTCTTTTGGGGATCTCGGTCCTTACTTTTTAGATTTTATTCTTTAGTTTAGTTCAGAGTTCAGAACCTCTTTCTTCGTTTTCTTTTGTTTTAGGAGTTCTCTTCATCTTCTTTCTTTTGCTTCTTGAACCATTTAGGCCATGTGAACCAATCTCTTCATGAACACCCGAAATCTCACTCCTCTGCTCTTCTTGGTGCAATGGGAGATTTATGCATTTCCTTATCTTTGTTGCATCATCTCTATGTTATTTACGTACTTGTCAGGTATTTTTTCACATCCTGGTGGAGCATAACCTTCATTATATCATTATATGAAAGCAGAGCGCACCATCTACACCAAATAGGTTCTAACTGTCCCTTGGGTATGTAGGGCCAGATCGATCTCTTATCATGTGTTGAGTGGGCATCTAGTGTAGTCTCGTTTAGCAATCAATGTGTCCACTTCTTGTATGATGACAAGTGCATCGGCCACTCTTGAACCAGTTCACACGTACCAACATACAACTATGTTTAATGGTAAGCCACCTTTTCTTTTGCATTTTCATTTTTTAATTTTGTTGTATTTTCCTGTTTTACCTGTTTTCCTTCACTTTATAGCACTTTTCTACCTGCTCAATGCAGAAAATCCAAGTTGCTTCACAGATCAACATGTAGTGTTGAATAATCTAAGAGGGTCATCTCATACTTTTAGTATCTAAGTAATGCATTGTTCAGTTATCTTTTTTTGCTTATGTTTTGGCACTCTCTTTATTCTGCTTCATCAGCCAATCTTTCATCCAACTTCAACCTGGCGGTCTCTACACACAAAACCTCTGATATATCAGAAAAGAAAAGATGAGTGAAGAAGGTTTTCTTTCTTCCTCAGAAGCAAGATCAGAGTACCTATAAGACTCTGATAATATACTGAGAGTGCTTCTCGTCTACATCCGCAAAGTTCGTTTAAATGTCGTTGCGATTACACTAGGGATTTTCGCTTGCAGGAAGGAGTGGCTGCATGGGACTGAGTGGTTGGAGTAGGACTTGAGCTGTTTTGCTTTGGTGGATAAGGTCGAACATGTGTTCTGGATCTTACACGGGTGCATGTTCTGGTTTTGGTCTTTTTTTTTATTTCTGGATTTTTTCTGGGCTTAAAAGTCAGTACGTTCTGAAGAAATGAGATTCAACATGGGATGTACAAAATGTGTCTGTTTCACAGGACTAAAACAGACAGTTTAGACTAACAGTCTTTTCCATTGAGGTTTTTTCAATAGCACACATGTCATTATTTGGTTGGTCAAAAAAGTGTTTGTATCTCAATTGAAAAACAGGCAGCTGTTGTTTAGTCAGTCCCCAATTTAATAGTAGTAAAGATAAGAAAAAATATTAAGCCAGATATAGATATTTGCTTTTGTACTTCGTTCTGGAACGCCATGCCTTATTCATGTGTTTGTTCTTTTGCACTCCACGTTTTCTTATATGTTTCAACTTCACGAGATAATGACTTTTAACTGGGTAATTCAAATTTACATATATTATCATTTTTTCACCTGATTTTTACTGTTGTTATACATGATGTGAAATCCACGGATCGTGCGCCAAGGCGCATTCGGAGCGACAAAATCAGACCTGACTCGGGGCACAATCTGTGGCCTCGTGGGCACGGGAGAATATCTAGTGCTACCAGGTCCTTGTGTGCTACTAGATTCCAATGATCTTGGCCATCCAGCTTGAGTCAACGGAGAACATATCTAGTCCTACAATGGCGTTGTGTGCTACTAGTTACCCGAGCAATCTGGACCATTCAGCATATGCCAACGGTCAGATCAACCATTACTGCATATCTGCCACTGACCACAGCACACATGCTAAATAGGCCCTCGATCTATTATACTGTGACACAGGTCCATCTTTTCTGAAGTCTCGCTCCTCATTCACAGGATTCAATTTGCTCCCAAATCAAAGGTAGGTTGCAGCAGAAGGTCAACACTTTGCACACCACCACCTGATCCATTCACCCCATTAATAAAACTAGGTTGGCGAAGCAGCTCACTGCCAAGAATGGAGCTGGACTAGCCCTTGCTCACTGCTCGTTGCTGCGACCTGTGGAGATGTATTGGACGCAACTGTTCCGGCCACCCTCGTCGTGTTGGCAATCGACACAGATCGTGAGCACGCGGCGGCTGTCGCTGGACAACAAAAAAATGTTGGCACGGTGCTGCCAGGTGCTACCTGACCTTCTCACTTCCAAATCGATGCATGACTGTGAGATTGGAAATGTTGGACTTTGTTCCACAATTCGAAAAAAGAGAAGGTCTACTTTGCATATGTTTCAATGTGGGTGGCCGAACTGGAGTAATGATTGATCTGTCCGTTGACTCAAGCTGGATGGCCAAGATCATTGGAATCTAGTAGCACACAAGGACCTGGTAGCACTAGATATTCTCCCGGAGAACATATCTAGTCCTACAATGGCGTTGTGTGCTACTAGTTACCCGAGCAATCTGGACCATTCAGCATATGCCAACGGTCAGATCAACCATTACTGCATATCTGCCACTGACCACAGCACACATGCTAAATAGGCCCTCGATCTATTATACTGTGACACAGGTCCATCTTTTCTGAAGTCTCGCTCCTCATTCACAGGATTCAATTCGCTCCCAAATCAAAGGTAGGTTGCAGCAGAAGGTCAACACTTTGCACACCACCACCTGATCCATTCACCCCATTAATAAAACTAGGTTGGCGAAGCAGCTCACTGCCAAGAATGGAGCTGGACTAGCCCTTGCTCACTGCTCGTTGCTGCGACCTGTGGAGATGTATTGGACGCAACTGTTCCGGCCACCCTCGTCGTGTTGGCAATCGACACAGATCGTGAGCACGCGGCGGCTGTCGCTGGACAACAAAAAAATGTTGGCACGGTGCTGCCAGGTGCTACCTGACCTTCTCACTTCCAAATCGATGCATGACTGTGAGATTGGAAATGTTGGACTTTGTTCCACAATTCGAAAAAAGAGAAGGTCTACTTTGCATATGTTTCAATGTGGGTGGCCGAACTGGAGTAATGATTGATCTGTCCGTTGACTCAAGCTGGATGGCCAAGATCATTGGAATCTAGTAGCACACAAGGACCTGGTAGCACTAGATATTCTCCCATATCTAGTCCTACAATGGCGTTGTGTGCTACTAGTTACCCGAGCAATCTGGACCATTCAGCATATGCCAACGGTCAGATCAACCATTACTGCATATCTGCCACTGACCACAGCACACATGCTAAATAGGCCCTCGATCTATTATACTGTGACACAGGTCCATCTTTTCTGAAGTCTCGCTCCTCATTCACAGGATTCAATTTGCTCCCAAATCAAAGGTAGGTTGCAGCAGAAGGTCAACACTTTGCACACCACCACCTGATCCATTCACCCCATTAATAAAACTAGGTTGGCGAAGCAGCTCACTGCCAAGAATGGAGCTGGACTAGCCCTTGCTCACTGCTCGTTGCTGCGACCTGTGGAGATGTATTGGACGCAACTGTTCCGGCCACCCTCGTCGTGTTGGCAATCGACACAGATCGTGAGCACGCGGCGGCTGTCGCTGGACAACAAAAAAATGTTGGCACGGTGCTGCCAGGTGCTACCTGACCTTCTCACTTCCAAATCGATGCATGACTGTGAGATTGGAAATGTTGGACTTTGTTCCACAATTCGAAAAAAGAGAAGGTCTACTTTGCATATGTTTCAATGTGGGTGGCCGAACTGGAGTAATGATTGATCTGTCCGTTGACTCAAGCTGGATGGCCAAGATCATTGGAATCTAGTAGCACACAAGGACCTGGTAGCACTAGATATTCTCCCGACTAGATATGTTCTCCCGAGAACATATCTAGTCCTACAATGGCGTTGTGTGCTACTAGTTACCCGAGCAATCTGGACCATTCAGCATATGCCAACGGTCAGATCAACCATTACTGCATATCTGCCACTGACCACAGCACACATGCTAAATAGGCCCTCGATCTATTATACTGTGACACAGGTCCATCTTTTCTGAAGTCTCGCTCCTCATTCACAGGATTCAATTTGCTCCCAAATCAAAGGTAGGTTGCAGCAGAAGGTCAACACTTTGCACACCACCACCTGATCCATTCACCCCATTAATAAAACTAGGTTGGCGAAGCAGCTCACTGCCAAGAATGGAGCTGGACTAGCCCTTGCTCACTGCTCGTTGCTGCGACCTGTGGAGATGTATTGGACGCAACTGTTCCGGCCACCCTCGTCGTGTTGGCAATCGACACAGATCGTGAGCACGCGGCGGCTGTCGCTGGACAACAAAAAAATGTTGGCACGGTGCTGCCAGGTGCTACCTGACCTTCTCACTTCCAAATCGATGCATGACTGTGAGATTGGAAATGTTGGACTTTGTTCCACAATTCGAAAAAAGAGAAGGTCTACTTTGCATATGTTTCAATGTGGGTGGCCGAACTGGAGTAATGATTGATCTGTCCGTTGACTCAAGCTGGATGGCCAAGATCATTGGAATCTAGTAGCACACAAGGACCTGGTAGCACTAGATATTCTCCCGGAGAACATATCTAGTCCTACAATGGCGTTGTGTGCTACTAGTTACCCGAGCAATCTGGACCATTCAGCATATGCCAACGGTCAGATCAACCATTACTGCATATCTGCCACTGACCACAGCACACATGCTAAATAGGCCCTCGATCTATTATACTGTGACACAGGTCCATCTTTTCTGAAGTCTCGCTCCTCATTCACAGGATTCAATTTGCTCCCAAATCAAAGGTAGGTTGCAGCAGAAGGTCAACACTTTGCACACCACCACCTGATCCATTCACCCCATTAATAAAACTAGGTTGGCGAAGCAGCTCACTGCCAAGAATGGAGCTGGACTAGCCCTTGCTCACTGCTCGTTGCTGCGACCTGTGGAGATGTATTGGACGCAACTGTTCCGGCCACCCTCGTCGTGTTGGCAATCGACACAGATCGTGAGCACGCGGCGGCTGTCGCTGGACAACAAAAAAATGTTGGCACGGTGCTGCCAGGTGCTACCTGACCTTCTCACTTCCAAATCGATGCATGACTGTGAGATTGGAAATGTTGGACTTTGTTCCACAATTCGAAAAAAGAGAAGGTCTACTTTGCATATGTTTCAATGTGGGTGGCCGAACTGGAGTAATGATTGATCTGTCCGTTGACTCAGGGAGAATATCTAGTGCTACCAGGTCCTTGTGTGCTACTAGATTCCAATGATCTTGGCCATCCAGCTTGAGTCAACGGACAGATCAATCATTACTCCAGTTCGGCCACCCACATTGAAACATATGCAAAGTAGACCTTCTCTTTTTTCGAATTGTGGAACAAAGTCCAACATTTCCAATCTCACAGTCATGCATCGATTTGGAAGTGAGAAGGTCAGGTAGCACCTGGCAGCACCGTGCCAACATTTTTTTGTTGTCCAGCGACAGCCGCCGCGTGCTCACGATCTGTGTCGATTGCCAACACGACGAGGGTGGCCGGAACAGTTGCGTCCAATACATCTCCACAGGTCGCAGCAACGAGCAGTGAGCAAGGGCTAGTCCAGCTCCATTCTTGGCAGTGAGCTGCTTCGCCAACCTAGTTTTATTAATGGGGTGAATGGATCAGGTGGTGGTGTGCAAAGTGTTGACCTTCTGCTGCAACCTACCTTTGATTTGGGAGCAAATTGAATCCTGTGAATGAGGAGCGAGACTTCAGAAAAGATGGACCTGTGTCACAGTATAATAGATCGAGGGCCTATTTAGCATGTGTGCTGTGGTCAGTGGCAGATATGCAGTAATGGTTGATCTGACCGTTGGCATATGCTGAATGGTCCAGATTGCTCGGGTAACTAGTAGCACACAACGCCATTGTAGGACTAGATATGTTCTCTCGTGGGCACGTCTGCTGGTGAGGGTCTGGGCCGTGTTCGAAGTGAAAAAGAAGCCGCGGACAACTTGATTTATCGTGGGAAAAAGAAGTAAAGAGTTTTGCAAATTGTCCAACTAGAAACTGGTTCATCCATTAGAGTGAATACTACTCCCTTCTTTCATAAAAAGATGACTCAATTTTGACAAAATTTAAATGTACCTATATACTAAATTAGGTCTAGATACGTCTAAATTTAGACAAAGTTGAAACATCTTTTTATGAACGGAGAGAGTAGTATTTATTTCCAAAACATGAAACCACCAAAAAAAAAACCCATCGGATACTATTTAAAGAGTCGTACAACCGATACATATTGAGCACTTGGAGCTTGTTTAAAACTAGCATCCCCTTGCGATTTGTGCTCGTCTTTCCACTCGTTGGCCTGTCGCTGCAACGCCTCATTGCTGCGATTGTCCGTCACAGCATCCCAGGTCTCCACGAAGACCTGCAACGACTTTCGGCAGCGGTAGAGGGCCATAAACATCATGTTATGTTGTTGATGAGGTCCCATCCGGGTACTTGCCACGATCTCCGGTTGTTCCGACAGATGCCACAATGGGCCGGCACCTGGCGCAAGCGCCATGGCTCCACGGTCCGAGATATAAGTTTCCAGTCCGGAACATTTTTATCTAATCAAGCCACGAAAAATGAATAAAAATCGAAAATGGTAGGAGTTTTCTGGTTCCGCTCTATTTTCCTTGACCTGCTAGAGAAAAAATTTAGTGGCCTTGCCGCGTGCCCAGGCTTCGACAAATTCCTAGTTCCGCCTCACATCTCAATAGAACATTCATTCTTCAAATTTAAACATGGATGCATACATCGTTCACAATAGCCTTGATTAGAAAAAAAGTAACTTTACTAAATTTGACGGCCTAGGACATAAAGATTATGCAAGGATAGATATCTCTATGGTGATCTGACCGGTACATGTCCGTCTAGATTTTACTGCTTTGCCCCTAAAGTTCAGAGGTACTATAACCACTTCCACCGCCTAAGTCAACTGTCGGTTCCTTTTTTCTCCTTGCCCGCCCCACTCCGGATATGAACCAGACATTGAGCCTCGCCGCTGCCGGTTACCGCCCCCGCTATGTTGTCCTCCCCCTCCGGCGAGGTAATAGATGACGCCTTCCAGTCCTCTACTCCTTCTGCAAGGCATAGCCTGGCTCCGCCCCGAGGTCCTCGGCGTGCCCCGCCTTCATGGCTTCATGGCCACCCGAGACCCGCAGCCCCGCAGGTGGGTGACTCGATGACGGTCTCTCTCTCTCTCTCTCTCTCTCTCTCTCTCTCTCTCTCTCTCTCTCTCTCTCTAAAGCACGAGAGGAGGACGTATACTGTGCCATCAAGAGCTACCGAGCGGGCCAGATGTATGGTCCAAGCCGGGGCAGTAGTTTTTTCTTTGACGGGAATGGCTCATTCCATTAAACTTCATACACAACAATATCGCTGGCCATAATGTTTACAACGCAACTGGGGGCAGTATCCACCCAGACGGAGTCCAGAGACTCACTATTTGCTCCCATTTTAGCAAGTTCATGGGCAGCAAATTCCAAGCACGTCTGCTAAAGGAGAACAAGTATGAATCAAAGTTTAAAATGCATGAGCTTCTTGCCTCCTTCACAAGAACAGCAATGAATGATTTGTCATAGCTTCTGCTCTTCAACGCGCTCACCAGATTTGACGAGTCAGACTCAAAATTGATGCGGTTTGCCCCAGTCTTGATCGCTCCACCAATAGCCGCTATACAAGCGACAACTTCAGAATGCAGTGCATCTCTAAGATGCACCGATTTTACTGCGCCAGTAGCAACTAAATCGCCCGCCTGGTCGCGAATGATATTACCCCATCCTCCAGTATTTGTTGTTTGATCAAAGGCCCCATAGAAGTTGATTTTGACATAATCATCAGGGGGCCTTGTCCATTTCTTCATATCAGGTGGTTGGGGGGGTTTTTCAGGCACATTTAGGAATGAGAAGTCAACAGCAAGCTTCTCCACCCTGTGACACACCTCAAGAGGGCTTGAGCAGACCTCCCCTGCATTCGCCTTATTTCCTACACTCCACCATTCCCACATCAGAATGAGGCTTCTTAGTTGGTCTTGTTTCTCCCCCTTCCAGATTTTTGCAAGCCACTCATGAGCATTCTTGCACATCAGCAGAGACTCCCTCATGGCCCCAAGTCCCAACCTACTCCAACACTCTTTTACTTTTTTGCATTTTAGGAAGATGTGGCCACCGTCTTCGTCCAGTCTTTTGCATACAGGGCAGGAGGTGTCAAGCTCCACCCCCAGCCTTTGGATCCTTGTTCTGTGTGCCAAGTTGCTGTGAGCAAGACGCCACACAAACATTTTTTATTTGTTTGGGGCCTTTAGTTGCCAGATTTGTTTCCAGTTGGTCCTCTCACCGATAGCACTAGGGCTTTCCTGGGAGCAAGAAGCTTCTCTCCGAACCTTCCTATCTCTCAGCAGCACCCCAAGCTTATAAGCCGATTTTACCGAGAATAGGCCTTTTGGATCGAAATGCCAGGCCAGTTTGTCCTCTATGTTTTCCCCAATGCTGATGGAGAGAATAGACTTTGCGTCCTCTGGGTGGAAATTGTCATTTATAATGCCCTCGTCCCACTCGCCCGTGACAGAGTTTATCAAATCAACAACCTTTCCCATAAAAGATTGGCCTTGGAGCGTCCTTGGTCTTCTAGTGTTGCCATCAGGAAGCCAAGGATCCTTCCAGGCGCTAATGTTAGTGCCGTCCCCGACCCTCCACACCAGGCCTTCTTTCAGTAGTGCCACTCCTTTAAGGATACTTCTCCACGAGTAGGAGATGCCAGGTCTCGAAGATGCCTCCAGGATGCTACACTCAGGGAAGTACTTGGCCTTCAAAACCTGGCCACAGAGAGAGTCAGGTTCTTCAATGAGTCTCCATCCCTGTCTAGCGAGCATGGCCAAGTTGAAGATGTGCAGGTCTCTGAAGCCCAGCCCTCTCTCACTCTTTGGCTTCGATAAATACTGCCACCCGAGCCCTGATTATCCCACCAATACCGACACACCATGGAGCAAATTTCATCGCAGAAGTCCTTGTTGATGTCGAAACAGGACATCGCATATATTGGAATGGCTTGAGCCACAACCTTCACCAGAGTTTCCTTCCCAGCCCTAGATAAAAATTTATCCTTCCATCCATGAATCAATTTCCAAATTCTCTCCTTGAGATATCCGAAGGCTTTTGTTTTAGAGCGGCCCAGATAGACCGGAAAGCCCAAGTACCTTTCATTAAAAGCCTTATCCTTGATCTGCAGCAGAGACTTGAATTTTCTCTTCGCGTCTCTTCCCGTTCTCTTACTGAACATGACAGCCGATTTGTCTTTATTAATGACCTGGCCCGAAGCGTCTTCATACAGCGAGAGAATTGGTTGAAGATTCAACACACTGGCTTCTTGCACCTTCATGAAGATGAGGGAGTCATCAGAGAAAAACATGTGGTTGATTCTTGGCGCCTCATGGCAGATCTGCACTCTCTGAAGGGATCCATCCCGCTCGGCCTTCTGGAACAGGGCCGAGAGTCCCTCCGCACACAAAATGAAGAGGTACGGCGATAGAGGGCACCCTTACCGGAAGCCCCGCTCAGGGAAAATGACATCAGTCAGGTCATTGTTGACTTTTACCCTGTAGGAGACAGACTTCACACAACCCATAATCAGTCCAACCCAGCTGGTAGAGAACCCCATTTTCAGCATGATCTTCTCCAGGAAGGAACACTCGACTCTATCGTAGGACTTGCTAATGTCCAACTTGACAGCTGAAGCCGGGGCAGTAGTTAACTTGATTGTTGGATCATATCCACACGCGCTGTACATGTTACATAGCTACATGAGAGGACCATGCTCGGTCGTACCGGTAGTAGTGCGTGTTTGCCTCATCATACCGAATGTGGTCTCATCCTAGACATAGAGCAGAACACGACGCGCAACAGTCACCCGTTTTAACTCCCGATCGGACCCAGTTCACTTGTTTCCTTTTTTCTTTGGTTATTTTTATGTGTATCGTTGCACATCATGCGGTTATAAAAGCCGTGTGTAATTTGTAATACCATTTTGATACTAATGTAAGTATTTATTTCTATTGTATGAACGTGTGCGGCAAACGCTACCTAGCTAGTATGAGAGAGGACCATGCTCGATCTACCGATACCAGTACGCGCGAGCCTTGTCCTACGTAATGTGATTTCATCCTGGGCCTAGAGTGGAAGATGATGTGCAACAGTTAACAGCGTGTTAACTCCTGATCAGACCTGGTTCACTTTTTTTCATTTTTTCTTTGGTTAATTTTATTTGCATCTTTGTTGGTTATAGAAGCCTTGTGTAATTGGTAATACATTTTTGATATTAATATATGTATTTTGTCTATCGTATCCAGGCGCGCAGTACGCACTACCTAGTTAGTACGGGAGAGGATCACGCTCAATCGTACCAGTACCAGTGCGTGTGGCCTCGGCGTACGAAATATGGTCTTGTCATGGGCCTTAAACAGAACATGACGGGCAACAGTCAACAGAGTGTTAACTCCCGATCGGACCTGGTCCATTTTTTTCTTTGGTTATTTTTATGTGCATCTTTGTTGTTTCCCCATTATGTGGATATAGAATCCATGTGAAATTGATAATACCTGGCATGGGTATGCCATATTGGGTATTCAACGTTATCATCGCTGGTACAAAGTCAAAGACGGAATAGATGAAAGCCCATGAAGAAAGCTATATGAAACCGAAGCCCAGTTACTATGTAAAGTAGGAAAGCTAGGCCCGTATTGGATAAACCGACATATACAATTTAATCAACCTCGAGTGGACTCTGAGACTAGGAGGAGCCACCGAGGGGGGACTAGATTCACAACTCGCGATACACCTCTAACCCTAGTTTTCTGATAATACAATCTTGGCGGTTTTCGCCCTTAATCATACTTTCGTCGGCTGCCTAGTTTTGATGACCGGTTTTTGAATTCACCAGCATTTTCTTTTCTCTAAACCCAAGTCCACCACTATGTGCATTGGTAAGGTTACCTTGCCAATACCATTTAGCTATTAATGTATGTATTTTTTCGATCGTATCCATGCGTGCAGTACACGGTACTGGCTAGTAGGGAGAGGACCACGCTCGATAGTATCGCAGCCCACAGGCCTCGGCGTACATAATGTGGTCTCGTCCTAGGTTTGGAGCAGAACACGACGGGCAACAGTCATCAGCGTGTTAACTCCCGACCGGACATGGTCCACTTTTTTCTTTGGTAATTTTTATGTGCATCTTTGATGTTTCGACGTCATGTGGTTATAGAATCCGCGTGACATTGGCAATACCATTTTGATATTAATGTATGTATTTATTTCTATTGTATCCACACATGTGGTACATGCTGCCTAGCTAGTACGGGAGAGGACCACGCTCGATAATACCGGTACCAGTGCGCACCGGCCTCGTCGTAGGTAATGTGGTCTCCCCCTGGGCCCGGAGCAGAACACAACAGGCAACAACCAGCAACGTGTTAACTCCCGATCGGACCTAGTCCACTTGTTTCTTTTTTTCTTTGGTTATCGATAGGCATATTTGATATTTCCACATCACATGATGTGCATAATTGGTAACACCGTTTTGATATTAATGTACGTATTTCTTTCTATCTTATTTTCGCGAGCGGTACACACTACCTAACTAGCACGGAAGAGGACCACACTCGATCTTACCAGTACCGATGCGTGCGGGCCTCTGTGTACGCAGTGTGGTCTCGTTCTGAGCCGGGAGCAGAATACGACACGCAATATCCCTGTTAACTCCCGATCGGACCTGGTCCACTTGATTCTTTTTTATTTGGTTATTTTTATGTGTATCTTTAGTGTTTCCACATCACGTGGTTATAGTATCCGTGCGTAACTGGTAATACTGCATTGATATTAATGTATGTATTTCTTTCTATTGTATCCATGCGTGTGGTACACACTACTTAGCTAGCACGGGAGTGGACCATGCTCGATTGTATCGGTACCGGTGCGCATGGGCCTTAGAGTAATTAATGTGATCTCGTGCTGGGCCTGGAGCGGGACACGGCGTGCAACAATCAATAGTGTGTTAACTCCCGATCACCTACTTGTTTCTTTTTTCTTTGGTTATTTTTATGTACAACTTTGATGTTTCCACATCATGTGGTTATAGAAGCCCTGTGTAAGTGGCAGTAGAATTTTGTTATTAATGTATGTATTTCTTTCTATTGTATTTACGCGTGCGGTACACACTACCTAGCTAGTACGGAAGAAGACCACACTCGATCGTACTGGTACCGATGCGTGCGGCCTCGACGTACGTAAGGTGGTCTCGTCCTGGACCTGGAGCGGAACACAACATGCAACAGTTAGCAACGTGTTAACTCCCGACCGGACCATGTCCACTTGTTCCTATTTCTTTGATTATTTTTTGTGCATCTTTGATGTATCCACATCATGTAGTTATAGAAGCCGCTCAAATTTGCTAATACCATTTTATATTATTGTATGTATTTCTTTCTATCGTATTCAGTGCGATACACGCTACCTTAGGCTGGTGCTAGTGGGGGCGTGAGCGCGGGCGGTATCGCCCGCCGCCGGGCGAGAGAGGGGCGAGAGGCGGGCGGGACGGGAGTGCGGGGCGCCGCGGCTGGCGCCGGGCGGTACCGCCCGCTGCCACCCGGCTACCGCCCGCGTAGGGGCGCAGTGAGGCGATAGAGGGGCGAGAGGCGGGGCGGCGCGGTGGCGAGGCGGGGCGAGAGTGGGCCGGGCGATAGGGCGGGCGATAGCGGGCGAGAGGCGGGCGTTAGGCGGGCGACAGCTGGGCGAGAGGCGGGCGAGAATGGGGCGAGAGTGGGTAACGGCTAGCTGAGGTGGCGCGATCTGATTCGTCCACCTTAGCTAGCCGTTGGGGTAGCCGTTGGCACTTCAAAAAATCTGAAAAAAATGTCAAAAAACCCTAAAATTTCAGACCAAACCCCTATAAATACCCCCATATGTTTTCACTCACTCCACACCCATTTCATCTCCTTCACTCTCTCAAACCTTCTCCACCATGGTCGGTTGGACTCCACCAGATTTTACCACGTTCACGGATCTGATAGGGTCCGACGGGTCACCAATAGGCCTAGATGATCTCTCTCCGACACATCGTCGCACCAATGTCGGTTCTTCGCCGCATCCCCGAGTTTTATACCCCTCCGGCACACCACCTCCGGGGCCATACGCTCCACCTCCGGCGCCATATGGTTCATACCCTCCGCCTCCATTTCCATACCCCCAACCACCTCCACATGCTCCACCTACAGGTAGCGGGAGTGGCATTGTACCTCCTTACCCGCCATATGAGGAAGGGGAAGGAAACCTCATCAAGCAGTGAGGTAGGAAGTAAATCCTTCGCGATGAGGAACATGATGAAGGGTTTAGTGAAGGCCAAGCTATTCAAGCAATGGAAAAAAATGAAAGACCGATCAACCGCCGACATGGACGAAGCAGAAAAGCGCAAACATGCGAAGGCCATCAAGATGGTGGAACAAGAGCTTGGTCTGGAAGAAGAGGAAGAAGAGGAGGAGGAGCAGGAAGAAGAGGAAGAGGAGTAGAATTTTTATTTTTATGTAATTTTTAATATTTATTATGCAATTTTATTAATTATTATGTAATCGGTAACATTTTAAGTTGAATAAAATAATTTTCTTGCATTATTTTGAATGTCTAAAATAAATCGAATAAAATAACTTAATGTGAAAAGGAAATGGTGATGTGAAGGAGAGAGAAGTGAGAGCTCTCACTATAGCCAATGCATTGGTAAGGTGGGGTGAGAGTGGGGTGAGAGTGAGGTGAGACCGTGAGAGTGAGGAAAAAGCTGATATGGCGAGGCTATAGTGGGGCGTTGCATTGGCACCAGCCTTACTAGTACGGGAGAGGGCCACGCTCGACCGTACCAGTATCGATGCGCACAAGCCTCAGCGTATGTAATATGGTCTCTTCCCGAGCCTAGAGCGGAACACAACAGGCAACAGGTCAGCAGCGTGTTAGCTCCTGATCGGAGCTGGTCCACTTGTTCCTTTTTTTTCTTTGGTTACTTATATGGCGAACGCTAGGGAATAGCCGGTTGTAGCTACGGACGATTACGGTAAAAAAAATCCATTAATGGTACACTTATTATTCGAATGCAACATCATTTTTTGTGTGTGTAAGATTTTCAAAAATAATACATTGTTTTGTAACATTTCTTTGCCTAACTCATCAAACATTACAGGACCACACATGTAGCACTAGTGCAATTTCTCTGTCCCATATACACAAAATTATTGTACCATTTTGCTCATACATACACCACAAAAATGATGCGCATATATAAGCAATTGCAACAACGTGTATAACATCGACAAAATTCGAAAAAAATTCCCTTCGCCAACGACCATGGCAGCAGTGCCATGGCCAATTTGAGCTCGCCAGCTACGAATTCCTCCGCAATGGATGTTCGTCTAAGCAGTGTCGGTGAGAGGAGGAGTACATGCGGCCGTGGTTGAAGGTGGAGCAGCATGCGCAACCATCAGAGGGAGACCACCGCCATGGCCATGTATGAGAGCTTGTCGTTGGGCCATCAATCACATGCTCCTCCCCGGCGGCCGTGGACCGCCTCGTCTTCTCCGCAAGCGGTGCATCCCGCGTCTCTTCCTAGCCATTCGCCGTGAGCAGCGCACCTCATCTCCTGTTATCTTGTTGTTATTGTCTGCCTCGTCTTCTCTTGGGCCAACTTCCACGAGGCGCACTCGTCTCCTCTCGGTCCGGCCGCCGCGAACAATGGCGTGCTCATCTCCTCCCGGTCCGGCTCCTGCGAGTGGCGCGCTCGTCTTCTCCCATCCGGCCACCACGAGCTCCACATCTCCTCCGAGCCACACTCTCAATCTATGTTAGTTAGACTTTTCCTATTTTTATGTGCATCTTTGATGTTCCCACGTTATGTGGTTATAGAAGCTGTGCGTAATTGGTAATACCGTTTTAATATTAATGTATACATGTATTTCCTTCTTTCTATCGGAAAAGTTGGCATGGCCATCCCTTTTTTATGCGAGGAAGATGACGGATTCATAAAAGTTTCGTACCTGCAGAAAAGCCCAGAAAACAAGAAAAATTACATTGAAGTCCTTCCGAGCTCTGATCTCGCCAGCGACCAGAACGAGAAGGTGGCACGCTGCTGCCACTGCTCGTTATATTGCCTTGGTTCGAAGAAGCCAACCCCATGGCAGCCGGGAAGTCAGCATTCACTGCCCCTGGAGGGGTAATGCCTTGGACCATCGGTTCCACCGTGAAGCTCCACGCCGTCGTTTTCGATTCCTTCAACATCGCTGGAAACCGTCGCCTAACCGGATCCGGCAGCTCGGAGTGCACCACAAATCTGAAGATCTACGAGCACGGGGAAGGAGGACTCGACGCTGAGGCTCTCCAAAGAACACCGCCACCAGAGGGGATGAGCTGCTCCACCAAAAACCAGATCGGCCGTGACACCACCTCCTCGTCGTCGCGGGCCGGTGACCAGCTAGCTCCTACACTATGTACACACCGCAGCTTGGGGATCCCCCATCCTCCCGCCCCCGGAGCGGCCGGCAGAGGAGGGATGTGTGAACTCCCGGCGGCAAGGTGGAACTAGCGGCAGGTTTTAGAAAAAAAAAACGCCGTCTCCTCACTGTAGGCGAGAGAGGGGAAGTCCAAGGCTCATCCCTACCTAGCACACTCTATGCTATAGTTACGTGACGCTGGCTGGCTTGTGACCACCTAGAAGAAACGGAATCGCACAAAGAAGCACGTTGTGACTTCTTCTCGCAACGTCCACTTGGTAGCAGCCCGTCATGGAAAGGACCTGGATTTTCGGCTCGTGGGATAGGAGCCACGCTACCGCACGTTCGGACGTATAGATGTGGGTAAGAGCATTTCCACCGGCGCTTCCAGTAGCGCTATCAATAGCTTTATTGGGATCCTAGTGAGAGAAAGCGCTCACACCGACGCTCCCCAAAAAGCATCGATATGTTCTGGAGCCCTATAAGCGTTGGCACGTTCGAAAGGATCTCTATGCGAAGGGTTTCGATCAGGGTCGCCGGCGCTTTCTTCAACTACAACTACACGTCGAATTTCTGGAGTTTGAGACTTTTTATGGGACTCGGTGGAGGTACCAGTGTGAAAAGTATCCCCAATTAGAGGATGTTGTGCCGGCGCCCCTACTGGCGTCTATTTGGGGACGCCGGTGGAGATACTCTGGGGAAGCCAGTTGGATACTCTAAGTTCCGTTTATTTGTTGTAAGATGCTGGTGAGAAGGAATACGTTTGCAATACAGGCATTTAGTACTATACATCTCACCCACGGGCGGAGCCAGCAGTGGGTCGAGGCAGGTCGGCCGACCCGGCTCAATATTTCGCAAAAAAAAATTACCTACATGCTAACTCTGTCACGACCAGACCAGAGGAATTAGGAGTCGCGCGTCTCCCCGTCCCCGAGTCCGCGCCGACGCCCAGACGCCCGCGCCAGCGCCGCCGCCGCCAGGCCGCAGGCCGCCACCCAAGCCGCCGCCCAGGCGCAGCCAGGCCGGCAGCAGATCCCGTCGCGCCCCCGCCGTCCAAGCCGCCGCCCAGGCGCCAGGCCGCCGGTCGCCCCTCCCCGCCGGACCGCCGGTCGCCCCCTCCTCGTCTCGCCGGTCGCCCCCTCCCCATCTGGCCAAGCTGCTCGACCCGCTGTGGCTCCATCCCCCCTGCACGCCTCGCTCTGCTCCGCCTCCATCTCCAATTCCCCATGGACGCCGAAGAGGAATCACGCAAAAGGGCACGCATAGAGGTTGATTTTTCCCCTATATTGAGTTTTGCTGTCTATGTGGCAACAGAGTTGAGAGGGTTTTCTCGGCGATGAATATTATAAAATCATCTCTTCGGAACAAGATAGGGGATGATTGGCTCAATGATTTGATGATTTGCTATGTTGAGAAAGATATATTTGCCAAAATTGACGACAAGAAGATTATGCTACGTTTCCATTCCTACAACAACCGTAGAGGTCATCTTCTCGGGGCTTTCGTCTTCCAAGCTTAGATGCAACTTAATGGTATGATACTATCTTATCAAAATGTAGCTCTATTTTGTTGTTCTTCTTCTTTATAGTCATTTTGTTGTTGTACTTGATGAAATATGCAAATTGAATCTATTTGGACCTCTTTTGTTGAATATATTTTCCCTTTTCTGTCAAAAAAAATTCCTGGTGTAGTGTTTCGACCCCCCTCATTTCAATTCCTGGCTCCGCCACTGATCTCACCTTTGGCCCGCAACTTGAATGATCTGTCGTGGTACACACCCCACAGAAACGAATGGTCCCATTAGCTCCGCCGTTGCCAGTCCTCCCTGTACCGTGAGCTACTCAGGTCCGGCGGTCGGGAAATCTAGGGAGATAAAGCAAAAAAAAAGTATTAATTAATTTTAAATCAAGCTGAGAGGAATAATATTCAAGAAACAAAATATACTAAGATTTTTTCTGGCAACTAGAAAAATATAGCGGGCGATCAGACCGATAAGAGAGTAGCGCAAGTCATGTCCTTGTGTTTGGGAATTGGGATGGTGCGAGCAAATAATGAATTACCAATATCTAGTGACGTTGTCTTCAGTTTAGATGATTTGCCATGCCAAGCTGTACTTCAAGGTTATTTGCCGAGAAAATGATGAATTTAGAAGATCGTCGCGCCGGGAATCGGGTTTGCTCCCAGCGATTACGTCTAGGATGTAGACCTCGACAAGATCGTCGCGCAGCTTGAGGTGGGTCGTCAGGTATGCTCCCGGCGATTTCGTTGACGACAACCACCTTCCTAGCGTTCACGGCTTGGTGTCAGAGACGAGCCGCAGCCAAGCCGACAAGGAGGAGGAGTGGCGGCGCGTGGCGGAGGAGTAAGGCAAGGTCTACCAGTGTAGAACGATAGAGAGGGAGAGAGATTGGTGGAATATGTTGGATGTATTATTGAGCCTCATGGGCGAGTATATATAGGCGTACAGGAATCATCTTGGAGTGCAAGACAAGACACAAGATCTATCTCTATCCTAGACGACCTAAACCGCACATATACCAAATATATCTCTAACACTCCCCCGCAGTCGTAGCGGTAGTGACGTGAACAACAGTAGCGTCGCGGACGGTCAGACTGGAGATAAACCGAAGTGGACCCCAGAAGGCTGACACTCCCCGCAGTCACGCGGAAGCGTCGTGGACGGAGTTGCGTCGCGGATGCTTGGACTGTAAAGGAAGCGGTGAGGCGCAGCGAGGTGGTAGCCCTTTGTGCCGATGTCGAGGTAGCCGAGAGCGTGGGTGCTGCAACCTTGGTCGAGGAAGCCGCGCGAGGGGATGCCGTGGTCGATGTCGTGGTCGGGTGCCGGTGTCGAGGTAGCCGCACATGAAGCCGCAAGCGCATAGTGCGCGAGGAGAGTGACGGAGACGCGTCGAGGCAGTCGTGGAGGTTGTCGATGCCGAAGTCGATGTAGTCCGAGCCGTCGAGGACGAGGTGCTGCCCTAGTTTTGCCAGAACTAGGCACACGTCGGGGATGAAGGCATACTCTGGTTTTGCCAGAACCGAGTACGCAAAGACGGTCGGCGACGCGGTCGAGGCAGTCGTAGAAGAGTCGATGCCGATGAAGACGTTGTCGAAGCCGATGAAGACGAGGCGCTGGCCCGAGCTTGCCAGGCTCGGGGACGCGTCGGGGACGAAGGCACGCGTCGGTGTTGCCAATACCGGGCGTGCGAGGGAAAGGACCATCATGGACCATGCGCCAGTGTCGGGGAGGACCAGCAGGAGGCCTCCGGAGCGGTGGCGAGACGCAGACGGCGAAGCGGGAGAGGTGCCGATGCAGTCCGCGGTTGTCGATGACGCTGGCGACAAGGTCGTGGTGGACGGAGACGTAGAAGGCGGCGGTCGCAGCAACGACCTGGAGTGGTCATGCTTGACGCCTAGATGGGCGTGGAGGTGGTCGGCGGGACCCGCAACGGCCAGCAGTGGCCATGCAGGTTACCTGGAGGCGCGGCAGCGGTACTCGAAGTAGGCGAGGAAGAACCCGGCGGTGTGACGAAGACCATGCGCGGACGGAGGCGACCCGCGCCGAAGGGGTGGCGCTGTGTGTTATCACCTGATTTTGGCCAAATCAGGAGATGGGCCGTAAGTGAAGATGGGCTTGAAGGACGTACACGTGGAGCATCTTCGAAGCGGCCTCGCGCTGAGAGTTTGGGCTAAGTTGCCCATGTATGTAACATATTAGATCGCATTGTAATTTAGATTAAAGAGATAGAGTCCGGCCCGTGCACGGTTAGGTGCACGCCTCAATTAGAAAGTCCCTTGGACTATAAATATGTATCTAGGGTTATCGGAAAAGGAGGACAATCATCGTTCAAACAAACACAAAATACGGCGCATCGCCACCCCTTTCTTCGAGGGTTTCTCCCGGGTAAGCACCATGCTGCCTAGATCGCATCTAGCGATCTAGGCAGCACACGTTTATTCACAACCTTGTACTGCTCGTGCTGAAGCCTTGTTGATGGCGAGCAGTACTATTATCCTTAGGTGTTTAGGGTCTTGCATTGGTGCTTTCACGTGCATATCTGCGTTGCAATGCCGTCCCTCGACACTAGCTGCCTTACGTCTACCCGGACGTAAGGGCAGCATCTTGCTTGTTCGTTCTTAGTAGATCCGATCCGTTATAGTTGCTCCTTGCTCGCAAGGATTTAATATCTGCATAGTTAGGCCTTATGCGGGGTCGGACGATCCGGGTGCGTGCGTTAGGCGTTGTTCACCGTCCCTGCGGGATGTTCGGAATCAACGTTATGTTGGTTTTGCCTCGTAGGGGTAGTTTGCATCATCTCTCGTAGCTGCTAGGCCGATCGCACGTAGGACGTTGAGATTATGCGGTGAAAACCCTAAACTGTCATGGATCGTTTAGCTTTGTCCTGATCAAGCAGGATCCCCATGCCATTGCAAATCCATCAAGGACCATGGGGCGATCGGCTCTTTGAGCACAGGGAAACCTGAGAGCCGATGAGGCTCGTATTTAATGTTACGTGTGCCATGCAGGGACAATCGAAGCAACATCCACGTCAACATCCACGTCAACACGGCATCCGAGATGGCAGAGGAGAGGACACGCACGAGTGACTCCCTCCGGATCACGCAAAGTACACGAGTTGAAAGCCACTGTGAAGCCAACTCATCGGCTCCTTTGAGAAGACCTGTCGCACGGCATCGGGTACAAAGGATTCACGCCACAAGGCGTTTGAAGGGTGGATCTGTCCCTCCCATCACAGAACGTACCAAGCCCTCGCGACAGAAATCAACTACGTGGTGGCTCATTCACCGCACGGCACTCCGAGAGCCCTGGTGAATACTTGGAGCGCGTTGCGCCCGTGTGGTGCAAGAGATCATGGAGCGTCGGTACTCCTTCAAGACTGTTCTAGGGACTCACCAGGGAGAGATGCAACCCACACCAGGCCACCACCGCCGCGCAATGGCGGCCCCACACACAAGGCTCTCCGGCATACGCCGTCCACAAAGTTGGGGGTGACCCGGGCGACTATCAGTTCTTGCATGACCCGCCCAAGAAATCCCACACGGATACGTGTGCACGTATGTGCGGACTGCACAACGGACGCAGCGATCCAGGCTCCACCAGGGGGGATTGCCGAGCAGGAGCATTGTTCCGCAGGAAGAACGACTGCAGCAGCGGGGAGTTTAGAGCGGCTGAGAAACAAGCGTGGCTAGCAGATATACACGCACTGTCCAGGAAAACTCCGCCACACCACCTCCACCGCAGATCAGATCAGCGCATCTGAGAGATCAGTTCGCATCTTGCCGAAGAAGATAATCGGCTATTCCAAGCCGTACCCAATGAGTTCGACATCTCGCTACCACCCAAGTACCGGCTTCCGATTTCAACAAATTCAGGGTAGAAGGGTCCAAGCCCATCGAGCACGTGAGCCGATACGGCCTGGGCTTGGGCATGGTTTCAGATCGGATCAGCTACGGGTGAGGTTCTTCTCGCAGTCCCTCACGGTCCAGCGTTGATGGATGGTACACCTCGTTGCGGCCATTCGGCAATCATGGAAGCTGGAGGAATGTTCCACACAATACCATTCAATGAGCTGGCATTGCCGAACTAGCACAGTCGGGCAAAGCGAGGAGAGAAAGTGGCTGAGTACATTCAGCGTTCAGAACCGTCAAGAACCGATATGCTCGGCTACAGAGAAGAAGAGCCGAGCTGGCCGTCAGGCCTCGCAGCGCTCAAGGATCTGACGTTCCAAGTGGAGTACAACTCGCCGACGCACTGGTCAATAGATCGATTTATATGAACAGCGCCATCGAACCGTACCAGACAAGTCGCGCTACAGCTCAATGCGATGAGGATGAAGATGCCGCGGAATATCGAGGTTGCGGTAGCCGAGTGACTCGACGCGCCTCGTGTCCGCCAATGGGTGAATCCACAGGGCCTCCAAGAGGTTGGACTTTGACGTGACCAAAACGAACAGATCTTCGATCTGCTACCGAAAGAGAAACAGTTGAAGCTCAGGCCACAAGAACGCACAAGAGATGAACAAAAGGCCATATCGCAAATGGCATCATACGTTCACGCACACCACCAACGCATGCAATATTGCGCGCGCAAATTCAGATGGCGATAGAATCAGGCCGATTAACTTTCGGACAGTTTGCCATGAAGGTAGACAGCGTCCGTTTCCCGACGTCAACATGGTGGACCTAAGCCACTCCATAAGGGAACCAGGGTTCTCTTTCGATGTCAATATGGCAGGGTTTGTGATTCGCCATGGCGCGGACAAAGCAGAGAGCAGCCACTCTCGTGGCAAAGATAAAGAGGAGGCCGTTCCACGCGACCGGCCCCAAGAAGACGATAGACGGTACCTAACCGAGGAGGAGGTGAGAAGCGTGCGGTATCAACGCCCATTATCCGTGCATCTCCTCAACAAATATGAGCAGCGACGACCGACGTCGGCGCCACGGCGAAGATATGAAAGATATCGTCGGTCCGATGCGGAAAACAGAGGTATCGTCGCATGACAGGAGCAACGACGGTACGAACGTCGCGCTAGTGGGAGGTCAAGGGAGCAAGACAACGTGGACAAGACCGGGACTGTCCCTTCTTCAAACATTGCTGGGACTAGAATGAGCCGATTGCCAACAATCGAGAACTGCCCAGAATGCAAACAAGAAAGAAGAAGGAGGGCAAGTGAAGTTTCAGTGTTCGAGCGTCTAGGACCTCTCCCACCTCGAATAGACGAGCTGAGTCATCTCAAGAAGAAGACTTCGAGGAGTCAGATGAAGAAGATAGGTATCACCGACCAAGGTGGTGCCCGATGGACTCAGCCATTCTCAGAAGCGTAGAGTGCAGCGGCTGCGAAACCTGGAAGAAGCCGAGGCACAGTACCTGTACACGTTGAGAAGAGCGCGGCCCGATCTGGCCGCGAAAATTCAGCAAACAGTGGAGACGAAGGCGCGCCCGCCAAAGAAAATATGGCGCCCGAACAGCGAAAGCCGATGCACAGGCGGGCTGATGCCGATGCAGAGGCATCGGCCGACACAAACATGGTGTCCGTGGTCCCGACAGAGTAGCACGTCCAAGACATTGGACATACGTGGCAAGGCCGATCCTGCGATCGGCCCTCAAAAAATGAAAAGCAGAGGATCTTATCTCCAGCATGCCACGTAGCTACAATGGAAATCCAAGAAGTTGCAAACCATCGTCAAGCAGTGCAACGAAAAAGGAGGCCGATTCCGACAATCGGCCAAAATTATCCTCAACATACTTTTGTCTGTGTTCATGTTACCCTCCAAAACCCCCCGACGGGCTTTGGCTGAGCACCACGAAGAGCCGGGAGGCTCCTAGGGCCGCTTAGTGGATCCCTGACACCTCGCGTCGTCCCGCAAATCTTCTGGCGCGCGACCTGGCGGTTGCTAGGGCGTGCCACCGACTAGACCCGATCGGGAAGGTGTTAGTGCTTCGATTGTTCCTGCATGGCACACGTACACATTAAATACGAGCCTTATCGGCTCTCAGGTTTCCCTGTGGATCGGCTCAAAGAGCCGATCGCCCCATGGTCCTTGATGGATTAGCAATGGCATGGGGATCCTGCTTGATCAGGACAAAGCTAACACGATCCACGACAGTTTGGGGTTTTCACCGCATAATCGGAACGTCCTACGTGCGATCGGGCCTAGCAGCTACGAGAGATGATGCAAACTACCCCTACGAGAGGCCTAAAAACCAACATAACGTTAATCCCCGGAACATCCCTCGCAGGGACGGTAAACAACGCCTAACGCACCGCCGGATCCTCCGACCCCAACATAAGGCCTAACTATGCAGATATTAAACTAATCCTTGCGGAGCAAGGAGCAACTATAACGGATCGGATCTACTAAGCATGATCAAGCAAGATGCTGCCCTTACGTCTGGATAGACGTAAGGGCAGCTAGGTGTCGAGGGACGGCATTGCCACGCAGATATGCACGTGAAAGCACCAATGCAAGACCCTAAACACCTAAGGATAAATAGTACTGCTCGCCATCAACAAGGCTTCAGCACGAGCAGTACAAGGTTGACGAATAAACGTACGCTGCCTAGATCGCTAGATGCGATCTAGGCAGCATGGTGCTTACCCGGAGAAACCCTCGAGAAAGGGGTGGCGATGCGCCGTAGATGATTGTCCTCCTTTTCCGATAACCCTAGATACATATTTATAGTCCAAGGGACTTTCTAATTGAGGCGTGCACCTAACCGTGCACAGGCCAGACTCTATCTCTTTAATCTAAATTACAACACGATCTAATATGTTACAGATACATGGGCAATCAAGCCCGAACTCTCAGCGCAAGGCCGCTTCGAAGATGCTCCACGTGTAATCTTCTAAGCCCATCTTCGCTTACGGCCCAACTCCTGATTTGGCCAAAATCGGGTGGTAACACATGCCCCCCTGGTTTTGATAATGATAATTGCAAAACCATCTGTCTCCTTCGAAGGGTCATGTCATGGCAGAACCGTTGCAGTTTTCTTCATGATGACGTCTTGCCTCCTCGCCTTCTCTGCACGACTTGACGGTTCTGGCACCACGTCCTTGGGAACTGCTTAGGCATTAAATCGTTGTTCCCCCTTTTATTTGGCCACTTCCTGTAGTTCCCTCCTTCATCCTCCTCGCACTAGCGCTTCCAAAAGCCCCCTCCTCAATATGTCTTCTCCCTCCTCTTCCCAATCCTCTTCCGCAAGCGAGGGAGAGCCGGAGGTCAATCAGACGGAAGCATACAACCGGCACGCCCCCGAGCATTGGGATGAGCAAGAATTTGATTTCGACTTCGTGCCCGAAGGTCGCCCCGAAGATCTCGTCTGGTCGGATGGTAACATGCCCCTGACTGACGGGGAAGAGGATCTTCGGTTCTTGATCGATGGAGACCTAGAGGCGGAGAGCGACAGCGACGACCCCCTCTTCCGGGGTAAATTCACTTCCTCCACCAAAGAGGTAGACGAAGAAGAAGAGGACGATGAAGACGAAGATGTCTCTCCCGATACGAAGAAGGAACCAGAGGAAGACACCTCCTCCGAGGAACCGCCGCCAAAGCGCATCCGTGGCTGGGCCTGGTCCGATGAGGATGATGATGATGACGAGGAGGAGGCCTCCGCTGAAGGTCACAGTAGCAGCGACGAGGAATTCGTCAATAGTAGCGACGAGGGCGGCTACCCCGGCGACGACGAAGATGAGAACAGCCCTTAGAGTAGGGATCCACTAGCATGAGATTAGCAGTAGCAATCTGTTCCCCTTTTGTTTGAGTAATCAGCTCTTCCTTGTAAGAAATCCCTTTTATCAATGAAGAAATTCCTCTTAAGTTAACTTTGTCGATTTTCCCTCAAACCGATTAGCCGATTCTCCTTAACCAATGCTTCATAAGCCGATGTTAACGCATCGGCCCTACGTAATTTATCCTTCCACTCCTCAACTGTCGACTTTGAGACCTGGTAATCTTCAAGAACTCACCATTCGTTGAAGGAAGTTGCAACGAAGGATCAGCCGATGATACCCCAATCGGCTTTGAAAACAGAACCCTTATCAGACCAGCTGCCCCCCGAGCCTCAGTCAAGGCGAGGCTAGTGGTGAAGATGCACAGATCGAACAAAGGGCTTTGCAGGCAATTTGAGGCAGTCACTATGCAGAACTAGCCAAACTTGCCCCCATCGATTACCTTTTCTCCGCCGAAAACCGATGTTGTAGCGGAATTACCAACAGCTTAACTGATGCTTCTGACAGTACTGTCGAATTCGTATCTTGAACATGCGGCTGGTAGATCTTATGTACTTGTACTAGAGTCGATGTCCAAGCATCGGCTTTGCACCATGAAACACCTCAATAGGACCGTGACTCTCACCAGCCAACTCAGCGGGCTGGTAGCCTGGCTTTGGGCAAGTGTCCATAATAGAGCTCTGGGCTTGTCGCTCGATTGACTTGTATGCGGAAACTGACATTTTTGTGACATCAGCACCACTCCTAAGACAAGTTGTGATGTAGAGCCAGCCGATTTCAAGAAAATCGGCTTCCTATAGCAAAGGAACCTTCAGGGCAAACTGCCCCCCGAACTCCTTCCGCTCAAGCCCTGCGCCTGGCTGATCAGATTGGCTCATCATCTTTGGCAAGCTAATGCAACTCCTGGTGAGGATGTTTCCTGATGCTCTCCCCAACTTTGGTCGCAACCTGGTCTGAGAAGAGACATGCTCTTTGTCCCCTCCTTAACCCGAACTGCATGCTGTTGTGGGCTCGACCTTGAAGCCTTGCTAACCGTCGTATCCCTTGAGGGACTCCTTTAGTAGAACCTCGCCACGTACCTCGGTGACTGCTCCATTAGGCTTCTGCTTGTAACAGTTCCTTGAGTCGATGGCCGTGCATCGGCTTTGAACTCTTAAGTCGATGTCTCCGCATCGGCTGTGCTCAAAAATTTCTGTATTTTCGATTTTTTTGCGGCCGATTTGTTTACGTATCGGCCCCCATACTTGAGCTGTTCTGCTGGAAATTTGACATCCGTTCCCAGCTCCGTATCCTCCATCTTATCCATCTATGTGCCCCCCGAGCCGATTCTGTCAAGTACTTGATGGTATCGGCTCTTCAGGCATCTGTTGGATCAATGCTGAACACAGACGAAGGTATGTTGAGGATAATTTTGGCCGATTGCGGAAATCGGCCTCCTTTTTTGTTGCAATGCTTGACGATGGTTTGCAACTTCTTGGATTTCCACTGTAGCTACGTGGCGTGTTGGAGATAAGATCCTTTGCTTTTCATTTTTTGAGGGCCGATCGCAGGGATCGGCCTTGCCACGTATGTCCAATGTCTTGGACGTGCTACTCTGTCCGGACCACGGACACCATGTTTGTGTCAGCCGATGCTTCTGCATCGGCATCAGCCGATGCCTGTGCATCGGCTTTCGCCTGTTTGGGGCGCCATACTTTCTTTGGCGGGCGCGCCTTCGTCTCCACCGTTTGCTGAATTTTCGCGGCCAGATCGGGCCGCGCTCTTCTCAACGTGTACAGGTACTGTGCCTCGGCTTCTTCCAGGTTCCGCAGCCGCTGCACTCTACGCTTTTGAGAATGGCTGAGTCCATCGGGGCACCACCTTGGTCGGTGATACCTATCTTCTTCATCTGACTCCTCGAAGTCTTCTTCTTGAGATGACTCAGCTCGTTTCTTCTGAGGTGGGAGAGGTCCTAGACGCTCGAACACTGAAACTTCACTTGCCCTCCTTCTTCTTTGTTGTTTGCATTCTGGGCAGTTCTCGATTGTTGGCAATCGGCTCATTCCTGAGTCCCAGCAATATTTGAAGAAGGGACAGTCCCAGTGCTTGTCCACATTGTCTTGTTCCCTTGACCTCCCTCTAGCGCGACGTTCGCACCCGTCGTTGTGCCGTCATGGTGACGATACCTCCTGTCGGCATCGACCGATGATATCTTTCATCGTCGTCGTCGTAGCGGCGACGTCGGTCGTACTGCTGCTCATATTTGTTGAGGAGATGCACGGATAATGGGCGTTGATACCGTATGCTTCTCACCTCCTCCTCGGTCAGGTATCGTCTATCGTCGTCTTGGGGCCGGTCGCGTGGAACGGCCTCCTCTTTATCTTTGCCACGAGAGTGGCTGCTCTCTGCTTTGTCCGCGCCATGGCGAATCACGAACCCTGCCATATTGACATCGAAAGAGAACCCTGGTTCTCTTATGGAGTGGCTTAGGTCCACCATGTTGACGTCCGGAAACGGACGCCTGTCTACCTTCATGGCAAACTGTCCGAAAGTTAATCGGCCCGATTCTATCGCCATCTGAATTTGTGCGCGCACTTTGCAGTCGTTGGTGGTGTGCGTGAACGTATGATGCCATTTGCAGTATGGCCTCTTGTTCATCTCTTGTGCCGTAGGGATCTTGTGGCCTTCGGGTAGCTTCAACTGTTTCTCTTTCAGTAGCAGATCGAAGATCTGTTCAGTTTTAGTCACGTCAAAGTCCAACCCTCTTGGAGGCCCTGGTGGATTCACCCATTGGCAGGACACAGGTACTGGCGTCCGAGTCCACTCGGCTACTGCAACTTCCTGATCTTCCGTAGAATCTTCATCTTCATCAGCATTGACCAGGGTTATCACGCGCTTGAACTTGTCTTGGTACAGTTCTGGATGGCGCTGTTCATATAAGGTCAGTCGACTGACCAGGTGCGTCAACGAGTTATACTCAACCTGGAACGTCAGGTCCTTGAACGACGCTGCAAGGCCTGCCACGGCCAGCTCGACTGCCTCTTTCTCAGTTAGGTGAGCCGAATAGCATCGGTTCTTGACAGTTCTGAAACGCTGAATGTACTCAGCCACTGTCTCTCCTTGCCGAACCTGTGCTAGTTCGGCAATACCAGCTTCAGTAGCTTCTGAATGGTATTGGGTGTGGAACAGTTCCTCCAGCTGCTTCCATGATTGCACTGAATTTGGCTGCAACGAGGTGTACCACCCAAACGCTGGACCGGTGAGGGACTGCGAGAAGAACCTCACCCGTAGCTGATCCGATACTGAAACCATGCCCAAGGGCCAAGTATCGGCTCACGTGCTCGATGGAGCTCGATCCTTCGACCCACGAATTTGTTGAAGTCCGGAAGCCGGCACTTGGGTGGTAGTGGGATCAGGTCGAACTCATTGGGGTACGGCTTGGAATAGCCGATTATCTTCTTCTTCGGCAAGATGCCGAACTGATCTCTCAGGACTGCGCTGATCTGATCTGCGGTGGAGGTAGTGGCGCTGAGCTTTCCTGGACTGGTGTAGTGGTATACTTGGCTAACCACGCTTGTTTCTCAGCTTCTGCTCCTAAACTCCCCGCTGCTGCAGTCGTTCTTCCTGCCGGAACAATTGCTCCTGCTCCGGCAATCCCTCCTGGTGGAGCCTGGATCGCCTGCGTCCAGTTGTTGCAATCCGGCACATACGTGCACACGTATCCGTGTGGGATTTCCTTGGGCGGGTCATGTAAGAATTGATAGTCGCCCGGGTCACCCCCATCTTTGTAGACGACGTATGCCGGCGAGCCTTGTTGCTGTGGAGCCGCCATTGCGTACGGCAGTGGTGGCCTGCTGTGGAGTTGCATCTCTCCCTGATGAGTCCCTAGAACAGGTCCTGAAGGGGAGTACCGACGCTCCATGATCTCTTGCACCACACGGAGCGCAACGCGCTCCAAAGTGTTCACCAGGCTCTCAGAGTGCCGATGCAGTGAATGGGCCACCACATAGTTGATCTCCCGTCGCAGGCCTGGTACGTTCCGTGAAGGGAGGACAGATCCACCCCTTCAAGAACGCCTTGTGGCGTGAATCCTTTGAATCTGATACCGTGCGAACGGGTCTTTCAAAGGAGCCGATGAGTTCGGCTTCACAGATGGCTTTCAGCTCATCATACTTTTTCTTGTGATCCGGAGGGAGTTCCCCGTACGTGATCTGTTCTTCCGCCATCTCGGATGTCGATGTTGACGTGGATGTTGCAGAAGAGGTCCCACCGGGCGTGCCAGAATGTGTTACCCTCCAAAACCCCCCGACGGGCTTTGGCTGAGCACCACGAAGAGCCGGGAGGCTCCTAGGGCCGCTTAGTGGATCCCTGGCACCTCGCGTCGTCCCGCAAATCTCCTGGCGCGCGACCTGGCGGTTGCTAGGGCGTGCCACCTGACCTAGACCTGATCAGGAAGGTGTTAGTGCTTCGATTGTTCCTGCATACACGTACATTAAATACGAGCCTTATCGGCTCTCAGGTTTCCCTGTGGATCGGCTCAAAGAGCCGATCGCCCCATGGTCCTTGATGGATTAGCAATGGCATGGGGATCCTGCTTGATCAGGACAAAGCTAACACGATCCACGACAGTTTGGGGTTTTCACCGCATAATCGAACGTCCTACGTGCGATCGGGCCTAGCAGCTACGAGAGATGATGCAAACTACCCCTACGAGAGGCCTAAAAACCAACATAACGTTGATCCCCGGAACATCCCTCGCAGGGACGGTAAACAACGCCTAACGCACCGCCGGATCCTCCGACCCCACATAAGGCCTAACTATGCAGATATTAAACTAATCTCTGCGGAGCAAGGAGCAACTATAACGGATCGGATCTACTAAGCATGAGCAAGATGCTGCCCTTACGCCTGGATAGACGTAAGGGCAGCTAGGTGTCGAGGGACGGCATTGCCACGCAGATATGCACGTGAAAGCACCAATGCAAGACCCTAAACACCTAAGGATAAATAGTACTGCTCGCCATCAACAAGGCTTCAGCACGAGCAGTACAAGGTTGACGAATAAACTTACGCTGCCTAGATCGCTAGATGCGATCTAGGCAGCATGGTGCTTACCCGGGAGAAACCCTCGAAGAAAGGGGTGGTGATGGGGTTCGTTGCATAGAAAACAAAAATTTTCCTACCGCAAAGCGAATAAAACCAACAGATCTAATCTATGGAACACCCAAGATCCAATCTACTAGATCTAAGCAACGAGATGGAGATGAGACTAACCCTCGAAGATTCCAAAGCCTACGAGATTAATCTCGTTGTTGGTGTAGACGATCGTCCCCGGTGCTGCAATCCGGCAGCACTTCCGTACTCGGTCGCGCGTACGGTGTCGATGAAGCGCCTTCCTCTCCCGTTCCAGCGGGCAGCGGAGGTGTGGTAGATCTCCTCCAACGTCCAGCAGCACGACGGCGTGGTGGTGGTGGTGGAGGAAGAAAACTGCAGGGCTTCGCCTAAGCCCGGGCAGCGTATGGTGGAGGGAGAGGCGGCCAGAGGAGGAGGCAATGGGGGGATGGGTTGGCCGGCCACCCCCTCCCCTCTTTATATAGGGGGCTGGCCGGCCAGGGTGGCCCCCTTTCCCATCTAGGGTTAGGGGGGCGGCGGCCAAGGGGGGAGGGCTTTCCCTCCCCAAGTTGATCCCCCCAGGGAAACCCTAGGGGTTGGCCGGCCTGGGCCTTGGGGCCAATGCCCCTGGCCCATTAGGCCAGGGAGCATCCCCTCGGCCCACGGTGGGCCTCCCGGGTCGTGGGCCCCATGGTGGAACCTTCCAGAACCTTCTAGAACCTTCCAGTCAACACCGGAACAGTCCCGAACATTTCCGAAAACCCAGAAATCAACTTCCCTTATATGAATCTTATTCTCCGGACTCTTCCGGACCTCCTCGTGACATCCTGGATCACATCCGAGACTCCGAACAAACTTCGTCTCCATACCATACTCAAATCTACTTATGCGACATCGAACCTTAAGCGCGTCACCCTACGGTTCGCGAACTATGTACATGGTCGAGACTCCTCTCCGAGCAATAACCAATAGCGGGATCTGGAGATCCATAATGGCTCCCACATATTCAACGATGACTTAGTGATCGATTGAACCATTTACATACGATGCCAATTCCCTTTGTCTCGCGATATTTTACTTGTCCGAGGTTTGATCATCGGTATCTCCATACCTTGTTCAACCTCGTTACCGACAAGTACTCTTTACTCGTACCGTGGTATGTGATCTCTTATGAACTATTCATATGCTTGCAAGCTAATTAGATGACATTCCACCGAGAGGGCCCAGAGTATATCTATCCGTCATCGGATGGACAAATCCCACTGTTGATCCATATGCCTCAACTCACACTTTCCAAATACTTAATCCCACCTTTATTGTCACCCATTTACGCAATGACGTTTGATGTAATCAAAGTACCCTTTCAGTGTAAGTGATTTACATGATCTCATGGTCGAAGGATTAAGACAACTATGTATTGAAAGCTTATAGCAAATGAACTTAATGACTTGATCTTATGCTACGCTCATTTGGGTGTGTGTCCATTATATCATTCAACTAATGACATAACCTTGTTATTAATAACATCCAATGTTCATGATCACGAAACCATGATCATCTATTAATCAACAAGCTAGTTATACAAGAGGCTTACTAGGGACTCCTTGTTGTTTACATAACACACATGTATCAATGTTTCGGTTAATACAATTATAGCATGGTATATAAACATTTATCATAAACACAAAGATATTATAATAACCACTTTATTATTGCCTCTTGGGCATATCTCCAACAGTCTCCCACTTGCACTAGAGTCAATAATCTAGATTACATTGTAAGGTACCTAACACCCATGGCATTCTGGTGTTGGTCATGCTTTGCCCTAGGGAGAGCTTTAGTCAACGGATCTGCAACATTCAGATCCGTGTGTACTTTGCAAATCTCTACTTCACCATCTTCGATGTACTCGCGAATCGAATGAAAACGCAGCTTGATATGCTTCAGCTTCTTGTGTGACCTTGGTTCCTTTGCATTGGCGATGGCACCCGTGTTGTCACAATAAATGACTAGCGGGTCCAATGCACTAGGAACCACACCAAGCTCAACAATGAACCTCTTCATCCATACCGCTCCGATGAAGCCTCGAAGCCGCTATATATTCAGATTCTGTTGAAGATTTCGCCACCGTGCATTGCTTGGAACTGCTCCAGCTTACTGCCGCACCATTCAATATAAACACGTACCTAGATTGAGACTTAGAGTCATCAGGATCGGTGTTCCAACTTGCATCGGTGTAACTGGTTACAACGAGCTCTTGGTCACCACCATAACAAATAAACATATCCTTAGTCCTTTTCAAGTACTTCACGATATTCTTGACCGCTCCAGTGTTCCATTCCTGGATCACTTTGATATCTGCTGGTCAAACTAACAACATGTGCGATATCCGGTCTAGTACACAGCATGGCGTACATGATAGAGCCTACTGCCGAAGCATAGGGGATCTTGCTCATCCTCTCTCTTTCATCTGCCGTAGCCGGACCTTGAGTCTTACTCAAGACCTTACCTGGCAACATAGGCAAGAACCCTTTCTTGCTTTCATCCATTCTAAACTTCTTTAGAATCTTGTCCAGATATGTACTTTGTGAAAGGCCTATTAGGCGTCTTGATCTATCTCTATAAATCTTGATGCCTAAAATGTATGCTGCTTCACCAAGGTCTTTCATTGAAAAAGACTTATTCAAATAACCTTTAATGCTGCCTAAAAGTTCTATATCATTCCCAATCAATAATATGTCATCTACATATAATATCAGGAACGCTACAGAGCTCCCACTCACTTTCTTGTAAATACAGGCCTCACCATGAGTCCGTATAAAACCAAAATCTTTGATCACTCTATCAAAGCGTAGGTTCCAACTCCGGGATGCTTGCTTCAGTCCATAAATGGAACGCTGAAGTTTGCATACCTTGTCAGCATTTTTAGGATCGACAAAACCTTTGGGTTGTACCATATACAACTCTTCCTCAATGTCACCATTAAGGAACGCCGTTTTGACATCCATCTGCCAAATCTCATAATCGAAAAATGCAGCTATTGCTAACAAAATCCTCACAGACTTTAGCTTCGCTACATGTGAGAAAGTCTCATCGTAGTCAACTCCTTGAATTTGTCGGAAACCCTTTGCGACAAGTCGAGCTTTATAGACAGTAATATTACCATCAGCATCTGTTTTTCTCTTGAAGATCCATTTATTCTCGACAGCCTTGCGGCTATCAGGTAAGTCTACCAAAGTCCATACTTTGTTATCATACATGGATCCCATTTCGGATTTCATGGCATCTTGCCATTTGTTGGAATCTGGGCTCATCATCGCTTCTTCATACGTCGCAGGGTCCTCATCATTGTTGTCCACAATCATGACATTTAGACAGGGATCATACCAATCAGGAGTGGTACGTTCCCTCGTCGATCTGCGAGGTTCAGTAGCTTCCTCGTTCGAAGTTTCATGATCATCATCATTTGCTTCCTCTCCTATCGGTGCAGGCTGCACAGGAACTTCTTCCGGCACTGCGCTACTCTGATCTATGAGAGAAGGTTCATCAACCTCGTCGAGTTCTACTTTTCTTCCAGTCACTTCTTTAGTGAGAAACTCCTTCTCAAGAAAGGATCCGTTCTTGGCAACAAAGATTTTGCCTTCGGATCTGTGATAGAAAGTATACCCAATTGTTTCTTTAGGGTATCCTATGAAGACGCATTTCTCCGCTTTGGGTTCTAGCTTGTCAGGTTGTAACTTCTTTACATAAGCATCGCAACCCCAAACTTTAAGGAACGACAGCTTAGGTTTCTTCCCAAACCATAATTCATACGGTGTCGTTTCAACGGATTTAGATGGTGCCCTATTTAAAGTGAATGCGGCTGTCTCTAAAGCATAGCCCCAAAACGATAATGGCAAATCGGTAAGAGACATCATAGAACGAACCATATCTAAGAGAGTTCGATTACGACGTTCGGACACACCATTGCGCTGTGGTGTTCCCGGCGGTGTCAACTGTGAAAGTATTCCGCATTTCTTTAAATGCATGCCAAACTCATAACTCAGATATTCGCCTCCGCGATCAGAACGCAGAAACTTAATCTTCTTGTTACGTTGATTTTCTACTTCACTTTGGAATTCCTTGAACTTCTCAAAAGTCTCGGACTTGTGTTTCATAAAGTAAATATACCCATATCTACTCAGATCATCCGTGAAGGTTAGAACATAACGATAACCACCGCGCGATGCTACACTCATTGGTCCGCACACATCGGTATGTATGATTTCCAATAAGTCTGTAGCTCGCTCCATTGTACCAGAAAATGGAGTCTTAGTCATTTTTCCCATTAGACATGCTTCGCATCTGTCAAGTGACTCAAAGTCAAGTGACTCAAGAAGTCCATCGGAATGGAGTTTCTTCATGCGCTTCACTCCAATATGACCAAGACGACAGTGCCACATATAAGTAGAATTATCATTCAATTTAATTCGCTTAGCATCAATGTTATGAACATGTGTATCACTACTATCGAGATTTAACAAGAATAAACCATTCATCTCAGGTGCATGGCCATAAAAGACATTATTCATATAAATCGAACAACCATTATTCTCAGACTTAAACGAATAACCGTCTTGCATTAAACAAGATCCAGATATAATGTTCATGCTCAACGCAGGTACCAAATAACAATTATTGAGGTTTAAAACTAATCCCGAAGGTAGATGTAGGGGGAGCGTGCCGACGGCGATCACATCGACCTTGGATCCATTTCCAACGCGCATCGTCACCTCGTCCCTTGCCAGGCTTCGTTTATTCCGCAGTTCCTGTTTCGAGTTACAAATGTGAGCAACCGAACCAGTATCAAATACCCAGGCACTACTACGAGAACCAGTAAGATAGACATCTATAACATGTATATCAAATATACCTTTCTTCTTGGCATGGCCGCTCTTCAGATCGGCCAAGTATTTGGGGCAGTTCCGCTTCCAGTGCCCCTTCCCCTGGCAGTAGTAGCACACAGTCTCAGGCTTAGGACCAGCCTTAGGCTTCTCAGGAGGCGCTGCAACTTTCTTGCCGCCCTTCTTGAAGTTGCCCTTGTTAGGCTTGCCCTGCTTCTTGAAACTGGTGGTCTTGTTGACCATCAACACTTGGTTCTCCTTCTTAATTTCTACTTCAGCAGACTTCAGCATGGAGAAGAGTTCAGGTAACTCTTTGTTCATGTTCTGCATGTTGTAGTTCATCACGAAGTTCTTGTAACTTGGTGGCAGTGATTGGAGGACACGATGAATACCCAGCTTGTTAGGGATCACAATCCCCAAGTCACTGAGCTTCTTCGCATGTCCGGACATGGCGAACATGTGCTCACTAACGGAGCTACCCTCTTCCATCATGCAGTTAAAGAACTGTTTCGAGGCCTCATAGCTCTCCACGGCTGCATGAGTCTCAAAGATAAGTTTGAGCTCACGCATCATCTCACATGGGTCGTGGTGCTCAAAACGCTTTTGGAGCTCTGCCTCTAAACTGCACAGGATGGCACACTGAATTTCGGAGTACCGAGTTACCCGAGTCTCATAAACATTCTTTATGTCCTCGGACACTGCAGGAGGTGGTGGGGGACCTAGCGGTGCTTCGAGCACAAAATGCCTGCTCACGCCAGTGAGGAAAATCCTCACATGACGGGACCAGTCAGTGAAGTTGCTACCATTGCCCTTAAGCTTTTCTTTCTCTAGGAACTGGTTAAAATTGATGGAGGGGGGCGCCATGATCTACAACATATTTGCAAAGAGTTTAGACTAAGTTTATGATAAAATGAGTTCAGTTTTAATTCTTAAATTAACTAGGTGAACTCCCACTCAAAACAACATCCCTCGCATTGTCTTAGTGATTACACGAACCAAATCCACTACACCAAGTCCGATCTTCACGAGAAAAGATGTAGTTTCAAAGGCGAACACTCAAAGTGTTCATCATATCATTCATATGACTCATGCTCTACCTTTCGGTATCCCGTGTTCCGAGACCATGTCTGTACATGCTAGGCTCGTCAAGGCAACCTTAGTATCCGCGTGTGCAAATCTGGCTTGCACCCGTTGTATGCACATGTAGAGTCTATCACACCCGATCATCACGAGATGCTTCGAAACGACAAGTCTTAGCAACGGTGCATACTAAGGATGAACACTTTATTATCTTGATATTTAGTGAGAGGGATCATCTTATAATGCTACCGTCGCGATCTAAGCAAAATAAGATGCATAAAAGGATTAACATCACATGCAATTCATAATGTGTGATATGATATGGCCTTTCTTCTTGTGCTTTTGATCTCCATCTCCAAAGCACGGACATGATCTCCATCATCACCAGCATGGCGTCAAGGTCAGTGGCGCCGCTTCATGGTTGTCCATCACTTATAGCTACTATAACAACTACTTGAAATAAAGCTATTACATGATGAATAGACACGCAGGTCTTTAACAAAAATTAAAGACAACCATTAGGCTCCTGCCGGTTGCCATAATACATCAATGAACATCTCATACATCGAATATAATCATCATCACATTATGGCCATATCACATCACCAAACCCTGCAAAAACAAGTTAGACGCCTCTAATTTGGTTTGCATCTTTTACGTGGTTTAGGGTTTTCGAGTAAGATCCAATCTACCTACGAACATGAACCACAACGGTGATACTAGTGTTGACAATAGAAGTGCAAATTACAATCTTCACTATGGTGGGAGAGACAGACACCCGCAAAGCCACTTATGCAATACAAGTTGCATGTCAAGCGTGGAGCAAGTCTCATGAGACGCGGTCATGTAAAGTTAGCCCGGGCCGCTTCATCCCACCATCCCGCAAGAAGCAAAGTACACAAACTAAAGCAACAAAAGCATCACCGCCCACAAACCATTGTGTTCTACTCGTGCAACAGATCTATGCATAGACGTGGCTCTGATACCACTGATGGGGTTCGTTGCATAGAAAACAAAAATTTTCCTACCGCAAAGCGAATAAAACCAACAGATCTAATCTATGGAACACCCAAGATCCAATCTACTAGATCTAAGCAACGAGATGGAGATGAGACTAACCCTCGAAGATTCCAAAGCCTACGAGATTAATCTCGTTGTTGGTGTAGACGATCGTCCCCGGTGCTGCAATCCGGCAGCACTTCCGTACTCGGTCGCGCGTACGGTGTCGATGAAGCTCCTTCCTCTCCCGTTCCAGCGGGCAGCGGAGGTGTGGTAGATCTCCTCCAACGTCCAGCAGCACGACGGCGTGGTGGTGGTGGTGGAGGAAGAAAACTGCAGGGCTTCGCCTAAGCCCGGACAGCGTATGGTGGAGGGAGAGGCGGCCAGAGGAGGAGGCAATGGGGGGATGGGTTGGCCGGCCACCCCCTCCCCTCTTTATATAGGGGGCTGGCCGGCCAGGGTGGCCCCCTTTCCCATCTAGGGTTAGGGGGGGCGGCGGCCAAGGGGGGAGAGGGGCTTTCCCCTCCCCCAAGTTGATCCCCCCCAGGGAAACCCTAGGGGGTTGGCCGGCCTGGGCCTTGGGGCCAAGTGCCCCTGGCCCATTAGGCCAGGGAGCATCCCCTCGGCCCACGGTGGGCCTCCCGGGTCGTGGGCCCCATGGTGGAACCTTCCAGAACCTTCTAGAACCTTCCAGTCAACACCGGAACAGTCCCGAACATTTCCGAAAACCCAGAAATCAACTTCCCTTATATGAATCTTATTCTCCGGACTCTTCCGGACCTCCTCGTGACATCCTGGATCACATCCGAGACTCCGAACAAACTTCGTCTCCATACCATACTCAAATCTACTTATGCGACATCGAACCTTAAGCGCGTCACCCTACGGTTCGCGAACTATGCAGACATGGTCGAGACTCCTCTCCGAGCAATAACCAATAGCGGGATCTGGAGATCCATAATGGCTCCCACATATTCAACGATGACTTAGTGATCGATTGAACCATTTACATACGATGCCAATTCCCTTTGTCTCGCGATATTTTACTTGTCCGAGGTTTGATCATCGGTATCTCCATACCTTGTTCAACCTCGTTACCGACAAGTACTCTTTACTCGTACCGTGGTATGTGATCTCTTATGAACTATTCATATGCTTGCAAGCTAATTAGATGACATTCCACCGAGAGGGCCCAGAGTATATCTATCCGTCATCGATGGACAAATCCCACCGTTGATCCATATGCCTCAACTCACACTTTCCAAATACTTAATCCCACCTTTATTGTCACCCATTTACGCAATGACGTTTGATGTAATCAAAGTACCCTTTCGTGTAAGTGATTTACATGATCTCATGGTCGAAGGATTAAGACAACTATGTATTGAAAGCTTATAGCAAATGAACTTAATGACTTGATCTTATGCTACGCTCATTTGGGTGTGTGTCCATTATATCATTCAACTAATGACATAACCTTGTTATTAATAACATCCAATGTTCATGATCACGAAACCATGATCATCTATTAATCAACAAGCTAGTTATACAAGAGGCTTACTAGGGACTCCTTGTTGTTTACATAACACACATGTATCAATGTTTCGGTTAATACAATTATAGCATGGTATATAAACATTTATCATAAACACAAAGATATTATAATAACCACTTTATTATTGCCTCTTGGGCATATCTCCAACAGTGGCGATGCGCCGTATGTTTGTGTTTGTTGGAACGATGATTGTCCTCCTTTTCCGATAACCCTAGATACATATTTATAGTCCAAGGGACTTTCTAATTGAGGCGTGCACCTAACCGTGCACAGGCCAGACTCTATCTAATCTAAATTACAACACGATCTAATATGTTACAGATACATGGGCAATCAAGCCCGAACTCAGCGCAAGGCCGCTTCGACGATGCTCCACGTGTAATCTTCTAAGCCCATCTTCGCTTACGGCCCAACTCCTGATTTGGCCAAAATCGGGTGGTAACAGTTCAGCATTGATCCAACAGATGCCTGAAGAGCCGATACAATCAATTACTTGACAGAATCGGCTCGGGGGGCACATAGATGGATGAGTCACGAGGATACGAAGCTGGGAACGGATGTCAAATTTCCAGCAGAGCAGCTCAAGTATGGGGGCCGATACGTAAACAAATCGGCCGCAAAAAGTCGAAAATACATAAATTTTTGAGCACAGCCGATGCGGAGACATCGACTTAAGAATACAAAGCCGGTGCACGGTCATCGACTCAAGGGATCAGAAGTCTAATGGAGCAGTCATCAAGTAGTGAGGCTCTACTGAAGGAACCCCTCAATGGAATTATTGGTGGCTTCATTAGCAAATCTTCAAGATCAGCAACACCTGCGCAAACATGCGGATCAGGATCATGAGAATAGCCGGTGACCATCCAATTGGCTGTGACATCTCCTCCTGGGGCTCGACCAAGGTAACAACTTCATCAAACATCGTCACCAGAAGCTGCATTAGTCCGCCCGAAGTGATGAGCCGATCTGAGCAGCAAGACGCAAGAATAGGGCTAAGAATGAAGCTCCTTAGTTTAAGAGAGCTACCGATTCTTCCAGAGCCGTCTTGGTGCATTGTCTCCTTAGACATAAACTTTCCTGCCCTGTTTTGATGAAGAGCTGGAGCAGCTCGGGGGGCAGCTCACCTTGGAGGTTCTCTGCTATTGAAGCCGATTTGGTCAGAATCGGCTAACGCTGCACTACACTTAGGAAGCCGATGATGGATCATTCGGTTGATACACCTTTATCCTCGTCTTGACTGAGGCTCGGGGGGCAGTTAGCCCCTAAGGTTGTTTGTTCTACGGAGCCAATTTTGTTGGAATCGGCTGGCTCTGCATCACAGCTTATTTGAAAGGTGGTGGATTATTGCAGAGAAGAACTACCGGAGCTGATGAGAATAGTTTGAAGAAGGAGCCATCATAATTGATAGGCTTGGGGCCAGTTTGTTGCTGCAAATGAACAAAGCATCGCAAGGAAGGTTGTAGGCGATCGAAATTTTCAGCAATGGCCCTGGAGTTCGCCTGAAGGCATCGATTCTGGGTTGCCGATTAAAGCTAAGAGCTCAGGGGGTTTGGATTTCCAAGATCTAAGGTTTGCACGATTACGATTTGGTCTTGTTCGACTGGGACTTGAGGATCTGAACTTAGCTATCTCGAGATTTATCATAAGAGACCGGTGCGTTGCCATCGGGTCATTGAGCGGTGGTCGAGCTAACCATCGGCGGCAGAGTCAGAATCGGCTAAATCAACGCAAAAGAAATCGGCAAAATCAAGTTAAAGGGAATTTCTTCATTGATAAGCAGAGATTTCTTACATAAAGAGCCGATTGCTCTCAAAAGGAATTGCTAGGGGGAACATTGTCCCATCTACTACTCCTAGCTGTATCCTATCTAAGGGCCGCTGATACGTCTCCAACGTATCGATAATTTCTTATGTTCCATGCCACATTATTGATGATATCTACATGTTTTATGCACACTTTATGTCATATTCGTGCATTTTCTGGAACTAACCTATTAACAAGATGCCGAAGTGCCGTTCCTGTTTTTGCTGTTTTTGGTTATAAATCCTAGTAACAAAATATTCTCGGAATTGGACGAAATCAACGCCTGTGTTCCTATTTTGCCCGGAAGCATCCAGAACACCCGAGAGTCGCGGAGGGGGCCCTGTGGCCCCAGATGATAGGGTGGCGCGGCCAGGCCCGGCCGCGCCCCTATGGTGTCGTCGCCCCTTCGACCCTCCGACGCTGCCCTTCCGCCTATATAAAGCCCCTGCATCGAAAACCCTGACAGAGGAAGCCACGGTACGCGAAACCTTCCAGAGCCGCCGCCATCACAAAGCCAAGATCTGGGGGACAGGAGTCTCTGTTCCGGCACCCGCCGGAGGGGAAGTGCCCCCGAAGGCTTCTCCATCGACACCGCTGCCATCTCCACCGCCATCTTCATCACCGCTGCTGCTCCATGAGGAGGGAGTAGTTCTCCATCGAGGCTCGGGGCTGTACCGGTAGCTATGTGGTTAATCTCTCCTATGTACCTCAATACAATGATCTCATGAGCTGCTTTACATGATTGAGATTCATATGAGTTTTGTATCACTACTATCTATGTGCTACTCTAGCAAAGTTATTAAAGTAGTTCTATTCCTCCTGCACGTGTGTAAAGGTGACAGTGTGTGCACCGTGTTAGTACTTGGTTTATGCTATGATCATGATCTCTTGTAGATTGCGAAGTTAACTATTGCTATGATAATATTGATGTGATCTATTCCTCCTACATATGCATGAAGGTGACAGTGTGCATGCTATGCTAGTACTTGGTTTAGTCTTTTGATCTATCTTACACTAAAGGTTACTAAAATATGAGCATTATTGTGGAGCTTGTTAACTCCGGCATTGAGGGTTCGTGTAATCCTACGCAATGTGTTCATCATCCAACAAAAGAGTGTAGAGTATGCATTTATCTATTCTGTTATGTGATCGATGTTGAGAGTGTCCACTAGTGAAAGTCTATTCCCTAGGCCTTGTTCCTAAATACTGCTATCACTGCTTGTTACTGTTTTACTGCGTTACTACTGCTGCAATACTACCACCATCAACTACACGCCAGCAAGCTATTTTCTGGCACCGTTGCTACTGCTCATATATATTCATACCACCTGTATTTCACTATCTCTTCGCCGAACTAGTGCACCTATTAGGTGTGTTGGGGACACAAGAGACTCTTACTTTGTGGTTGCAGGGTTGCATGAGAGGGATATCTTTGACCTCTTCCTCCCTGAGTTCGATAAACCTTGGGTAATCCACTTAAGGGAAACTTGCTGCTGTTCTACAAACCTCTGCTCTTGGAGGCCCAACACTGTCTACAAGAATAGAAGCACCCGTAGACATCAAGCACTTTTCTGGCGCCGTTGCCGGGGAGGGAAGGTAAACGGCACTCACACATTGGCAAGCCCGGCAACTAAGCACTTTTCCTCCCTCGTCAACTACGCGCCAAGCACTTTTCTGGCGCCGTTGCCGGGGAGGAAAGGTAAAAGGCACTAATACTTCGGTTCCAGGTAACAGTACTTTTCTGGCGCCATTGTGTGTGTACTCGAAGCTATTTCCTTTAGACTCTGCAATTGCGACATTTGGCTTCTTGTTTACACTAGTTAGGCATAATGGACAACAATGAGCTTCTTATTCTATTTCCTGATTTAAGACATGGATGGTTTGATGCGAAAATTAAAAACCCATGGAACATATTAATATGAACGCTTTGAACACTATTGTTGCTAATGCTATGGAAAATTCTAAGCTTGGGGAAGCTGGCTTTGATGAGCATGATATTTTTAGTCCCCCAAGCATTGAGGAGAAAATTTACTTTGATGATACTTTGCCTCCTATATTTGATGATGAGAATAATAATGATAGCTACTTTGTTGAATTTGCTCCCACTACAACTAATAAAATTGAATATGCCTATGTGGAGAGTAATAATTTTATGCATGAGACTCATGATAAGAATGCTTTATGTGATAGTTATATTGTTGAGTTTGCTCATGATGCTACTGAAAGTTATTATGAGAGAGGAAAATATGGTTGTAAAAATTTTCATGTTACTAAAACACCTCTCTATGTGCTGAAATTTTTGAAGCTACACTTGTTTTATCTTCCTATGCTTGTTACTTTGCTCTTCATGAGCTTGTTTATTTACAAGATTCCTATGCATAGGAAGCATGTTAGACTTAAATGTGTTTTGAATTTGCCTCTTGATGCTCTCTTTTGCTTCAACTTCTATTTCTTGCGAGTGCATCATTAAAACTGCTGAGCCCATCTTAATGGCTATAAAGAAAGAACTTCTTGGGAGATAACCCATGTGTTTATTTTACTACAGCAATTTTTGTTTTGTTGAGTCTTGGAAGTTGTTTACTACTGTAGCAACCTCTCCTTATCATGTTTTTGTGCCAAGTAAAGTTTCTATGTTAAAGTTGATGCTATATTTGGGATCGCTGCGCAGAAACAGCATTGCTGTCTGTCACGAATCTGGGCCTATTTCTCTGTAGGTAACTCAGAAAATTATGCCAATTTACGTGAGTGATCCTCAGATATGTACGCAACTTTCATTAGTTTTGAGTTTTTCCGTTTGAGCAAGTCTGGTGCCATTTTAAAATTCGTCTTTACGAACTGTTCTGTTTTGACAGATTCTGCCTTTTATTTCGCATTGCCGCTTTTGCTTTGTTGAATGGGTTTCTTTGTTCCATTAACTTTTAGAAGTTTTGTGCAATGTCCAGAAGTGTTAAGAATGATTGTGTCACCTCTGAACATGTGAATTTTGATTATGCACTAACCCTCTAATGAGTTTGCTTGAAGTTTGGTGTGGCAGAAGTTTTCAAGGGTCAATAGAAGAGGGTGATATAATGTGATCGAGAAGAGTGAAAGGTCTAAGCTTGGGGATGCCCCGGTGGTTCATCCCTGCATATTTTAAGAAGACTCAAGCATCTAAGCTTGGGGATTCCCAAGGCATCCTCTTCTTCATCGACAACTTATCAGGTTTCTTCTAGTGAAACTATATTTTTATTCCATCACATCTTATGTATTTTACTTGGAGCGTCTGTGTGCTTTTATTTTTCGTTTTGTTATTTTCATTCTCTGAATAAGTTCATCCTTGTGTGGAGAGAGACACGCTCCGCTGTTGCATATGGACAAATATGTCCTTAGGCTTTACTCATAATGTTCAAGGCGAAGTTTCTTCTTCGTTAAATTGTTATATGGTTGGATTTGGAAAATGCTACATGTAGTAATTGGTAAAATGTCTTGGATAATTTGATACTTGGCAATTGTTGTGCTCATGTTTAAGCTCTTGCATCATATACTTTGCACCTATTAATGAAGAAATACATAGAGCTTGCTAAAATTTGGTTTGCATATTTGGTCTCTCTAAAGTCTAGATAATTTCTAGTATTGAGTTTTGAACAACAAGGAAGACGGTGTAGGGTCTTATAATGTTTACAATATGTCTTTTATGTGAGCTTTGCTGCACCGGTTCATCCTTGAGTTTGCTTCAAATAACCTTACTAGCCTAAACCTTGTATCGAGAGGGAATACTTCTCATGCATCCAAAATCCTTGAGCCAACTACTATGCCATATGTGTCCACCATACCTACCTACTACATGGTATTTCTCCGCCATTCCAAAGTAAATTGCTTGAGTGCTACCTTTAAAATTCCATCATTTACCTTTGCAATATATAGCTCATGGGACAAAATAGCCTTAAAAACTATCGTAGTATTGAATATGTACTTATGCACTTTATCTCTTATTAAGTTGCTTGTTGTGCGATAACCATGCTTCTGGGGAACGCCATCAACTATTGTTGAATATCATGTGAGTTGCTATGCATGTCCATCTTGTCTGAAGGATCTATCACCTTAATGATTGGAGCATGCAAATTGTTAGAGAAGAACATTGGGCCGCTAACTAAAGCCATGAATCATGGTTGAAGTTTCAGTTTTGGAGATATATCCTCAATCTCATATGAGAATAATAATTGTTGCTACATGCTTATGCATTTAAGAGGAGTCCATTATCTGTTGTCCATGTTGTCCCGGTATGGATGTCTAAGTTGAGAATAATCAAAAGCGAGAAATCCAAAATGCGAGCTTTCTCCTTAGACCTTTGTACAGGCGGCATGGAGGTACCCCTTTGTGACACTTGGTTGAAACATGGCATTGCGAAGATCCGGTAGTCCAAGCTAAGTAGGACAAGGTGCGGGCACTATTAGTATACTATGCATGAGGCTTGCAACTTGTAAGATATAATTTACATAACTCATATGCTTTATTACTACCGTTGACAAAATTGTTTCATGTTTTCAAAATGAAAAGCTCTAGCACAAATACAGCAATCGATGCTTTCCTCTTTGAAGGACCTTTCTTTTACTTTTATTATTGAGTCAGTTTATCTATCTCCCTCCACCTTAAGAAGCAAACACTTGTGTGAACTGTGCATTGATTCCTACATACTTGTATATTGCACTTGTTATATTACTTTATGTTGACAATATCCATGAGATATACATGTTATAAGTTGAAAGCAACCGCTGAAACTTAATCTTCCTTTGTGTTGCTTCAATACCTTTACTTTGATTTATTGCTTTATGAGTTAACTCTTACGCAAGACTTATTGATGCTTGTCTTGAAGTACTATTCATGAAAAGTCTTTGCTTTATGATTCAGTTGTTTACTCATGTTATTACCTTTGTTTTGATCGCTGCATTCATTACATATGTTTACAAATAGTATGATCAAGATTATGATGGCATGTCACTTCAGAAATTATCTTTGTTATCGTTTTACCTGCTCGGGACGAGCAGAACTAAGCTTGGGGATGCTGATACGTCTCCAACGTATCGATAATTTCTTATGTTCCATGCCACATTATTGATGATATCTACATGTTTTATGCACACTTTATGTCATATTCGTGCATTTTCTGGAACTAACCTATTAACAAGATGCCGAAGTGCCGTTCTCGTTGCTGTTTTTGGTTACAGAAATCCTAGTAACAAAATATTCTCGGAATTCGACGAAATCAACGCCTGTGTTCCTATTTTGCCCGGAAGCATCCAGAACACCCGAGAGTCGCGTAGGGGGCCCTGTGGCCCCAGATGATAGGTGGCGCGGCCGTGGCCCGGCCGCGCCCCTATGGTGTCGTCGCCCTTCGACCCTCCGACGCAGCCCTTCCGCCTATATAAAGCCCCTGCATCGAAAACCCTGACAGAGGAAGCCACGGTACGCGAAACCTTCCAGAGCCGCCGCCATCGCGAAGCCAAGATCTAGGGGACAGGAGTCTCTGTTCCGGCACCCCGGAGCGGGGAAGTGCCCCCGGAAGGCTTCTCCATCGACACCGCTGCCATCTCCACCGCCATCTTCATCACCGCTGCTGCTCCCATGAGGAGGGAGTAGTTCTCCATCGAGGCTCGGGGCTGTACCGGTAGCTATGTGGTTAATCTCTCTCCTATGTACCTCAATACAATGATCTCATGAGCTGCTTTACATGATTGAGATTCATATGAGTTTTGTATCACTACTATCTATGTGCTACTCTAGCAAAGTTATTAAAGTAGTTCTATTCCTCCTGCACGTGTGTAAAGGTGACAGTGTGTGCACCGTGTTAGTACTTGGTTTATGCTATGATCATGATCTCTTGTAGATTGCGAAGTTAACTATTGCTATGATAATATTGATGTGATCTATTCCTCCTACATATGCATGAAGGTGACAGTGTGCATGCTATGCTAGTACTTGGTTTAGTCTTTTGATCTATCTTACACTAAAGGTTACTAAAATATGAGCATTATTGTGGAGCTTGTTAACTCCGGCATTGAGGGTTCGTGTAATCCTACGCAATGTGTTCATCATCCAACAAAAGAGTGTAGAGTATGCATTTATCTATTCTGTTATGTGATCGATGTTGAGAGTGTCCACTAGTGAAAGTCTATTCCCTAGGCCTTGTTCCTAAATACTGCTATCACTGCTTGTTACTGTTTTACTGCGTTACTACTGCTGCAATACTACCACCATCAACTACACGCCAGCAAGCTATTTTCTGGCACCGTTGCTACTGCTCATATATATTCATACCACCTGTATTTCACTATCTCTTCGCCGAACTAGTGCACCTATTAGGTGTGTTGGGGACACAAGAGACTTCTTGCTTTGTGGTTGCAGGGTTGCATGAGAGGGATATCTTTGACCTCTTCCAACCTTGGGTAATCCACTTAAGGGAAACTTGCTGCTGTTCTACAAACCTCTGCTCTTGGAGGCCCAACACTGTCTACAAGAATAGAAGCACCCGTAGACATCAGCCGCTGCTGTCCTCATCCTCGCCATCATCGGCGCTGCTCCCGGCCGGCTCGTCCTCACTGCTGGAGAAACCACCGGCGGGACCTTCATTGTCCTCATCTTCTTCGCTAGCGTCGCCATAGTCGCTGTCGAAGTCGCAGATGTTGCCTGCCCAGGGGCAGAGACGCTTGGCCGGCGGTTCGTCGGAGGAGGTGGTGTCCTCCTCCTCTTCCTTCACCTCCTCGGCGGAGGAGTAGCCGTCCCAGGAGAAGCCGTCGTCGTCGCTTTCCTCCTCCGATTGCCCAACGGCAAGGAAGCGAAGGTCGCTCTCCCCGTCCGTTAAGGACTGGTCGTCTTCGGACCAGGCGAAGGAGTCGTGGGTCGACTCGTCCCCGTCGGCTATGGCGCGGCGGATGTCGGCCGCGTGGGCCTCCTGTGGGTCCCATTCAGGCGTTGGCTCGCGGGAGGTGGAGGATTGGGTGGAAAGACCCGATGAGGGAGAAGACGAAGAGGAAGACATGGCGGCGGAGGAGGGTTTTTCGGTTTGCCGATGGCTACTGTGGAGCAGGGGGATGAAGAAAGAAACCACAGGAAGTGGCCAAATAAAAGGGAGAATACATGGTTTAATGCCTAAGCAGTTCCCGAGGACGTGGTGCCAGAACCGTCAAGTCGTGCAGAGAAGGCGAGGAGGCAAGAGTCATGATGAAGAATACTGCGACGGTTCTGCTCTGCCACGACATGACCCCTCGAGGAAAAAAAACAGATGGTTTTGATATTATCATTACCAAAACCAGGGGGCATGTGTTATCACCTGATTTTGGCCAAATCAGGAGATGGGCCGTAAGTGAAGATGGGCTTGAAGGACGTACACGTGGAGCATCTTCGAAGCGGCCTTGCGCTGAGAGTTTGGGCTAAGTTGCCCATGTATCTGTAACATATTAGATCGCATTGTAATTTAGATTAAAGAGATAGAGTCCGGCCCGTGCACGGTTAGGTGCACGCCTCAATTAGAAAGTCCCTTGGACTATAAATATGTATCTAGGGTTATCGGAAAAGGAGGACAATCATCGTTCAAACAAACACAAAATACGGCGCATCGCCACCCCTTCTCTTCGAGGGTTTCTCCCGGGTAAGCACCATGCTGCCTAGATCGCATCTAGCGATCTAGGCAGCACACGTTTATTCGTCAACCTTGTACTGCTCGTGCTGAAGCCTTGTTGATGGCGAGCAGTACTATTTATCCTTAGGTGTTTAGGGGCTTGCATTGGTGCTTTCACGTGCATATCTGCGTGGCAATGCCGTCCCTCGACACCTAGCTGCCCTTACGTCTACCCAGACGTAAGGGCAGCATCTTGCTTGTTCGTTACTTAGTAGATCCGATCCGTTATAGTTGCTCCTTGCTCCGCAAGGATTGGTTTAATATCTGCATAGTTAGGCCTTATGCTGGGGTCGGACGATCCGGCGGTGCGTTAGGCGTTGTTCACCGTCCCTGCGAGGGATGTTCCGGGAATCAACGTTATGTTGGTTTTTAGGCCTCTCGTAGGGGTAGTTTGCATCATCTCTCGTAGCTGCTAGGCCCGATCGCACGTAGGACGTTCCGATTATGCGGTGAAAACCCTAAACTGTCGTGGATCGTTTTAGCTTTGTCCTGATCAAGCAGGATCCCCATGCCATTGCAAATCCATCAAGGACCATGGGGCGATCGGCTCTTTGAGCCGATCCACAGGGAAACCTGAGAGCCGATAGGGCTCGTATTTAATGTTTACGTGTCTGCCATGCAGGAACAATCGAAGCACTAACACCTTCCTGATCGGGTCTAGGTCAGGTGGCACGCCCTAGCAACCGCCAGGACGCGCGCCAGAAGATTTGCGGGACGACGCGAGGTGCCAGGGATCCACTAAGCGGCCCTGGGAGCTTCCCGGCTCTTCGTGTTGCTCAGCCAAAGCCCGTCGGGGGGTTTTGGAGGGTAACACTGTGGTGGCCTCGGACGTCGGTGCGCGGGGGACGGCGAAGGTGACCGCGTGCGGCGACGCCACGGCCCGAGGGGCCGGCGTAGCTGTAGGGCGCGAGTCGGTGCAGCGGCGGGACGCCACCAGCGACGTACGCGCCTCAGAAGGCGCGTCGTTGGCTAGCAGCGTGGACCAAAGGCGGCGGCGCTGCGGCCCGAAGGGGCGACGCAGCGGCAACCCGAGCTCGATCGGTGGTAGGCGCGTGCTCGGGGACGTGCTTGGCGGAGACGTGCGCGCGGTCGGTTGATCAGACCGACGGCGGCGCTGTACGCGCCATGGCGTGGACGACGTGCCGCAGATTGGAGTCGTTGGCGACGTTGTCGGTGATGTCCCGGGCGATGACGGCGAAGACGGACCAGCGATGGAGACCGCGCGGGCGAGACAGCCTGCTGCGTCGCACGTAGGCGTCCCGTGTGTGACGCGTGCGGCCGTGCCGCGCGGTTGATGAAGATGGCCGGTGCAGTCGACGCCGAGGTTGGAGTAGAGGCGCAGGTGGACGACGGCGATGGGCGACTCAATCCGATCTATGATCGGTAAAACCAAAAAGAAAACGCCGGTCGAGCGACCGGCGGAGCAAAAAGAAAACCAATCTACGGATTGGAAAAAAAAGACTCGAGGGCAGCGGATCAACGGATCGGCGGACGAACCCTCATACGGATTGCGCGGCCCCCGGAGTAGATCATGGAGATCGACCTCCCCGGGGGCGGCGCGGCGCGGAAGCTTGGGCGGCGGCTAGGTTAGGATCGGCGCCGCTCTGATACCATGTAGAACTGCATGCTCTAACCAATGCAACCAAAAGACCGATCTGATGGAAGAGATTAGGCAATGCATTTATACTTCAACACTCCCCCTCACGTGTGGCTCCCTCAGGCCTAAACGTGGACCGAAAGTGGGCTGCAATATTTTTATTTTATATTGCGCCAGCCGGGTCTTGAACTCAAGACCTCTTGGCTCTGATACCATGTAGAACGATAGAGAGGGAGAGAGATTGGCGGAATATGTTGGATGTATTATTGAGCCTCATGGGCGAGTATATATAGGCGTACAGGGATCATCTTGGAGTGCAAGACAAGACACAAGATCTATCTCTATCCTAGACTACCTAAACCGTACATATACCAAATATATCTCTAACAACCAGGACCTTGACACCGACGAGGAGTGAAGCCTCCACGGCAATAGGCTCCGGTCAGCATCTCGGAGCCACATATTGGTAATTGTTATGCCATGGCGGCAAATTTAGATTTTACGGGCGGATAAGGGGCGATTGCACTTTTGTATGTATGCAATGTCGAACTGAACGTATGAAATTTCTCACGCGAATTGTTTTTTAAAATTTATAGTTATTTTTGCCATATTGTTATGCGCGAGCATATTTGGACCTACAAATCAACATTTCTGCGGCCTACATCCGCTTGTTTGCATGTTACGGTTTGCCTCGTCTACTAGAGATGATCTAAGAGCATCTCTACCCCTTATATCTACGATGTTTAAAACATGTACTCCCTTCGGTCCAATAAAGTATGTCTCAACTCTATCTAGATGTATATGTATCTAAACTCAAGAGGGCAACAAAGTCCAGTAGTGGTTCCAACCACACCATTTGGGCCATAGAGATTAGCAGTTTGTTTTTGTCTGACGCCATACCAACAACGTGAACACGAGTGCCACTTGGGTTGTTGGCACCTTCAAACCAATAGCCCAAGAGGTTGCCAAACTCATAGAAGTTTGCCTCGCATGGTGTAGTTCCAGACATCCAATAGAAGGATCGAGCATCACTTCCATCAAAGGCAAGAGTGGCATAGAACTGGTGCACAAGGTGAATGTTGAAGGGGCACTTCAATTGCATAAGATGATGAAGTCGACCATGTAATATTTGCCTTAGGTCATGAGAGGAAACTACCTTTGGAAGTATGATAGTGCATACGGCAGGAAGTGACATACCGTGTGCGATGCACTATTATATGGAATGAGGGGATAAGAAAGGACTCACTATGCTTTCACAAATAACCACGGGGAATCCCTTAATTGTGATTTATCAATAGGTGGCTTGCCGAAGGTCAATGTAGTGGTTATTTAGAGATGCATTATAAAACGTGTATCTCATTATCGAGCATTTCCCACACACAACGGAAACAAATACATAGATTATCTTTCCAATACTTAATAGCAATGCTAGTGGTGTATCCTACGCTCCCTCCCTGAGAACACCTTCTCCATATTGCCATTCACGCACCCATACTCGTTGCTCTTGGTTACGTTAGTTTATTTCTTTGTTCTAGTTTATTTTTATTTCTCAAACCACAACACAATCTTGTTTAAAACCAAACCCGGCTTGGTATTTTAAGATAGTTTTTAAGTAATTTTAGATAAATAGCAACAAGGAGCATTAAGACCTTTATTAGTAGCTCCTTGTGGTTCGATACTCTTATTTCGAAACTAGCTACAACCGATCTATGTACTTGCAAGCATCACTGCCAAACTTTGTTAAAATTGAATAGGCAATTATCGAAATAGGTACCATACATAGAAAAATCATCCATAAATACTTCCATGATCTTGATATAATCAGCAAATATAGCATTCATGCATCTTTGAAAAGTAAGTAGCAGGGGCATTGCATAAACCAAATGGTATTCTTCTATAAGCAGAAGTGCCAAAGGGACAAGTAAAATTAGTTCTTTTTTATCATCCTTGTGCACAAGAATTTCAGAAAAACCAGAATAACCATCAAGATAACAATGTGAATGCTTGAATAATCTTTCTAACATTTGATCAATAAAAGACAAAAGATAATGATCTTTACGATTAGCTTTATTTAATTTTCTAAAATCAATGCACATTATATAACCAGTAACGATACGCTGAGCAACAAGTTCATTTGCATCATTTGGAACCACAATGATTCTTCCTTTCTTAGGTACACAATGAACAAGACTTACCCATTTACTATCAACTATAGGATAAATAATACCATCGTAAATGAGTATAATTACCTCTTTTTTACCACTTCCTTCTTTTTTGGATGAAGACAGTGTTGATAATCAACAACGTCGCTTTGCATCTTCTTCCAAATTAATCTTATGCATCCATAAAGCGGAACTTATACCTTTAAGATCATCAAGAGAGTAACCAATATCCGGCCTATGAGCACGCAATACTTCAAGTATATATATTTCTCATCTCCTGAAAGATTAGCACTAATAATAACAGGATATATATATTTCTCATCAAGGTATGCATACTTCATATCATCGGGTAAAGGTTTTAGTCCAAAACTAGGATCTTCTTTGGTTGGTCATAACACTCCAGGATTATCAGGTGGAATATGCAATTGTAAATGTGGTGGTTGTTGCGCTAATATTTGTTCTAAAGTTTCTCTTTCTTCATTACTATATGATTCCTCTTGATTTAGTACATATCGTTCCACCCCGTCCGATGAAGCGACTGCTACTAAAGCAAGAGTTTCCAAAATATCTTTTTGAAAATTTTCTCTTTCTAGATGTTTATCGGTAAATTTAGAAAAATTAAATTCTAACCTTTCTCTAGTAGATTTAATGAAAACTTTCTCTTTAGGTAGACTAATTTTAGCACCAACAGTATGCAAGAATGGTTTACCAAATATAATAGGACAAAATGCATTTTGAGAAAAACCAAGAACAATAAAATCAGCGAGATATCTTATCTTTCCTACTAAAACTTCAACATCTCTTACCATATCAAGAGGACAGATAACATCTTTATTAGAAAGTTGAATAGTTATACTTGTTTCCTCCATGTGTATGGGATCAATGTCAGGCTTGATTTTAAGATATAGAGAATGTGTTATCACATTTATACTTGCTCCAATATCACAAAGACCATGATAACATGAAGTTCCAATAGCACAAGATATAATAGGTTTACCAACTCTAGTAGTTTTACCTTGAATTACCTTAGTGGAATCTTCGCATAAATAAACATCACAAGAAGTTTCTTCATTTAATTCTTTGATGGCTGAAATTTGAGGCTTCATAATAATTTGTTCATATGGTTCATGAAATATTCTAGCACTCTTATTTGCAACATTGGTGAGTAAATTTTCCTTCACCCTGCTTGGATATGGGGGAGATTCCACATATTCTTCCATAATAACAGAGGAAGCTTGTTGAACCTGTTTATTAACTTTAGCAATATATGGTGAATCCTTAAGAGGTTCAGTATAAAATTTAAATCCTTTCTTAGGAACATTCAAATTGTTATCAAAAGATTTAGAAACTTCTACCAAGATAGGAGGATCAAGACCAAACTTATTCTTTAATTCTTCAAACAATATAGTGATAGAGAAATTCTCTACACATGCATTTCAAATTTGAAACGAGGTTGGTTACTGTCGTTGCCTATTCGACGGTACCTCGGAGGAGGGACCCTCACGAGGGGATAAGAAGTAGGGGCCATCGGGCGGAGAGTCCACGGGATGGTGGTACATGATTTACCCAGCTTCGGAACACCTACACGATGACAGGGCCTACTGCTGCTTGTCTGGAATTATCTGGGCGCTTTCGCGTTGTTACAATGAGTTGTGGTTGTGCCTCTAGGGCTCCCGGGATCTGGCTTATAAAGACGCCAGGATCTAGGGTTTACACGGAGAGTCCTAGCCGGAATACAAGTTGCCTAACTACGGAATATTATATGGGCCAGGCCGGATCCGACTTCCAGAGTAGGTCGGTGGATCCGGCTCCTTGTTCCTGGGCTGGACTTCCTCCATCTTGATCTACAACAACTGGCAGCCCGATAGGCCATACGCCACCATCACAGTCTATGGGCCACCCAGACTTGCCGGATCTAGCCACCGTTGATGGTACACCCATGAAGTATACCCACAACAGTTACCTTTATCAAGATCCCATGCAGCTAAATTATTAGCAATAGTGTCCAATAAATTCTTTGCTTCTTGGTGAGTTCTATTAGTAAAAACTGATGGGATTCGTAGCATAGAAAACAAAAAAATTCCTACCGCAAGAACGAATAACAAGCCAAGATCCAATCTAGAAGATGGTAGCAACGAGAAGATCATGATACTAACCCTCGAAGATTTCCAAAGCCTACGAGATTAGATCTCGTTGTGGATGTAGTCGATCACTTGCCGCTTGCAAAAGCGCGTAGAAGATCTTGACGGTGCCACAATCGGGCAGCACCGTACTCGGTCACACGTTCGGTGTTGATGACGACGTCCTCCTCCCCGTTCCAGCGGGCAGAGGATGTAGTAGATCCTCCTCGGAATCCCACCAGCACGACGGCGTGGTGACGGTGGTGGTGGAGATATCCGGCAGGGCTTCACCGTAAGCGCTGTGGGAGAAGATGGAGGAGGGGAGAGGCTAGGGTTTGGGAGAGAGGGGGTGGCTGGGGCGTCGGCCAGGGAGCCCCCTTTGGTGGTGCGGCCAAGAGTGTAGGCTGCCCCTCCCTCTCCTCCTCATTATATAGGTGGAACCCCAAGGGTTTGCCCAAAGTCTTCGAATAAGACCCCAATTCAAAAACTGCCATATGGACGAAACCTAGAGGGACAGGGACTCTCCCTTTCCCCTTTCTTGGCCGGCCAAGGAGGTGGAGTCCACCATGGACTCCACCCTCCCACTTGGTTGGCAAGTTAGGGTTGGTGGAGTCCAACCGGGACTCCACCTTCCATAGTGATTTCTTCCGGAAGGTTCTAGAACATTCTAGCGCCTTCCATAAATGCACCGGATCATTTCCAAACTTGGAAAGTGACTTCCTATATATGAATCTTATTCTCCGGACCATTCCGGAACTCCTCGTGATGTCCTGGATCCCATCCAAGACTCCGAACAATATTCGAACTCCATTCCATATTCCTGTTACCCTCCAAAACCCCCCGACGGGCTTTGGCTGAGCAACACGAAGAGCCGGGAAGCTCCCAGGGCCGCTTAGTGGATCCCTGGCACCTCGCGTCGTCCCGCAAATCTTCTGGCGCGCGTCCGGGCGGTTGCTAGGGCGTGCCACCTGACCTAGACCTGATCAGGAAGGTGTTAGTGCTTCGATTGTTCCTGCATGGCAGACACGTAAACATTAAATACGAGCCCTATCGGCTCTCAGGTTTCTGTGGATCGGCTCAAAGAGCCGATCGCCCCATGGTCCTTGATGGATTTGCAATGGCATGGGGATCCTGCTTGATCAGGACAAAGCTAAAACGATCCACGACAGTTTAGGGTTTTCACCGCATAATCGGAACGTCCTACGTGCGATCGGGCCTAGCAGCTACGAGAGATGATGCAAACTACCCCTACGAGAGGCCTAAAAACCAACATAACGTTGATTCCGGAACATCCCTCGCAGGGACGGTAAACAACGCCTAACGCACTGCCGGATCGTCCGACCCCAGCATAAGGCCTAACTATGCAGATATTAAACTAATCCTCGCGGAGCAAGGAGCAACTATAACGGATCGGATCTGCTAAGTAAGAACAAGACAGATGCTGCCCTTACGTCTGGATAGACGTAAGGGAAGCTAGGTGTCGAGGGACGGCATTGCCACGCAGATATGCACGTGAAAGCACCAATGCTAGCCCCTAAACACCTAAGGATAAGTAGTACTGTTCGCCATCAACAAGGCTTCAGCACGAGCAGTACAAGGTTGACGATAAACTTCTGCCTAGATCGCTAGATGCGATCTAGGCAGCATGGTGCTTACCCGGGAGAAACCGTTGACGTCGAAACCCACCGGCGGGCGTGACTGGTCAACACCGTAGAGCCGGAACGACTAGGGCTGCGGCTGGCCCCGTCCCTAGCGACGGCCCGCAAAGCCTCCTGGTCGCGCGCCGATGCGGGTTGCAAGGGCGTGCCACCTGACCTATACCTGGTCAGGAAGGTGTGGATGATGCCTCGCTTAGTTTCCTGCAGGGCACACACGTACACGTTAAATACGAGCCTCGATCGGCTCTCAGGTTGTCCTGTGAATCGGCTCATGGAGCCGATCCACCCATGATTCGTCCGAGGTGGCCGAATATATGGTGGTCCTGCTTGATCATGATAAAGCATATGAGATCCACGATGATCTGGGGTTTTCACCGCATAATCGGATCATCCTACTCACGATTGGGCCTCGCGCTCACGCACGGTAAACGTAAGCCAGCCCTAGACAAGGCCTAAAAACCAACACTAGGTTGATCCTCGGAACGTCCTGTCTAGGGGCAGCAAACTACACCCTGCATGCCGCTGGATCCTCCAACCCTTTGTAAGGCCTAACTATTGCAGATATTAAACTAATCCTTGATGAATCAAGGAGCGACCGTAACGGATCAGATCTACTAAATAACGATGCCGCCCCTGCACCCATGATGAGGTACAGGGACGGCTAGATGCGCAAGGGTTGCACTACGACATCATATGATACTAGGAACAATGCTAACCCTAACACATCTATGATAACTACGTTGCTCGCCATCAAAAAGGCTTCAGTACGAGCAACGCATGAACAACTAGGCAGGCTCGTGCTGCCTAGATCGCGAGATGCGATCTAGGCAGCATGGTGCTTACCGGAGGAACCCTCGAGACGAAGGAGTTGGCGATGCGCCGAGATTGGTTTGTGTTGAACGTTGGTTGTTGTTTATTCCATAAACCCTAGATACATATTTATAGTCCAGGGGACTTTCTAATGTGGGCGTGCACCATACCGTGCACGGGTAAAACTCTAACTTCTAAACTAAGATGCGATCTAACATGTTACAGATATATGGGCAATTAAGCCCGAATTCTCAGCGCAAGGCCGCTTCGAAGATGCTCCACGCGTACGTCTTTTAAGCCCATCTCCACTTACGGCCCGTCTCCTGATCTGGCCAAAATCAGGTGATAACACATGCCCCCCTGGTTTTGGAAATGACATTTCCAAAATCATTACGCTTTCTTTCGTCGGGTCATGTCGTGGCAGAACCGTCGCAGTTTCCTTCATGATGACGTCTTGCCTCCTCGCCTTCTCTGCACGACCTGACGGTTCTGGCACCACGTTCTCGGGAACTGCTTAGGCATTAAACCAGATATTCCCCCTTTTATTCGGCCACTTCCTGTAGCTCTCTTCCTCATCCTCCAGGCACTAGCACTTCCAAAGAAAAAACCCTCCTGTGCCACCATGTCTTCCTCTTCGTCAGACCTTTCTGCGCAGTCCTCCCCCTTCCGCGAGCCGACGCCGGAATGGAAACCGGAGGAAGCCCACGCGGCCAACATTCGCCGCGCCATCGAGGCCGGGAATGAGCCAAGCCACGACTTCTCCACCTGGTCGGAGGACGACCAGTCCCTGACCGACGGGGAGAGCGACCTCTCCTTCCTTGCCAGGGAGGAGGCGGTGGAGGAAAGCGACGACGACCACCTTCCCTGGGACGGGGCCCCCTCCTCCGAAGAGGAGAGGCCGGAGGAGGAGGAAGAAGATGACAGCTCCTCCGACGAGCCGCCGGCCAAGCGCCACTGCCCCTGGCCCGGCAATCTCAGCGATTTCGACAGCGACGACGACGACGCTGATGAAGAAGACGAGGACAACGAAGGTCCTGCCGGCGGTCGCTACAGCAGCGACGACGAGCCGGCTGGGAGCAGCGCCGACGACGGCGATGATGGCGACGACGACGAAGGCAGCAACGGCCCCTAGATAGGATCTTAGCTCAGGGCCATCAGTAGTAGACGGGCAATGTAGCCCCTAGGATCTTCTTTTGAGAGCAATCAGCTCTTTATGTAAGAACTCTAGTTAATCAATGGAGAACTTCCCCAACTCGATCTTGTCGTCCTTTTTTATGATAATTTAGCCGATTGCCCTTTATACCGTGCTTGCCGATTGCCAATCTGGTCGGTGCTTTAAGGAGCCGATGGCAATGCATCGGACTCTCATGATAAACTCGAGGTAGATCCATCCAGACCTCCACCCCTAGGACGAGCCGCAATCGCGCAAATCCTAGATCCTGGAAATGCAGACTCAACCACACGGACTAATGGACCTCAGCGGCATTCTCATCTACCGGATCCTCTTTGCCACTGTCCTGATAATGCCTCATCTCTTCGTAGTCACACCTGGTCCAAAGTCCGTCAGCGATCGTTGCTTCCTTCCATTACCTCCAGCCATTCCCGTCTGCAATAACTCACCCCCTCTTGACGAGTTACGATGCAGAGCAAGCCGATTTCAACCAAATCGGCTCCATAGAACAAGGAATCCTTAAGGGGCGAGCTGCCCCCCGAGCCTTAGTTCAGGCGAGGATAAAAGCAGACCAGCTGATTGAGCCACCATCGGTTTCCCAACTGTATCACTGTGTTAGGCTCAAGGAGCCAGCCCCTGGCAAATTCTGGAAAGGTCAGCAGCTCCCTTGAACCGAGGACCCACCTTGCTGTCTTAATTAGCTCATCATCTTGGGCGAACTGATGCAGCTTCTGGTGCAAATAGCTCGGCTCGAATGATTCGGCTCATCAAGATCATCGGCTGTTCTCATGACCCTAGACTGATCCGCAAGCTTGCGCCAACACTGCCGATTTGGTGATGGATGCTCCGTGAGATCTTTGCCTGTAACCACCATACCCCTTGAGTCGACGGCCAAGCGTCGGCTTTGCCCCATGAGACCTCAAACAAGATTATGAGCCCTACTAGCCAATCCAGCGGGCTGGCCATCTGGTTCCGGGTAGGTGCCCACAACAAAGCCCCGTGCGTGTCACTCAATTGGCTTGTATGTAGAAACTGATGTTTCTGGTGACAACAGCATCATTCTTCAGGCAAGCTGAGATGCAGGGCTAGCCGATTGGGAAAAAATCGGCTTCCTATAATGAAGGACCCTTCAGGGTCAACTGTCTCCCTGAGCTTCTTCCGTTCAAGTCCTGCGTCTTTGACAGGCTGATGCAGCCCTTGGTGAAGATGTTTCCTGACGTTTTCCCCCCTTTCGGTCGTGACATGCCGTAGCCGATCGCCCCATCATTGACTATTCTCCTGGTTCCAGAAGAGACATACTGCTTCGCGGGGCCGCGACCCGACATTGTCGACACCATGATCCGCTTGGGGCATCAATCATTCTACTGAGAAGAGCCTTCAGTGGAGCCTCGCTGCCTGATGACTGCCCGATGGCCGTGCATCGGCTGTGCTCAGAAGTTTTGATGTCTTCGATTTTTTGTGGCCGATTTGTTTATGTATCGGCCCCCACACTTGAGCTGCTCTGTTGGAAACTTAACATCCGTCCCCAACTCCGTACCATCCCTCTGTGTGCCCCCCGAGCCGATTTTGTCAAGTAATTGATGGTATCGGCTCTTCAGGCATCCGTTGGATCAATGCTTAACACAAACGATGGTATGTTGAGGATAATTTCGGCCGATTGCCAAAATCGGCCTCCTGTTTTGTTGCAATGCTTGACGATGGGTGGCAACTCCTTGGATTTACACCGTGGCATGTTGGAGATGAGATCCCCTGCTTTTCATTTTTTTTTTTGAGGGCCCATCGCAGGGATCGGCCTCGCCACGTATGTCCAATGTCTTGGACGTGCTATTCCATTAGGCCGGTGGATAAAACCAGCCTTACCCCGTTCTTTGTCACATCTATGCGTTCGCAGTCATCCAAATTGATGCCCGAGAGTGGTTCTTGGCCTGACGCCTCCCAAATGCCCATGCCGGCTGTTGAAATTTCGGCTGAATCATCGGCGTGGACGACTTCCACTTCATCTCCATCCCACTGTATCAGGCATTGGTGCATCGTGGATGGGATGCAACAGTTGGCGTGGATCCAATCCCTCCCTAATATTACAGCATAGGTACTTTTGCTGTCGACAACAAAGAACGTCGTAGGGATAGTCTTCCTTCCTACGGTCAGATCCACGTTTAGAACACCTTGCGCGTCAGACGCTTGGCCGTTGAAATCGCTCAAAGTTACATTGGTTTTGATTAAATCCGAGGTGGAGCGTCCCAACCGCCGCAGCATAGAGTAAGGCATAATGTTGACTGCCGCTCCGGTGTCCACCAACATCTTGTTGACAAGCTGCCCATTGATGTATCCTCGCAAGTACAAGGCTTTCAAATGCCTGTAACTTCTCTCTCGCGGCTTCTCGAAGATGACCGGCCGTGGGCCGCAGTCCAAATGTGCCACAGGTGCTTCAAATGACCTCGGAGCGCTAAATTCCGCAGGAAGGATGAAGACCATGTTTGTGCCAGCCGATGTTTCATCATCGGCTTTCCTCTGTTTAGGGCGCCACTCTTTTCTTTGTGGCCGACCTTCTTCATCCAGGGTTTGCTGAATTTTGGCAGCCAGGTCAGGCCGTGCCTTCCTCAGCGCGTGCAGATATAACCTTTCGGCTTCTTCCAACGCACGTAGTCGCTGAACCCTCCGTTTTTGAGAGCGGCTGAGCCCGTCAGGACACCATCTTGGCCGATGATACTTATCCTCTTCATCGTTGTCCTCTAGTTCCTCGTGATCTCCCATCTGAACGGACTCAGTGTGCTTGCTCCAAGGCGGGAGAGGCCCTAGACGCTCGAACACGGACACCTTGGCTGTACCCTTCTCCTTTTGTTTACATTCTGGGCAATTGCCGATTGTTGGTAATCGGCTCATTCCGGAATCCCAGCAGTGTCTGAAGAAGGGACAGTTCCAGTGCTTGTCCATGTTGTCTTGCTCTTCTGACCTCCCCCTGGCGCGACGCTCGTACCCGTCGTCGTTCCAGTCGTGCTGACGATACCCCCTGCTTGCACCAGACCGACGATATCCTTCATCGTCGTTGTAGTAGCGGCGATGTCGGTCGTGTGGCTGCTCATATTTGCTGAGGAGATGCACGGATAATGGGCGTGGATACCGCATGCTTCTCGCCTCCTCCTCGGCCAGGTACCGTTTATCGTCGTCTTGGGGCCGGTCACGTGGAGCGGCCTCGTCTTTCTCATTGCCACGAGTGTGGCTGCTTTCCGCTTTGTCCGCGTCATGGCGAATCACGAACCCTGCCATATTGGCATCGAAAGAGAACCCTGGTTCCCTTATGGAGTGGCTGAGATCGACCGTGTTGACGCCATGGGAGCGGGCGTCGTGGGAAGGGCCGATGAGGTCGGCCTCGCGGAGGGCCCTGACTTTGCCATTCCGATCCTCGTACTCGACCGGGGTGCTTTTCGCCATCTCTGATGTGGATGGCGAGATGGTTGTCGTTGAAGATGGTCCCACCGGGCGTGCCAGAATGTGTTGACGTCCGAAACCCACCGGCGGGCAGTGACTGGTCAACACCGTAGAGCCGGGAACGACTAGGGCTGCGGCTGGCCCCAGTCCCTCAGAGCGACGGCCCGCAAAGCCTCCTGGTCGCGCGCCGATGCGGGTTGCAGGGCGTGCCACCTGACCTATACCTGGTCAGGAAGGTGTGGATGATGCCTCGCTTAGTTTCCTGCAGGGCACACACGTACACGTTAAATACGAGCCTCGATCGGCTCTCAGGTTGTCCTGTGAATCGGCTCATGGAGCCGATCCACCCATGATTCGTCCGAGGTGGCCGAATATATGGTGGTCCTGCTTGATCATGATAAAGCATATGAGATCCACGACGATCTGGGGTTTTCACCGCATAATCGGATCATCCTACTCACGATTGGGCCTCGCGCTCACGCACGGTAAACGTAAGCCAGCCCTAGACAAGGCCTAAAAACCAACACTAGGTTGATCCTCGGAACGTCCTGTCTAGGGGCAGCAAACTACACCCTGCATGCCGCTGGATCCTCCAACCCTTTGTAAGGCCTAACTATTGCAGATATTAAACTAATCCTTGATGAATCAAGGAGCGACCGTAACGGATCAGATCTACTAAATAACGATCAAGCGGGGTGCCGCCCCTGCACCCATGATGAGGTACAGGGACGGCTAGATGCGCAAGGGTTGCACTACGACAGCATATGATACTAGGAACAATGCTAACCCTAACACATCTATGATAACTACGTTGCTCGCCATCAAAAAGGCTTCAGCACGAGCAACGCATGAACAACTAGGCAGGCTCGTGCTGCCTAGATCGCGAGATGCGATCTAGGCAGCATGGTGCTTACCGGAGGAACCCTCGAGACGAAGGAGTTGGCGATGCGCCGAGATTGGTTTGTGTTGAACGTTGGTTGTTGTTTATTCCATAAACCCTAGATACATATTTATAGTCCAGGGGACTTTCTAATGTGGGCGTATACCGTGCACGGGTAAAACTCTAACTTCTAAACTAAGATGCGATCTAACATGTTACAGATATATGGGCAATTAAGCCCGAATTCTCAGCGCAAGGCCGCTTCGAAGATGCTCCACGCGTACGTCTTTTAAGCCCATCTCCACTTACGGCCCGTCTCCTGATCTGGCCAAAATCAGGTGATAACAGAAACCCTCGAAGAAAGGGGTGGCGATGCGCCGTATTTTGTGTTTGTTTGAACGATGATTGTCCTCCTTTTCCGATAACCCTAGATACGTATTTATAGTCCAAGGGACTTTCTAATTGAGGCGTGCACCTAACCGTGCACGGGCCAGACTCTATCTCTTTAATCTAAACACAACACGATCTAATATATTACAGATACATGGGCAGTTAAGCCCAAACTCTTAGCGCAAGGCCGCTTCGAAGATGCTCCACGCGTGCGTCCTTCAAGCCCATCTTCACTTACGGCCCATCTCCTGATTTGGACAAAATCGGGTGGTAACACATGCCCCCCTGGTTTTGTAATGATAATTGCAAAACCATCTGCTTTCCTCGAAGGGTCATGTCGCGGCAGAGCAGAACCGTCGCAGTATTCTTCATGATGACGTCTTGCCTTTTCAACTTCTCTGCACGATTTGACGGTTCTGGCACCACGTCCTCGGGAGCTGCTTAGGCATTAAACCATGTATTCTCCCTTTTATTTGGCCACCTCGAACAGTTCTCCTCTCCACCCCCCTGCATCAGCACTTCCAAAAACCCTCCTCTGCCGCCATGTCTTCTTCTCCTCCTCCACTTCGTCGGGTCTCTCCACGTGTCCTCTCCCATCCGGGAATCAACACCAGAGTGGGGTACGCAGGCGGCGTACGATATCCTCGCCCCAACAGCGTGGGACAAGGAGGACCATGACTTCTCCGTCTGGTCCGAGGATGACAAGTCCTCAACTGACGGGGAGAGTGACCTCCGCTTCCTTGCCAATGAGGAAGCGGTGGAGGCAAGCGACGACGACCGCTTTTCCTGGGACGGGGCCACCTCTTCCGAGGAGGTGAAGGAGGAGGAGGAGGACGACAGCTCCTCCGACGAGCCGCCGGCCAAACGCCATTGCCCCTGGCCCGGGAACCTCAGCGACTTCGACAGCGAAGACGATGATGCTGACGAGGAGGATGAGGACGACGAGGGTCCTGCCGGCGGCCGCTACAGCAGCGATGACGAGCCCGCCGGAAGCACCGATAGCGGCGGCGACGGCGATGATGAGGGCAACAATAGCCCCTAGATAGGATCCCAAGAATAGGATCAGTAGTAGTAGGAGGGGCAATGCGCCCCCTTAGGCCTTCCTTTTGAGAGCAATCAGCTCTTTTCATGTAAGAAATCTGATTATCAATGAAGAAAGTTCTCCAATTTGACTCTGCCGATTCCTTGCAAATTAATTTAGCCGATCCTCCCTTGTTTTGATTTTGCCGATTGTCAATTCGGTCAGTGCCCAACGAGCCGATGGTAATGCATCAGCTTTTCCAATAAATTGCAAGACAGATCAATCTAATCGCCTTCTCAGATATCAACTTGCAATCCATGAAATTCAGATCCAAACTTCCAACCGGACAGGTCTAACGCGCAGCCGTGAGACCCCTAGATCCTCAGACTTCTAAATCATCCGATCGTGATGTTTGTCCTGACGGCAAAACTCCTGGATTAATGCTTCCAGGGAAGCTCCTTAGCCCGTTGCTGACAAACCTGATGTTGAAGCTGATATTCCTGTAAAACAGGTGCCATTTGCTCACAGCTTCCCTTGCGACGTTTTGTTTCTTTGCAGCAACGGTCTCGTCTAGAGCCTGATCAATGATGATGGCTCCCTTTTCCTCTGCAAGAGTCCTCCTGTTCCACATGGTTATGATGCAGAGATAGCCAATGTCAACACCACGGGCTCTTCAGAATGAGGAATCTTCAGGGTCGGCTGCCCCCCAAGCCTTAGTCAAGGCGAGAACAGAAGTGGACCAGCCAAATGGGCCGTCATCGGCTTCCCAACTGTAGTGCAGCGTCAGCCGATTCTGACCAAATCGGCTTTCAATAGCAGAGAACCTCCAAGGTGAGCTGCCCCCCGAGCCACTCCAGCTCTTCATCAAAACAGGGCAGGAAAGCTTACGCCCAAGGAGACAATGCACTAGGACGGCTCTGGAAGGATCAGCAGCTCCCTTGAACTAAGAAGCTTCATTCTTGGCTCCATTCTTGCGTCTTGCTGCTCAGATCGGCTCATCACCTCGGGCAGACTAATGCAGCTTCTGGTGACGATGTTTGATGAAGTTGTCACCTTGGTCAAGCCCCAGGAGGAAATGTCACAGCCAATTGGATGTTCATCGGCTGTTCTCATGATCCTAACCTGATCTGCATGCTTACGCAGGCGCTGCTGATCTTGAAGATTTGCTAATGGAGCCACCAACAATTCCACTGAGGGGCTCCTTCAGTAGAGCCTCGCTACGTAACTTGATGACTGCTCCATTAGGCTTCTGCTTGTAACAGTCGTATCCCTTGAGTCGATGGCCGTGCATCGGCTTTGAATTCTTAAGTCGATGTCTCCGCATCGGCTGTGCTCAAAAATTTCTGTATTTTCGATTTTTTGCGGCCGATTTGTTTACGTATCGGCCCCCATACTTGAGCTGCTCTGCTGGAAATTTGACATCCGTTCCCAGCTCCGTATCCTCATATCTTATCCGTCTATGTGCCCCCCGAGCCGATTCTGTCAAGTAATTGATGGCATCGGCTCTTCAGGCATCTGTTGGATCAATGCTGAACACAGACGAAGGTATGTTGAGGATAATTTTGGCCGATTGCCGGAATCGGCCTCCTTTTTCGTTGCAATGCTTTGGCGATGATTTGCAACTTCTTGGATTTCCACTGTAGCTACGTGACGTGCTGGAGATAAGATCCTTTGCTTTTCATTTTTTGAGGGCCGATCTCAGGGATCGGCCTTGCCACGTATGTCCAATGTCTTGGACGTGCTACTCTGTCAGGACCACGGACACCACGTGTGTGTCGCCGATGCCTCGCATCGGCATCAGCCGATGCTGTGCATCGGCTTTCGCCTGTTCTCGGCGCCATATTTTCTTTGGCGGGCGCGCCTTCGTCTCCACTGTTTGCTGAATTTTCGCGGCCAGATCGGGCCGCGCTCTTCTCAACGTGTACAGGTACGTGCCTCGGCTTCTTCCAGGTTTCGCAGCCGCTGCACCCTACGCTTTTGAGAATGGCTGAGTCCATCAGGGCACCACCTTGGTCGGTGATACCTATCTTCTTTCCCATCTGACTCCTCGAAGTCTTCTTCTTGAGAGGACTCAGCTCGTTTGTTATGTGGTGGGAGGGGTCCCAGACGCTCGAACACTGAAACTTCGTTCGTCCTTCTCCTTCGCTGTTCGCACTCTGGGCAGTTCTCGATTGTTGGCAATCGGCTCATTCCTGAGTCCCAGCAATGTTTGAAGAAGGGACAGCTCCAGTGCTTATCCACGTTGTCTTGTTCCCTAGACCTCCCTCTAGCGCGACGTTCGTACCCGTCGTTGTTGCTGTCATGCTGACGATACCTCCTGTCTGCATCGACCGACGATATCTTCGTCGTCGTCGTCGTAGCGGCGACGTCGGTCGTACTGCTGCTCATATTTGTTGAGGAGATGCACGGATAATGGGTGTTGATACCGTATGCTCCTCACCTCCTCCTCGGTTAGGTACCGTCTATCGTCGTCTTGGGGCCGGTCGCGTGGAACGGCCTCCTCTTTATCTTTGCCACGAGAGTGGCTGCTCTGCTTTGTCCGCGCCATGGCGAATCACAAACCCTGCCATATTGACATCGAAAGAGAACCCTGGTTCTCTTATGGAGTGGCTTAGGTCCACCATGTTGACGTCCGGAAACGGACGCCTGTCTACCTTCATGGCAAACTGTCCGAAAGTTAATCGGCCTGATTCTATCGCCATCTGAATTTGTGCGCGCAGTACTTTGCAGTTGTTCTTCCTGCCGGAACAATTGCTCCTGCTCCGGCAATCCCTCCTGGTGGAGCCTGGATCGCCTGCGTCCAGTTGTTGCAGTCCGGCACATACGTGCACACGTATCCGTGTGGGATTTCCTTGGGCGGGTCATGCAAGAACTGATAGTCGCCCGGGTCACCCCCAACTTTGTAGACGACGTATGCCGGCGAGCCTTGTTGCTGTGGAGCCGCCATTGCGTACGGCAGTGGTGGCCTGGTGTGGAGTTGCATCTCTCCCTGGTGAGTTCCTAGAACAGGTCCTGAAGGGGAGTACCGACGCTCCATGATCTCTTGCACCACACGGAGCGCAACGCGCTCCAACGTATTCACCAGGCTCTCGGAGTGCCGATGCAGTGAATGAGCCACCACGTAGTTGATCTCCTGTCGCAGGGCTCTGGTACGTTCCTGTGAAGGGAGGGACAGATCCACCCCTTCAAGGACGCCTTGTGGCGTGAATCCTTTGAATCTGATACCGTGCGAACGGGTCTTCTCAAAGGAGCCGATGAGTTCGGCTTCACAGATGGCTTTCAACTCGTCGTACTTTTTCTTGTGATCCGGAGGGAGTTCCTCGTACGTGATCTGTTCCTCTGCCATCTCGGATGCCGATGTTGACGTGGATGTTGACGTGGATGTTGCAGAAGATGTCCCACCGGGCGTGCCAGAATGTGTTACCCTCCAAAACCCCCCGACGGGCTTTGGCTGAGCAACACGAAGAGCCGGGAAGCTCCCAGGGCCGCTTAGTGGATCCCTGGCACCTCGCGTCGTCCCGCAAATCTTCTGGCGCGCGTCCTGGCGGTTGCTAGGGCGTGCCACCTGACCTAGACTTGATCAGGAAGGTGTTAGTGCTTCGATTGTTCCTGCATGGCAGACACGTAAACATTAAATACGAGCCCTATCGGCTCTCAGGTTTCCCTGTGGATCGGCTCAAAGAGCCGATCGCCCCATGGTCCTTGATGGATTTGCAATGGCATGGGGATCCTGCTTGATCAGGACAAAGCTAAAACGATCCACGACAGTTTAGGGTTTTCACCGCATAATCGGAACGTCCTACGTGCGATCGGGCCTAGCAGCTACGAGAGATGATGCAAACTACCCCTACGAGAGGCCTAAAAACCAACATAACGTTGATTCCCGGAACATCCCTCGCAGGGACGGTAAACAACGCCTAACGCACTACCGGATCGTCCGACCCCAGCATAAGGCCTAACTATGCAGATATTAAACTAATCCTTGCGGAGCAAGGAGCAACTATAACGGATCGGATCTACTAAGTAAGAACAAGCAAGATGCTGCCCTTACGTCTGGATAGACGTAAGGGCAGCTAGGTGTCGAGGGACGGCATTGCCACGCAGATATGCACGTGAAAGCACCAATGCTAGCCCCTAAACACCTAAGGATAAGTAGTACTGCTCGCCATCAACAAGGCTTCAGCACGAGCAGTACAAGGTTGACGAATAAACTTACGCTGCCTAGATCGCTAGATGCGATCTAGGCAGCATGGTGCTTACCCGGGAGAAACCCTCGAAGAAAGGGGTGGCGATGCGCCGTATTTTGTGTTTGTTTGAACGATGATTGTCCTCCTTTTCCGATAACCCTAGATACATATTTATAGTCCAAGGGACTTTCTAATTGAGGCGTGCACCTAACCGTGCACGGGCCAGACTCTATCTCTTTAATCTAAACACAACACGATCTAATATATTACAGATACATGGGCAGTTAAGCCCAAACTCTCAGCGCAAGGCCGCTTCGAAGATGCTCCACGTGTACGTCCTTCAAGCCCATCTTCACTTACGGCCCATCTCCTGATTTGGCCAAAATCGGGTGGTAACAATATCTACTTAAAACGACATCAAACCTTAAGTGTGTCACCCTACGGTTCGAGAACTATGCGGACATGATCGAGACTCCTCTCCGATCAATAACTAATAGCGGGACCTGGAGATCCATAATAGCTCCCACATATTCAACGATGACTTCGTGATCGAAAGAACCACTCACATACGATACCGATTCCCTTTGTCACGCGATATTTTACTTATCCGAAGTTTGATCGTCGGTATCTCCATACCTAGTTCAACCTCGTTACCGATAAGTACTCTTTACTCGTACCGTGATATGATATCCCTTGTGAACCAGTCACATGCTTGCAAGCTAATTAGATATCATTCCACCGAGAGGGCCCAGAGTATATCTATCCGTCATCGGGATGGACAAATCCCACTCTTGATCCATATGCCTCAACTCATACTTTTCGAATACTTAATCCCATCTTTATAACCACCCATTTACGCAGTGGCGTTTGATGTAATCAAAGTACCCTTCCGGTGTAAGTGATTTACATGATCTCATGGTCGAAGGACTAGGTAACTATGTATCGAAAGCTTATAGCAAATTTGAACTAAATGACTTGATCTTATGCTACGCTTAATTGGGTGTATGTCTATTATATCATTCACCCAATGACATAACCTTGTTATTAACAATATCCAATGTTCGTGATCACAAAACCATGATCATCTATTAATCAACAAGCTAGTTATACAAGAGGCTTACTAGGGACTCCTTGTTGTTTACATAACACACATGTATCAATGTTTCGGTTAATACAATTATAGCATGGGATGTAAACATTTATCATGAACACTAAGATATAACAATAACTAATTTATTATTGCCTCTTGGGCATATCTCCAACAGTCTCCCACTTGCACTAGAGTCAATAATCTAGTTTACATTTGTAAAGATATAACACATTGGCCTTCTGGTGCTTATCATGTTTTGCTCACGGGAGAGGTTTCAGTCAACGGATCTGACACGCTCAGAAACGTATGTATTTTGCAATTCATTTGCGTCTCAATGCATCACTTATTTTCCAAATGAGTCGGCATTAATCATATATGTTCAGTCTTCTAGTGGAACCTTAATTCCGCGGTCTGAAATATGTCACTAATATTGTCACACACAATATAGTTTCAAAGTTCTGACACTATCGGAACTACACCAAGTTCTCAAAGAACTCCTCGACTTAAACATCCTCAGTCATTGTCAAAACAATGACATACTCTGCCTTCGTTTGTAGAATCCGTCACAATATTTAGAACTCATCTAAATCTAGCATAGACATCTTCTAGCTCATTGTGCTACCTTTTAAATAACACTTAGCCTAATTGAGATTGAAATTTTATTTTTATATGTGACCAAACCAATATCGGTGCAACACCTTACAGCGATTTGTTTGTCATTACCCATAAAATATATATATATCCTTGATTCTTCTAAAGTACTCAGGGATATTCTTACTGTTGTCCAATGATCATTATATGAATCATTCTGGTATATGCTCGTAACACTTTAGAGCACAGGTGTCAACACCCGGATTTTTAAGTCCAGATGCCTATTATGCCATACATCACAATCCCAGGAAGATTGTGATACGTCTCCAACGTATCTATAATTTCTTATGTTCCATGCTACTTTTATGACAATACTCACATGTTTTATACATACTTTACATCATTATTATGCATTTTCCGGAACTAACCTATTAACAAGATGCCGAAGTGTCAGTTCCTGTTTTCTGCTGTTTTTGGTTTCAGAAATCCTACAAAGGAAATATTCTCGGAATTGGACGAAATCAACACCCAGTATCTATTTTTCCCGGAAGCTTCCAGAGCACCGAAGAAGGGCCAGAGGGGACCCAAGGGGGCCCCACCCCACAAGGCGGCGCGGCCAAGGGGGGGGGCGCCCCCCTATGGTGTGGGACCACCAGGTCCCCTCCGAGGCTGCCCTTCCGCCTATATAAAGCCTCCGCCTCGAAAACCCTAAAGACATAAGCCACGATACGAGAAAAGTTCCAGAGCCGCCGCCATCGCGAAGCCAAGATTCGGGGGACAGAAGTCTCTGTTCCGGCACGCCGCCGGGACGGGGAATTGCCCCGGAAGGCATCTCCATCGACACCACCGCCATCTCCATCAACGCTGCTGTCTCCCATGATGAGGAGGGAGTAGTTCTCCCTCGAGGCTAAGGGCTTGATGACCCACAAGTATAGGGGATCGCAACAGTCTTCGAGGGAAGTAAAACCCAAATTTATTGATTCGACACAAGGGGAGGTAAAGAATACTTATAAGCCTTAACAACTGAGTTGTCAATTCAGCTGCACCTGGAAAAGCACTAGCAACAGGGGTGATGTGAAAGTAGCAGTGATATGAGAGCAATAGTAACAGTAACAGAAGTAGTAGTAATATGAGAGCAATGGTACCAGAAAATAATTGACATGTAGAACGAGTATATGATGATGAAAGATGGACCGGGGTTCCCAGCTATCTACACTAGTGGCAACTCTCCAATAACAAGTGTTGGGTGAACAAATTACAGTCGGGCAATTGATAGGATTGAAATAGCATTAAGACAGAATATCAAGATCATTAATCATGTAGGCATGTTTTCCAATAATAGTCGTACGTGCTCGCAATGAGAAACTTGCACAACATCTTTTGTCCTACCAGCCGGTGGCAGCCGGGCCTCAAGGGAAACTACTGGATATTAAGGTACTCCTTTTAATAGAGCACCGGAGCAAAGCATTAACACTCCGTGAAAACATGTGTCCCTCACATCACCGCCATCCCCTCCGGTTGTCCCGATTTCTGTCACTTCGGGGCCTTTGGTTCCGGACAGTGACATGTGCATACAACTTGTAGATACAATCTAAGCAATAATTATAGAGCTCAAATCTAAGATCATGCCACTCGGGCCCTAGTGACAAGCATTAAACACAACAAGATTGCAGCAACAATAACTTCATAAACTTTGTAGATAGACCATCATAACGTAACAATCCATCGGATCCCGACAAACACAACACCGATTACATCAAATGAATCTCAATCATGTAAGGCAGCTCATGAGATCATTGTATTGAAGTACATGGGGGAGAGAATACCAACTAGCTACAGCTAGAACCCGTAGTCCATGGGGGAACTACTCACGGAGCATGATGGAGGCGATGGCGTTGATGGAGATGGCTTCCGGGGGCACTTCCCCGTCCGGCGTGCGGGACAGAGACTTCTGTCCCCCGAATTGGAGTTTCGCGATGGCGGCGGCGCCCTGGAGTCTTTCTGGAGTTTCGTCAAGTCGTACGGTGTTTTTAGGTCGAAAGGGGTTAAATAGGCGAAGATGCGGCGTCAGAGGGGCACCAGGGCGCCCTCCTCATAGGCCGGCGCGGCCGGGGCCTGCCCGCGCGGCCGTGTGGTGTCGGGGCCCTGGGCCTCCTCTCCGTCTCCCCTTCGGTGTTCTGGAGCCTCCCGGGAAAAATAAGATCTTTGGCGTTGATTTCGTCCAATTCCGAGAATATTGCCCGAACAGCCTTTCTGGAACCAAAAACAGCAGAAAACAGGAACTGGCACTGTGGCATCTTGTTAATAGGTTAGTTCCGGAAAACGCATAAAAACATCATAAAGTGCAAGCAAAACATGTAAGTATTGTCATAAAACAAGCATGGAACGACAGAAATTATGGATACGTCGGGGACGTATCAGCATCCCCAAGCTTAGTTCTGCTCGTCCCGAGCAGGTAAACGATAAAAAGAATAATTTCTGTAGTGACATGCTACTTACATAACCTTGATCATACTATTACAAAGCATATGAAATGAATGAAGTGACTCAAGGCAATGATCTATAGTTGCTAACAAATAGATAACATATAGCAAAACTTTTCATGAAGAGTACTTTCAAGACAAGCATCAAAAGTCTTGCATAAGAGTTAACTCATAAAGCAATAAATTCAAAGTAAAGGCATCGAAGCAACACAAAGGAAGATTTAAGTTTCAGCGGTTGCTTTCAACTTTCAACATGCATATCTCATGGATAATTGTCAACACAAAGTAATATAATGAATGCAAATAAGCAAGTATGTAAGAATCAATGTACAGTTGACACAAGTGTTTTCTTCTAAGATTGAAGGAAATAGGTAAACTGACTCAACATAAAAGTAAAAGAATGGTCCTTCAAAGAGGAAAGCATCGATTGCTATATTTGTGCTAGAGCTTTGGTTTTGAAAACATAAAGAGAGCATAAAAGTAAAGTTTTGAGAGGTGTTTGTTGTTGTCAACGAATGGTAGTGGGTACTCTAACCCCCTTGCTAGACAAACCTTCAAGAGCGGCTCCCATGAATTATTTTATTTTTGGGTGGCACTCCTTCCAACCTTTCTTTCACAAACCATGGCTAACCGAATCCTCGGGTGCCTGCCAACAATCTCATACCATGAAGGAGTGCCCTTTTATTTTAGTTTTATTATGATGACACTCCTCCCCACCTTTGCTTACACAAGCCATGGCTAACCGAATCCTCGGGTGCCGTCCAACAATCACATACCATGGAGGAGTGTCTATTTTTGTTAATTAATTTGGGACTGGGAATCCCATTGCCAGCTCTTTTTGCAAAATTATTGGATAAGCGGATGAAGCCACTAGTCCATTGGTGAAAGTTGCCCAACAAGATTGAAAGATAAACACCACATACTTCTTCATGAGCTATAAAACATTGACACAAATCAGAGGTAATAAATTTTGAATTGTTTAAAGGTAGCACTCAAGCAATTTACTTTGGAATGGCAGAAAATACCACATAGTAGGTAGGTATGGTGGACACAGATGGCATAGGTTTTGGCTCAAGGTTTTGGATGCACGAGAAGTATTCCCTCTCGATACAAGGCTTAGGCTAGCAAGGTTATTTGAAGCAAACACAAGTATGAACCGGTACAGCAAAACTTACATAAGAACATATCGCAAGCATTATAATACTCTACACTGTCTTCCTTGTTGCTCAAACACTTTTACCAGAAAATATCTAGACCTTAAGAGAGATCAATTATGCAAACCAATTTCAGCAAGCTCTACAGTAGTTCTCCACTAATAGGCTTAGACTACATGAAAAAAAACTTAATCATGATCTACTTGAGAGCTCAAAACAATTGCCAAGTGTCAGATTATCCAAGACATGATGAGGCATTTTCTATTTCCAACCAAATACCAATAAGTATTGTAGCTTCCAACTTTTATCATTGAACATTAAAAGTAAAACGAAGAACAAGTGTTCACATGAAAAAGCGGAGCGTGTCTCTCTCCCAAACAAGGATTGCTAGGATCCATCTTTATTCAAACACAAACAAAAATAAAAACACATAGACGCTCCAAGTAAAGCACATAAGATGTGACCGAATAAAAATATAGTTTCAATAGAAGAAACCTGATAAGTTGATGAAGAAGGGGATGCCTTGGGCATCCCCAAGCTTAGACGCTTGAGTCTTCTTGAAATATGCAGGGATGAACCACGGGGGCATCCCCAAGCTTAGGCTTTTCACTCTTCTTGATCATATATCATCCTCCTCTCTTGACCCTTGAAAACTTCCTTCACACCAAACTTCTCATAAACTTCATTAGAGGGGTTAGTACTCAAAAAAAAACTTTAATCCACCTTGGTCCTGTAGTGACACATTGCAAGAACTCAATAAAACATTAGCTACAGCTCTCCACGTCTAGAAAGCCTCACATAAAGTCCACAAGAGACAATGCAAAAAACAGAGACAGAATCTGCCAAAACAGAACAGCCAGTAAACACGAATTTTAAAATGGTACTTCCGTTGCTCAAATCAGAAAACTCAAAACTAACGAAAGTTGCGTACATATCTGAGGAACACGCACGTAAATTGGCTTAATTTTCTGAGTTACCTACAGAGAAAACAGCCCAGATTCGTGACAGATAGAAATCTGTTTCTGCGCAGAAATCCAAATCTAGTATCAACCTTCGATTAGAGGCTTCACTTGGCACAACAAAACACAAAACTAAGATAAGGAGAGGTTGCTACAGTAGTAAAAAACTTCCAAGACACAAATATAAAACAAAGTACTGTAGCAAAATAACACATGGGTTATCTCCCAAGAAGTTCTTTTCTTTATAGCCATTAAGATGGGCTCAGCAGTTTTAAATGATGCACTCGCAAGAAATAGTATTTGAAGCAAAAGAGAGCATCAAAAAGCAAATTCAAAACACATTTAAGTCTCACATGCTTCCTATGGAAAGGAATCTTGTACACGAATAAGTTCATGAAGAACAAAGTGACAAGCATAAGTAGATAGAACAAGTGTAACTTCAGCAATTTCAGCATATAGAGAGGTGTATTAGTACCATGAAAATTTCTACAACCATATTTTCCTCTCTCATAATAATTTTCAGTAGCTTCATGAACAAACTCAAAAATATAACTATCACATGCAGCATACTTTTCATGATTTCCAAACACATAATTTTTATCAATCTCAAGAATAGTGGAATTAAAACTTTCAAACTTACTTTTATTAATAATATAACAAGGTAGTTGATCAATCTCAAGAGATATGGGACTCCTAAATAAAGTCAATACTTCTCCAATCCCATTTTCATTAGTAGCACAATTAATATTATCAAGTAACATAGGACCATCATCTAGAGATTTATCATAAACATTTGCCAAGCAAAATTCTTTAGTACCATGCATTTCGACATCAGGCACAAACAAAGCATTATCATAAGATTTATCAAAGTAGCATGGATTATCATAAATAACAGTAGCATAATCATTCTCACAAGTATTACTCATAGGTACTATTTCAAGAGAATCCACAGGAACATAACATTCAACCTCTTCCGGTAAGCATGGAGGACAATCAAATAGTGTAAGAGATAAAGAGTTACTCTCATTAGAAGGTTGACATGGGTAGCTAATCCATTCTTCCTCCTTTTGTTCGTCTCTCTCTTCTTCTTTTTCATCCAATGAGCTTTCAGGTTCATCAATTTCCTCCTCTTTTTCATCCAATGAGTTTTCAGGTTCATCAATTTCTTCTTCCACCGGTTCCTGCAAATTGTGAGTGCATTCTTGTGCATTAATGTGTCTCTCTTTATAATCAAGGATATAAGGATTCCTACTGTAGCATTCTATGCATGAATTAAGGATAGTAGAGACATAATCTTTAAGGTCTTTACAAATAGCACAAGTTTCATAATTCTCAACCATGAAGGATTCTATCTCGGAGGCTCCCATAAATAAGACAAATTGTTCTACCTCTTCGAACCCAAAATGAATATAGCAATTCCGGTTATAGTTATTAATACAAAATTCCTCACTAAAGCCACATTGAAATTTAAGATGTTTAGTATCCTGTTGAGAGCAACAGTTTATATCATGGCGTCTAAGCAAGATTCTAGCAATTGTATTTAATTTCTCTATCATAGCACTCATTATTTTACCAGTTCTTGATTCTCTATAATTATTATAACATTCTATAAGCTCCAAGTAGGTTGTAGGTTCTCCCATAACAGCAGTTTTTAATTTTTTGGTTTTTCAAATTTTTATGGATTTTTGGGTATATGAGACAAATAAAACAAGACAAAAATAAACTAAGCAAAAGTAAACTACGCAAACTAATACTAGACAGAAATAAACTAAGCACAAATAAACTAGACAGAAGTAAACTAAGCAAAACAAAGTAAAATAAAATAAAAAGAGAGGTAGAGTGTACTCCCCAGGTGAACTTATGAGTAGAGCTATGCCTCCCCGGCAACGGCGCCAGAAAATAGTCTTGATGACCCACAAGTATAGGGGATCGCAACAGTCTTCGAGGGAAGTAAAACCCAAATTTATTGATTCGACACAAGGGGAGGTAAAGAATACTTATAAGCCTTAACAACTAAGTTGTCAATTCAGCTGCACCTGGAAAAGCACTAGCAACAGGGGTGATGTGAAAGTAGCAGTGATATGAGAGCAATAGTAACAGTAACACAACAGCAGTAGTAGTAATATGAGAGCAATGGTACCAGAAAATAGTTGACATGTAGAACGAGTATATGATGATGAAAGATGGACCGGGGTTCCCAGCTATCTACACTAGTGGCAACTCTCCAATAACAAGTGTTGGGTGAACAAATTACAGTCGGGCAATTGATAGGATTGAAATAGCATTAAGACAGAATATCAAGATCATTAATCATGTAGGCATGTTTTCCAATAATAGTCGTACGTGCTCGCAATGAGAAACTTGCACAACATCTTTTGTCCTACCAGCCGGTGGCAGCCGGGCCTCAAGGGAAACTACTGGATATTAAGGTACTCCTTTTAATAGAGCACCGGAGCAAAGCATTAACACTCCGTGAAAACATGTGTCCCTCACATCACCGCCATCCCCTCCGGTTGTCCCGATTTCTGTCACTTCGGGGCCTTTGGTTCCGGACAGTGACATGTGCATACAACTTGTAGATACAATCTAAGCAATAATTATAGAGCTCAAATCTAAGATCATGCCACTCGGGCCCTAGTGACAAGCATTAAACACAACAAGATTGCAGCAACAATAACTTCATAAACTTTGTAGATAGACCATCATAACGTAACAATCCATCGGATCCCGACAAACACAACACCGATTACATCAGATGAATCTCAATCATGTAAGGCAGCTCATGAGATCATTGTATTGAAGTACATGGGGAGAGAATACCAACTAGCTACAGCTAGAACCCGTAGTCCATGGGGGAACTACTCACGGAGCATGATGGAGGCGATGGCGTTGATGGAGATGGCTTCCGGGGGCACTTCCCCGTCCCGGCGGGTGCCGGGACAGAGACTTCTGTCCCCCGAATTGGAGTTTCGCGATGGCGGCGGCGCCCCTGGAGTCTTTCTGGAGTTTCGTCAAGTCGTACGGTGTTTTTAGGTCGAAAGGGGTTAAATAGGCGAAGATGCGGCGTCAGAGGGGCACCAGGGCGCCCTCCTCATAGGCCGGCGCGGCCAGGGGCCTGCCCGCGCGGCCGTGTGGTGTCGGGGCCCTGGGCCTCCTCTCCGTCTCCCCTTCGGTGTTCTGGAGCCTCCCGGGAAAAATAAGATCTTTGGCTTTGATTTCGTCCAATTCCGAGAATATTGCCCGAACAGCCTTTCTGGAACCAAAAACAGCAGAAAACAGGAACTGGCACTGTGGCATCTTGTTAATAGGTTAGTTCCGGAAAACGCATAAAAACATCATAAAGTGCAAGCAAAACATGTAAGTATTGTCATAAAACAAGCATGGAACGACAGAAATTATGGATACGTCGGGGACGTATCAGCATCCGGTAGCTATGTGGTTAATCTCTCTCTCATGTACCTCAATACAATGATCTCATGAATTGCTTTGCATGATTGAGATCCATATGATGAGCTTTGTATCACTATTAGTCTATGTGTTACTCTAGTGATGTTATTAAAGTGGTCTATTCCTCCTTCATGATGTAATGGTGACAGTGTGTGCATCATGTAGTACTTGGCATAGGTTATGATTATAATCTCTTGTAGATTATGGAGTTAACTATTACTACGATAGTATTGATGTGATCTATTCCCCCTTTCATAGTGTAATGGTGACAGTGTGTATGCTATGTTAGTACTCGGTCTAAATTGCAAAGATCTATTATGCTCTAAAGGTTACTTAAATATGAATGCCGAATGTTGTGGCATGATACGTCTCCAACGTATCTATAATTTCTGATGTTCCATGCCTGTTTTATGACAATACCTACATGTTTTGTTCACACTTTATATCGTTTTGATGCATTTTCCGGAACTAACCTATTGACGAGATGCCGAAGTGCCAGTTCCTGTTTTCTGCTATTTTTGGTTTCAGAAATCCTAGTAAGGAAATATTCTCGGAATTGGACGAAATCAACGCCCAGCATCTTAGAATTCCACGAAGCTTCCAGAACACCCGAGAGGAACCAGAGGGGGGCCACAGGGCCACCAGACCACAGGGTGGCGCGGCCAGGGGGTGGGCGCGCCCCCCTATGGTGTGGCTGCACCAGGCCCCCTCCGAGGCTGCCCTTCCGCCTATATAAAGCCCCTGACCTAAAACTTCGATACGAAAAAGCCACGGTATGAGAAAAGTTCCAGAGCCGCCGCCATCGCGAAGCCAAGATCTGGGGGACATGAGTCTCTGTTCCGGCACGCCGCCGGACGGGGAAGTGCCCCCGGAAGGCTTCTCCATCGACACCACCGCCATCTTCACCGCCATCTCCCATGATGAGGAGGAGTAGTTCTCCCTCGAGGCTAAGGGCTGTACCGGTAGCTATGTGGTTAATCTCTCTCTCTGTACTCCAATACAATGATCTCATGAATTTCTTGCATGATTGAGATCCATATGATGAGCTTTGTATCGCTACTAGTCTATGTGCTACTCATGTGATGTTATTAAAGTAGTCTATTCCTCCTGCATGGTGTAAAGGTGCTAGTGTGTGCACCGTGTGGTTCTTGTCGTAGGCTATGATCATGATCTCTTGTAGGTTGTGGAGTTAATTATCATTATGATAGTATTGATGTGATCTATTCCTCCTTTCATAGTGTAATGTGGACAGTGTGTATGCTATGTTAGTTCTCGGTTTATTTTGCAATGATCTATTATGCTCTAAGGTTACTTAAATATGAATGCCGAATGTTGTGGCGCTTGTTAACTCCGGCTTGAGGGAGCTCTTGTAGCCCTACACAACGAATGGTGTTTGTCATCCAACAAAAGAGTGTATGTAGCACAAATGAGAGAAGTTGTTATTTATTATGCGATCAATGTTGAGAGTGTCCACTAGTGAAAGTATGATCCCTAGGCCTTGTTTCCAATACTGCAAACACCGTTTACTGTTTTGTTGCATGTTTACTCGCTGCCATATTTTATTCAGATTACTATTACCACTCATATACATCCATACTACTTGTATTTCACTATCTCTTCGCCGAACTAGTGCACCTATACATCTGACAAGTGTATTAGGTGTGTTGGGGACACAAGAGACTTCTTGTATCGTGATTGCAGGGTTGCTTGAGAGGGATATCTTTGACCTCTTCCTCCCTGAGTTCGATAAACCTTGGGTGATCCACTTAAGGGAAAACTTGCTGCTGTTCTACAAACCTCTGCTCTTGGAGGCCCAACACTGTCTACAGGAAAAGAAGCGTGAGTAGACATCATGGCGCTTGTTAATTCCGGCTTGAGGGATGATACGTCTCAAACGTATCTATAATTTCTTATGTTCCATGCTACTTTTATTACAATACTTGAATGTTTTATACATACTTTACAGCATTATTATACATTTTCCGGCACTAACCTATTAACAAGATGAGTGCCAGTGCTGTTTTTTTTGGTTTCAGAAATCCTAGTAAGGAAATATTCTCGGAATTGGACGAAATCAACGCCTAGGGCCTATTATTACACGAAGCTTCCAGAAGACCGAGGAGAGACGAAGTGGGCCACGAGGTGGCCAGGCACACGGCCGCCCTGGCCGCGCGGCCCTGTTGTGTCGGCGCCTCGCGTCGCCCCTGACCTACCCTTTCGCCTACTTAAAGCCTCCGTCGCGAAACCCCCTGTACCGAGAGCCACGATACGGAAAACATTACTGAGAGGCCGCCGCCGCGAATCCCATCTCGGGGGATTCAGGAGATCGCCTCCGGCACCCTGCCGGAGAGGGGAATCATCACCGGAGGGGCTCTACATCATCATGCCCGCCTCCGGATTGATGCGTGAGTAGTTCATCCTTGGACTATGGGTCCATAGCAGTAGCTAGATGGTTGTCTTCTCCGCTTGTGCTATCATTGTATTAGATCTTGTGAGCTGCCTAACATGATCAAGATCATCTATTTGTAATGCTACATGTTGTGTTTGGCGAGATCCGATGAATAGAGAATATTATGTTAAGTTGATTATCAATCTATCATATATGTGTTGTTTATGTTCTTGCATGCTCTCCGTTGCTAGTAGAGGCTCTGGCCAAGTTGATACTTGTAACTCCAAGAGGGGGTAATTATGCTCGATAGTGGGTTCATGCCTCCATTAAATCTGGGACAGTGACAGAAAGTTCTAAGGTTGTGGATGTGCTGTTGCTACTAGGGATAAAACATTGATGCTTTGTCTAAGGATATTTGTGTTGATTACATTACGCACCATACTTAATGCAATTATCTATTGTTTACAACTTAATACCGGAAGGGGTTCGGATGATAACCTGAAGGTGGATTATTTAGGCATAGATGCATGCTGGATAGCGGTCTATGTACTTTGTCGTAATGCCCTGATTAAATCACATAGTAATCATCGTTGATATGTATTGAATCTTTATTTGTCAATTGCTCGCATGTAATTTGTTCACCCAGCATGTTAGTTATCTTATTGGAGAGACACCACTAGTGAACTGTGGACCCGGTCCAATCTTTTACATTTGAATACATTCTACTGCAATCATTGTTTTTTACTGTTCTTTGCAAACAAACACCATCTTCCACTCGATACGCTTAATCCTTTGTTTTCAGCAAGCCGGTGAGATTGACAACCTCATTGTTGGGGCAAAGTACTTTGATTGTGTTGTGCAGGTTCCACGTTGGCGCCGGTTTCACTGGTGTTGCGCCGCACTACATTCCTCCACCAACAACCTTCACGTGCTTCTTGGCTCCTACTGGTTCGATAACCTTGGTTTCTTTCTGAGGGAAAACTTGCTGTGTGCGCATCACACCTTCCTCTTGGGGTTCCCAACGGACGTGTACATCTACGCGCATCAAGCTCTTTTTCTGGCGCCGTTGGGAGATCAAGACACGCTGCAAGGGGAGTCTCCACTTCCAATCTCTTTACTTTGTTTTTGTCTTGCTTTATTTTATTTACTACTTTGTTTGCTGCACTTAAACAAAACACAAAAAAATTAGTTGCTAGCTTTACTTTATTTACTGTCTTGTTCTCTATATCAAAAACACAAAAAAATTAGTTACTTTACTTATTGTCTTATTTACTAGCTCTATATTAAAACACAAAAAAATTAGTTACTTGTCTTTACTTTGTTTGCCTAGTTTACTTTATTACTGTTATAATGAGTAATCCTGAAGTTGAAGTTCGTTCTTTTAAGCAACAAGGTGGAGAAAGTTTTAAAGATGCTTGGTACAGAATTAGTAATGCTCATCATAGGTGCATTAAGAAACACTCCACTACTATCCTTCTTAGGAACTTTTATGTTGGTTTATCTAGTTGGAATAGGTATGTTCTTGATACTCTTTCGGGAGGTAATTTCCTAGGTACTCCTGCTTTAGAAGCTAGCTGCATCATTGAGAGTCTAGTTGGAATACCACCTGTTAATGAAGTTAAAATTGAAATCTCTCTTGAGGATGTTATGAAAAAATTGGAAACCATAGAGAAAAAATTTCCAAGTGTTGAAACTAAATTGGGAATGCTACTTGATAAAACTAATGAACTTGATAAATCCTTAGGAGGAATTGATGAAAGAATTAGTGTCCTAGGAACTTGTGTTGTCCAGGATAATCAAACCAATAGGATTGATGAACTTGAAAAGGCTATGGGAACCTTGGGTTCAACCTTTTCTTCTCTCAAGTATAAGGAGAAAGCTTATGTGGGTAAAGAGCAAAAATTCATGTATGCCTCTAAGGTGCCTAAACAAAAGAATTATTATAGGCCTAAAATTGCTAAAACCCCTAGCACCACTATAGAAAATTTAGATAATGGAGCATCTAAGGTACCCTCTGCAACAAGTTGTGTTTGCAAGAAAAATAATGATGTTGATGCTTCTTCTCTTGATGTTACTTGATTTGCACTTTCTGCGCCTAGCTGAAAGGCGTTAAAGAAAAGCACTTCTTGGGAGATAACCCATGTGTTTATTTTACTACAGCAATTTTTGTTTTGTTGAGTCTTGGAAGTTGTTTACTACTGTAGCAACCTCTCCTTATCATGTTTTTGTGCCAAGTAAAGTTTTTATGTTAAAGTTGATGCTATATTTGGGATCGCTGCGCAGAAACAGCATTGCTTCTGTCACGAATTCTGGCAAAAGTCTGTAAAAAATCGAAAAATCTGCAAATTTGCGAGCGTGATCCTCAGATATGTACGCAACTTTCATTAGTTTTGAGTTTTTCCATTTGAGCAAGTTGGTGCCATTCTTTACGGACTGTTCTGTTTTTGACAGATTCTGTCTTTTATTTCGCATTGCCGCTTTTGCTATGTTGAATGAGTTTCTTTGTTCCATTAACTTTCAGAAGCTTTGTGCAATGTCCAGAAGTGTTAAGAATGATTGTGTCACCTCTGAATATGTGAATTTGTGGTTATGCACTAACCCTCTAATGAGTTTGCTTGAAGTTTGTGTGAAGGAAGTTTTCAAGGGTCAAGAGAAGAGGATGATATACTATGATCAAGAAGAGTGAAAGGTCTAAGCTTGGGGATGCCCCGGTGGTTCATCCCTGCATATTTTAAGAAGACTCAAGCATCTAAGCTTGGGGATGCCCAAGGCATCCCCTTCTTCATCGACAACATTATCAGGTCACTTCTAGTGAAACTATATTTTTATTCCGTCACATTCTTATGTTCTTTACTTGGAGCGTCGGTTTGTTTTTATTTTTGTTTTGTTTTGAATAAAGTTGGATCCCGCCATTCTTATATTGGAGATATTACGCTCCGCTTTTTCTTATGGAACACTTGTGTTCTTAATTGTGCTTTAATGTTCATGGCGAAGTCTTATTGCTTCGTTAGATTGCTATTTGGTTGGAATTGGAAAGTGCTGCATATGGTTTGGCAATTTGGCAATTGTTTGAGCTCTCATAGATCATGTTTAAGCTCTTGCATCATGTAGTTTAATCTATTAATGAAGAACTACCGTAGAGCTTGTTTAATTTGGTTTGCATGATTGTTCTCTCTAAGTCTAGATATTTTCGGGTAAAGTGTTTGAACAACAAGGAAGACAGTGTAGAGCCTTATAATACTTGCAATATGTTCTTGTGTGAGTTTTGCTGTACCTGTTCATACTTGTGTTTGCTTCAAACAACCTTGCTAGCCCAAACCTTGTACTGAGAGGAAATGCTTCTCGTGCATCCAAACACCTTGAGCCAAACTCCATGCCATTTGTGTCCACCATATCTACCTACTATGTGGTATTTCCTGCCATTCCAAAGTAAATTACTTGAGTGCTACCTTTAAATTTTCATTCCTCTACCTTTACAATATATAGCTCATGGGACAAATAGCTTAAAAACTATTGTGGTAATGAATATGTAGTTATGTGTCTTAATTCTTATAAGTTGCTTGTTGAGCGGTAACCATGTTTTCTGGGGACGCCATCAACTTTATCTTTGTTGGATATCATGTGAGATGCTATGCATGTTCGTCTTGTCCGAAGTAAGTGGACTTCATGATCAAATGGTTTGAGTATGCATATGTTAGAGAAGAACATTGGGCCGCTAACTAAAGCCATGTATCATGGTGGAAGTTTCAGTTTGGACATACAACCTCAATCTCTTATGAGAATATTAACTGTTGTTGAATGCTTAAGCATTAAAAGAGGAGTCCATTATCTGTTGTCTATGTTGTCCCGGTATGGATGTCTAAGTTGAGAATAATCAAAAGCGAGAAATCCAATGCGTGCTTTCTCCTTAGACACTTGTACAGGCGGCATAGAGGTACCCCTTTGTGACACTTGGTTGAAGCATATGTTATGCGATGAGAATCCGTGTTTCCGAGCTAAGTAGGACAAGGTGCGAGCACTATTAGTACTCTATGCATGAGACATGCAACTTGTAGGAAGTATTATGCATAGCACATATGAATTATTACTACCGTTGACAAAATTGTTTCTATGTTTTCAAAACAAAAAGCTCTAGCACAAAAATAGTAATCCATGCTTCCCTCTGCGAAGGGCCATTCTTTTACTTTTTGTTGAGTCAGTTTACCCACTTCTTTCTATCTTAGAAGCAAACACTTGTGTTAACTGTGTGCATTGATTCTTACATGTTTACTTATTGCACTTGTTATATTACTCTATGTTGACAAATATCCATGAGATATACATGTTACAAGTTGAAAGCATTTGCTGAAACTTAATCATCCTTTGTGTTGCTTCAATGCATTCTACTTTGAATTTATTGCTTATGAGTTAGCTCTTATGCAACTCTTATTGATACTTGTCTTGAAAGTACTATTCATGAAAAGTTTTGCTATATGATTCATTTGTTTAGTCATTATCTTTGTTAGCAATCTTTTGTTCAGATCACTCCATTCATCTCATATGCTTTACAATAATGTTGATCAAGATTATGTTGGTAGCATGTCACTTCAGAAATTATTTGTGTTATCGTTTACCTACTCGAGGACGAGTAGGAACTAAGCTTGGGGATGCTTGATACGTCTCAAACGTATCTATAATTTCTTATGTTTCATGCTACTTTTATTACAATACTTGAATGTTTTATACATACTTTACAACATTATTATACATTTTCCGGCACTAACCTATTAACAAGATGCCGAAGTGCCGCTGTTTTCTGCTGTTTTTGGTTTCAGAAATCCTAGTAAGGAAATATTCTCGGAATTGGACGAAATCAACGCCGGGGCCTATTTTTGCACAAAGCTTCCGAAGACCGAGGGAGAGACGGCGGGCCACGAGGTGGCCGGACACCAGGGCGGCGCGGCCCAGGCCCTGGCCGCGCGGTGTGGGCGCCTCGCGTCGCCCCCGACCTACCCTTTCGCCTACTTAAAGCCTCCGCGAAACCCCCTGTACCGAGAGCCACGATACGGAAAACATTACTGAGAGGCCGCCGCCGCAATCCCATCTCGGGGGATTCAGGAGATCGCCTCCGGCACCCTGCCGGAGAGGGGAATCATCACCGGAGGGGCTCTACATCATCATGCCCGCCTCCGGATTGATGCGTGAGTAGTTCATCCTTGGACTATGGGTCCATAGCAGTAGCTAGATGGTTGTCTTCTCCGCTTGTGCTATCATTGTATTAGATCTTGTGAGCTGCCTAACATGATCAAGATCATCTATTTGTAATGCTACATGTTGTGTTTGGCGAGATCCGATGAATAGAGAATATTATGTTAAGTTGATTATCAATCTATCATATATGTGTTGTTTATGTTCTTGCATGCTTTCCGTTGCTAGTAGAGGCTCTGGCCAAGTTGATACTTGTAACTCCAAGAGGGGGTAATTATGCTCGATAGTGGGTTCATGCCTCCATTAAATCTGGGACAGTGACAGAAAGTTCTAAGGTTGTGGATGTGCTGTTGCTACTAGGGATAAAACATTGATGCTTTGTCTAAGGATATTTGTGTTGATTACATTACGCACCATACTTAATGCAATTATCTGTTGTTTACAACTTAATACCGGAAGGGGTTCGGATGATAACCTGAAGGTGGATTATTTAGGCATAGATGCATGCTGGATAGCGGTCTATGTACTTTGTCGTAATGCCCTGATTAAATCACATAGTAATCATCGTTGATATGTATTGAATCTTTATTTGTCAATTGCTCGCCTGTAATTTGTTCACCCAGCATGTTAGTTATCTTATTGGAGAGACACCACTAGTGAACTGTGGACCCCGGTCCAATCTTTTACATCTGAATACATTCTACTGCAATCATTGTTTTTACTGTTCTTTGCAAACAAACACCATCTTCCACTCGATACGCTTAATCCTTTGTTTTCAGCAAGCCGGTGAGATTGACAACCTCATTGTTACGTTGGGGCAAAGTACTTTGATTGTGTTGTGCAGGTTCCACGTTGGCGCCGGTTTCACTGGTGTTGCGCCGCACTACATTCCTCCACCAACAACCTTCACGTGCTTCTTGGCTCCTACTGGTTCGATAACCTTGGTTTCTTTCTGAGGGAAAACTTGTTGCTGTGCGCATCACACCTTCCTCTTGGGGTTCCCAACGGACGTGTACATCTACGCGCATCAAGGGAGCTCTTGTAGCCCTACACAATGAATGGTGTTTGTCATCCAACAAGAGAGTGTATGTAGCACAAGTGAGAGAAGTTATTTATTTATTATGTGATCAATGTTGAGAGTGTCCACTAGTGAAAGTATGATCCCTAGGCCTTGTTTCCAAATACTGCAAACATCGCTTGTTTACTGTTTTACTGCATCTTTACTTCCTGCAATATTACCACCATCTATACCACATGTGTTTTACTATCTCTTCGCCGAACTAGTGCACCTATACTGACAAGTGTATTAGGTGTGTTGGGGACACAAGAGACTTCTTGTATCTTAATTGCAGGGTTGCTTGAGAGGACTATCTTTGACCTCTACCTCCCTGAGTTCGATAAACCTTGGGTGATTCACTTAAGGGAAACTTGCTGCTGTTCTACAAACCTCTGCTCTTGGAGGCCCAACACTGTCTACAAGAATAGAAGCACATGTAGACATCAAGCTATTTTCTGGCGCCGTTGCCGGGGAGGTAAGGTAAAAGGTATTCACATCCTCCGACTACTAAGCTATTTTCTAGCACTGTTGCCGGTGTGTGAGTGCTCGAAGCTATCTCCTTTAGATCCTGCAATTATATCTTTTTGTTTCTTGTTTTTATTTTCACTAGTTAGGCTTAATGGAAAACAACAAAAAAATTAGAGATCTTTATAGTATTTATCTTGAGTTAGGACATGAGGTGTTTGAAGAGAAAATTAAAAAAACCCATGAAACTTTGTTTGCAAAATAGTTGTAGCAATGTTATTAGCATGAACTCTTTGAACACCATTATTGCTAAAGCTATGGAAGAATTTAAGCTTGGGGAAGCTGGTTTTGAGGAGCATGATATTTTTAGTCCACCTACTATTGAGGAGAAAATTAATTATGATTACAATATGCCTCCTATATATGATGATTATGGTGACGAGAATAATAATGATAGCTATTTTATTGAATTTGCTCCCACTACAACTAATAAAATTGATTATGCTTATGTGGAGAGTAATAATTTTATGCATGTAGCTCATGACAAGAATGTTGTATGTGATAGTTATATTGTTGAGTTTGTTCATGATGCTGCTGAAAGTTATTATGAGAGAGGGAAACATGGGTATATGCATCTTAATAATATTAAGTTTCCCCTCTTTATGTTGAGAATTTTGAAGTTACTCATGTTTTATCTTCCTATGCTTGTCACTTTGTTCTTCATGAATTTATTTGTGTACAAAATTCCTTTTCATAGGAAGTGGGTTAGGCTTAAATGTGTTTTGAATTTGCTTCTTGATGTTCTCTTTTGCTTCAACTCTTATTTCTTGCGAGAGCATCATTAAAATTACTGAGCCCATCTTAATGGCTATAAAGAAAGCACTTCTTGGGAGATAACCCATGTGTTTATTTTGCTACTGTTTTGTTGTGTCTTGGAAGTTGTTACTACTGTAGCAACCTCTCCTTATCATGTTTTTGTGCCAAGTAAAGTCTCTATGGTAAAGTTGATGCTAGATTTGGATTACTGCGCAGAAACAGAATTGCTGTCTGTCACGAATTTGCGTAGATCTCTCTGTAGAAAAATCAAAAAATCTGCCAATTTACGTGCGTGAATCTCAGATATGTACGCAACTTTCATTAGTTTTGAGTTTTTCCATCTGAGCAAGTTAAGTGCCTCTGAAAAATTCGTCTTTACGGACTGTTCTGTTTTGACAGATTCTGCCTTTTATTTCGCATTGCCGCTTTTGCTATGTTGAATGGATTTCTTTGTTCCATTAACTTTCAGAAGTATTGTGCAATGTCCAGAAGTGTTAAAAATAATTATGTCACCTCTGAATATATGAATTTTTGATTATGCACTAACCCTCTAATGAGTTTGCTTGAAGTTTGGTGTGGAGGAAGTTTTCAAGGGTCAAGAGAAGAGGATGATACATTATGATCAAGAAGAGTGAAAGGTCTAAGCTTGGGGATGCCCCGGTGGTTCATCCCTGCATATTTTAAGAAGACTCAAGCATCTAAGCTTGGGGATGCCCAAGGCATCCCCTTCTTCATCGACAACTTATCAGGTCACTTCTAGTGAAACTATATTTTTTTCCATCACATCTTATGTTCTTTACTTGGAGCGTCTGTTTGCTTTTATTTTTGTTTTGGTTTGAATAAAGTTGGATCCCACCATCCTTATATTGGAGATATTACGCTCCGCTTTTTCATATGGAACACTTGTGTTCTTAGTTGTGCTTTAATGTTCATGGCGAAGGCTGAAAATTGCTTCGTTGATTGCTATTTGGTTGGAATCAGAAAATGCTTCATATGGTTTGGAATAACTTGAAACTTGGCAATTGTTTTGAGCCCTCATAGATCATGTTTAAGCTCTTGCATCATGTATTTTAATCTAATAGTGGAGAACTACCGTAGAGCTTGTTAAAATTTGGTTTGCATGATTGGTCTCTCTAAGTCTAGATATTTTCTGGTAAAATGTTTGAACAACAAGGAAGACAATGTAGAGTCTTATAATGCTTGCAATATGTTCTTGTGTAAGTTTTGATGTACCTGTTCATACTTGTGTTTGCTTCAAACAACCTTGCTAGCCAAAGCCTTGTACTGAGAGGAAATGCTTCTCGTGCATCCAAACACCTTGAGCCAAAATCCATGCCATTTGTGTCCACCATATCTACCTACTATGTGGTATTTTTCTGCCATTCCAAAGTAAATTACTTGAGTGCTACCTTTAAAATTTCATTCCTTTATCTTTGCAATATATAGCTCATGGGAAAATAGCTTAAAACTATTGTGGTGATGAATATGTAGCTATATATGTTTCTTATTTCTTATAAGTTGCTTGTTGAGCGGTAACCATGTTTCTGGGGACGCCATCAACTTTTTACACCTTTGTTGAATATCATGTGAGATGCTATGCATGTTCGTCTTGTTTGAAGTAAGGTTGATTTATCATGATCAAATGGTTTGAGTATGCATATGTTAGAGAAGAACATTGGGCCGCTAACCAAAGCCATGTATCATGGTGGAAGTTTTCAGTTTGGACATTCATCCTCAATCTCTTATGAGAATATTATGTTGTTGAATGCTTATGCATTAAAGAGGAGTCCATTATCTGTTGTCTATGTTGTCCCGGTATGGATGTCCTAAGTTGAGATCTATTAAAAACGAGAAATCAAATGCAATTGATCTCCTTGGACCTTTGTACAAGCGGCATAGAGGTACCCCTTTGTGACACTTGTTTGAAACATATGTTATGCAATGATAATCCATGTAAATCCAAGCTAATTAGGACAAGGAGCGGGCACTATTGGTATTCTATGCATGAGGCTTGCAACTTGTAGAAAGTATTATGCATAACACATATGAATTATTACTACCGTTGATAAAATTGTTTCTATGTTTTGAAAATAAAAGCTCTAGCACAAAAACAGTAATCCATGCTTCCCTCTGCGAAGGGCCATTCTTTTACTTTATGATGAGTCAGTTTACCTACTTCTTTCTATCTTAGAAGCAAACACTTGTGTCAACTGTGTGCATTTATTCTTACATGTTTACTTATTGCACTTGTTATATTAATCTATGTTGACAATTATCCATGAGATATATATGTTACAAGTTGAAAGCAATTGCTGAAACTTAATCATCCTTTGTGTTGCTTCAATACCTTCTACTTTGAATCTATTGCTTTATGAGTTAGCTCTTATGCAAGTCTTGTTGATACTTGTCTTGAAAGTACTATTCATGAAAAGTTTTGCTATATGATTCAGTTGTTTAGTCATTATCTTTTGTTAGCAATCTATTGCTTTGAATCACTCCATTCATCTCATATGCTTTATAATAATGTTGATCAAGATTATGTTGGTAGCATGTCACTGATACGTCCAAAACGTATCTACTTTCCCGAACACTTTTGTTATTGTTTTGCCTCTAATTTGTGTATTTTGGATACAACTAACACGGACTAACGCTGTTTTCAGCAGAATTGCTGGTGTCTCGTTTTTGTGCAGAAACTCGACTTTCAGGAAAATCTCCGGAAATAATCGCAATGGGCCTATTTCACCGTGAAGATGAGAGGCCGAAAGGGCGAGCCAGGGGGCCCATGGCCCTACACCACAGCCGGCGTGGCCTGGAGGGGCGCGCCGCCCTATGGTGTGGGTGCCTCGGCGTCCCCGACGCTCTCCTTCGGGCTACAACCCTTTCGACCTAAAAATGCCAGGGGTTCGACCATATTTCCAGAAGACATCCAGAACTCCGCCGCCATCGTGAAACTCCATCTCGGGACCAGAAACTCCGTTCCGGCACTCCGTCGGGAATTGGAGGGGATCATCGCCGCCATCACCACCGACGCCTCTCCATCGACCAGCCATGTTTCCCCCATCCATGTGTGAGTAATTCCCCCGCTGTAGGCTGAAGGGGATGGTAGGGATGGGATGAGATTGATCATGTAATAGTCATAATATTGTTAGGGCATGGTGCCTAGTATCCGTAGTTGGTACTTTTATGATATTGTTGCAACTTGTTATGCTTAATGCTTGTCACTAGGGCCCGAGTGCCATGATCTCAGATCTGAACATGTTATTGATTCATGAAGATATTCATTGTTTATGATCTTACCTGCAAGTTGTATACACATATTGTTGTCCGGAACCCGAGGCCCCAAAGTGACAGAAATTGGGACAACCGGAGGGGAAGGCGGTGACGTGAGGATCACATGTGTTCAAGGAGTGTTAATGCTTTGCTCCGGTACTCTATTAAAAGGAGTACCTTAATTTCCAGTAGTTTCCCTAGAGGCCCGGCTGCCACCGGCTGGTAGGACAAAAGATGTTGTGCAAGTTTCTCATTGCGAGCACGTACGACTATATACGGAACACATGCCTATGGATTGATTAGTACTTGGATACCGTTTTATTATTATCTGCAAATGCCCTACCTTGATTGTTACATGAATTCTCTCATCCATGCAACGCCCGTTCATCCATCCCTATGCCTACATCCTGATGTTTACTATAATCACTACTGCTGTCTTTGTTACACTGCTGCTGTTATTTCACTACTCCTACTGCTATAAAACTGTTGCTACTGATAAACTCTTGCGAGCAAGTCTGTTTCCAGGTGCAGCTGAATTGACAACTCCGATGTTAAGGCTTACAAGTATTCTTTGGCTCCCCTTGTGTCGAATCAATAAATTGCGATCCCCTATACTTGTGGGTCATCAAGACTATTTTCTGGCGCCGTTGCCGGGGAGCATAGCTTTATTTGCAAGTTCACCTGAATTGATATTGTTCGCTGCAAGTCCTCCATCATGGGTAAACCTCGCGATACTAAAGTCGCCATATTACCATCCACTACAAGAAAAGGTACAACTCTGAGTACCTCTGCTGCTTGATACATCCCAAACGTATCTTTAATTTCTTATGTTACATGCTACTTTTATGACAATACTCACATGTTTTATACATACTTTACATCATTATTATACATTTTCCGGCACTAACCTATTAACAAGATGCCGAAGCGCCAGTTGTTGTTTTCTGCTGTTTTTGGTTTCAGAAATCCTACAAAGGAAATATTCTCGGAATTGGACGAAATCAACGCCCAGGGTCTTATTTTTCCACGTAGCTTCCAGAAGACCGAGGGAGAAACGAAGTGGGCACGGGCGCCGCCACACTGGGCGGCGCGGCTAGGGGGCCCGCGCGGCCCTAGCGTGTGGGGCCCCCGTGACCCTCCGACTCCGCCCTTCCGCCTACTTAAAGCCTTCGTCGCGAAACCCCCTGTACCGAGAGCCACGATACGGAAAACCTTCCAGAGACGCCGCCGCCGCCAATCCCATCTCGGGTGATTCATGAGATCGCCTCCGGCACCCTGCTGTGGAGAGGGGAATCATTAGCGGAGGGCTCTACATCCGGATTGATGCGTGAGTAGTTCATCCTTGGACTATGGGTCCATAGCAGTAGCTAGATGGTTGTTGACATAGGCATCCCCAATGGGCCTGCCGAAGGTGGTACCCGGGGTTTATTGAAGGCCCAGGACTCGAAGAATAAGAAGATTCGGAAGCCCATTTAGTGTTAAGGAAAGATAGATTGTATTAGGAAATATAGAGACTTGTAATCTTACGGGATGGGTACGAAACCCTCCCGAACTCTGTAACTTGTGTATTACGAAAACCCTCGGCTCCACCTCCTATATAAGGGGGAGCCGAGGGACAAAGAAAGGATCGAACTTATTGTCAACAGAACCCTAGTTTTCATAATCAGCGAGTACTTTTCGGCTGAAACCTTCGAGATCTACTTGCCCTCTACTTCCAGCAAAACCCTAGTCTACGATCTGTAGGCATTGACAAATTAATCCTTTGTCAATTGGCGCCGTCTGTGGGAATTAGAGGCTGCAAGGAACTGATCTCGATGGCACGTCGTCGACTTCGTCGGTGGCTAGCAATGCGATGGATCGAGGTAAACGGGAAAAAACTGATCTAGTCAATTTTATTCCTCACCCGCCCTCCCGTTTGGATGCATGTGCCTGTCTCGAGGAGCCCATCGTCATGACGTTCGGAGAATTCCGATTTGGTGTCAACAAAGAAGGATCCTATCGTCTCGAAGTTCCGATCTCGTCGGAATTTTCAGCGATCGATTCTGACTTTTCATCGAGTGATGAGGAGTTTTCGTCGCCACGCTTCGTCGACACCAAGGCAAGCGGAAAGCTCGCCAAGATCTTCAGCGACACATCTTTCGAGTCGTCTGCGGACTCCGTTATAAGCAGCGATTCCGACAGCGTCGACAACTTCAACTTCATCGACAAATCTGCTGCCATCGGAAAGGTCTTCACCAATCTCTATGATGGTGTCACCAATCCCGACAAAAATCAATACTCAAAATATCATCAAGTCTATGCAATTGAAGAGGCAAGCCGAGCAGAACCAGAGACGTCAGAGGCTTTCGATGATTTGGGAAACCCATACGTCGATCCCGCTGATCTCAGAAGAGGCCTAGGCACTAAATATGTCGGGTCTTCACCTCGCGAAAGAGTTCAACTCCCGCAAGCAGCGTGGGATAGGGCCGCAAGAGCCATGGATGGTTCAGAACCAATGACCACCACTGCTACTGCAGAAGAATTACAAGCCTATCAATATAGACTTGCTCGTGTGAGTAGGGAGCTGGAAAAAGAGACAACATCCCTGAATAGAAGAAAAGAGGCAGCCTCCGCGTCAAGCAGGCGTCGAGCAGAGCTCAGTCGACAATCAGGAACTTCGGGAGATAGTCACAGAGAAGCTCGGAGGAGGGCAAGATCTCGGCTGCAAAATATACCCGAAGCAGAGAGAGGCAACATAATTCAAAATCTCGACATGTCCTTCATGACAATTGATACCAGGGGAAATATCATCCCAAAAACACCAGAAGCTGGATACATGGCAACGCAAGCTTATATCCTTGCGTCCAGACCACCCCCTGGGGACCCGAGAGAAGCATTGTTTAATATGGCAATGGCTGGAGTTGGAGTCATGGGAACAGCGTTTGCAGCTACACCTCCCGAAGGAACTCCAAGACAAAATAGTCCACGACCCACGACAGCAGTGGAAGATCCACCAAGGACAAGTGGAGCAAGGGATACGACGGCACAGGCAAGGGTGGATAGAGCGCGACAAGAAAGAAGAGAACATCGGCAGTCACCAGAAGTCGCCGATGAAGATATGTGCGGGTTACCATGCTTTACAAGACGAGTTCGAAAAACTCGAGTCCCGAAAGGGTTTAAGTTACCCGAAAATTTCAAGAAATTCGACGGCCTACAAGATCCCGAGGATTGGCTCGTTGATTACCTCGAGATGGTGAAGTTGGTAGGCGGAACCAGAGCAACAGCCATGCAAAGCATCCAAGTACACTTGAGCGGTGCCGCGCGATCTTGGATAAAGAACTTCCCCCAGGTTCCATCGACAGCTGGGATAGTTTCGAGGATATCTTCGTGAAGAACTTCCGATCCACCTGCAAGAAACCCGCGTCATTGGAAGAGCTGAGGGCGTGCAGGCAGAAACACGACGAATCGATGAGAAAATATATACAGAGGTGGAACATTATTAAAAACTCGGCAGAGGATATATCTGACGAGAGAGCAATAGACGCGTTCGTGGCAGGAATTCGACGAGGAGATTTCGTCGAGGACTTAGGGAGAACCAACCCTAAGACAATATCAGCACTGATGGAGATAGCAAACAAGTGGGCAGATGGAGAAGACGCGATATACAACAAGCGACATAGGTCACCAGAGGAAGATCGCGGTCGAAATTTTCAAAATAGAAGGCGATTTTCTCGCCAGTTTTACAATAATGATGCTCCTGGCCACATATCGGCTGGTTTCCGAGGAAATTCTGGAGGGAATAGTCGAGATGATTACCAAAGGAGTAACGAGCAGCAAAGTGACTCGAGAGGTGATTTCCGTGGTAACAGGCAAAATAATGGACCAAGGTTCCAAAGACCTTATGTGTCTCCCGAAGAAATGATGAACGGGCCCTGTCAGATGCACTTCTATCTCGACAATAATGGAAAAGACAGTCAGGTCATCTCCAGAAAGATTGTCGCAATTTCCAAGCAATGTTGCGAGCCGCAGGGATCGCCAATGCCCAAGCAACGAATAGAAACCCCCAGGGGCCAAGGAGTGAGATTCACCTCCCACCTCCTCCCGCAATTACGGACGAAAATCGGCACCAGCTCAGAATAGCGGCAGCACCACATCCACCTCCATATGTTGACCCCAACTCCAATGGTGCGGTCTCGATGATTCAGAAAGCTAGGCCATCTAACAGGGCGCAGAAGGTAATCTCGCGGCAAGTGTTCATGGCAGAAAAGATGCCTCCACCAACAGTTGAGTACCTAAATTGGTCGGGGCAAGACATTGGCTTCACAATTGCGGATCATCCGCAGCAAGTTCCTCGACCAGGGCAATCTGCACTCATCTTACCCGCAGTAATCGCTGGTTTTGATGTGTCGAGAGTTTTTATAGATGGTGGCAGCAGCTTAAACCTTATGTATGCAGATACATTGAGGAAGATGAACATATCCCTAGCAAATCTAAAACCAACCGACACACGTTTCCATGGGATCACGCCAGAGAAGCCCATTGGGCAAGATCAATCTCGATGTTCAGTTTGGGACCCGAGAGAACTACAGGATAGAGAATCTGGAGTTTGAAGTTGTGGATTTCCCGTCGCAATATCACGCCTTGTTGGGACGACCAGCATATGCCAGGTTTATGGCGGTACCTCATTACACGTACTTGTTATGGAGGTTGCCTGGACCTAAGGGACCAATCACAATTAAGGGAAGTTTCGCGCTAGCTGATAAGTTCGACTATCAGAAACCTTCGGGATGCAAGCAGAATATATGGCGCCAAGGCTCACTGATTATGATGTGCTGCCAGATACAGGGAGACCACTCAGGGAACCAACCTTTAATACTGCCAAGGATTCAAAAGAGGTGCAGATCCACCCGACAGACCCAAAGAAAACGACATCCATTGCAGCAAACATGGATCTCGCATAGGAAAGCGCGCTCGTCGAGTTCCTCCGTGAGCACTGGAAAATCTTCGCATGGTGTCCAGCTGACATGCCGGAGTACCAGGGAACTTGCCGAGCACCACCTCAACTTGGATCCTCTCGCGAGACCAATCAAACAACCTTTGCGGCGTTTTTCGGAACCAAACCGCAAAGCTATGCTATCAGAAATAGATCGACTCAAAGATGCTGGTTTTATTAAAGAGATATCTACAGAAGCCACGTGGGTAGCTAACCCAGTGATGGTGCCGAAGAAAAACACGAAAGTCCTTCGCATGTGTGTCGACTTTACGTGTCTCAATAAACATTGTCCTAAGGATCACTTTCCCCTCCCAAGGATCGATCAAATCATCGACTCCACGGCAGGATGTGAACGTCTTTCCTTCTTGGACGCGTACTCTGGTTATAACCAGATCAGATTAAAAGAAGATGATGAAGCAAAAACAGCGTTCATAACACCTTACGGCGTGTTCTGCTATAGAACAATGCCCTTTGGTTTGAAAAACGCGGGAGCAACATATCAGCGGATGATGCAGAAGTGCCTTGCGACACAAATTGGAAAAAATGTACAAGTCTATATTGACGATGTCGTGATAACATCAAAAAAGGGGACAACACTGATCGAAGATTTGAAAGAAACCTTCGACAACCTCGACAAGTTCTGCCTTAAGCTAAACCCGACAAAGTGCTCTTTGGTGTTCCTGCGGGAGAACTTCGGGTTCCTAGTATCAGCAAGAGGGATTGAAGCCAATCCAGAGAAAATACAGGCCATCGTAACTATGAGGAAGCCGACAAAGTTGAAAGAAATACAACAGCTGACAGGGCGAGTCGCAGCTTTAAGCAGTTCGTCGCCAGGCTGGGAGAAAAAGCGCCTGCCGTATGCATTGATCAAACAAGGAGAGAAATTTCAATGGAACGAGGAAGCAGATAGGCTTTCGAGACTCTCAAGCGCACAATTTCGACACCACCAATCTTGGTGGCGCCTAAAGAGAAGGAACCCCTCCTGCTATACATTGCAGCCACGCCTCAAGTGGTCAGCATGGCCCTGGTAGTAGAGAGGGATGAAGAAGGAAAGCTCAATGGAGTAAATGGCCAGTATATTTTATCATGAAGTACTGTCGCCTCAAAACAGCGATACCCCCAATACCGAAGTTGGCGTATGGAGTACGACAGCAAGAAAATTGCGACACTATTTTTCGGCGCACCCGATAATAGTGGTCAATGAAGATCCTCTGTCAAATATACTAAACAACCCAGAAGCTACGGGTCGTGTCTCCCTTTGGGGAATAGAGCTTTCCCCTCGGGACATCACGTATGAAAAAAGAAAAGCAATAAAGTCACAAATCCTACCAGATTTCATCGCAGAGTGGATGGAGCTACAAAACACAGGGCCTCCAGATTTATCGAGAACCTGGACTATGAACTTTGACGGGTCCAAAAGGTTAGAAGGCGCTGGAGCAGGCGTAATACTAGTATCACCTGAAGGCGACAAATTGAAGTATGTCTTACGGATGACGTTCCCAAACGCGTCTAACAATGAAGCATAATATGAGCTCTCATACACGGGATGAAGATGGCGAAAGCTTGCGGTGCAACCCGACTGAAAATCTTTGGCGACTCACAGTTGGTAGCACAGCAGGTTATGAATCAATGTGATGCAGTCAACGAGAGTATGATAGCATACAAGGAGATGTACAATGAGCTAGAAAAGCTGTTTGATGGATGCGAGGTAAACCACATCAGCAGGTTGAGCAATGACGAAGCCGATGTTCTTGCAAACATCGGGTCTCAATGTCTCGCTATCCCTCCAGGCGTGTTTTGGGAAGAAATAAGCGAGAGATCAACGAAGCCAATGAAAACAAAGAAGAAGGAGAAGGAAGAAAAACCTTCGAGTGTCACCAAAGAATCATTGAAGAAGAAGAAGAGGAACAGGAGTTAGTCATGATGGTGCAAATTCCATGGATGCAGGCGTACATATCATACATCTTAAGGAAAACAATACCCGACGATCCAGTTGAAGCAAGGCGAGTAATCAGACGATCTAAAGCTTTTACTGTGATAAAAGGGGAGTTGTACAAGCGAAGTATTTCGGGTGTGCTACAGAGATGTGTCACACCCGAAGAAGGAAGGATCATCCTGAAAGATGTACACGAAGGAATATGTGGGCATCACGCAAGCAGCCGAGCTATCGCGGCTAAAGTCTTCAGAGCAGGATTTTATTGGTTAACAGCAATTGAGGACGCGAAGGAAATAGTGCGAACTTGCGATGCGTGCCAGAGATTCGCCGCCAAACCTCACTCTCCGGCAGCAGAACTGATGCCAATCCCATTGTCTTGGCCCTTTGCTCAATGGGGTCTCGATATGGTGGGAAAACTACACAAAGCTTCGCCAGGAGGATATGAGTATATGCTCGTTGTTGTCGACAAATTTACCAAGTGGATAGAAGCAAAGCCGATAAATTCACCGGACGGCGCATCGGCAATCAAGTTTGTGAAAAGCATTGTCTTTCGATTTGGAGTTCCCCATAGCATCGTCACAGACAATGGCAGTAATTTCACATCCAAGGAGTTCAAAGCGTATTGCGCAGAAGTGGGCATTAAATTGAGTTTTGCGTCTGTTGCACATCCACAGACCAACGGTCAAGTCGAGAAAGCCAATGGCATCATCTGCAATGGTATCAAGAAGCGCCTGTTAGGACCATTGGAAAAAGCTCGACATACTTGGCCAGAGGAGCTGCAAAGTGTGTTGTGGAGTATCCGAACAACACCAAACACGGCGACGCAGGAGACGCTGTTTTTTCTGGTCCATGGAGTTGAAGCAGTACTGCCGATAGAAATAGAGCATGATTCTCCAAGAGTTACAGAATATGATGAAGAAACTTCGAGAAGAGCTTTGGAGGATGATGTCGACGCACTTGATGAGGCTCCAGATGAAGTATTATCACGAGTCGCCAAATACCAACAGGACCTGAAAAACTACCATAGTCGACGATTGCGACCAAGATCTTTTCAAGTTGGGGACTTGGTTTTACGACTCAATCAAAAAAGCCATGAAAAACTTGAGTCACCATGGCTTGGACCTTACATCGTCACAGAGGTAATCGAAGGAGGAGCATACAGAATCAAGGACAAGAAGACGGGGATTGCTGAGCCAAACCCTTGGAACGTGGCGCAGCTCAGGCGTTTCTACGCTTAGATGCCGAAATATAGTCTCTGTAAACATACAATGTACTAAAACGCCCGCGCACTCTTTTCCTTTTTCGGGGCACCGAGTGGGGCCGGGAAAGGTTTTTAATGAGGCGGGACTCGCGGTGCTGCAATATAATAAAGATAGTGGAATTATATATCTTTTCGACAGGGGGCTTCTACCCAGAAGATACAATATATATATACACAATGCCGACAAATACAACCTGCAAAATATCTCGCCTTGGTACCAAGTACCTCGCCAAATAAAAATATGTCGCCAAATAGCGATCAACATAAAGCTCGGGGTTTCGCACTGATACGCGCGAAGCACACGTCCGTTGGGAACCCCAAGTGGAAGGTATGATGCGTATAGAAGCAAGTTTCCCTCAGTATGAAACCAAGGTTATCGAACCAGTAGGAGCCAAGAAGCACGTGAAGGTTGTTGGTGGAGGAATGTAGGCGCAACACCAGTGAAACCGGTGCCAACGTGGAACCTGCACAACACAATCAAAGTACTTTGCCCCAACGTAACAGTGAGGTTGTCAATCTCACCGGCTTGCTGAAAACAAAGGATTAAACGTATCGAGTGGAAGATGGTGTTTGTTTGCAAAGAACAGTAAAAACAATGATTGCAGAATGTATTCAGATGTAAAAGAATGGACCGGGGTCCACAGTTCACTAGAGGTGTCTCCAATAAGATAACTAACATGCTGGTGAACAAATTACAGGCGGGCAATTGACAAATAAATATTCAATACATATCAACGATGATTACTATGTGATTTAATCAGGGCATTACGACAAAGTACATAGACCGCTATCCAGCATGCATCTATGCCTAAATAATCCACCTTCAGGTTATCATCCGAACCCCTTCCAGTATTAAGTTGTAAACAACAGATAATTGCATTAAGTATGGTGCGTAATGTAATCAACACAAATATCCTTAGACAAAGCATCGATGTTTTATCCCTAGTAGCAACAGCACATCCACAACCTTAGAACTTTCTGTCACTGTCCCAGATTCAATGGAGGCATGAACCCACTATCGAGCATAAATACTCCCTCTTGGAGTTACAAGTATCAACTTGGCCAGAGCCTCTACTAGCAACGGAGAGCATGCAAGAACATAAACAACACATATATGATAGATTGATAATCAACTTAACATAATATTCTATATTCATCGGATCCCGCCAAACACAACATGTAGCATTACAAATAGATGATCTTGATCATGTTAGGCAGCTCACAAGATCTATAACAATGATAGCACAAGCGGAGAAGACAACCATCTAGCTACTGCTATGGACCCATAGTCCAAGGATGAACTACTCACGCATCAATCCGGAGGCGGGCATGATGATGTAGAGCCCCTCCGGTGATGATTCCCTCTCCGGCAGGTGCCGGATATCTCCTGAATCCCCCGAGATGGGATTCGGCGGCGGCCTCTCGCAATGTTTTCCGTATCGTGGCTCTCGTACAGGGGGTTCGCGACGAAGGCTATTTGTAGGTGGAAGGGTGGGTCAGGGGGCGACGCGAGGGCCCCACACAACAGGCCGGCGCGGCCAGGGCTTGGGCCGCGCCGCCCTGGTGTGTGCCCCCCTCGTGGCCCCACTTCGTCTCCCTTCGGTCTTCTGGAAGCTTCGTGTAAAAATAGGCCCCTGGGCGTTGATTTCGTCCAATTCCGAAAATATTTCCTTACTAGGATTTCTGAAACCAAAAACAGCAAAAACAAGAATGGCACTTCGGCATCTTGTTAATAGGTTAGTGCCGGAAAATGTATAATAATGCTGTAAAGTATGTATAAAACATTCAAGTATTGTAATAAAAGTAGCATGGAACATAAGAAATTATAGATACGTTTGAGACGTATCAAGCATCCCCAAGCTTAGTTCCTACTCATCCTCGAGTAGGTAAACGATAACACAAATAATTTCTGAAGTGACATGCTACCAACATAATCTTGATCAACATTATTGTAAAGCATATGAGATGAATGGAGTGATCTGAACAAAAGATTGCTAACAAAGATAATGACTAAACAAATGAATCATGTAGCAAAACTTTTCATGAATAGTACTTTCAAGACAAGTATCAATAAGACTTGCATAAGAGCTAACTCATAAGCAATAAATTCAAAGTAGAATGAATTGAAGCAACACAAAGGATGATTAAGTTTCAGCGAATGCTTTCAACTTGTAACATGTATATCTCATGGATATTTGTCAACATAGAGTAATATAACAAGGCAATAAGTAAACATGTAAGAATCAATGCACACAAACACAAGTGTTTGCTTCTAAGATAGAAAGAAGTGGGTAAACTGACTCAACAATAAAGTAAAAGAATGGCCCTTCGCAGAGGGAAGCATGGATTACTATTTTTGTGCTAGAGCTTTTGTTTTGAAAACATAGAAACAATTTTGTCAACGGTAGTAATAATTCATATGTGCTATGCATAATACTTCCTACAAGTTGCATGTCTCATGCATAGAGTACTAATAGTGCTCGCACCTTGTCCTACTTAGCTCGGAAGACACGGATTATCATCGCATAACATATGTTTCAACCAAGTGTCACAAAGGGGTACCTCTATGCCGCCTGTACAAGTGTCTAAGGAGAAAGCACGCATTGGATTTCTCGCTTTTGATTATTCTCAACTTAGACATCCATACCGGGACAACATAGACAACAGATAATGGACTCCTCTTTTAATGCTTAAGCATTCAACAACAGTTAATATTCTCATAAGAGATTGAGGTTGTATGTCCAAACTGAAACTTCCACCATGATACATGGCTTTAGTTAGCGGCCCAATGTTCTTCTCTAACATATGCATACTCAAACCATTTGATCATGAAATCGCACTTACTTCAGACAAGACGAACATGCATAGCATCTCACATGATATCCAACAAAGGTAAAGTTGATGGCATCCCCAAAAACATGGTTACCGCTCAACAAGCAACTTATAAGAATTAAGACACGTAACTACATATTCATCACCACAATAGTTTTTAAGCTATTTGTCCCATGAGCTATATATTATAAAGGTAGAGGAATGAAATTTTAAAGGTAGCACTCAAGTAATTTACTTTTGGCAGAAAAATACCACATAGTAGGTAGATATGGTGGACACAAATGGCATGGGTTTTGGCTCAAGGTGTTTGGATGCACGAGAAGCATTTCCTCTCAGTACAAGGTTTGGGCTAGCAAGGTTGTTTGAAACAAACACAAGTATGAACAGGTACAGCAAAACTCACACAAGAACATATTGCAAGCATTATAAGGCTCTACACTGTCTTCCTTGTTGTTCAAACACTTTACCCGAAAATATCTAGACTTAGAGAGACCAATCATGCAAACCAAATTAAACAAGCTCTACAGTAGTTATTCATTAATAGGTTAAACTACATGATGCAAGAGCTTAAACATGATATATGAGAGCTCAAACAATTGCCAAGTTACCAAACCATATGCAGCATTTTCCGATTCCAACCAAATAGCAATTTAACGAAGCAATTTTCTGCCTTCGCCATGAACATTAAAGCACAATTAAGAACACAAGTGTTCCATATGAAAAAGCGGAGCGTAATATCTCCAATATAAGAATGGTTGGATCTAACTTTATTCAAACAAAACAAAAATAAAAACAAACCGACGCTCCAAGTAAAGAACATAGGATGTGATGGAATAAAAATATAGTTTCACTAGAAGTGACCTGATAATGTTGTCGATGAAGAAGGGGATGCCTTGGGCATCCCAAGCTTAGATGCTTGAGTCTTTTTAAAATATGCAGGGATGAACCACCGGGGCATCCCAAGCTTAGACCTTTCACTCTTCTTGATCATAGTATATCATCCTCTTCTCTTGACCCTTGAAAACTTCCTTCACACAAACTTCAAGCAAACTCATTAGAGGGTTAGTGCATAACCAAAAATTCACACATTCAGAGGTGACACAATCATTCTTAACACTTCTGCACATTGCACAAAGCTTCTGAAAGTTAATGGAACAAAGAAACTCATTCAACATAGCAAAAGCGGCAATGCGAAATAAAAGACAGAATCTGTCAAAAACAGAACAGTCCGTAAAGATGAATCTGGCAGGGGCACTTAACTTGCTCAAATGGAAAAACTCAAAACTAATGAAAGTTGCGTACATATCTGAGGATCACGCTCGTAAATTTGCAGATTTTTGCGATTTTTTTACAGAGACTTCTGCAAGAATTCGTGACAGACAGAAATACTGTTTCTGCGCAGCGATCCCAAATATAGTATCAACTTTAGCATAGAAACTTTACTTGGCACAAAAACATGATAAGGAGAGGTTGATACAGTAGTAAACAACTTCCAAGACTCAACAATACAGTAAATAAAATAAAACATGGTTATCTCCCAAGAAGTGCTTTTCTTTAACGCCTTTTAGGCGCAGAAAGTGCAAATCAAGTATTTTCAAGAGATGAAGCAAAAGAGAGCATCAAGAAGAAAATCCAAAACACATTTAAGCCTAACCCACTTCCTATGAAAAGGAATCTTGTACACAAATAAATTCATGAAGAACAAAGTGACAAGCATAGGAAGACAAAACACGAGTAACTTCAAGATTCTCAACATAAAGAGGGGAAACTTAATATTATTAAGATGCATATAACCATGTTTCCTCTCTCATAATAACTTTCAGTAGCATCATGAACAAACTCAACAATATAACTATCACATACAACATTCTTGTCATGAGCTACATGCATAAAATTATTACTCTCCACATAAGCATAATCAATTTTATTAGTTGTAGTGGGAGCAAATTCAATAAAATAGCTATCATTATTATTCTCATCACCATAATCATCATACATAGGAGGTATATTGTAATCATAATTAACTTTCTCCTCAATAGTAGGTGGACTGAAAATATCATATTCACGATTTTTTTACAGAGACTTCTGCGAGAATTCGTGACAGACAGCAATGTTGTTTGTGCGCAGCGATCCCAAATATAGTATCAACTTTAGCATAGAAACTTTACTTGGCACAAAAACATGATAAGGAGATGTTGCTACAGTAGTAAACAACTTCCAAGACTCAACAATACAGTAAATAAAATAAAACATGGGTTATCTCCCAAGAAGTGCTTTCTTTAACGCCTTTCAGCTAGGCGCAGAAAGTGCAAATCAAGTATTTTCAAGAGATGAAGCAAAAGAGAGCATCAAGAAGCAAATCCAAAACACATTTAAGCCTAACCCACTTCCTATGAAAAGGAATCTTGTACACAAATAAATTCATGAAGAACAAAGTGACAAGCATAGGAAGACAAAACACGAGTAACTTCAAGATTCTCAACATAAAGAGGGGAAACTTAATATTATTAAGATGCATATAACCCATTTTCCTCTCTCATAATAACTTTCAGTAGCATCATGAACAAACTCAACAATATAACTATCACATACAACATTCTTGTCATGAGCTACATGCATAAAATTATTACTCCACATAAGCATAATCAATTTTATTAGTTGTAGTGGGAGAAAATTCAATAAAATAGCTATCATTATTATTCTCATCACCATAATCATCATACATAGGAGGTATATTGTAATCATAATTAACTTTCTCCTCAATAGTAGGTGGACTGAAAATATCATATTCATTATTGCAAGCATCATATATAGGAGGTAAAGTATCATCAAAGTAAATTTTCTCCTCCATGCTTGGGGGACTAAAAATATCACAACCCGCTTCCCCAAGCTTAAATTCTTCCATAGCATTAGCAATAATAGTGTTCAAAGAGTTCATACTAATAACATTGCCATTAGCATGCATATAAAGCTCCATAGGTTTTTTAATTTTCTCTTCAAACACCTCATGTCCTAATTCAAGATAAAGTTCATAAAGATCTCTAATTTTTTTGTTGTTTTCCATTAAGCCTAACTAGTGAAAATAAAAACAAGTACATGACTAGACATGATAACAAAATAAATTAAATGCAAGTAACTATTTTTTTTGTGTTTTGATATAGAGCTAGTAAACAAGACAGAAAGTAAAGTAAAGTAAAGTAAAGCAAGACAAAAACAAAGTAAAGAGATTGGAAGTGGAGACTCCCCTTGCAGCGTGTCTTGATCTCCCGGCAACGGCGCCAGAAATTTAGCTTGATACGCGCGAAGCACACGTCCGTTGGGAACCCCAAGTGGAAGGTATGATGCGTATAGAAGCAAGTTTCCCTCAGTATGAAACCAAGGTTATCGAACCAGTAGGAGCCAAGAAGCACGTGAAGGTTGTTGGTGGAGGAATTCGTGACAGACAGCAATGCTGTTTGTGCGCAGCGATCCCAAATATAGTATCAACTTTTGCATAGAAACTTTACTTGGCACAAAAACATGATAAGGAGAGGTTGCTACAGTAGTAAACAACTTCCAAGACTCAACAATACAGTAAATAAAATAAAACATGGGTTATCTCCCAAGAAGTGCTTTTCTTTAACGCCTTTCAGCTAGGCGCAGAAAGTGCAAATCAAGTATTTTCAAGAGATGAAGCAAAAGAGAGCATCAAGAAGCAAATCCAAAACACATTTAAGCCTAACCCACTTCCTATGAAAAGGAATCTTGTACACAAATAAATTCATGAAGAACAAAGTGACAAGCATAGGAAGACAAAACACGAGTAACTTCAAGATTCTCAACATAAAGAGGGGAAACTTAATATTATTAAGATGCATATAACCATGTTTCCCTCTCTCATAATAACTTTCAGTAGCATCATGAACAAACTCAACAATATAACTATCACATACAACATTCTTGTCATGAGCTACATGCATAAAATTATTACTCTCCACATAAGCATAATCAATTTTATTAGTTGTAGTGGGAGAAAATTCAATAAAATAGCTATCATTATTATTCTCATCACCATAATCATCATACATAGGAGGTATATTGTAATCATAATTAACTTTCTCCTCAATAGTAGGTGGACTGAAAATATCATATTCATTATTGCAAGCATCATATATAGGAGGTAAAGTATCATCAAAGTAAATTTTCTCCTCCATGCTTGGGGGACTAAAAATATCACAACCCGCTTCCCCAAGCTTAAATTCTTCCATAGCATTAGCAATAATAGTGTTCAAAGAGTTCATACTAATAACATTGCCATTAGCATGCATATAAAGCTCCATAGGTTTTTTAATTTTCTCTTCAAACACCTCATGTCCTAATTCAAGATAAAGTTCATAAAGATCTCTAATTTTTTTGTTGTTTTCCATTAAGCCTAACTAGTGAAAATAAAAACAAGTACAGGACTAGACATGATAACAAAATAAATTAAATGCAAGTAACTATTTTTTTTGTGTTTTGATATAGAGCTAGTAAACAAGACAGAAAGCAAAGTAAAGTAAAGTAAAGCAAGACAAAAACAAAGTAAAGAGATTGGAAGTGGAGACTCCCCTTGCAGCGTGTCTTGATCTCCCCGGCAACGGCGCCAGAAATTTAGCTTGATACGCGTGAAGCACACGTCCGTTGGAAACCCCAAGTGGAAGGTATGATGCGTATAGAAGCCCTCAGTATGAAACCAAGGTTATCGAACCAGTACGAGCCAAGAAGCACGTGAAGGTTGTTGGTGGAGGAATGTAGTGCGCGTGAAACCGGCGCCAACGTGGAACCTGCACAACACAATCAAAGTACTTTGCCCCAACGTAACAGGTTGTCAATCTCACCGGCTTGCTGAAAACAAAGGATTAAACGTATCGAGTGGAAGATGGTGTTTGTTTGCAAAGAACAGTAAAAACAATGATTGCAGTAGCATGTATTCAGATTTAAAAGAATGGACCGGGGTCCACAGTTCACTAGAGGTGTCTCTCCAATAAGATAACTAACATGCTGGGTGAACAAATTACAGGCGGGCAATTGACAAATAAAGATTCAATACATATCAACGATGATTACTATGTGATTTAATCAGGCATTACGACAAAGTACATAGACCGCTATCCAAGCATGCATCTATGCCTAAATAATCCACCTTCAGGTTATCATCCGAACCCCTTCCAGTATTAAGTTGTAAACAACAGATAATTGCATTAAGTATTGTGCGTAATGTAATCAACACAAATATCCTTAGACAAAGCATCGATGTTTTATCCCTAGTAGCAACAGCACATCCACAACCTTAGAACTTTCTGTCACTGTCCCAGATTCAATGGAGGCATGAACCCACTATCGAGCATAAATACTCCCTCTTGGAGTTACAAGTATCAACTTGGCCAGAGCCTCTACTAGCAACGGAGAGCATGCAAGAACATAAACAACACATATATGATAGATTGATAATCAACTTAACATAATATTCTATATTCATCGGATCCCGCCAAACACAACATGTAGCATTACAAATAGATGATCTTGATCATGTTAGGCAGCTCACAAGATCTATAACAATGATAGCACAAGCGGAGAAGACAACCATCTAGCTACTGTTATGGACCCATAGTCCAAGGATGAACTACTCACGCATCAATCCGGAGGCAGGCATGATGATGTAGAGCCCCTCCGGTGATGATTCCCTCTCCGGCAGGGTGCCGGAGGCGATCTCCCGAATCCCCCGAGATGGGATTGGCGGCGGCGTCTCTGGAATGTTTTCCGTATCGTGGCTCTCGGTACAGGGGGTTTCGCGACGAAGGCTATTTGTAGGTGGAAGGGTAGGTCAGGGGGCGACGCGAGGGCCCCACACAACAGGCCGGCGCGGCCAGGGCTTGGGCCACGCCGCCCTGGTGTGGCCCCCTCGTGGCCCCACTTCGTCTCCCTTTCGGTCTTCTGGAAGCTTCGTGTAAAAATAGGCCCCTGGGCGTTGATTTCGTCCAATTCCGAGAATATTTCCTTACTAGGATTTCTGAAACCAAAACAGCAGAAAACAGCAAATGGCACTTCGGCATCTTGTTAATAGGTTAGTGCCGAAAAATGTATAATAATGCTGTAAAGTATGTATAAAACATTCAAGTATTGTAATAAAAGTAGCATGGAACATAAGAAATTATTGATACGTTTGAGACGTATCACGCACCCGCGAAAATAGTGCACAAATATAATTTATCTTGCCTTGGGACAACCTCGCATTATAAAAAGAAAACATCGCCATCAAAACGCCCGGGGGCTTGGCATTGAAAAACAGAAATATAGTGACTTTACAATGTAGATTATGTCTACTACACACAAGATACAATCCTTGGAGCAACAAATCTTCAAGGGTTACCCAGTATATTATCTATCGTCAGTCGTTCATTATTTATCGCGCGAGTGCTATGTTCAGCATAGCTGCCCTTCACGAAGAATTCGGCGTCCATCCGAAGAAGTTCATCCATCATATCTTCGGCAACAGGGGTCACAACGTCGTCATATTTGCTGAAGTTTTTCCTCCTCTTCGCCATCTTGGCCAGGCACTTTGGAACAACCTGACCCACGTCCAACTTCGGGTAGCAGATTTTTATCATGATCATAGCAAACCTTGCGCCAGCAGCTAATTGGGCCCGCACAAAGCCGTGGATTCGAGGAGCATCCCGAAATTTTTCCATTAAAGCAGGAAGAGTCTCTGGCATCTTATTACGAGGAAACATGGTGCCATAGACCAGAGACAAGGTCCTTGTACAAAAGTCGAGATAATCGCGGACCTGAAGCGCGCGATCCTGAAACCTGACGATCTGGCGAGTCCGTTCAGGCGTGCCCCAAAAATTTGAACCATGATCATGTGCAAGCCGAAGAAGTGCATTGGATCGAGCTTCGACACGCTCATCCTCGGTAGTAGCATCCAAGAAGGAACCTATTTTTGAAAGAATCAGCGGGCAACAAGGAGACAAGCAAAAAAGAAAAGTAAAGCATGACAAAATTAATGAAGCACACCTGCCATATCCAAGCTAGCATCCGTCAGCAGCTGAAGCATAAAATTCTCTCGAGACGAAGCTGCAGCAGCCTCAGCAACCGCGGAATCCTTTTCAGCTATGGCATCTTGAGCCTGTTGGAGTGCAACCTTTTCCCTCTCGGAGGATTTTCGAGATTGTTCCATGAGCATAAGTGACTGCCTCTTCGTGGATTGGAGTTGTGGCGAAGCTCTTCCAAATCTTGTGCTGAGTCTTTACTCGAAGAATCCTCAGTAAATTCGACAGTGACAAGCGTTTTCTTCAAACGAGACGAAGGAAAAACCTCGGAAGGACCAGGAGTTGCAGTATAGTTGTCAAAAATCAACTGAAAACAAAATTTTCGACATCAATCATTAAGCAAAGATAGATTTCCATTCATTCTGAAAGTATGTACATGTCTATTACAAAAGAAGGACCTATAGACAACTACTGACGCAACCACCGCCAAGAACACTACGGCGACAGTGCCAAAAGAGAGAGAAAACTAAAAGAAAAAGCAAAGTGGTCTACTTGACCTCCGGCTTTGAAGAACTTGGAGCAGGAGCTGGCTTATATCCAAGGGTGGCAAGGATTTTCTTCGAACTGGGCTTCGCCGCTTTAATTAGCGACTGCCACTTCTTCGTCTCGATCTCCCCCGTGTTGCCAACCCTCGAGCAGTCGACATGTTGTTGGCTCTCCGCAATCAAGGCAATCGTACCTTCGACACCAACTTTTAGTCCCTCTTGACGAAGTTGGAGTCCAAGGTCTTCTTGGGAAGTGAAGCACTTGGCGAGAGCAACAAAAGTTGCGGGTTCCTCCTTTTTCTTGAAGAAATATGGGAAAAGCCGCGACAAGCCAATCTTAGCTTCAGAAAGGCCGTCGCGGGCCTCATCGCCATGAATTTCAAGAAGAGAAAGAGCGTCGAGGAGTTGGTCACCCTCAGGGCTCTCCAGCTCATACTCTTGATTTGTTCTCCCTGAGTAAAATAAAAGAGAGTTGGTCAAGCAAAAAGAGGGAACAAAGACGACTCAAAGAAACAATGAAGGCTTGGATACTTACTAACAAATCGCCGACTCTGCGACTCAGACTAAGGATTTCCTCTTCGCGAGCAGAATGTTGAGCTATATTTTCGCTCAGAGCATTTTTTGCATCGTCGAGTCTTTCTGAAGATCTTCGATGGCCGCAGCATCTGTTTCAGCTTTCAAGCGAGCTGTTTCGCTTTGCTCCAATTCAGCAGCAAGAGCGTCGCGTTTGTTAGCTTCCGCAAGTTTTTCTGCCATCACAAGACAGACAAGTAAAGTAATGCAGCACAAAAAAGTGACAGAACATACTTGATAAAGAAAGACAGACAAGGAAAAAAAGGGTACCTTCAAGCTTGGCGGCACAATCGCGGTACCCGATAAATTGGGTACCGAAGCGGATGAGCTCTTTCATAAAAGGCTGAAGAAATCATCATGCCAAAAGATCAATATAGGAAGAAGAAAAACTTGACATCAAGAAGCAAAAAGAGAGGGAAATTCAAAGCAGTAAAATCAATACAGAACAAAAGAAAACAACTTACCTCTTCCATGAAAGGAGTCGAGGAACAGCCAGCTAGTGTGGTTGGTTCCTTGGTTGATTCCACCCTGGCTCTCTTCGGAAGAAGCCTGGGGGCTCACAGCTGGAGTTGGATGCTCCAGGTTTTGTTGAGGAGGCGAAGTTTCATCGCCATCAGGATGAGCTTCCGAAACAACCAAAGTACGGGACGTGCTCGTTCGAGCAGTCGCGTCAATAGGTGCATCTTCCTCTTCATCGCCACTATAACAAATTCAGCGACAAGATAAGAAAGCAATTTGGAAAAGTATCGAGAAAGGGACAAATGTAGTGCATTAAAAAACTTACGAGCTGATAAGAGCAGCATCGTAAAGATCCAAAGCTTTCTTCCCGGCATCAGGTGCAGTCTTTTCGGCACGGGAAGTATCGGCTTTGGAGGCGCCAGAGTCAATAGTTTCATCCCTTTTCCTCTTGCCTTTTGGAGAAGCAGCGGGGAGAGACGAGCGTGTCGACGATGTAACCTCTATTTCATTCTCTTTTTCAAGAGAAGCCGCGGATTTTTGGGAACCCCCGACTCCACTTTCAGGGCGACAAGTACCCTGGTTGTCGTCGGTGACAACAGCCCGTTCTTCACTTCCCCACCCTCGGGAAGGGGAGGAAGAGAAGATAGAACAAGGTGACCCTGTGGAATATAAAGAATATCGACAAAGCAGTTATATTTCGCTATCAATAAAGTGGTCGACATAAATAATTCGGGAAGACAACATAATAGCCGCGAAGAACAATTACCTCGGGAAGAGGATTGGCGCTACAAAATGGCTTAACTTTGCAAGAAGATGGAACGGTGTCCTTCTTGTTAAGCTTGGAGATTCTTCGAATCAGCTTCTCCAAGTCCTTCGCAGGAAGATCTGTGGAGAGCCTCTCGACGTCTTCATCACCAGCATACATCCAAAGGGGATTTTTTCGAGCTTGCAGAGGCTGCACTCTAATCCTAAGGAAGTAGGCTGTGATTTGGATACCCGATAGCTCCTTGCCACGGGTACTCTGAAGCTCACGGATGCGAGTCATCAGCGCCTCTGTCGCCAATTTCTCTTCTTCGGTAGCTTCAGCATCCCAGGAGCGGCGGCGAAGAATTTTGGTTTTTCCGTCGAAGGGGGCGATGTTGTACTCTACTGAATCAGAGCTTTCTTCGTGCACATACAGCCACTTCTTGCGCCACCCTTGGACGGAATCAGGGAATTTGACGTCGAAGTAATCGACGTCGGAACGAACACAGATAACGACGCCGCCAATATTATAGGCGACGCCGTGGGAGCCATTACGGCGGAGGCAGAAGATGCGTTTCCACAAAGCCCAATTAGGTTGGACTCCGAGGAAGCATTCGCACAATGTGATAAAAATCGACACGTGCAAGATAGAATTGGGCGTCAGCTGATGAAGCTGAAGCCCATAAACAAAGAGAAGACCTCGAAGAAACTCATGGATAGGAGGGGAAAGACCGCGGATGAGATGATCAACGAAACTAACCCGGTACTCCATTGGAGGAGATGGGTAGCTCTCCTCGTGGGGGAAGCGCAGCGCGTCTTTCTTCTTGGCGAACCCCAGCTTCTTCAGCAGGTTCATGTCTTGGCTGGAGATCTTGGATCTCTCCCACTCCAAATCTTCGGTGGCCATTGGGGATTTTGGAGTGCTATGCTTAGTGTGTCGCGAGGGTGATGGCTTCCACTAGAATGGAGCAGAACAGCACGAGCTTGGAGGAGCGCACAAAGCGATGAGAGCAATGGAGGATTTTTTGCAGAGGAACAGAAGTGCGGCGCGAGTGGAATTATTGATTGAGGAAGACGATGACCTTATATGCAGGTGTGGTGAAACGACGCACCGTTAGATGAAGAAATTGTGGACTAGATGATGTACACGTAGTCAAGGGGTAAAAGGTAATTTCATTATGACGAGAAATTACAGAACCTGCAGTACATGTGCCAGTAAAAGCGGGAGACGTGTGTCCCCCACTTGCACGACGTGTCCATCGGAGAGGGAATCTGGACCCACGAGGCAGTGAGAGGAGCGGTTTTGCATGTTTCCAATACAGAATCGTGGCTATCATCAGCAATGACGTCACTGAGGTAAAAGAAGAAACTCGACTAAGAAGCCTGGTGAAAATATCGACAACTCAAGACTATTTCGAGAGCCTTTGATCAAATACAAGTTTTTGCCCAAATGCTCGGGGGCTACTTTGGAAAAAGAGAAAACTTCGACTATGACAAAATAGAAATGGCGAGAGCCTATGACCAACTGCAAGCATTTGTTCATAGCCTCGGGGCTAATCCCATCGGGAGCGCTGGTCACGCACCCGATGTATATGAAAAAGTTCGGGAAGGATTACCAATATAGTGGCAGAAGATATTAATCTGTGGAGCCTACAACCAAGCACAAGTCCTTGCCTGTAGCCTCGGGGGCTACTCCCATCGGGAACGCTGTTCACGTGCCCGATGAATTTAGACCAAAAGAAAGAAAGAAGTGAGTATATTTCGAGTTATACATATAACTCTACATATACTCCCATCGGGAAGACAAAATAAGTCATCAAATATGACTCAATAAAATGTGCTATTCCAACAGCCGAAAAGCACTCGACAATATATTCTCAGAGCGCTAGAAGTCGCGAATAAATCTCTGAATGCCGCAAAACTTTGCGAAGGTAAGACCCCAGATCCGTTCTGAGTGGCGTGGCACCGTCTCTGACGGCGGATTGCTACTTTTTTCCGTATCAACATATACGAAGAAAAATCCTAACGGACGCGTTAGGTACCCGATAAAACATGACTGGGACTCGACAGAATGGTAAGACCTTAAGCGGCACCTGTCGAAGTTTACACCAGTATCCCGAGATCATGTCCAGGGACGTGATCTTGAAGTAGGTTTTTGCGGATTGCCACTAGAGCAGTTAACTAGTACCTGATCCTCAATTACCGTTATCCCTGTACAAAATAATATTTGCATATCGAAAGGTTATGCATTAAATTCGACAAGATTATTGAATGATTAAAGTTGGAGATTTTCCCTGATTCTTCGATTCAAGAAAAATCTCGGGGGCTACTGACATAGGCATCCCCAATGGGCCTGCCAAGGATGGTACCCGGGGTTTATTGAAGGCCCAGGACTCGAAGAATAAGAAGATTCGGAAGCCCATTTAGTGTTAAGGAAAGATAGATTGTATTAGGAAATATAGAGACTTGTAATCTTACGGGATGGGTACGAAACCCTCCCGAACTCTGTAACTTGTGTATTACGAAACCCTCGGCTCCACCTCCTATATAAGGGGGAGCCGAGGGACAAAGAAAGGATCGAACTTATTGTCAACAGAACCCTAGTTTTCATAATCAGCGAGTACTTTTCGGCTGAAACCTTCGAGATCTACTTGCCCTCTACTTCCAGAAACCCTAGTCTACGATCTGTAGGCATTGACAAATTAATCCTTTGTGGCTGTCTTCTCCGCTTGTGCTATCATTGTTTAGATCTTGTGAGCTGCCTAACATGATCAAGATCATCTATTTGTAATGCTACATGTTGTGTTTGGTGGGATCCGATGAATCTAGAATATTATGTCAAGTTGATTATCAATCTATCATATATGTGTTGTTTATGTTCTTGCATGCTCTCCGTTGCTAGTAGAGGCTCTGGCCAAGTTGATACTTGTAACTCCAAGAGGGGGTATTTATGCTCGATAGTGGGTTCATGCCTCCATTTAATCTGGGACAGTGACAGCAAGTTCTAAGGTTGTGGATGTGCTGTTGCTACTAGGGATAAACATCGATGCTTTGTCTAAGTATAGTTGTGTTGATTACATTACGCACCATACTTAATGCAATTATCTGTTGTTTACAACTTAATACTGGAGGGGGTGCGGATGCTAACCCGAAGGTGGATTATTTAGGCATAGATGCATGCTGGATAGCGGTCTATGTACTTTGCCGTAATGCCCTGATTAAATCTCATAGTAATCATCATTGATATGTATTGAATCTTTATTTGTCAATTTCCCACCTGTAATTTGTTCACCCAGCATGTTAGTTATCTTATTGGAGAGACACCACTAGTGAACTGTGGACCCCGGTCCATTCTTTTACATCTGAATACAATCTACCGCAATCATTGTTCTTTACTGTTCTTTGCAAACAAACACCATCTTCCACTCGATACGCTTAATCCTTTGTTTTCAGCAAGCCGGTGAGATTGACAACCTCATTACGTTGGGGCAAAGTATCTTTGTGCAGGTTCCACGTTGGCGCCGGTTTCACTGGTGTTGCGCCGCACTACACTCCTCCACCAACAACCTTCACGTGCTTCTTGGCTCCTACTGGTTCGATAACCTCGGTTTCTTTCTGAGGGAAAACTTGTCGCTGTACGCATCACACCTTCCTCTTGGGGTTCCCAACGGACGTGTGCTTCACGCGTTATCAAGCTCTTTTCTGGCGCCGTTGCTGGGGAGATCAAGACACGCTGCAAGGGGAGTCTCCACATCCAATCTCTTTACTTTGTTTTTGTCTTGCTTTACTTTATTTTATTTACTGTCTTGTTTGCTTTATATTAAAAACACAAAAAATTTAGTTGCTTTACTTTTTGTCTTGTTTACTTGTTCTATATCAAAACACAAAAAAATTAGTTACTGGTCTTTACTTTACTTTATTCTACTTGCTTAGTTTACTTTTATTACTGCTACAATGGGTACTCCTGAAAATACTAAGTTGTGTGATTTCACTAGCACAAATAATAATGATTTTATAAGTACTCCTATTGCTCCACCTGCTACTACAGCAGAATTCTATGAAATTAAACTTGCTTTACTGAATCTTGTTATGAGAGAGCAATTTTCTGGTGTTAGTACTGATGATGCTGCTGCCCATCTTAATAATTTTGTTGAACTTTGTGAAATGCAAAAGTATAAGGATATAGATGGTGATATTATAAAACTGAAATTGTTTCCTTTCTCATTAAGAGGAAGAGCTAAAGATTGGTTGCTTTCTTTGCCTAAGAATAGTATTGATTCATGGACTAAATGTAAAGATGCTTTTATTGGTAAATATTATCCTCCTGCTAAGATTATATCTTTGAGAAGTAGCATTATGAATTTTAAACAATTTGATAATGAACATGTTGCTCAAGCATGGGAGAGAATGAAATCTTTGGTAAAGAATTGCCCAACCCATGGACTAACTACTTGGATGATCATCCAAACCTTTTATGCAGGATTGAATTTTTCCTCGAGGAACCTATTTGATTCAGCTGCTGGAGGTACTTTTATGTCCATCACCTTGGGCACCGCGACGAAGCTTCTTGATGATATGATGATCAATTACTCTGAATGGCACACTGAACTCCTCAAGGTAAGAAGGTAAATTCTGTTGAAGAAACCTCTTCTTTGGGTGATAAGATTGATGCTATTATGTCTATGCTTGCAAATGGTAGATCTCATATTGATCCTAATAATGTTCCTTTAGCTTCATTGGTTGCTCAAGAAGAAAATGTTGATGTGAATTTCATTAAGAATAATAATTTCAACAACTATGCTTATAGGAATAATTATGGTAACAACAACTATAGGCCATATCCTTCTAATAATGGTAGTGGTTATAGTAATTCTTATGGTAATTCTTACAACAATAATAAGAGTGTACCCTCTGGTCTTTAAGTCATGCTTAAAGAATTTATTAGTACACAAACTGCTTTTAATAAAACTGTTGAAGAAAAGCTTGGTAAAATTGATGTTCTTGCTTCTAAGGTTGATAGTCTTGCTCTTGATGTTGATCTTTTAAAACTGAAAGTTATGCCTGAGGAAGTTAAAGATGCTAGGTTTGCTAAAACAAATGTCATCCAAGTTCGAATTAATGATAATATTAGAATGTTGGCTGAATTGCATGCTAGGTGGGATAGAGAAGAAAAAGAAAAACTTGCTAAAGAGAATAATGTAGCTAAAGTTTGGACTATTACCACCACTAGTAATGTTGATTCTACACATGTTGCTACACCTCCTACTATCAATGGTAAAATAATTGTTGTTGGCAATGTTTCTACTCCTAGTGCAAAGCGTGCAAAATTGCCTGAAACTGTTGAAACCGCTTGTGATAAAACTGCTGAAATTTTTCAAAATATTGGGGACAATGATCCCATTGCTGTAGATCATAATGCTTTAGATTTTGATGATTGTCATATTACTGAAGTTATAAAGTTATTACAAAAACTTGCTAGAAGTCCTAATGCTAGTGCTATAAATTTAGCCTTTACAAAACATATTACAAATGCTCTCATTAAAGCTAGGGAAGAGAAATTAAAACTTGAAGCTTCTATACCTAGGAAATTAGAAGATGGTTGGGAGCCCATCATTAAGATGAAATTCAATGATTTTGAATGTAATGCTTTATGTGATCTTGTGCAAGTATTTCTGTTATGCCTAAGAAAATTTATGATATGCTTGACTTGCCACCATTGAAAAATTGTTATTTAGATGTTAATCTTGCTGATAATGTTAAAAAGAAACCTTTGGGGAGGATTGATAATGTTCGCATTACGGTTAACAATAACCTTGTCCCCGTTGATTTTGTTGTCTTGGATATTGAATGCAATGCATCTTGTCCTATTGTGTTGGGAAGACCTTTTCTTCGAACTGTTGGTGATGTTATTGATATGAAAGAAGGAAATATTAAGTATCAATTTCCTCTCAAGAAAGGTATGGAACACTTCCCTAGAAAAAGAATGAAGTTGCCTTTTGATTCTATTATTAGAACAAATTATGATGTTGATGCTTCTTCTCTTGATGTTACTTGATTTGCACTTTCTGCGCCTAGCTGAAAGGCGTTAAAGAAAAGCACTTCTTGGGAGATAACCCATGTTTTATTTTACTACTGTTATGTTGAGTCTTGGAAGTTGTTACTACTGTAGCAACCTCTCCTTATCATGTTTTTTTGTGCCAAGTAAAGTCTCTATGGTAAAGTTGATGCTAGATTTGGATTACTGCGCAGAAACAGAATTGCTGTCTGTCACGAATTCGCGCAGAACTCTCTGTAAAAAAATCAAAAAAATCTGTCAATTTACGTGTGATCCTCAGAAATGTACGCAACTTTCATTAGTTTTGAGTTTTTCCGTTTGAGCAAGTTAAGTGCCTCTGTAAAATTAGTCTTTACGGACTGTTCTGTTTTGACAGATTCTGCCTTTTATTTCGCATTGCCTCTTTTGCTATGTTGGGAGATAACCCATGTTTTATTTTACTACTGTTATGTTGAGTCTTGGAAGTTGTTACTACTGTAGCAACCTCTCCTTATCATGTTTTTTTGTGCCAAGTAAAGTCTCTATGGTAAAGTTGTAGCATCCCCTTCTTCATCGACAACTTATCAGGTCACTTCTAGTGAAACTATATTTTTATTCCATCACATCTTATGTTCTTTACTTGGAGCCTCTGTTAGTTTTTATTTTTGTTTTGGTTTAAAAAATTTTGGATCCCACCATCCTTGTATTGGAGATATTACGCTCCGCTTTTTCATTTGAACACTTGTGTTCTTAGTTATGCTTTAATGTTCATGGCGAAGGCTGAAAATTGCTTCGTTGATTGCTATTTGGTTGGAATCAGAAAATGCTTCATATGGTTTTGAATAACTTGATACTTGGCAATTGTTTTGAGCTCTCATAGATCATGCTTAAGCTCTTGCATCATGTAGTTAAATCTATTAGTGGAGAACTACTGTAGAGCTTGTTGAAATTTGGTTTGCAAGATTGGTCTCTCTAAGGTCTAGATATTTTCTAGTAAAAGTGTTTGAACAACAAGGAAGATAGTGTAGAGTCTTATAATGCTTGCAATATGTTCTTGTGTAAGTTTTGTTGTACCTGTTCATACTTGTGTTTGCTTCAAACAACCTTGCTAGCCTAAACCTTGTACTGAGAGGAAATACTTCTCGTGCATCCAAACACCTTGAGTCAAAACCCATGCCATTTGTGTCCACCATATCTACCTACTATGTGGTATTTTTCTGCCATTCCAAAGTAAATTACTTGAGTGCTACCTTTAAAATTTCATTCCTTTATCTTTGCAATATATAGCTCATGGGACAAATAGCTTAAAAACTATTGTGGTGATGAATATGTAGTTATGTGTCTTAGTTCTTATAAATTGCTTGTTGAGCGGTAACCATGTTTCTGGGGACGCCATCAACTTTTTACCTTTGTTGGATATCATGTGAGATGCTATGCATGTTCGTCTTGTCTGAAGTAAGGGTGATTTTCATGATCAAATGGTTTGAGTATGCATATTGTTAGAGAAGAACATTGGGCCGCTAACCAAAGCCATATATCATGGTGGAAGTTTTCACTTTGGACATACAACCTCAATCTCTTATGAGAATATTATCTGTTGTTGAGTGCTTATGCATTAAAAAGAGGAGTCCATTATCTGTTGTCTATGTTGTCCCGGTATGGATGTCCTAAATTGAGATCTGTTAAAAACGAGAAATCAAATGCGATTGATCTCCTAAGACCTTTGTACATGAGGCATAGAGGTACCCCTTTGTGACACTTGGTTGAAACATATGCCATGCAATGATAACCCGTGTTAATCCAAGCTAATTAGGACAAGGTGCAAGCACTATTAGTACTCTATGCATGAGGCTTGCAACTTGTAGGAAGTATTATGCATAGCACATATGAATTATTACTACCGTTGACAAAATTGTTTCTATGTTTTCAAAACAAAAGCTCTAGCACAAAAATAGTAATCCATGCTTCCTCTGCGAAGGGCCATTCTTTTACTTTATGTTGAGTCAGTCTACCTACTTCTTTCTATCTTAGAAGCAAACACTTGTGTTAACTGTGTTCATTGATTCTTACATGATTACTTATTTCACTTGTTATATTACTCTATGTTGACAAATATCCATGAGATATACATGTTACAAGTTGAAAGCAATTGCTGAAACTTAATCATCCTTTGTGTTTCTTCAATGCATTCTACTTTGAATTTATTGCTTATGAGTTAGCTCTTATGCAAGTCTTGTTGATGCTTGTCTTGAAAGTACTATCCATGAAAAGTTTTGCTATATGATTCATTTGTTTAGTCATCATCTTTTGTTAGCAATCTTTTGCTTCAGATCACTCCATCCATCTCATATGCTTTACAATAATGTTGATCAAGGTTATGTTGGTAGCATGTCACTTCAGAAATTATTTGTGTTATCGTTTACCTACTCGAGGGCGAGTAGGAACTAAGCTTGGGGATGCTTGATACATCCAAACGTATCTATAATTTCTTATGTTCCATGCTACTTTTATGACAATACTCACATGTTTTATACATACTTTACATCATTATTATACATTTTCCGGCACTAACCTATTAACAAGATGCCGAGGGCCATTGTTTTGCTGTTTTTTTCCTACAAAAGAAATATTCTAATGGACGAAATCAACGCCAGGGTCTTATTTTTCATGAAGCTTCCAGACCGAAAACGAAGTGGGGCCACGGGGCGCCGCCACACTAGGCGGCGCGGCTCAGGGGGCCGCGGCCCTGGGGCCCCGTGACCCCTCCTGACGCCCTTCCGCCTACTTAAAGCCTTTCGCGAAACCCTGTACCGAGAGCCACGATACGGAAAACCTTCCAGACGCCCGCCGCCAATCCCATCTCGGGGGATTCAGGAGATCGCCTCCGGCACCCTGCGGAGAGGGGAATCATCACCGGAGGGCTCTACATCATCATGCCCGCCTCCGGATTGATGCGTGAGTAGTTCATCCTGGACTATGGGTCCATAGCAGTAGCTAGATGGTTGTCTTCTCCGCTTGTGCTATCATTGTTTAGATCTTGTGAGCTGCCTAACATGATCAAGATCATCTATTTGTAATGCTACATGTTGTGTTTGGTGGGATCCGATGAATCTAGAATATTATGTCAAGTTGATTATCAATCTATCATATATGTGTTGTTTATGTTCTTGCATGCTCTCCGTTGCTAGTAGAGGCTCTGGCCAAGTTGATACTTGTAACTCCAAGAGGGGGTATTTATGCTCGATAGTGGGTTCATGCCTCCATTTAATCTGGGACAGTGACAGAAAGTTCTAAGGTTGTGGATGTGCTGCTACTAGGGATAAAACATCGATGCTTTGTCTAAGGATATTTGTGTTGATTACATTACGGACCATACTTAATGCAATTATCTGTTGTTTACAACTTAATACTGGAGGGGGTGCGGATGCTAACCCGAAGGTGGATTATTTAGGCATAGATGCATGGATAGCGGTCTATGTACTTTGTCGTAATGCCCTGATTAAATCTCATAGTAATCATCATTGATATGTATTGAATCTTTATTTGTCAATTTCCCACCTGTAATTTGTTCACCCAGCATGTTAGTTATCTTATTGGAGAGACACCACTAGTGAACTGTGGACCCCGGTCCATTCTTTTACATCTGAATACAATCTACTGCAATCATTGTTCTTTACTGTTCTTTGCAAACAAACACCATCTTCCACTCGATACGCTTAATCCTTTGTTTTCAGCAAGCGGTGAGATTGACAACCTCATGTTACGTTGGGGCAAAGTATCTTGATTGTGTTATGCAGGTTCCACGTTGGCGCCTTTCACTGGTGTTGCGCCGCACTACACTCCTCCACCAACAACCTTCACGTGCTTCTTGGCTCCTACTGGTTCGATAACCTCGGTTTCTTTCTGAGGGAAAACTTGCTGCTGTACGCATCACACCTTCCTCTTGGGGTTCCCAACGGACGTGTGCTTCACGCGTTATCACTGCTCTTGATTCACCATCTGTGATAAGTCAACTTGTTTCACAACAACAAGCTTCACGTGTTGGTATTTCTGCTGAATCTGAAAATTCCTCTGATAATTTTGATGATGCTTCTACTGTGCTTGATAATACTGGTTCATTAGGTCCTTTTCTAGATGCTACAATTGCTAGGTCTAGACAAACTGAAAATACTGAAACTCCTAATGAAAATACTGTTACACCTGTTAATTCACCTGATGATCTTGATGAAGATTATGTGGAACTTGATGATGATTTTATTGATAAATGCAATGCTACTACTAGTACAAGTAACCTTAAAAAGCTTATTGCACAACATGCTGTTAGATATAAACTGTCTCCTGATCCTAAATTTGTCACATCTCCTATAAACATTAAGGATAAATATTATGACTTTTCTCTTTATTTATCTCATATATCTATTGTTGAGAAAACACCTTTCTGTGGTACTGAAAAAGAAAGTGATGTAGAGCACATGAATGAGCTTTCTACTTTAAGTAGCTTGTTTTCTGATGATGTTAAGATGCGTACTTATTTTGTTGCTAAGATTTTCCCTTTCTCATTAAAGGATGATGCTAAGATTTGGTATAATAGTTTGCCTCCTGATTCTATTGATAGTCCAAGTTGTTTGCTTGATGTTTTCTTTCGGAAATATTTTCCTGCTAGTGCTCAACATATTGCTCTGTAGAGAATTTATAGTTTTGATCAAGAAGATGGAGAGAAATTGCATGAAGCTTGGGCAAGGTTTTGCTCTCTTATTAGAGCTCAGCCTGGACATGATTTGGAGAAGCATGATTTACTTGATATATTTTATAGTGGACTAACCATTGAGTCTAGGGCATACCTGGATAGTTGTGCTGATTGTGTTTTCAGGAAAAGAACTCCGGACGAAGCTGAAGAATTATTGGCTAAAATAAGCAAAAATCATGATGATTGGTCTACACCTGAACCAACCCCAACACCAATATTGAAGAAGAGGGGTATGATTGAATTAAATGATGAACATATGAGGGAAGCCAAGAAATCTCTTATGGAGAAAGGTATTAAATCTGAAGATGTGAAGAATTTACCTCCTATAGAAGACCTATGTAAGATAATTCCCCCTTCATCCACAATTGAGGTACATTCTCTTCAACGCTTTGATAGAGGAGATATCCCTTATTCAAAACCTCCTGATCAATGTTTAGATGAATTTGATAATTATATTGTTAAGCAAAATAACTTTAATATGAGAGTAGAGAATCATCTAATGGAAAATTCTCAAGCTATTAGTAAATTGCATGATATTGTGGAGAGAACCTCCAATGATGTTAAGATGCTTGTTAAACATTTTAATATGATTCAAACTCAAATTGATCAACTTACTAAAGTGCAAAATGACTTGTTAAAAAATACTCATGAAGAAAAACATGCTTATGAAGTAACAACTAGAGGCGGTGTTTCTACCCAGGATCCTCTATATCCTGAAGGGCATCCCAAAAGAATTGAACAAGATTCTCAACGAACTAAAGAAACTAGTAGTCCTTCTAAGAAAAAGAAGAAGAAACATAAAACTGTTGTAGAATCCTCTGAACCTGTTAATGATCCTAATAGTATTTCTATTTCTGATGCTGAAACTGAAAGTGGTAATGAACATGATAAAGATAATGATAAGGATGATACTCCTGATAAAGAAGAGATTGAAAAAGAACCTGAAAAGCATGTTAAAAATAAAAAGTACACTAAAGAAGATTTTATTGCTAAGAAACATGGTAGTGAAAGAGAACCTTGGGTTCAAAAGCAAATGCCTTTTCCTGCTAAGAAACTAAAATCAAAGGAGGAGGAACACTATAATAAATTTTGTGATTGGATGAAACCTTTATTTTTGCAAATCCCTTTGACTGATGCTATTAAATTGCCTCCTTATTCAAAGTATATGAAAGATATTGTCTCTAACAAAAGGAAAATTCCTAATGAGGAGATTTCCACTATGCTCGCTAATTACTCTTTCAATGGCAAGGTTCCAAAGAAGCTGGGAGACCCAGGTATACCGACTATTCCTTGTTCCATTAAGAATAATTATGTTAGAACTGCTCTATGTGATTTGGGAGCAGGAGTTAGTGTGATGCCTTTTTCTCTTTACAAGAGACTGATGCGCGTAGATGTACACGTTCGTTGGGAACCCCAAGAGGAAGGTATGATGCGCACAGCGGCAAGTTTTCCCTCAGAAAAAACCAAGGTTTATCGAACCAGGAGGAGCCAAGAAGCATGTTGAAGGTTGATGGTGGCGAAATGTAGTGCGCGCAACACCAGGGATTCCGGCGCCAACGTGGAACCTGCACAACACAAACCAAGTACTTTGTCCCAACGAAACAGTGAGGTTGTCAATCTCACCGGCTTGTTGTAACAAAGGATTAACCGTATTGTGTGGAAGATGATTGTTTGCAAGAAAACAGTAAAGAACAAGTATTGCAAAGATTTGTATTTCAGTATAAAAGAATGGACCGGGTCCACAGTTCACTAGAGGTGTCTCTCCCATAAGATAAAAGCATGTTGGGTGAACAAATTACAGTCGGGCAATTGACAAATAGAGAGGGCACCGATGCACATACATGACATGATAAATATAGTGAGATTTAATTCGGGCATTACGACAAAGTACATAGACCGCCATCCAACTGCATCTATGCCTAAAAATTCCACCTTCAGGTTATCATCCGAACCCCATTCAGTATTAAGTTGCAAAGCAACAGACAATTGCATTAAGTATGGTGCGTAATGTAATCAACAACTACATCCTTAGACATAGAATCAATGTTTTATCCCTAGTGGCAACAGCACAACACAACCTTAGAACTTTCTGTCACTGTCCCAGGTATCAATGTAGGCATGAACCCACTATCGAGCATAAATACTCCCTCTTGGAGTTAAGAGTACAAACTTGGCCAGAGCCTCTACTAATAACGGAGAGCATGCAAGATCATAAACAACACATAAACAATAGATTGATAATCACCATAACATAGTATTCTCTATCCATCGGATCCCGACAAACACAACATATAGAATTACAGATAGATGATCTTGATCATGTTAGGCAGCTCACAAGATCCAACAATGAAGCACAATTAGGAGAAGACAACCATCTAGCTACTGCTATGGACCCATAGTCCAGGGGTGAACTACTCACTCATCACTCCGGAGGCGACCATGGCGGTGTAGAGTCCTCCGGGAGATGAATCCCCTCTCCCGGGTGCCGGAGGCGATCTCCCGAATCCCCCGAGATGGGATTCGCGGCGGCGCTCTCGGAAGGTTTTCCGTATCGTGGCTCTCGGTACTGGGGGTTTCGCGACGGAGGCTATAAGTAGGCGAAAGGGTAGGTCAGAGGCGGCACGAGGGCCCAGGGGAGCCGGCGCGGCCAGGGGCGGGGCCGCGCCGCCTGTCATCCGCCACCTCGTGGCCCCACTTCGACTCCCCTCGGTCTTCTGGAAGCTTCGTGCAAAAATAGGACCCTGGGCGGTGATTTCGTCCAATTCCGAGAATATTTCCTTACTAGGATTTCTGAAACCAAAAAGCAGAAAACAGCAACTCGGCTCTTCGGCATCTTGTTAATAGGTTAGTTCCAGAAAATGCGTAAATATGACATATAATGTGCATATAACATGTAGATATCATCAATAATGAAGCATGGAACATAAGAAATTATCGATACGTTGGAGACGTATCAGCATCCCTAAGCTTAGTTCTGCTCCCAGGTAAAACGATAACAAAGATAATTTCTGAAGTGACATGCTACCAACATAATCTTGATCCAATAATAATGTAAAGCATGTGAACTGAGATCAAATCACTCAAAGCAAATATCTATATTGATATAAGAGATGATAATGCAAGAGTTAAACAAGCTAGAAGTTTTCATGAACTATTGCTTCAAAGACATGAAACCGCACAAGGTTCATTAAAGATGTGTTAAGTATTCAGCGTAGAAGTTCTATCCTTCATTCCAAGCATCAAGTAAATTTTCACAACATAAGAAGGATTCAGTCAAGTAAACATAAACATGAACGTCATGAATCAACTGTTTCGAAGTCTACTCAACCGGTGAGCGCAAGCATTTGGTATTAGCACCAGGATGTTATGGCATAAAGAACGTTAATGGGGGTTTGGAAGGCCAATGAGAGAAAGTCTTACAAAGCTGTAAATGATTACTAGACAAGAGGAAGTCTTATAATCGAAGCTATGCAAGGAGTAGTGATTGCCATGCAACGGATGCACATAGAGCTATATGTGTATGAAAGCTCTCCAATGGAACTAGTGGGGGTGCATCCAACTTGGTTGCTCACGAAGACCTAGAGCACTTTTGAGGAGGCTCATCATTGGAATATACAACCCAAGTTCTATAGTGTAAATTCCCCACATAGTTATACTAGTAAAACATGAAAACTCTCTCATATGGAGTGTAGGTGCTAAACATGAGCACAAATGATGACTATGAATATGCAAGTGCTAAAACATGAGCACAAGTGTGGATAAAAGATAGTAATGCTGCCCCCTTTTTCTTTATTCTCTTTTTTTTCTTTTCTTTTCTTTCTTTCTTTTCTTTTTCTTTTCTATATTTTTTTTCTTTCTTTTCTTTTTCTTTTTGGTGGCCTCCATGGCTCTTTTCACTTTTAGGGGCAACATCCTAATATGACAACACACTTTTTGGTACAAATAACTCATAATGAATAAAACATGAAGTATGAAACTGTATGCCTCTGCCAGTGTAGCAGGATGTGCAATGATCTAGCGTAACATGGGTAAACCACACATCAGCTGTATAGAATCATGCAAAGCAATATACAAATAATAAATGACAACATGGCATGTAATGTAAAATGGATGTTGCATGGCAATATATCTCGGAACAGCTATGGAAATGTTGTGGTAGGTAGGTATGGTGGCTGTTTTGAGGAGATGTATGGGCTTATGTGTAGGAGAACAAGAGAAAGTCCTCCCACGGGTTTGGATGTACCGGCGAAGTATGCACAATTCTCAATGTGAGCAAAAGGCAATGCACAGTACCGAAGAGGCTAGCAAATATGGATGGTGGAAGTGCCAAAAACCGTAGCTTAACATTAGTCAAAAAGAACTCACAAGCTTATTGCAAACATCTAGCAGGTTCAACATTAAGAGCATGATTTAAAATTTTACCGACCTTCAGCACAACTTAGTCATTACGATGAACCTTTAGACATGGAAAGCTATCAAGTCCAACTACGCCTTCAACTATTTAAATAGAGTTTGTAGTACGGCACAAGCTTAAAGACAACAATCCACTACTAATTTTAACTTATTCAACCAACAAGTTTTACCATCTAAATACCTCAAAACATTTGCAAAGAATCAAGTTATCAAAGCTCAATGATCTACAAGATTATGCAAGTGTTTCATTATACCATTACCACATGCAACATTTCCTTAACCAACCGAATAACAATTTAATGAAGAAGAAACTTCGCCTTGAACATTATGAGTAAAGCCTAAGGACATATTTGTCCATATGCAACAGCGGAGCGTGTCTCTCTCCCACACAAAGAATGCTAGGATCCAACTTTATTCAAACAAAAACAAAAACAAAAACAAACCGACGCTCCAAGCAAAGTGCATAAGATGTGACGGAATAAAAATGTAGTTTCAGGGGAGGAACCTGATGATGTTGTCGATGAAGAAGGGGATGCCTTGGGCATCCCCAAGCTTAGACGCTTGAGTCTTCTTAAAATATGCAGGGGTGAACCACGGGGGCATCCCCAAGCTTAGAGCTTTCACTCCTCTTGATCATAGTGTATCATACTCCTCTCTTGATCCTTGAAAACTTCCTTCACACCAAACTTCAAGCAAACTCATTAGAGGGTTAGTGCATGATAAAAATTTACATGTTCAGAGGTGACACAATCATTCTTTACACTTCTGGACATTGCATAAAGCTACTGGACATTAATGGATCAAAGAAATTCATCCAACATAGCAAAAGAGGCAATGCGAAATAAAAGGCAGAATCTGTCAAAACAGAACAGTTCGTAAAGACGAATTTTAAAATGGCACCAGACTTGCTCAAATGGAAAAACTCAAAACTAATGAAAGTTGCGTACATATCTGAGGATCACTCACGTAAATTGGCATAATTTTCTGAGTTTCCTACAGAGAATTAGGCCCAGATTCGTGACAGCAAAGAAATCTGTCTCTGCGCAGTAATTCAAATCTAGTATGAACCTTACTATAGAGACTTTACTTGGCACAAAAACATGATAAGGAGAGGTTGCTACAGTAGTAAACAACTTCCAAGACTCAAATATAAAACAAAGTACTGTAGTAAATAAGCGCTTTTCTTTAACGCCTTTCAGCTAGGCGCAGAAAGTGTAAATCAAGTATTTTCAAGAGATGAAGCATCAACATTATAATTTGCTCTAATAATAGAGTCATAAGGTAACTTCATTCTTTTTCTAGGTAAGTGTTCCATACCTTTCTTGAGAGGAAATTGATATTTAATATTACCTTCCTTCATATCAATAGTAGCACCAACGGTTCGAAGAAAAGGTCTTCCCAATATAATGGGACAAGATGCATTACATTCAATATCCAAGACAACAAAATCAACGGGGACAAGGTTATTGTTAGCCATAATATGAACATTATCAACTCTCCCCAAAGGTTTCTTTTTAGCATTATCAGCGAGATTAACATCCAAATAACAATTCTTTAATGGTGGCAAGTCAAGCATATCATAGACTTTCTTTGGCATAACAGAAATACTTGCACCAAGATCACATAAAGCATTACATTCAAAGTCATTGAATTTCATTTTAATGATGGGCTCCCAACCATCTTCTAACTTTCTAGGAATAGAAGTTTCAAGTTTTAGTTTCTCTTCTCTAGCTTTTATGAGAGCATTTGTAATATGTTTTGTAAAGGCTAAATTTATAGCACTAGCATTAGGACTTTTAGCAAGTTTTTGTAAGAACTTTATAACTTCAGAGATGTGGCAATCATCAAAATCTAAATCATTATGAGCTACAGCAATGGGATCATCATTCCCAAGGTTGGAAAAAATTTCAGCAGTTTTATCACAAGCAGTTTCAGCAGTTTTAGCAATTTCAGGCAGTTTTGTACGCTTTGCACTAGGAGTAGAAACATTGCCAACACCAATTATTTTACCATTGATAGTAGGAGGTGCAGCAACATGTGAAGAATTAACATTACTAGTGGTGGTAATAGTCCAAACTTTAGCTACATTATTCTCTTTAGCTAGTTTTTCATTTTCTTCTCTATCCCACCTAGCACGCAGTTCAGCCATTAATCTTATATTCTCATTAATTCTAACTTGGATGGCATTTGCTGTAGTAGTAATCTTATTATCAATATCATTATTAGGCATAACTTTCAATTTTAAAAGATTAACATCGAGGCAAGTCTATCAACTCTAGAAGCAAGAATATCAATTTTATCAAGCTTTTCCTCAACAGATTTGTTAAAAGCAGTTTGTGTACTAATAAATTCTTTAAGCATAGCTTCAAGACCAGGGGTACACTCCTATTATTGTTGTAAGAATTCCCATAAGAATTACCATAACCATTACCATTAGCAGAAGGATATGGCCTATAGTTATTACCAGAGTTGTTCCTATAAGCATTGTTGTTGAAATTATTATTTTTAATGAAATTCACATCAACATTTTCTTCTTGAGCAACCAATGAAGCTAAAGGAACATTATTAGGATCAACATTAGATCTACCATTCACAAGCATAGACATAATCACATCAATCTTTTCACTCAAGGAGGAGGTTTCTTCAACAGAATTTACCTTCTTACCTTGTGGAGCTCTTTCCGTGTGCCATTCAGAGTAATTTATCATCATATCATCAAGAAGTTTTGTAGCCGCCCCCAATGTGATGGACATAAAGGTACCTCCAGCAGCTGAATCCAATAAATTCCGCGAAGAAAAATTTAGTCCTGCATAGAAGGTTTGGATGATCATCCAAGTAGTCAGTCCATGGGTTGGGCAATTCTTTACCAAAGATTTCATTCTCTCCCATGCTTGAGCAACATGTTCATTATCTAATTGCTTAAAATTCATTATGCTACTTCTCAAAGATATAATTTTAGCGGGAGGATAATATCTACCAATAAAAGCATCCTTGCATTTAGTCCATGAATCAATACTATTCTTAGGCAAAGATAGCAACCAATCTTTAGCTCTTCCTCTTAATGAGAAAGGAAACAATTTCAATTTAATAATATCACCATCTACATCCTTGTACTTTTGCATTTCACAAAGTTCAACAAAATTATTAAGATGGGCAGCAGCATCATCAGAACTAACACCAGAAAATTGATCTCTCATGACAAGATTTAGTAAAGCAGGTTTAATTTCAAAGAATTCTGCTGTAGTAGCAGGTGGAGCAATAGGTGTGCATAGGAAATCATTATTATTAGTGGTTGTGAAGTCACACAACTTAGTATTTTTAGGGGTATTCATTTTAGCAACAGTAAATAAACAAACTAGATAAAGTAAATGCAAGTAACTAATTTTTTTGTGTTTTCAATATAGAGAGCAAGACAATAAATAAAGTAAAACTAGCAACTAATTTTTTTGTGTTTTGTTTAGGTGCAGCAAACAAAGTAGTAAATAAAATAAAGCAAGACAAAAACAAAGTAAAGAGATTGAGAAGTGGAGACTCCCTTGCCGTGTCTTGATCTCCCCCGCAACGGCGCCAGAATAGCCTGATGCGCGTAGATGTACACGTCCGTTGGGAACCCCAAGAGGAAGGTATGATGCGCACAGTGGCAAGTTTTCCCTCAGAAAGAAACCAAGGTTTATCGAACCAGGAGGAGCCAAGAAGCACGTTGAAGGTTGATGGTGGCGAAATGTAGTGCGGCGCAACACCAGGGATTCCGGCGCCAACGTGGAACCCGCACAACACAAACCAAGTACTTTGTCCCAACGAAATGTGAGGTTGTCAATCTCACCGCTTGTGTAACAAAGGATTAACCGTATTGTGTGGAAGATGATTGTTTGCAAGAAAACAGTAAAGAACAAGTATTGCAGAGATTTGTATTTCAGTATAAAAGAATGGACCGGGGTCCACAGTTCACTAGAGGTGTCTCTCCCATAAGATAAAAGCATGTTGGGTGAACAAATTACAGTCGGGCAATTGACAAATAGAGAGGGCACCGCGATGCACATACATGACATGATAAATATAGTGAGATTTAATTCGGGCATTACGACAAAGTACATAGACCGCCATCCAACTGCATCTATGCCTAAAAAGTCCAGCTTCAGGTTATCATCCGAACCCCATTCAGTATTAAGTTGCAAAGCAACAGACAATTGCATTAAGTATGGTGCGTAATGTAATCAACAACTACATCCTTAGACATAGAATCAATGTTTTATCCCTAGTGGCAATAGCACAACACAACCTTAGAACTTTCTGTCACTGTCCCAGGTATCAATGTAGGCATGAACCCACTATCGAGCATAAATACTCCCTCTTGGAGTTAAGAGTACAAACTTGGCCAGAGCCTCTACTAATAACGGAGAGCATGCAAGATCATAAACAACACATAAACAATAGATTGATAATCACCATAACATAGTATTCTCTATCCATCGGATCCCGACAAACACAACATATAGAATTACGATAGATGATCTTGATCATGTTAGGCAGCTCACAAGATCCAACAATGAAGCACAATTAGGAGAAGACAACCATCTAGCTACTGCTATGGACCCATAGTCCAGGGGTGAACTACTCACTCATCACTCCGGAGGCGACCATGGCGGTGTAGAGTCCTCCGGGAGATGAATCCCCTCTCCGGCAGGGTGCCGGAGGCGATCTCCCGAATCCCCCGAGATGGGATTCGCGCGGCGCGTCTCTGGAAGGTTTTCCGTATCGTGGCTCTCGGCGGGGTCGCGACGGAGGCTATAAGTAGGCGAAAGGGTAGGTCAGAGGCGGCACGAGGCCCAGGACAGGCCGGCGCGGCCGTGGCCCTGGCCGCGCGCTCGTCATCGGCCACCTCGTGGCCCCACTTCGACTCCTCCGGTCTTCTGGAAGCTTGCAAAAATAGGACCTGGGCGGTGATTTCGTCCAATTCCGAGAATATTTCCTTACTAGGATTTCTGAAACCAAAAACAGCAGAAAACAATGGCTCTTCGGCATCTTGTTAATAGGTTAGTTCCAGAAAATGCGTAAATATGACATATAATGTGCATATAACATGTAGATATCATCAATAATGAAGCATGGAACATAAGAAATTATCGATACGTTGGAGACGTATCAGAGACTTGATTTAGATAAGTTGATACCAACTGATATATCTTTGCAAATGGCTGATAAATCTACTGCTGTTCCTGTTGGTGTATGTGAAGATGTTCATGTTCAAGTTACTCAAAATTGCTTAATATTAACTGATTTTGTTGTGTTGGAAATGCCTGAAGATGATAATATTTCTATTATTCTTGGAAGACCCTTTCTTAATACTGCAGGGGCTGTTATTGATTGCAATAAAGGAAAAGTTACTTTCAATGTCGAAGATAAGGAACATACTGTCTATTTTCCCAAGAGGATTGATAAAGTATATGGAGTTAATACAATTTTTAATTTGAAAACTATCAAGGTGGGATCTATTGATTGTCCTATATATGAGCCTAAAGAAGAATATCAAACTCTTGTGATTGGATCCATATAAATTCAATATAAGGTAACATGATTGATTTGAGGTTTATTTCTTCTTATGTCATATAAAATTTATTTGGTAGCAAGATTTGATCAACCTTGTTAACAAGTATATTTTAAATACATAGAAGAGCTAAACAACATTTCTTTCTTCCTCCACTTGTTTTACTTGTTGTAGCACTTTTTGTTTTGCAAGATGTTTTAGTTGTTTAAGATTTTGGAAATCATTTTTTTGCGCTGTAATAATTACTTTAACACCCAGAAATGTGCATTTTTCGAAGTTCTCAAAAATTTACAAAAATTATACTATTGGTCTTATTTTTCGAAGAGCTACCTGGGAGCACCAGGCTGACCAGTGGGGCACCCTGGGGCTGGACCCCATGGGCCGGCGTGGCCAAGGAGGGGGCGCGCCACCCTGTGGTGTGGACCCCTCCTTGCCCCACTCACTCATCTCTTCCTCCCATTCTACTCTCTCTCCCGAAAAAACTCGTACTCACTTTCTCTCACTCGCGTTTCTGCTCAAGAGCTCAAGATTTCTCGATCTCTTTGCTCAGCCCAGATTTCTGTATGAAATTTGGCACATTTGCTCTCCGGTATGTGACTCCTTTGATTATCCAAATAGAATTTTGTTTGGTTGAGTATATCTTGAATATTTTGCTGTTGTAGGTAACATGTTTAGTGAGCTTGCATGCTTATTCTAAGTTGTAAAAATTAGTTTTGATGCATGTTTAGTACTCTAGCAAGTTCCTAATGTAGTTTCCCTCAATTATATACCTTGAAATTAAATTTTATAATGATTGTTGAAATATTTCAGAAAATGGAGTGGAATAGGCACCAACTAAATCAACAAGAATTGGAGGTGCAAGAAGTCATGAGAGTTCACCGCGAAGAGGGAGTATACCCCTCCTATTACCCATGCACTGATTTTATGCGGAATGCAGGAATCTTGCAAGATGTTCAAAAACCGATTTCCAATGCAGGGTTGGAAAGTTTCGTTGTTGGTGAACCTTACCAATATGCAAAACTAACCATGTCAGTGGTGCAAGATTTTGAATTCAATCGGTCCCAAACTAACCCCATGGTTCGATACAAAATTTATAATAAAATTGTCAACTTGCCCTTTGATGATTTTTGCGCAACAATTAGAGTGCCACAATGGGGATCATGCGAGAAGGTTAGGGGACTGCCGCAGGAGCTCTTGAGTCTATACACGATGATTTGTCAAGGGAGAAGCTTCTCAGATGATAGTGGTAAAATCAGTAGTATTCAACTCCCAGCTATTCGCTACTTTGCTTATTTCATCACAAAGTGCGTTCTTGCTAGAAAGAATGCAAATAAGTTGTCTATCCAAGATATGGCTTTCTTAGCTGCTGCATTGCAACGTGATAGGACTTATAATTTGGGTGCTTTGATAGCTTGTAGACTTGCTACTAACCGTGAGAAGGGAGGAATTTGTGGAGGTCTCATCGCCTCTCGTTTATTAGCTATGCATGGTGTAGAACCTCACCATCTTGATATTCAGCTCTCCATAGAGAAACTTGACGTTGTTTCCATGATTAAACATGACTTTGTTTCGGATACGTCTAATTTGAGCAACATGTCTTATAAGATAACATTCTATAAGAAAAATTGGAGAACAACTAAGAAAACTGAAAAGCTAGTACGATTGCCTGCACCTGCTTTGTTTAACCTTGATTCCAGGAAAAGTTGGTCGGTCACAGAAAATGAGCTAAATGCATACATAGAAGGAGAAGGCCATCATGCAGGGGACGACACAGAGGAGGCCGAGGAACACCTCGACTCGTCATCCGATGCAGCGAGCTCCTCACATCAACATTATGGTCATGTGGAGCCTCCACGCTATTCTTCTGCACAGGGACCTTATTATGATCACGCCATGTACGATTCGCCGGCGTGGAACCCTGACCCTCGCTGGGGTTGATCTCCACTTAGGCCAAAAGCCTAAGCTTGGGGGGAGGTATGCCGGCATCACTCATTCATTGCATATTACAATTGCTGGATACTTGTATATACTTGTTTAGCTTCTTAAAGTGGTTTCTAATGAGAGGGAGATGATATTTGGGGAAGTGATGTCTGAAAAACAGATTCTGGGCTGTTACTAAACAAAATTCTGTGCACAGTCAGAACGTTATTTTGAGTTGCAAATTTTTGTGCATGTTCCCAGGTTGTTATCTAACTTTCATTAGTTGAACACTTTTCGAGCTGGGCAGCGGAAGATTTTCGTAAAAATCGATTTATGTACTGCTGTCAGGTTTTGGCAGATTTCTGCCATCTTGCTTTTATGTGTTTCTTTTAGTTTTGATTCTCTTGTTTTTGCTTTGTTTCTTTCCTAAAACACAAAAAGGCCAAAAATATTTCTGTTGTTTCTCTTCACCATTTGTTTATTTGGTTCTTTGCTCCTATTTTACCTTATTTGCTATCGTTAGTTTGCTATGAGAAAATCCAAAAAGATTTTGCTTTGTTTGCTTGTTTCCTTTTGTTCTTGTTTCTAACCCGAAAACACCAAAAATATTTGTTGTTCTTCTTTGGTTTTGTAAAGTTTATTAGGGAGTTCAGCGGTCTCCGGTGGTTGGAGCTTGGTTTCATTCCATATTATTATTCAAGCCACACAAGTGAAAGGCAATAATGACGATCTACGAACTCGATTGTGGTGAGAGGCTGGTATGAACTCTATTTGTTTTCATTTTTGTACATATACTCATCCATGTGAGCATGCTTAGTTGGTTCATGTGAGGTATATGTCATTTAATGAAAGTCTAGTAGTTCATGATCTCTCATGATTAGTTCCAATCTATTAATAATGAGTAGCATGTCATGAATATTTGCTTGCATTGTTTTATTCATAGATAGGTATGACATTGTGGTATCCTCCTCTGAATAATTCACTTGAATCGACTTGGCACATGCTCACGCATGCACATGACTGAACAAAAGTCAATTAAGCCTCGATGATTTACTTTGCTTCAGAGTTCTTGTATCACTTTTATGCCTCCGTTAATTTTATTTTGTCGCAAGCATGATTATGACAGTTATTTCTCTCTTGATTGTCGCTTCCCAGTCTATTGCTAGCCTTCACTTGTACTGAGCGGGAACGCTGCTCATGCTTCCAAATACCTGAAAAACAAGTTATTCCAAAGTGTCCACCATAAATACCTATGCATGGCATTTCAAACCATTCCAAGTAAATTCTCATGTGCTACCTTTAAACCTTCAAACTACTTCTCAATTTGTGTTGATATTTTATAGCTCATGAGGAAGTATGTGGTGTTTTATCTTTCAACCTTGTCAATTACTCCTGACAGACTTTCACCAATGGACTAGTGGCACATTCGCTTATCCAATAATTTTGTAAAAAGAGCTGGCAACGGGGTTCCCAACCCCAATTAATTAACTTTCACCAATAATTCTCTTCACGTGTTTTCTCTGATTCATCAGTAAGCAACTTAACCTGCAAATAGATACTCCCCCATGGTATGTGAATGTTGGAAGGCACCCGAGGATTCGGTTAGCCATGGCTTGTGTAAGCAAAGGTTGGGGGAGTGTCATCCATAATGAAATTAAAATGCATGTGTAAACAAAAGAGAAGAGGGATGATCTACCTTGCTGGTAGAGATGACGTCCTTCATGGGAGCCGCTCTTGAGAGTCTGGTTGGCGAGGTGGTTAGAGTACCCACTATCATTCGTTGACAACAACAAACACCTCTCAAAATAATTTTACTTCTGTCTTTGAAAAAAGAAAAGCTCTAGCACATGTTAATCCCTGCTTCCCTCTGCGAAGGGTCAATCTTTTACTTTTATGTTGAGTCACCATCCTTTCTTTGAGCACCTTCTTGAGAGCATAACTGTCATTCTTAGTATAATATGCTTGTCCCAAAATATGATCAACTGTGGTATAACTTTGATGCTTTTATCTTTGACAATTTTTACTTCTAGTCTTTCCATGAACTTCAGAGGTGCCTGGGCATTTATGTTTTGCTGTACAAATACAGGCAAGCAAGATACCACTTTATCATATCTTTCTATGAACATTGCAATCCTGCTTATGGAAGTATTTCATGATGCTTGTTATTAGTTTGTTGGTATCTCTTTCATGATTGACATAGCTATTAGATGACTTTATTTGCATGTATCTTATTATGAATTGCTTAAGTACTTGCCATATCATGAGAATATTTACATCATATGAGCAAATGTGTTCGTGAAAGTTCTTTTATCGCACTCAGTTGTTAACTGAATTTCTTGAGGACAAGCAATAAGCTAAGCTTGGGGGAGTTGATACGTCCAAAACGTATCTACTTTCCCGAACACTTTTGCTATTGTTTTGCCTCTAATTTGTGTATTTTGGTTACAACTAACACGGACTAACGCTGTTTTCAGCAGAATTGCACTGGTGTCTCGTTTTTGTGCAGAAACTCGACTTTCAGGAAAATCCCTAAAGAATCGCAATGGGCCTATTTTCACCGTGAAGATGAGAGGCCAAAAGGGCGGGGGGCCCATGGCCCCCACACCACAGGCCGGCGCGGGCCCGGAGGGGGTGCGCCGCCCTATGGTGTGGGCGCCTCGGCCCCCCCGACGCTCTCCTTCGGGCTACATAACCCTTTCGACCTAAAAACGCCAGGGGTTCGACCATATTTCCGGAAGACATCCAGAACTCCACCGCCATCGCGAAACTCCATCTCGGGACCAGAAACTCCGTTCCGGCACTCCGCCGGGACGGGGAATTGAGGGGATCATCGCCGCCATCACCACCGACGCCTCTCCATCGACCAGCCATGTTTCCCCCATCCATGTGTGAGTAATTCCCCGCTGTAGGCTGAAGGGGATGGTAGGGATTGGATGAGATTGATCATGTAATAGTCATAAGATTGTTAGGGCATGGTGCCTAGTATCCATAGTTGGTACTTTTATGATATTGTTGCAACTTGTTATGCTTAATGCTTGTCACTAGGGCCCGAGTGCCATGATCTCAGATCTGAACATGTTATTGATTCATGAAGATATTCATTGTTTATGATCTTACCTGCAAGTTGTATACACATATTGTTGTCCGGAACCCGAGGCCCCAAAGTGACAGAAATTGGGACAACCGGAGAGGAAGGCGGTGATGTGAGGATCACATGTGTTCACGGAGTGTTAATGCTTTGCTCCGGTACTCTATTAAAAGGAGTACCTTAATTTCCAGTAGTTTCCCTAGAGGCCCGGCTGCCACCGGCTGGTAGGACAAAAGATGTTGTGCAAGTTTCTCATTGCGAGCACGTACGACTATATACGGAACACATGCCTATGGATTGATTAGTACTTGGATACCGTTTTATTATTATCTGCAAATGTCCTACCTTGATTGTTACATGAATTCTCTCATCCATGCAACGCCCGTTCATCCATCCCTGTGCCTACAGTATTTTAATCCTGTTGTTTACTATAATCACTACTGCTGTCTTTGTTACACTGCTGCTGTTATTTCACTACTCTCACTGCTATAAAACTGTTGCTACTGATAAACTCTTGCGAGCAAGTCTGTTTCCAGTGCACTGAATTGACAACTCCGTCGTTAAGGCTTACAAGTATTCTTTGGCTCCCCTTGTGTCGAATCAATAAATTGGGTTTTACTTCCCTCGAAGACTGTTGCGATCCCCTATACTTGTGGGTCATCAGTCACTTCAGAAATTATTTGTTGTTATCGTTTACCTACTCGAGGGCGAGCAGGAACTAAGCTTGGGGATGCTTGATACGTCTCCAACGTATCTATAATTTCTTATGTTCCATGCTACTTTTATGACAATACTCACATGTTTTATACATACTTTACATCATTATTATGCATTTTCTGGAACTAACCTATTAACAAGATGCCGAAGTGCCAGTTTTCTGCTGTTTTTGGTTTCAGAAATCCTACAAAGGAAATATTCTCGGAATTGGACGAAATCAACGCCCAAGATCTTATTTTTCCCGAAGCTTCCAGAGCACCGAAGAAGGGCCAGAGGGGAGCCAGGGGGGCCCCACCCCACAAGGCGGCGCGGCCAAGGGGGGCGCCCCCCTATGGTGTGGGACCAACAGGTCCCCTCCGAAGCTGCCCTTCCGCCTATATAAAGCCTCCGCCTCGAAAACCCTAAAGACATAAGCCACGATACGAGAAAAGTTCCAGAGCCGCCGCCATCGCGAAGCCAAGATTCGGGGGACAGAAGTCTCTGTCCGGCACGCCGCCGGACGGGAATTGCCCCCGGAAGGCATCTCCATCGACATCACCGCCATCTCCATAAACGCTGCTGTCTCCCATGATGAGGAGGGAGTAGTTCTCCCTCGAGGCTAAGGGCTCTACCGGTAGCTATGTGGTTAATCTCTCTCTCATGTACCTCAATACAATGATCTCATGAATTGCTTTGCATGATTGAGATCCATATGATGAGCTTTGTATCACTATTAGTCTATGTGTTACTCTAGTGATGTTATTAAAGTGGTCTATTCCTCCTTCATGATGTAACGGTGACAGTGTGTGCATCATGTAGTACTTGGCATAGGTTATGATTGTAATCTCTTGTAGATTATGGAGTTAACTATTACTACGATAGTATTGATGTGATCTATTCCCCCTTTCATAGTGTAATGGTGACAGTGTATGCTATGTTAGTACTCGGTCTAAATTGCAAAGATCTATTATGCTCTAAAGGTTACTTAAATATGAATGCCGAATGTTGTGGCGCTTGTTAACTCCGGCTTGAGGGAGCTCTTGTAGCCCTACACAATGAATGGTGTTTGTCATCCAACAAGAGAGTGTATGTAGCACAAGTGAGAGAAGTTATTTATTTATTATGTGATCAATGTTGAGAGTGTCCACTAGTGAAACTATGATCCCTAGGCCTTGTTTCCAAATACTGCGAACATCGCTTGTTTACTGTTTTACTGCATCTTTACTCCCTGCAATATTACCACCATCTATACCACCTGTGTTTTACTATCTCTTCGCGAACTAGTGCACCTATACATCCGACAAGTGTATTAGGTGTGTTGGGGACACAAGAGACTTCTTGTATCTTAATTGCAGGGTTGCTTGAGAGGACTATCTTTGACCTCTACCTCCCTGAGTTCGATAAACCTTGGGTGATTCACTTAAGGGAAACTTGTTGTTGTTCTACAAACCTCTGCTCTTGGAGGCCCAACACTGTCTACAAGAATAGAAGCACACGTAGACATCAGATTGTTGTTGTGAGACATAACAGTTGATATCATAAGTCATCATTCATTACAAACCATAGTCGTCTTACAATAATAGATCACATGATCCAATATTACACAAATAGTTGATCTAATGATCAACAAACATAACAAGTAGCGGAAGTGAAGTAGTAGTGGACTATCTAATCCACAGGCAACGCTTGACATCAGAAGATACTCCTAGTTGTCGTAGACGTCCTGCTGGCGGTCATCTTGGTACTGCTGCTCCTCTTCATAGTCTGGCCATTTGATTAGCCAGGGACACAGCCGTGAGTACTTTTAAAGTACTCGCAAACTAATACTAGTGTAAGTACTATCAATTTTATTAAGGGGTGCTAAGCTCTAGGTTTATTTGCATAAAGCCAATTTTAGTTCATAAGCATTTAATAAAAGACTCTTCATTTGCTAACTAACTCAAGTAGGAACATTAGTGTCATTCCCACAACTCAGTTGTGATTCAAATCAAGTTCACCTTTCAATTCATCATTCCTTTTTAAGAAAACATCTGACAATGGAACAGTATGGCCTTTCCAATCGTCCGTAACCGTGGACACGGCTATTCGAATAGGTTTACACTCTGCAGAGGTTGTACACTTGTGCCACAACTTTTGATTACATCCGGTGATAACCCGAATAATCGTCACCCATAAATAATCGTAACTCAGTACGTGGATCATCAACCATAACCTTTCACTTACATACCCTAGTATAGGCACCTCTCCCCATGAGCTTGGCCTCCCTGAAGACAAACCGTCACTGGGAACTGCATAGGGCTTGGGCCGGACATTCACCTCATTTCATGTGATTTCACATCATTTCACATTTCAATGGAGGCAGCCTCGGCATAACCCCTATGACGCTTGTTTAGAGGGAACCCATACTAAAGCACATAAATTTCCAGTTAAGCCCTTATCCATAATCAGGTATTGTGGGGGTACTTATAAAATTGGAATGGTATCGCATCCGAACCCAACCATCAGTTTTTGTAAACATTCACCATGTCCTTCACAAGTCATATTCACCTTCAAAACTTTCAGTAGAATGACTCAACATTCTAAGGTTTTCAAAGTCATTTCATTTCACATGTTCCCATCTAGAGTAGTCAATTTTATTTGTTAGCACTAGCAACTAGTCCTGAGGGGTGCTAACTAGCTGGCATTGCTTTAGGCTAAGTTTGATGCTCTTGTTCTACTCTATAGATAGACCAAGTGAATCATGAATCAAAAAGTAAACTTTGATAATCAAAAACTTGTAAGGTAAAAACTTGGGATGGGATCATGAAACATAAAGCATTATGTAATGGTGCCTTGCTCTAATAGAGCTTTGCACTAGGGTGACTTGCAAGAATATTATCTTGCCTTGGTTGGTGTACTGATCAAAGTGGTCTTCTTCTTCCTGGAAGTAGACCTCCTCCTCCTGGTACTCCTCGGTACTAGCGTCTAAAAACGGATACGATGTACACGATCACCAAAAAATGCTTAAGAGCTAGACTAAGCACACAAATGGTTCACACAAGTTATTCAAGCATCACCACATTATTAACATGTTGGTTGACTTTATTTTATTTTTAAGAAAAATAATTTCCTCTCATTACAAATATTGATTAGGGTTTCTATTTAATTCTTTGGAGAAATAATTTCCTCTCATTGAATCTTGTTAAGATTTAATCTCCTCAAATAATAATGTATGAACCCATGTTGACCAAGGTCAACACTTCATAATCATCATTTGGGAAAATGATTTAAATGAGGTATTACATCTCATGCAATTTAACACTAACATACATATAAATTAATATCACCAAATAATTCAAAAGGAGATTATATAGACCATGGTCACTACCTCATGTTGAGTTACTTGAGACAAGATTTAAATGAGAGAACTACCTCTCATATGATTTAATAAATAATTTTGACAATTTAAATGGACTAGAAATAGCCGTAAAGCCATTATTTAATCTAGACCGTGATCATATTAAACAATCATGTCATATTTTTACATATTCAGATAGACAATATGAATTGTGATTTTTGAGAGTTGGAATCAACTCAAAAGCATTTTTGGTGGATTTTTAATAAATGTTTGAAGTTTGGAAAGGCCATGCTTTGTTATTTTTATCACATTAATTCTACAATGAATCTAGGGTTGAGACCAGTGGGGTTAGTTAGAGATTTTCTCAAGCTTTCCAAATATATAAAGTTCATCAAATTTGGCTGGGTAGATTTTGTTGTATTCAATTTTGAAATGGGCACCAGTATCGAATTTGGGTTAAAATCAAATTAAACGAATTCAAATTCGTGGGCTGCGCGGGAAAACCTACTGCGCCGGCCCAGCTACACTTCCGCGCTCAGCGGGCCAAGTGTCAGCAGACCCCACCTATCAGTGGGTTTTAAACAGTGAAGCGGTACGCGCGCGTGTGAGGTGTTAGATTAGAAGTGGATCGGACGGCTCACAGCCATCGTCATCTCCGGCGAGAGGAGGTACTGGCAGCGGCGGGGGTATGGTCCGGCGGGCTCACCGGCGGTCGGCGAACGTCGGCGTTGACGCGAGGCGACGTTGCGGAGGATGAGGAGGCTCCTGGTACTGGCGGCGTCGCCTGAGGTGGCGTAAATCGACGGCTTAGTCTGCGGTGGATCCACGGGCTCCGGCGAGAAATTGAACGGCTACCGGCGGCAATGTGAAGGGGGAAGTGGTCGAGGAGGCTCAGGAGGGAGAGGGGAAGCTGATGGTGTGAGGAGAAAGGCAGGGGAGGGTCTACTTTTATAGCTGCGAGAGAGCGCCGTGGGGGTCCAGGTAGGTCATCATCGCCGACGGTGCTACAGCAGCGGAGGGGCGTGGGCGCTGACGCAGCGAGGTTCCTGGCGTCACGGTGAGTACGACAGGCGTGACGGCATAGGAAATGGTGGACGGTGGCGGTCATCATCGTCGTGCGGCCGTGCGGTACCGTGGCGGAGGAGCGTGACGATGGCGTCGGTGATAGGGCTTGGGCGAGCCAATGAGGATGTCTGGGAGGTTGGTAGTATCGTGGCGGAGCTGTGGGCGAGAGGAGAGGTCGCGAGGTGGTCAGACGCGACGAGGCGAGCTCGGGTACTGGCGCGTCCAGAGCGTGGTCGTGCACGCACTGGCGCATCCTGGCGTCGTGGGCGCGTGCGGGTACGGGCGTTGTCAGCTTCTCCTTGGCCAGAGCTCGCGCCAGTGGTGTCAGGGGAGTGAGGCAAGCATGGTTGACAAGATTAGAGAGAGAGGAGGAGGACCAGAGTGAGGGTTAGCATGGTGGTGATCATGGTGGCCGGCATGGTCATGTCTTTGGATACTTTGTGCATTTCTCTTGGGCTAAAGGGGTACTGCAAGCTGGTGTGAGGTGAGACCAAGGTGTGTGACATGTTTGGCAAGGTGAGAGAGGGCTAGAGTGTGCACAATTGGATCTATGCAAGAATTGGGTGACATATGCAATGTCCTTGGCATGGTCTTGTGTCATGGTGAGCATGCATTGCTAGGTCATTACTTTAGAGAGTGGTTAGGGTACAATGCACTATAGATGAGCCAAATAGAGAGAGGGTGAGGGGTACATGGTGGTTGGAATAGTGGTTGTACCTCTATGTAAATAATTGGATCATATGCCATGGTCTCATGTGTGTTGAATTTTGGCCAACTTTCTTCATAGGAGTGATATAAATAATGTTTGGCATCCATTTGTGGTATTGGTTTGAATTTTGGAAAGGTTTTGTGAAAATTTTAAAAGTTGGGGGTAATCTAGAATCTGATTCAACATTGCCACTTTGCATCCTTATAATAAGCAATAGAACAGGAACTAGTCAAAGTGGTCAACATCAAAAGTGTTCATCTTGATGAGGTCTTGGATGAGGTGCAAAGAGTTGGGGGAGTTTGGTTTAAAAGTTTCTTAATACAGGGGCTCAAAGTGGGTAAGATGTTAAAATTGTCACATGTGACCATTATCACATGTCACTTGATTTTGATTTTTCTTTTGATTTGATTTGGGTTTTCTTTATTCAAAAGTGATTCTTATTAGTTTAGTAACACTTCCAAACCATTGACACCATTCAAAATGGCCTAGGTCAAAGATTTGCAAAATTGGCCATAGCCTCATATGTGGTGTTGTTTTCATTTTGCTTTTCTTTTATATTGGTTTCTCTTTGATACAAAAGGTGTTGTGTTGTGTTCTTATGTACCATTTGAGTTTAGAATTGTGTTTCCTTAATTTTAAGAAAAGGAGTAGGGCTTAGGCTCAAATTTGCAATTTGGCCATATACCCACATATGCCTCTATTCCATTTGAGTTTATTTTCTTTTTATTGGTTCCTCTTTAGTGTTAGAAAAGGGGTAGGGTTTAGGGAGAGGTTCAATACTTCAAACAAACTAACATGGCAAAGATCACATCATGCACTTTTGAGTACTATGCATATCAAGTGATTCAAATAAAGTTTTTGTTAGCTCCAATTTTTGAAATAAGTGAAATTCCTTTTCTTTATTTTTGAAATTTTTTGGGATGTTACAACAGGACATCTGATTTTGTACATATTATTCGTGATCTAAAATCACTCATGTGTTTTTACTCATTGAGTGTCAAATATACTCAAGTCTTGTTAAACCTTCACATGGAAAAGAACACCTTCTTAATATTTTTATATTGAACTACTTCAATATTCATTCTATGTACTTTGACTTAAACTTATTTTGTGTTTCAATCTATCTTCATAGATCTTGACACTAAATATATTTCAGTCCATATCCTTTCACTGAAGTTAATTCTCAATGAAACCTTTTAATCACATCAAGTACATGATTACATTATTTATAATCAATGATATGTCATCTACATAAAATATTATAAATATGTCTCAGCGCTCCCACTTAATTTCTTGCAAATGCGAGCATCTTCATCGTTCCTGATGAAATCAAAACTCCTTGAATATTTCATCTGGTGAAGATTCCAACTCCGTGATACTTACTTCATCCAGTGAAGTTTGTATATCTTTCTAGTATTCCACGGACTAGCAAAACTCTTGGTTTGTATCTAGTATACATCCATCATACACACTTCTGGTAAGGAATGTATTTCTGCCATCCTACTATCATATCTCATAAAAAAATATGTAGCGATTACTAGAATAATCCATATAGACTATAAGCATTGCTACAGAAGATCTAATCTTATCGTAGTCAACTCTTTGAACTTTGTCGTAAACAACTTTTCGACAAGTCGAGCTTCTTCAAGGATATTGCATCCAAGTCCATCAATTTTATATATCTTTTTTACTTTCAGAAAAGTATTCACCTACCTTGGATTTCATGGCGCATAGCCATTTTAACGGAGTCAGGGCCCATCATAACTTCTTTCTATATAGTTGGTTTATCATTGTTCAAAAACAATCATTTGTCCACAAATCATTTATTTGATCACAAAGTAAACCATATCTACAAGGTTCAATAGGTACTTTGATCTCCATGACTATAACACTTTGTATACATGGGAGCCATGATCGTCGTGGCGGCTTCCGGAACCATTTCCGATGATGCGCTACTTTGATCATCATGCTCAGGTTCATCAACCTTATCAAGTACAATTGTCCTCCCACTCAAATATTTTGCTAGAAACAATTTCTTGGAAATAAGTAAGAAACATCGACAAACACTTTTGTCTTTGACTTCATAGTGGAAAGAATTCCCAATCAATTCTCTGGGATAACCAACAAAGACATTCATCCGATTTTGGTTGTAAACTCATTTACTTATGCTACACATACCAAAATTTAAGAAAGGACTATTAGGGTTTATACCCATTCCATAACTCATATGGTGTCATTTCAACGGATCATGATGATGCTCTATTTAGTGTAAAAGCGGTAGTCTCTAAAGCATAATCCACAAAAAATATAATGGCGTTATTTTATCTCATCTTTAACCCAACAAGGTTTGGATACGTCTATCGGATACTCCATCATCATTATGATACTCCAATAAACGTGAGTTGTAGAACAATTTCATAACTCTCTTAGATGTTCGCTAAAACTCGTAATTCAAATATTTCCACCATGATCCAATCATTGATATTTGACTTTTCTATTACGATGATTTCCACTTCATGCTGAAATTTATTTGAATCCATTCAAATGTTTCAAACTTCTTCCTTATCGAATATATCCACATATATATACTCAATTCATTGTTGGAAGTTTTCATGAAGTAGAAGAATCTCCCGCACACAACTATGCCCAGTGAACCACATACATCATCATGTATGTTTCCACTAAGTTAGTTGCCCGTTCAACTCTTGGCCTATGAACGGTATTTAAGTCATTCTCTTTAGAAGAGATTTGCAAGCGCCAAATGATTCAAAAATCATATGACTCCAAAAATCCATTTTTCATGGAGTTCCTTCATGTGTTTCTTTCTAACATGACCTAAATGGCGGTTCCACTAATGAGTGGAATTCACTTCATTTGCATTATGGCATTTTAGCGTCAGTGTTATGCATGTGTGCTTCACTATAAAGACTTATAATAACTTATCCATCGTACATGGAATACTGTCAAAATTTGAACAACTTATTGTTTTCATTTGACCAGGAAGAAACAACAATTATAAAGTTCTTTATTATAAATCTGAAGGGCTAGGTAGAATGCCAACGACGAACACAATAACACTTTATTTTGTTCCAGACGTGCATTCCTACCATATTCCTTGTTAGTCACTTAGGCCGTTGTATTCTTGTATTGCGTTGTTTTGTATGACATCTCATACCAACCAATATGGTACAAATACCCAAGAATTTCTTGTGTGACCAAACAAGGAATACATTCATAACATGTATATCATCAATATACACCTGAGCTAGCATTTCTAGTCTTTTCTTTCTTTCTGCCAAAAAAAATCTTTTATAGTTTCTATTTTAGCTTTCCTCATTCTTAGAAAAACACTTCACCTTCAATAACTTCTAGGTCCATTGGTCAAATACCAATAACCTTGAGGTTCTTACTTTGAAGTTGATCATCACATGACAAGTGTTCCAGATTTCACTATTAGTAACTTTTAATGTGATGAACAATTTTACTCATAATTTTATCCATCAAATCATGAAGACTTTCCGAGACCATGTCTGTACATGCTAGGCTCGTAAAGTTTAACCTTAGTATTCGTATGTGCAAATCTGGCTTGCACCCGTTGTATGCACTCGTAGAATCTATAACACCCGATCATCACGTGATGCTTCGAAACGACGAGTCTTAGCAACGGTGCATACTAAGGACGATCACTTCATGGATATGCGAATATCGTTAGTGCCCAAATAGTTGGAGGATTGAGACGTCTAGCGTCTTCAATCTTCGTACATTCCCATAAAACTTATGAGTTTATGTAGTCTCACTAGATTATATTTTATCATCTTGCAATAAGGTCTTAGATATCACATATATCTCATACCTCGCTTATTTCTGAAAACAAAATTTTCATCTCCTTGCTTTTCAAACGGATTTGAACTTCAAGTTTCATGGAGACAAGATGATTTTAGGTACTAATTGGAACCATTGTTATTTGAATCAACAATGTGAGGTTTACTAAAAGTTTGCAATAGGACTTAATCATTTCTTGATTCTTTAACAATACGGTACCAGTCCGTAAAGTTTCTTGTCAGACTTAACAGTATTTCTATCTCAATTACAAGACTAGCGCATGGTAGAAAACGGATGCCAATTCTACAAATTTAATTCAAAATACTATTCAGACTATGTTCATGATAATTAGTTCAAGTTTTAATCTAATTACTAATGAACTCCCACTTAATACAACATCCCTCATAGTTGTTAAGTGGCACACGATCCACATCCACTACACAAAAACCGATCATCACGTGAGATGATGTAGCTTCAATGGTGAACATCAACATGTTGATCATATCATTCATATGACTCATGTTCAACCTTTCGGTTTCCGTTGTCCCGAGGCCATGTCTGTACATGCTAGGCTCGTCAAGCAAACCCAAGTATTTCCGTGTGCAACATGGCTTACACCTGTTGTATGTGAACGTAGAATCTATCACATCCGATCATCACGAGATGCTTCAAAACGACGAACTATAGCAAGGGTGCATACGAGGGGAGAACACTTTATTATCTTGATATTAATGTGAGGGATCATCTTATAATGCTACCGTTGCGATCTAAGCAAAATAAGATGCATAAAGGATTAACATCACATGCAATTCATAATGTGATATGATATGGCCCTTTAGTCTTTGCGCCTTGATCTTCATCTCCAAAGCACAGACATGACCTCCATCATCAACGGGCATGATCTCCATCATCGTCGGCGTAGCGTCAAGGTCCATGGCGCCGTCTTCATGGTTGTTCACCGTGTGTAGCAACTATTACAACTACTTTGAAATAATACTACAACATGAAATATAAAGACAACCATAAGGCTCCTGCCGGTTTCCACAATACAATAATGATCATCTCATACATATTCATCATCACATCATGGCCATATCACATCACCAAACCCTGCAAAAACAAGTTAGACGCATCTAATTTGGTTTGCATATTTTACGTGGTTTAGGGTTTTCGAGTAGGATCCAATCTACCAACGAACATGAACCACAACGGTGATACTAGTGTTTTCAATAGAAAGAGTAGATTGAATCTTCACTATGGTGAGAGAGACAGACACCCGCAAAGCCACTTATGCAATACAAGTTGCATGTTGAGCGTGGAGCAAGTCTCATGAACGCGGTCATGTAAAGTTAGCCCGGGCCGCTTCATCCCACCATCCCGCAAGATGCAAAGTACTCATAACTAAAAACAAAAAAAAGCATCAACGCCCACAAAACCATTGTGTTCTACTTGTGCAACCAATCTACGCATAGACACGGCTCTGATACCACTGATGGGATTCGTAGCATAGAAAACAAAAAAATTCCTACCGCAAGAACGAATAACAAGCCAAGATCCAATATAGAAGATGGTAGCAACGAGAACATCATGATACTAACCCTCGAATATTTCCAAAGCTTACGAGATTAGATCTCGTTGTGGATGTAGTCGATCACTTGCCGCTTGCAAAAGCGCGTAGAAGATCTTGACTGCCACGGCAGCACCTCCGTACTCGGTCACACGTTCGGTGTTGATGACGACGTCCTCCTCCCGTTCCAGCGGGCAGCGGATGTAGTAGATCCTCCTCGGAATCCCGCAGACGACGGCGGTGACGGTGGTGGTGGAGATCTCCGGCAGGGCTTCGCCGTAAGTTGTGGGAGAAGATGGAGGAGGAGAGAGGCTAGGGTTTGGGAGAGAGGGGTGGCTGGGGCGCCGGCCAGGGAGCCCCCTTTGGTGGTGCGGCCAAGAGTGTAGGCTGCCCCCTCCCTCTCCTCCTCATTATATAGGTGGAACCTAGTTCAACCTATTTTGATTCCCTCCGCTGCCGTCGTAGGGTGACACACTTAAGGTTTGATGTCGTTTTAAGTAGATATGGAATATGGAATGGAGTTCGAATATTGTTCGGAGTCTTGGATGGGATCAAACTTCGAGAACTATGCGGTCCATATTACATATTCAACAATGACTTCGTGATTGAAAGAACCACTCACATACGATACCGATTCCCTTTGTCACGCGATATTTTACTTATCCGAAGTTTGATCGTCGGTATCTCCATACCTAGTTCAACCTTGTTACCGATAAGTACTCTTTACTCGTACCGTGATATGTTATCCCTTGTGAACCAGTCACACGCTTGCAAGCTAATTAGATATCATTCCACCGAGAGGGCCCAGAGTATATCTATCCGTCATCGGGATGGACAAATCCCACTCTTGATCCATATGCCTCAACTCATACTTTTCGAATACTTAATCCCATCTTTATAACCACCCATCTACGCAGTGGCGTTTGATGTAATCAAAGTACCCTTCCGGTGTAAGTGATTTACATGATCTCATGGTCGAAGGACTAGGTAACTATGTATTGAAAGTTTATAGCAAGTTTGAACTAAATGACTTGATCTTATGCTACGCTTATTTGGGTGTATGTCCATTATATCATTCACCCAATGACATAACCTTGTTATTAACAACATCCAATGTTCATGATCACGAAACCATGATCATCTATTAACCAACAAGCTAGTTATACAAGAGGCTTACCAGGGACTCCTTGTTGTTTACATAACACACATGTATCAATGTTTCAGTTAATACAATTATAGCATGGGATGTAAACATTTATCATGAGCACTAAGATATAACAATAACTAATTTATTATTGCCTCTTGGGCATATCTCCAACAAAAACTCCCTTCAGATGAATTATCCAAAAAAAACCCTATGATGTTGGGGCAGCCTCGCATAGAAGTTTATCAATATAAGACTATCAGTAATGCCATGACAAGGATTCTTACGGATATGAGCTCATTAAGTCTCCCTCACGCTTGAGCAATACTTTCTCCAACATGAGGCCAAAAATTATAAGTATGACAGCGATCATCATAAGCTTATTTAGGAGTAAAGAACTTGGTATAGAAGGCTTTCCTCAGTAATTCCCAGTCAAGATGGCACTTAACTTCCAGAGATCTAAACCATATGTGAGCATTACTAGAAATATGCAGATAGTAAATAATAAAAACAGTAAAATCTTCCTTACCATCAACTTACCAATAGCGCTACGCTCCCCGGCAACGGCGCCAGAGAAGTGTCTTGATGGCTCCCAAGTGCAGGAGATCAATTGTAGTACTTTTCAATAAGAAAGGTTGTCGAACCCACGAGAAGCTGAAGGTATTAGTTAGCATAATAGACAAGAAAACAATAATAATAAAGTAACAGTTTTGGTATTCTGGGTGTATAGTTTGCAATAGAAATAAAGTGCAGAAAGTAAATAGCAAATAAGTAAAAGCTCTCGATGAGAGAAAAGCCCAATCCTCTATGCAACAAGAGGACAAGCTCAAGTGTGTGTGCTTATATGATACGAAAGTTCCCGAGGGCGACATGGATTTACTAGCATCTGAGTTCTACATAACATGCTAAATATTTTGTCAAGTTTTATTCAGTTAGGGGTGGAGCCTAAATTAAGTGCAGCCATTGATATGTGCAAACACACCCCTTATGATGGGTCCTAGAGCCATTTTCATGTGCAAGTATAGGAATCATTAAGGCATAAATGTCCCACCATAGCAAAAAATCATTGGTCCCCGACATAAACCCCTCTAATGCAACTCATAGTATTGGAAAATGGTTTCTGTCAGACAGTTCCTTCAACACCAATTCATTATAATAAAGTGCAGCCCTATGAGCCCATATAGTTGAAGTAATATGCAGTCGATGTTCGCATAAAACCATCATAGAACAACATAAAAGATAGAAAACTTAGCCAAATACTCATTGCACATCATATAGAATCATAGCCAGATCATCCTATGCCCTCGGGAACGTGGGGAACTACTCACAAGTGTCAAACATGATATGGACTAGAGGCATAATGATTACAACACAATCTAAATATATAATTTTCCCACCAAATAATGACGAAGTACCAATCACAAACATGCAATAGCACTAAAATAATATACGGGGTTCAATTCAACACAAACTACGAGGGGGTGACGTCGATCTCGTAGATGGAGATGGTGGTGATGATGGTGTTGGTGAAGATGATGACGGAGATGCCTCCTCCTAATCCAAGGAGGAGTGCTGATGTCGATAGCGTCGATTTCCCCTTCAGCGGAGGCACCGGTGCAGCAGGATCTGCCCTCTCCCGAAGTAGGATAGGACTCTCGCCGCCGCCTTAATAAATCTCGAAAAAAATATGGCTTAGATTTTTAGGCGAAACAGAGGCTCTGGTATAAAAGGGGTCCCGAGACGATTCCCGGGGTGTGAACGGACCAGGGTAGCACGCCCTACATGTCTAAGCGTGCCACCTGGTGCCGTTTGACCCCCATGGCTCCTCTCGCATGCTTCTTTCACTCACGGTCCTTCTCCGGGTGAAAAACAGACCATGCATTTTTCCCTCGATTTTTAGATGTCCAAAAATCCCTAAGACAAATAAAATACGAAAAATGAGGTTTTCTGCCTCCCAGAAATTAAATACCAAAAGGGGGACTTTGTAGGAATGTCCCGGAATCAACTAAAAATGCATAAATATGTTGTATGATGGCATATATCAATGAAAAGTGAAACTATATGTAGCAATAATAATGATGTGAAATGCACGTATCATTTGCATACTATATTGGATGAAAAAGTTATTCATATGAAAAAACATCTACATGAAAAGTTACATCCAATTTTAGGGGCCTGCGGCCATTTGCGGTTTGTTTAGAATCCCCAAATTCCAAATATGATATTGGATGGAAAAGTTATTCATATGAAAATAGACTTCTTGGACATTTTAGGTTTCACTCCAAAAAAACAATCAAAAGGCGAAAAACTTACATGTGGCTGTCATGGGCATACCTTTCGGGTACCCATTATTACCATACCCGGCTCGGCCCAATATGGAGAATGCCCAAGCAGGCAACTCGGAGGAGTAGTCGACTAGGACTCTTGTAAAACCCTGGGCTGGTTGTATATATAAAGCCAGCTAGGACACCCAATAGGGGGAGGGGAAGATATAGACAACAGAGCAATATAGAGGAGATGTCAATATAGGCAAGATAGACAACATAGTTCCGCCTACAGCGGCCCCCTGTAAACATACTTCTGATCATATACTAGATTTCTAGTAGCACGTAGAGATCCTCCACCAAGGAGACCCGAAGCTGGGTATATCGTGTGCCCAATCTCGCTCCCGGAATCTCCATCGTCGCTCTTTCCCGAAACCCCAGTCTACAATCTGTAGGAATTGGCGAGGTGATCCCTCGTCAAGGGTTCTCCTGTCATGCAGACTTATAATCAAAATAAAGGGGGTCATTGGTAAATCTCCAAAATTCAATATAAAACATGGATATAATATCATATATGTTGCATATATGTGGGAAGATGTGTCAACAACTAGAAAGTTCATGCATGCATCAAGCGCCTACGGTGCTCGTCTTCGCGGCCCTCCGAGGGGGGGTGCGTGATGCACTCCTTTGGAGGGAAGTGAGCACTAGGTGCATCGACATCGTGCGATGACTCTTTGACCTGGCTGACCGTTGCGGCTGAATCGAAGAAGATTAGCTAGCATTCGCCTGGGGTGGAGGCGATGTGGTATGTGACTAAGGCCCCGGCTAAAGGGTGATTCCCAGAGTTCTTTCCACGAACATCGAAAGGCGGGGGAGAGTCACAGCATACGTCTTTCCCACCAACATAGAAAGGCGAATCAAAGAGCCGCCTCGCTTCAACTTTTGCAAGTATGTGTATCATTCTTGGCATATAGTTTTGGCATGCGCGGAGGTAACCATTTGAGGAAACATAAAGGGAGGCTGGCCTCACGACCCATCATCGGAGCGGCCTCGCGTTGGCCACCCAATCGCTTTGGGGAGGTCAGCTGCCCCTAATTATTAGGTCATATGGGCGTCCCCACGAACAAAACGACTACCTCGGGAAGTACATAGTCCTAGGACTCGGTTCAGGTGGCACGCGGGCTTCGGCATAAGAGCACTAGCTCGTGTAGCCCGGATATGCCAGAACCACCTGGGATCTATAAATATAAGTTTTTCACGGGAAAAGTTATACATTGAGTATTACATCTATGTAGTCCCACTAGTTCGATTTCTCGTCTCCCCGAACGGTTAAGTGTATGCCTAGCCGTACAAAGGACACCCTAGGGAGGGAGCATCCCCATTAGTGTTTGCCCGGGTCCACCCCGGGGCCCTAAGCGCTAGGGCATACTGACCGAAAGGCGAAGAGGTTGCGCAATAGGTGGTGCACCTCATAGTCGGTACTATCGTGCACGGTCCATAGTCCTTAAAGTCCTCAAAAACCATAAAGAATTAAGAAAACACTTTATTAATGTAAAATAATGGAAACCCTAGAGTCATTTCTCATTAAAATGAAATGTGTATAGTAGGAGAAATAAACAAATGGATTAGAAACTTAACAAATTTTGACTAGACTAGAAAGTCATTTAAACTCCATCTTAAGAACAAAAATAAAAGCCACCTAAGTTCCACCTTAACTAAAATAACCAAATGAGAAGAATTGAGAATTACCTTAACCCTTTAACCTTAGGTCAAATGATAAAATAAAGTTAAGTATAATGAAATATAACCTTCAACCCTAAAACTCAAGAAGTACTAAGAAAAGGCAACACCACACTTTAAGGATTAATCACCTTCATCAATAACCATTAGGTAGTAGTAAAGTGGTTAGTAAAGATAGATATAATTAATTTATCCTCATAACCTTGAAGTCATTATAAGTGTGGTACACCACCTAAAAATTGTGTGACTCTAATTGCTTTCCATTATTTAAAATTAAATCCAACTTAAAAGAATGTTCTTAAAAAGTTATTATTTTTGCCATCTGAGGAAAATCACTAGGATCCACTTTCTTAAGAAGATTATCAATAATAGTATTTTCTAAGTAATGCTGGTTAAACATTTAAAAAGAATTATGCTATATCTTGTCTCATGATTGTGATGTCGTGCTTTAGTGCAACTATCTATAGTCCAAGCATTGATTGAAGTAAACTTAAACCTAAACCCTAATCCTTAATAAATCACCAACCCTAAACTTAAGGCACAACATACTGACACTCTTCAAACGTTAGTCCATAATGGTACTATGCCGATCTTCCATCTCGATCTTGTAACGATGTCAAAGCATGATGATTGCCTAATCTGGCACTTAGGAGGCAAGTTCAACACTTTAACAAAAACTTGGCTTGTTTTAATTTATTTACGAAAACCTTTTCAAGAATATGTACATTATCACTTACATTGAAAAAGACAAAATATTTTCTAAATATAAGCTGATGGTTAACCGGCCTTCAGGTCGTATACATAATCTATTGGGTGGGCAATGTTATCATAGTTGAGAGCGAAACTTTATGGTGGAGGTTCCATTGTACTGACAATGCCATTAGGATTAAACAACCCCTGTAATCAGTCATTCTTTCGTCGTATACACAACACTAACCACATATCTCGGAGTGGGACGGGTAACTAGCTAGAAAATTCTTTCTTACGCATTCCTCAGATACCTGGTTGGGTTGTTCCCATGGTGCAACTCAGCAGGGTGGCTCCTGTAACCACGTAACGTCCCCTTCTGTGTTGCAGAATAACAACTATTGTATCATAAAATGGAGGGTAATTGAGCATAAGTCTCATAACAAAAATTCGTTACATTGGGTGGAATGTGGGATCACGGAGAATGGCAGTGATTGGCTAGTCTTTAGACCGGGCCTCAAATCTAGGAAGTCTAAACGGGAATATGTGTTCATACATTTCGAGGATGTGTAACATGGCTGATGTTCGTGGGAAAAGTAGTGCACCTCTCGAGAGTGTATAGAAGGTTTTATGATACCCCTATTCTTGGAAAAGAACTACGATCATGGCGGAAAGGAACTCCACGAAGTTCTCTCAACCCGTGAAGGTTGATGGACATAGTTTTCATAAATCTAAAACTTACCTTTACTAAAAACCCGATTTCGGAAACCCTGCATATGCCTAGCATCCCTTGATCAAAGATTGTAGATAGTGCATCATACATCCACATAGTTGAGCATGCTGAGTATCGCATGTACTCAATCTATCTTTATTATCCTTTCTAGACCCAGCAGAGAAAGGATAGTCGTCCAAACCCAATAGAACAACGAGGAGGAGCACTACGAAGAGTCGAAGAGCGGACGTCAGACACCCAAAACGCAATAGTAGACAACTGACGTTTTATACAGTGGAGACCAACATAAAATATAGGAGGTGACCAATCCCCAATCCCCAAACCCTAGAACCTATCCGTTGAAGCATTGTTGTAGCAACAATCATAAACCATGTAGTACTCGAGATAGGTCTCGGCGAGGAGTTGTTTCTTGTGGGTCTTGGTTTGAATAAGAATATATTTGGCAAGTTCATTATTGCATGGAGGTTCTGGGGATTTTCTGCGCAAGATCTTTTGAGATGAAATACTATAGTTAGACACCTTTAAATCCGTGAAGTTTTATATGCCACTTTATTAGGTGTAATGGAACGGTGTTTCGTGAGTGTTATGCCAACGATTTGCACACGGCAACATGCACATGCAATGATGCCCGCGGTCGACACGACCTTAGCCCTCGAAAGGAAGAAGTTGGTGCGATCCGAATTGATGGTGATGAGGCCATAGGAGGTGGCCGCGATAGGGATGGAGGGTCATGGCTCTGGCTATAAGGGATTAAGGGCACTGATGGTGGACTCCACCACTGTTCCTTGGGTGCCATCGGCCACGTGGTGGGTGGAGCAGCGATTGTGGCTCTAAGACCAAGTAAGTTTAGATGAGTTTGCCGTGCCCAACTCGGTAGGCCTCCGGTTATATTTGAGTGTAGTCAACTTGTACATCATGGTTAGGGTGACTAATATGCGCAATATGCAAGCTTTGTCCATTGGGGACCTCTACTTGCTCTCTTCTTTCATAGTGGGCGTGAATGTTGAGGCGCTCCAGCTCGCTCGATCGTGAGTTGGCATGCGGCACCCGTATCCATGTATCGGTGGTTGCCAGTTTGCCACCATCATATATAGCTGCCATGTCCACCATGTGCACCGTAGTAGCTGCCATGGGCATCATTCGCCTGATAGGCGTGATTGAAGTGCTATCGGCATTTGGAGGCGACACGCACGAACTTGCCGTAAACTTGACACCTGGGCCGCCATCTGACGGCCAACCCGTTGCAGGCAAACGAATCCCTGCACATCTTCAAGGACACGCGACGGACTCGGGTCATTTCGGTCGTGGATTGGATTGGGACGGGAATCGATCGGTCTGCGAGATGGCGTGCAGCCAACGAGCTTTGCTCCACTTATCTGTATTCGCAGTACAACAAGCCAACCAACTTTGATGCCGGTATAGGGTGCCAAAGGAGCGGTTCTAAACAATGTACTGTACTACTCCTCAAACGGACGCAACTACATACAGTCGCCACAGCTATCGCATGCCGGTATAGGCATATCGTAGCTACACTATCGTGCTTTTGTGGCTTTTTGACCTGCAGCCTCATCAACACTATCGCGCCCACGTCTAGCCTCAATCGAATGCATGGAGGCGGATGAGGAGTCAAAGCTGCTGCTACCCTTGCTGTGCCCAGCACCGACTTGTCACCGTCATCGAGGTTTGCAAAGCATGATTCTTGCGGCTTCTTCTTTATCGAAAGAAGTACCGGCTTGTTTTTAGGTTCTTAGCATGGCCAAACATGCCGCATGGTTCTGGTTCGGACCACCACAAACGGGGTGGTCGAGCGAAGGAACAAAACTGTCGTCGAGCAGCGGTGCATGTTCTGAAACAACAACGGAAAGGTTGAGGAGCCTCCACCAGAACACCCGCTGCAGCACGCGATGGGCGCCGGACGCGCACCTGCGTCAACGTGGAAATCGGAGCGCATGCGTCGTGCAGGATTAGTGGCCGGTGTCGCGAGCCAGGTACGGGTGTGAACAAATAGTAGGGTAAGAAAGAAACCCAGATACAGGTGGGACAACAAATTGTGTAAGAAGAAGGCAATGCACACACAACCAAATAACAAAACCATTTCAACGGAAAACATGTAGTGTACTACTATCCCATTAATATAAGCATATTCAGGAAGAAAAGGTTTCATCACCGGAAATCACCTTGATAAAAGAAACGGCAATAGAATATGATCCTTTATATACCATATCCATATTGGCGCTTTCTTCCAGATATGTTGGGACACGATCAAGGTGAATGTTATGAACGTCATCCAACTCTTTGGGAGCCTACACTCCGAGAATTTTTATTGGCTCAACTCCGCGAACATCGCTCTTTAGCCCAAGAAAGATGGGGCTGAGGCTATCTCCGACTACCGCCCCATTAGCTTGATTCATGCTATTGCCAAGATTATTGCCAAGATGCTTGCCTTGCGGCTCGGACCCCTTATGAAAGACCTCGTTTCCAATGCGCAAAGTGCTTTCATCAAGAGAAGCAGCATCCATGACAACTTCTTGTATGTCAAAAACCTCGCCACAAGGCTACACAAGAGCAAAACCGCGGCGCTTCTTTTCAAGCTTGATATCCGGAAGGCTTTTGACTCTATCCGTTCGGACTACATCATCGACCTCCTACAACGTCGGGGCTTCCCTCACCGCTTCCGTGAATGGGTCTTGGCCCTTTTCATCACCTCCACCTCGCAGGTCCTTCTCAACGGGGTGGTCGGCCCCCCCTATTTCACATGGCCGCGGGTTGAGGCAAGGGGACCCTCTTTCCCTGCTTCTCTTCGTCCTTGGCATTGACCCCTTCTCGCAAATTTTGGAGCATGCGACGGACTTGGGCCTCCTTCACAAGCTCCGGGATAGAGGCTCCATCCTTAGGAGTTCCCTTTATGCGAACGATGCGGCGGTCTTCATTGCCCCTTTCAAGGAGGATATACAAGACCTTGCGGACATTCTTGGCCACTCTGGGATGGTCACTGGGCTACATACCAACTTCGATAAAAGCTCTGTTGTTCCCAGTAGATGCGTTGGCGTCGACCTTGATGATATCCTTGAGGGGGTGCCGGCGGCGAGAACCTCTTTTCCTATGCGGTATCTTGGGTTGCCTCTTTCGGTTCATTCCTTGAGGAGGGTGGACTTTCAATTTCTTGAGGATAAGTGCGCCGGCAAGCTCCCTTCTTGGAGTGGCAAATTTGTTACCACGGCCGGCCGCACCGCCTTGATCAAATCCTTCATCGCCTCCCAAGCCATCTACCATCTCACACCGCTTACGGTCCCGCCGGAGACTATCAAATTCATCAACGAGATCCAAAGATCTTTCCTTTGGTCCGCCAAAGACACTACTTCCGGTGCCAAGTGCAAGGTCAACTGGGACATGGTGTGCCGCCCCAAGAAGTTGGGTGGTCTTGGCATCCTTCATGCATGCAAATTTGCTACGGCTCTCCGCCTTCGGTGGCCTTGGTTTGAGTGGAAAGACCCCAACAAGATTTGGGTTGGCTACGGTAACCCTTGCAACAAAGATGATATGGATATCTTCTACGCCGCCACTTCCATCACTCTAGGGAATGGAAAGAAAATGCCTTTTTGGCATGCTCCTTGGCTTGACGGAAGGAAGCCTATTGATATTGCTCCGCTCATCTTCGACTCTTCCAAGAGGAAAAACTGGAAGGTTGCACAAGCCCTTCATGAGCATGCTTGGATCGTCAAGATTGACTTGGGACGACCTTTTACCTTGGACCGCCTTCACCAATTCGTTGAGCTTTGGTCTCTCCTGAATACCATCGCTCTTAGACACGGCATCGATGATGACATCATTTGGAGGCTCACTTCGCATGGCGGCTACACCGCCAAGTCAGCCTACGAGATGCAATCTTTGGGTCGACCGCCTCGGCCATGGATAAGTACATCTGGAAAGCTTGGGCTCCGCCAAAAGTTAATTTTTTCGCGTGGCTTGCGAATCAAAAGCGCATTTGGACGGCGGATCGGCTTGAGAAGCGGGGGTGGCCAAATTGCGGTCTTTGCCCTCTTTGCAAGCAAGTCACGAAATCGGTGGATCACCTTTTCGTTCATTGCCGCTTTACCGTACGCCTTTGGACTCGGGTTAAAGAATGGTTGGGCATCCCGGAGCTTGTTCGATCGCATTGGGTGGGTCTCTCTATTGCGGAATGGTGGAGAAGAATGTCGCATGATGCAACGGTCAACCGCAAAGCTATGGCTTCTCACACCTTGTTAGTTTCTTGGGAGGTGTGGTGCGAGCGCAATGCAAGAGTTTCCGTAACTAGCTTGCTCCCTTGCATATAGTTTTTTATAGGATTAAGTCCGACGCGAGATTGTGGGTTTTGGCGGGTGCCAAGTGCTTGGGTGATTTCATGCTGGGAGAGTAAAGCCATGTAATATTTTCGGTGTTACAAGTCTTGTAAACTTCAAACTTCTCCTTAATTAATCGATGGGGGTAAAGTCTATTTGCCCCCGGTTTCAAGAAAAAAAATCCATATTATGAACCCCACATCATTCTCGTTGAGTTACCAGTTATAAAAAAAAAGATAGCCAGCGGTTCTGCCATGCTTCTGCGGTCATACGCACTCTATACATGAAATCTAATCTCTAATGCTAGGCCAGCAATTTTCATTTTAACTCTTTGTCACTTAGCAACACCGGCCAGCCTTTTCCGTTTTCCTTTTCTTCCAGGCCGGTGCGGCTGGCCGAGCGCAGGGTAGTCGTGCACAACGGTAATGGTGATATGGAGTAATAAATATTTACGATAACCTTATTGTTTCACCATTCATACATAGTTGATCGGCAAAAACATGGCTAAGCTAGCTGGTACATATAGGGCGCATTTGGTAGCTTGGACATCCCTTGGCTCACATCGGCCTAGCATTTTTCGGTTCGTTTAGTTGTCTGGGCTCACTCGCGTTGTTGCATAGCACGGGTCTTAAAGCATCCCTAGGACAGGCCCTAAAGGAATGCCCAGTTTGACAGTTTCTCTAGGGATAGGCCCTGACGAGACGAAAATCGACAATGCGTTCGCGCGGGCGCTCCGCCTCGGCATGGCGGGAGAAGCCGAAATTCTAGCGGCGTTGCGTGGCAAAGGTAGGGGTAACCTCCCTCTTGGGTTACCCTCTCCATTAGCTCCCTCCCAAATTTTGCCTTCTCCCAATTTTCGCACCGGCGGCGGCTGCGGCAACCCAGATCTGGCAGGGCGCATCTCCCTTCGGTCTCCAACGCCGGACCAGGGTCGTCGTTTCCAGCCGCGCGCCGGACCAGGGTCGTCGTTTCCAGCCGTGGCGGAGCCTGTGCACATCTGCGGCGGCTTTCGGCCGTGTCCGTCGTCCGCCATGACGGAGGTAAGGAGAAACTCCTCTGCTCTATGTACTGTCAGATTCATGTTGTTAGAACTAGTTGGGTTGTATAAGACCATTCGTAATGCATAGATCTTGTTTGAGTAGACCTACCAGCTTCATCTTGTGCATCACGCCACAACACTCATCGTTTGCATACAAGCATGGATCCTGATGGTGCACAAGAGAGCAGTTAGACATGCTGTTTTTCCTCATGTCAGTTACGGTCCTATGTTACAACGAGATCAGGAGAGGATTGCCAACCTAAACTACATCTACAACTCCAACGATGTAGAGGCTATCCAAATGCTTCGGATGAGAAGAGCCTCATTCTTTGCACTTGTGAAAACGTCAAGGAGAGAGGACTGTTGGTTGATAGCATCCACACCTTTGTCGAAGAATAAGTCGTAATGTTTCTTCATGTCGTGGGTCATAACCAGAGGTTCAGAGTCATCCATAGCACATTCACGCGATCCACGAAGACTATCTGTCGGTACTTCCAGCACGTGTTGTACGCAATAGGGGAGCTCAGAGGTGAAATGATCAAGCCAGCATCAACGAACACACCACCCAAGATAGAATAGCTACAGGTGGTTCCTGTATTTCTGGGTGAGTACAAAATCATGTTCGTTCTACCTATCAGATGTGTGCTACTGTCAGAAACATGACTATGTGCTAATTTTTGACAGGATTGCATTGGGGCTATTGATAATACTCATGTGACTGCAAAGGAACCGAGATCAATGTCTGCAGCATTCCGCGGGAGGAAGCACTACACCAGCCATAACGTGCTAGCAGCTGTGGATTTTGATATGAGGTTCACATACATGCTTGCTGGGTGGGAGGGTTCAACTCATGATGCGAACATCCTGACTGACAGCTTGTCAAGGTCTGATGGGTTGCAAATCCCTGAGGATAAGTTCTACATTGAAGATGCTAGATATGCTTGCCGACCTGGTATTCTATCTTCCTTCAGGAAAACAAGGTACCACCTCAACGAGTTCTCTCCCAGGCACCGACCTCAGAATGCGAAAGAGTTGTTTAATCTGAGACACTCAAGCCTTAGAGTTACCATTGAGATGGCCTTTGTCGTATTGAAGAACAGGTTCAAGGTCCTTGACCAGAAACCGTTCCACATTTTGACACTCAAGTAAAGCTGGTCCTTGCTTGCTGCATTCTTCATAATTAGATACTAGGTTGGGGCGAGGATGAGTTCTTTGAAGAGGTTGTCACTTTGATGAAGTAGAGACCGGCCATGGCGTGTGGACGCATGCGACAATGATGCCTGAAAGGAGAAGGGGCAAGAGTGGGCAGATGCAATGTGGGAAGCCAGAGGCAACACCACCATCTGATCCCATGTTTATCGAACCCCAATTTGATCCACGTATGTTAAACTACCCCTTGATGATAAACTGTCATTCGTAATAGCTAGGGAGCATCGTGTTATGAAATACAATTCGTACTAGCTAGGACTGATTTCGTGAACTGCTAGCTTCGTGAGTCTGCAACCGTCATGAACTAATTTATGTGTGATGAGAGGTGATAGCATGGTAGGGCTACCAGATGTAGAGATGATGTGACCTTAGGCATGCCTGGATGGTACCAAACATGTCTAATTTCATCTCCGTCGAGATTTTAGGTTGGCTGTAGGCAAACAAACAGAAAGCTCTTTTCAGCCCAACTGATGCAGCCCAACCTACTAAACAACAGACCAATTCCGGTTTGTGGCTCGGACGCGCAGGTGTGCTCGCACCAGAGTCACGATTCGGGCCCCAACGCGCCCATAGGGCAGAAAGCGGCAGGACAAGTGGGACGAATCGGATTTCGGTTTGTTCAATTTCTCAGCAGTTGGCATCCAGCATGTAGCACAGCTTGAGCTGAAGATGGATCTTTGCGGGATTATGCGGGACCCACTTTTGCAAACCTACCATATATGATGTGAGTCTGTGATCAAATTGGAAGCGGGAGATTAGTTGGGTGAGCAGCCTGTTGCGTGCAATCCACACATTGTACATAAGACGACGAGATTGTCATTTTCTCCTTGATGTCATTTGGCAGGAACTACTAGCTGTTGTCATTTGGCAGGAACTACTGGCTACAATGAATAAGATTGTCGAGAAGAGCGCTGCAATTCAGGAGCCTCCGCAGCTCCAGCTTAGCAACTTGGAGATACAGAATGCAGGGACGGACACCACAGATGATTATGACAAAAACTTTGTTGGTATTTACAGGCATGTGATATGATATACTATATGTTATTATTATTGTTAGGCTGTCTTCAAAAACGTACAAAATTATGTCATGAAAAAAAAAAGTTTAAAGACCTCGAAAATTCCTTGTTTATTTTAGACTTTATTTTATAACAGCTGGATACCGCGTATATACTAGTAGTATATAATCTCTACCGTGAACTATTTGCTACTATAAATACGAGTATATCACGGTATTGATTGTCAACAGAACTCCATTAAATTTAGTACGAAATCCACTCATATATTAACTTGGACCAGACAAAAAGGATCATTAATTGCACTAGGATTCACCATAGCCGCTCAAACAGCTCCATGATTACGGGTGTGAACCAGCCAGGGAGTGATTCGTCTTATAAAAGAACATAATCTTGGTGGGGGGTTCGCAAAGAGGGCGGTGCAATGGAGGAGCCACCACAACTTGAGCTCAGCAACTTGGAGATACAGAATACAAGGCCGGACACCAGAGATGAGATAACAGGTGAGTTTTCGGGCAGCTGTTCACAAAAATCTGACCAATTCGTTGTGCAATCCAGCGAAACAGAAGAATTTAATTCGTTTAGTCCTGAGCTTCCCTCTCCTCTTTCCCGTGTGGATTGATTTTCTTATTGTCACTGCGAATTACCTTGTGCAGATGAAGTGGACGACTGTCCAATCGAGGAGGTTCGGCTCACCGTGCCGATCACTGACGACCCGACATTGCCCGTGCTGACGTTCAGGACATGGTTTCTGGGGCTCATCTCGTGCGTGCTCCTGGCCTTCTGCAACCAGTTCTTCGGTTACCGTCAGAACCCTCTCTACATATCCTCCCTCTCGGTGCAGATCGTGGTCCTGCCGATCGGCAGGCTGATGGCTGCATGCCTCCCTCGTAAGGTCGTCGGGATCAAGGGCACCCGTTGGTCCTTCTCTCTCAACCCAGGGCCGTTCAACCTCAAGGAGCACGTGCTCATCACTATCTTTGCCAACAGCGGCTCCAGCTATGTTTACGCCGTCGGCGTTATCACCATCGTCAAGGCCTTCTACCACCGGGACATCCACCCGCTCGCCGCTATGCTCCTCACTCAAACAACCCAGGTGTTGCTAAACATTCTGAATTTCCTCCCGTAATTTGATCATTTTAGTTCGGATTTCATTTGGCACCGACTTGTGTTGAACTGTTGATGTGCTGGGGCAGTTGATGGGTTATGGCTGGGCTGGGCTCTTCAGGAAGTTCCTGGTGGACTCCCCCTACATGTGGTGGCCGTCGAACCTGGTACAAGTCTCGCTCTTCAGAGCGCTGCACGAGAAGGAGAAGCGGCCCAAGGGAGGGAGCACGAGGCTACAGTTCTTCCTCATCGTCCTTGCCACCAGCTTCGCCTACTACATCGTTCCCAACTACCTCTTCCCGACCATCTCCAGCATTTCCGTGGTGTGCCTGGTATGGAGGAACTCTGTGACGGCGCAGCAGATCGGCTCAGGCACGCACGGGCTCGGCGTCGGGTCGTTTGGCCTCGACTGGGCCACTGTGGCCGGCTTCCTGGGCACGCCACTGTCCACGCCGGCGTTCGCCATCATGAATGTGATGGCGGGGTTCTTTTTGGTGGTGTACGTGCTCTTGCCCGTGGCATACTGGAGCAACGCGTACGACGCCAGACGCTTCCCCATCATCTCTTCCAGCGTGTTCATGGCCAACGGCAGCCGGTACGACGTGAGCGGGGTGCTCGACCCGGCCACCTTCAAGTTCAGCCAGTCCGGGTATGATGACGCCGGGCAGATCAACCTGAGCATCTTCTTCGCCTTCAACTACGGCCTCAGCTTCGCCGCGATGGCCGCTACTCTGTCTCACGTCGCCCTCTTCCACGGCAGGTGTGCATTTGTTTGTGCAACGATTTATTGTGTTGAATTAAGGTCGCTGCCATATTTGTTGTTCCAATTAAATCGGAAAACGACAGATCGATATGGCGGCAGACGAAGGCGACGGTGAGCGGGCAGGCCGGCGACATACACACGAGGCTGATGAAGAAGAACTACGCGGTCGTGCCACAGTGGTGGTTTCTTGTGATGCTGGTGCTGGTGCTCGGCCTCTCTATATTCAGCTGCGAGGGGTTTGGGCAGGAGCTGCAGCTCCCCTACTGGGGCGTGCTCCTGGCGGCCGGGCTAGCCTGCTTCTCCACGCTCCCCGTCGGCATCATCACCGCCACCACCAATCAGCAACCTGTGAATGTGGTGACCGAGCTCATCATCGGGTACCTGTACCCAGGGAGGCCGCTAGCGAACGTGGTGTTCAAGACGTACGGCTACATCAGCATGTCCCAGGCCATCATGTTCCTCATGGACTTCAAGCTGGGACACTACATGAAGATCCCGCCGCGGTCCATGTTCACTGTCCAGCTCGTGGGGACCGTGCTGGCCTCGTCGGTCTACTTCGGCACATCGTGGTGGCTGCTTGAGAGCGTGAGCAACATCTGCGACCCGGCGAAGCTACCGGCAGGGAGCCCATGGACGTGCCCTGGCGACGAAGTCTTCTACAACGCGTCCGTCATCTGGGGCGTGGTCGGCCCGCAGCGCATCTTCGGGCGCCTCGGCCGCTACGCCAAGATGAACTACTTCTTCCTCGCCGGTGCGCTGGCGCCGGTGCCCGTGTGGGCGCTGTCCCAGGCCTTCCCGGAAAGGGGGTGGATCCGGCTCATCAGCATGCCCGTGCTGCTGAGCGCCACAGCGGTGATGCCGTCGGCGCGGTCCGTGAACTACCTCATGTGGGGTGCCGTCGGGCTCACCTTCAACCACGTCGTCTACCGGCGGTACAAGGCATGGTGGGCGCGGCACAACTACGTGCTATCGGCTGCGCTGGATGCTGGCGTGGTGTTCATGGGCATGGCGTCCTACGCCATGCTGCAGTCGAGAGGCATCTACGGTGTGAACTGGTGGGGGCTGCAGGTCGATGACCACTGTGACTTGGCTCGTTGCCCGACGGCGCCGGGAGTCAGCGTCCCCGGTTGCCCCGTGCAGTAAGCAGCTGCTGGAGCTTCACCTGGCTATCTACTATCTAGGATGGTTAATTAGCGTTGTAGCTCTTCCAGGAAACAGAGAGCTAGGGAACCTGAATGTGTCAATAACCCCACAGCGTATCGGCTTTTGAGCTTAATTTCTAGGTTTTGTGAGGTCGCATGAACTGAAAGAACTGTACATGCATGGGCGATTCTTTACCTGGAGTAGTGAGTGAGAGGGAGGTGCCGACGTTAACCAAGATTGATCCTGCCTTTGCCTCGGTGCACTGCTGGCACGTGGTTTTCAGCGCTGCAAACACTGGTGACTTCACCCACACCCATGTAGTTTCAGATCAGCTTGAGGACTTGGTGGTGCAAGACAAGAAACAGAATTCAGAGTACAGAACTACAGATAGAAGGGTTTTGCCACATGCTGGATGCTTTGGAAACAACAAAACAGTCATGTCTTTGGCAATGCCCGGCAACAATGCTCAGCTGCAGTGCTTGCAGGCAGAATCAAGGTCAAACTTAATCTATGGAACATAGCTGGAGGAGAGTGTGTAATTTTTTAGCAAGAGATAACAGCTAGGTGTTTGTAGGGAGGGTGTAAACTGCAATCCGTGTTTGCACGGGTCTGCAGTATCTTGTAATTCAACTTCTACCTTAGGGCATCTCCAGCGGCGCGACCGCAAATGGTCGCTGAGCGACCGTTTTCGTCCGCCGTGACCGGAAATGCGTCTGCCTCTCAGCGGCGACGCAAAGTGACCGGTCGTCCGCGGAGATGCAAATCTGGCCCAAATATGCGGCAGGTTTGCGTCTCCGCGGACGCGGAAAGTGTCCGCGTTGGGTGCATCCGGGCCCGATCGGCAGTGACTATTTAAGCAAAAGTTTTTTCATTACTATTGATTGGCCAAAAGGACCATCTTTACGACATGGTTAGTCGAGTTAACCTAAAACTACAACGGCCGTACCTACTCGCCGTCGCGGCCTACACCGGCCTCGGTTACTCGAGTCGCGCCCTACTATCGCCGGATGGGCCGGCGCCGTCGCCGAGCGGGAGCGCTTGTTGCACTCGCGCCGCGCGCGGCGGGGACATCCTGCCGCCTCGTTCGAGGGCCTCGGGTGGAGCTGTCCCACGGGCCGTCACTGCGCCACCTTGGTAGCCGCCGCTCCGCCGTCGCCCGCCTCCTCCTCTCGCTGCCGCCCGCCTCCTCCTCCTCCGCCGCCGCCCGACCGCGCCGTCCTCCTCGGCCTGGACCGCCGTGGATCGCCGCCACCTCGGCGACGAAGCGAGCCCTGTCCCTAGCCGCCGCCCACAGCTTCGTCCTGGCGGCGATGGCGACCTCCGCTCCCGGTTCTCTGCTCGACCCAGAACGGCCCTACGCTGGAGCGAGTCCAGGTCGGAGCACATTAACCCCTAGCCATGGCCATCGCATAGCTGGCGGCTTCTCCTCCGCCACCAAAGCCTGGCGGCGCCGGGCGTCCCCCGCCAGGGGACTCGAAGGACGCGAGAACCCGCGGTCACCGGCGCACTCGGCGCCAGGCACGGGTCATCGTCCGCGATGTCGTGGATGACGCGCCGCCGGAGGAGCCGCGAGGGCCGCCCGCGCCTCCGCGAGCTCGGCCCCGCGTCGGCGAGCTCGGCCATGGCGTTGGCGATCTCGCCTGTCGCCGCGAGCGCCTTCCGCGCGCTCGCTGCCGCCCGCCTCGCGACCTCCGGTCCGGCCCTGGGCCTCAACGCCGGCAGCTACCTGTCCTCCTCCTCCTCCGGGGTGGAGGCGGCAAATGTCAACAACTTGCACATGCGTGAACCCACCGGCGGGCGCGATCGCCAACACGGTAGAGCGGGAATGACTAGGGCTGCGGCTGGCCCCGGTCCCTCGAGCGACGGCCCGCAAAGCCTCCTGGTCGCGCGCCGATGCTGGGTCGCAAGGGCGTGCCACCTGACCTATACCTGGTCAGGAAGGTGTGGATGATGCCTCGCTTAGTCCTGGGGCACACACGTACACGTTAAATACGAGCCTCGATCGGCTCTCAGGTTCCGTGAATCGGCTCAGGGAGCCGATTCACCCATGATCGTCCAAGGTGGCCGAATATATGGTGGTCCTGCTTGATCAATATAAAGCGTATGAGATCCACGACGATCTAGGGTTTTCACCGCATAATCGGATCATCCTACTCACGATTGGGCCTCGCGCTCACGCACGGTAAACGTAAGCCAGCCCTAGACAAGGCCTAAAAACCAACACTAGGTTGATCCTCGGAACGTCCTGTCTAGGGGCAGCAAACTACACCCTGCATGCCGCTGGATCCTCCAACCCTTTGTAAGGCCTAACTATTGCAGATATTAAACTAATCCTTGATGAATCAAGGATCGACCATAACGGATCAGATCTACTAAACAAAGATCAAGCGGGGTGCCGCCCTGCACCCATGATGAGGCACAAGGACGGCTAGACGCGCAAGGGTTGCACTACGCGAGCATATGATGCTAAGAACGATGCTAACCCTAACGCGTCTACGATAACTACGTTGCTCGCCATCAAAACGGCTTCAGTACGAGCAACGCATGAACAACTAGGCAGGCTCGTGCTGCCTAGATCGCGAGATGCGATCTAGGCAGCATGATGCTTCGAGGAACCCTCGAGACGAAGGAGTTGGCGATGCGCCGAGATTGGTTTGTGTTGAACGTTGGTTGTTGTTTATTCCATAAACCCTAGGTACATATTTATAGTCCAGGGGACTTTCTAATGTGGGCGTGCACTAAACCGTGCACGAGACAAACTCTAATCTCTAAACTAAGATACACGGGCTAGCTAGCCCAAACTTGGTAAATAAGGCCGATTCACATATCTCTTCTATATGTATATCTTCAAGTCCATCTTGATCGCGGCCCACCTCTGGCTTGGTCAAATTCTGGTGATAACACATGCCCCCCTGGTTTTGGAAATGACATTTCCAAAATCATTATGCTTTTCTCTAGGGTCATGTCGTGGAGCGAACCGTCGCAGAGTCCCTTATCATGACAACTTGCCTTCTCAACTTCTCCGCACGATTTGACAGCTTTGGCACCACTTCCTCGGAAAGCTTGTGGCATTGAATTTCTATTATGTCCCCTTTTATTTAACTGCTACGAACAGTTCTCCTCTGCATCTTCTTTGCATTAGCATCTCGAAAAGCCCTCCTGCGCCACGATGTCTTCTTCTTCCTCCTCTGCTCCATCGGATCTTTCCAGCCAGTCCTCCGGATCCCGCGAGCCGACGCCGGAGTACAACCCAGCAGTCCACGCGGCCAACATCCGCCGCGCCATTGCGGCCGGGAGGAGTCAGACCATGACTTCTCCATCGGTCGAGGACGACAGTCCCTGACCGACGGGGAGAGCGATCTCCGCTTCCTTGCCGATAAGAAGCGGTGGAAGAAAGCGAGGATGATCACTTCCTGGGATGGGGCCACCTCGAGGAGGTGAAGGAGGAGGAAGAGGAGGACGCACGACGACGACAGCTCCCGACGAGCCGCCGGCCAGCGCCATTGCCTGGCCGAAATCTGAGGACCGACGACGACGACGCACGAGGAGGACGAGGACAATGAAGGTCCTGCCGGCGGGCGGGAGCGGATGGCGAGCCGGGGAGCAACGGGCAGCGGCGATGATGGCGACGACGAGGGCAGCAACGGCCCGTAGATAGGGCCCTTAGCATAGGATCCGTAGAAGTAGGCGGGGGCAATGTATCCCCTTTCGAGGGCAATCGGTTCTACTATGTAAGAAATCTTTCTTATTAATGAAGAACTTTTCCCCAATTTGATTTGCCGATTTCCTCTCCCACTGACCTTGCCGATTCGTCCCCTTTGCCAATGCATAATGAGCCGATAGCACCGTATCGGTCCTTCAAGATTCGCCCTTCCCTTCTCCAACCGATGATTTTCTAAATTTGGCAGAAAATGCAGATCTTCAGGGAAACCTTTGAACTTTCCCAACCAAACCTAATAATGTTCTTCAATAATCATCATTTGTGAAGAAGGTTGCAATGAAGGACCAACCGTTGGTATCCCAATCGGCTTTTAAACAGAGCAAAAACAAAGCATCCACCAGGCCTGCTGCCCCCGAGCCTTACTCGAGGCGAGACTTAGCCGAATTAGCCTGGGCTTGATCATGCCAGCCGATTTGCACGTAAATCGGCTTGCAGAGAGCCTTCAAGGTGGGCTGCCCCCGAGTTTCCTCGGTGCGCCTCTCCTTGCAGGTCAGATCAGCTCCCTTCCTTTGGTGGATCTGATGCGACCCACCTTAACCTGATCTGGACGCCCAAGCTGCCCTTAGCACTGTTCTTGAAGAGAAGATCTGAGCTGTTAAACCTCTCTCTTGAGGAGTTCTTCCATTGTGGCTTCTCTTCATAATTTACTAGGGCTGACCTTCTGGTTGACAATTGTATTTCTTGAGTCGATGGCCATGCATCGGCTGCTTCTCAATTCTAAAGTCGATGGCCATGCATCGGCTATGAAAAATTTAAAAATTTCAGGCCGACTTGTGTATCGGCCTCCATACTTAGTGTTTTATCCATCTAGGTGCCCCCGAGCCGATTCTGTCAAGAGAATTGATGGTATCGGCTCTTAGGTAGTCCCTGTTGGGTCAAACGTTGATCCCAGCAAATGGATGGTGAGGACAATTTTGGCCGATTGCTCGAATCGGCCTCCACGTTGCTTGCTCGGTGAAGGTTTTGTAATATCCCTTCATCAGTTTCGGAGGGCCGATCGCAAGGATCGGCCTCGCCATGTTGCTTATTGACGTAGTCTTGCTACTCGTCCATGTCGGCGGATAAAACCAGCCCAATCTCCGACTTTAGCACGTTGGTGTGCTTGTGTTATCCATGTCGGGTGCAGTGTAATCGTGGAGCACTACACCCCGGACGAATGAACACCATGTGTGCCAGCCGATGTCATCATCGGCTCTCTTTGCTTGGGGCGCCACTCTTTTCTTTGCGGTAGCCCTCCTCATCCAGGGTCCTCTGGACTTTCGCAGCCAGATCAGGCCGCGCCTTCCTCGCGTATGCAAGTACATCCTTTCAGCTTCCTCCACCGCGCAATCGCTGAACCCTGCGTTTTTGGGTATGGCTGAGACCGTCAGGGCACCACCTTGGACGGTGGCACCTGTCTTCTTCGTATTCCCCTTCGTCTTCTGAATCATCGAGATCTTCCAACGGAGGGGTCTCAGCCCGTCTTTTGTGGTGGGAGAGGCCCTAAGCGCTCGAACACGGATACGTTGGCTGTCTCCTTCTTCTTCCGGTTGCATTTGGCAGTTGCCGATTGTTGGTAATCGGCTCATTCCCGAATCCAGAGTGTCTGAAGAAGGGGCAATGCCAATGCCTGTCCCCGTATCCCCTCCTCGCCATGGCGCTCTGTCGCTCCTCGTCATGATTATGCCGGTGATGCCTTTCGTCGTTTCTGGTCGACGACCTCTTTCATCATTGTTGTTGTATCGCCGGCGTTGGTCATATCGACTAACATACTTGTTGAGGAGGTGATCAGAGAGGGGTCGTTGATATCTTATGTTCTTCACTTCCCCCTCGTGACGTAGCGCTTGCCATCTTGACGGAGCCGATCGCATGGAGCGGCCCCCTCTGTCCTTGCTGAGAGCAGCTGTCCTCATCCCCGTCCTTCTCAGAGCGGTGTCCAAGCTCTACCATACTGATGTTGGCCGAGAAATCAGGCTGGCACCCTCCAAGGTGGGTAAACTCCACCATGTTGACGGGGAAGGGGTGTGTGTCGACCTTCATGGCGTACTGGTTAAAAATTAACCGCCCATTTTCTATCGCCACTTGGATCTGCTGACGCCACACCTCGCGGTCGTTGGTGTGGGTGAACGTGTTATGCCACTTGCGTATGGCTTTCCGTTCAGCTCTTGCACCGTAGGAAACTTGTGGCCTTCGGGTACCTTTATGTGCTTCTCCGCGAGTAAGAGGTCGAAAATCTGCTCGGTTTTCGTCACGTCGAAGTCGAACCCTCTTGGAGGCCCTGGTGGCTTTACCCATTTGCAGGTTACTGGGCCTGCAGCTCGAGTCCACTCAGCTACTGCGACCTCTCGCTCTCCCGTAGGACCTTCATCTTCGCTGCGTCAACCATGGTAACCACGCGCTTGAATTTATCTTGGTAGATATCCGGGTGGCGTTGCTCATATGCTGACAACTTCTGCACCATGTGTGCTAATGAAGGATAGTCCGCCTGGGAGGCCACTTCCTTGATCGATGATGATAGTCCCACCACCGCCAATTCGACTGCTTCCTTTTCGCTTACATGAACCGAATAGCATCGGTTCCTAATGGTCCTGAAGCGCTGAATGTATTCTGACACCGTTTCTCCGCGCTTCTGTCGTTGGGCTAGATCGGCAATGCCAGCCTCGGAAGCCTCGAGTGATATTGCTCGTGGAACCGTTCTTCCACTGCTTCAGTCTGGATTGAGTTCGGTGGCAGCGACGTGTACCATCCGAAAGCCGATCCTGTGAGGGATGCAAGAAGTACCTCACGCGCAGCTCGCCGACGCTGAGATCATGCCCAGTGCCAAATATCGGCTCACATGCTCGATGGGCTGGAGCCATCTCGATCCGAACTTTGTGAAATCCGGGAGCCGATATTTGGGTGGTAGCGGGATCAATTCGTACTCATTGGGGTACGGCTTGGTATAGCCGATCGCCTTTCTCTTCGGCATCATGCCGAACTGCTCTTTCGGATCGTACAAATTTGATCCGCGGTGATGGCTGCAGGTGCCGAACCCGAAGATTCGTCGAGTGGCGTACTTAACCAGCCATGCCTGCTTCCTCAGCCAATGCAGGAGCTGGGCCGGGAGTTTCGTGGGTGGCGTATTTAGCTAGCCACGTTTGCTTCAGGGTCCTCCGACGCTCCTCCTGTTGCCCCGAAGTCCCTGCTATAGCAACCTGGTTCGAGGGTGCCCAGTGCTGCGCCGGCACGTATGCACATGCGTATCCGTGCGGGATCTCCTTGGGCGCGTCCTGTAGGAATGGTAGGGGGTCACCACCAATCTTGTAGACGACAAAGCCGATGAGTTCGGCGCTTCGGGCGCTGCCAACGCGAATGGCAGCGGGGACGGAATGGAGCAGCGCTTCCCTGAGTCCCTAGGGCTGGTCCTGACGGAGAGTACTGATGGCTCATGATCTCCTGGATCACGCAGCGACGCGCTCCAACGTATTCACCGGGCTCTCCGAATGGCGGTGCAGCGAATGAGCCACCATGAAGTTGATCTCCGACGCAGCGACCTGGTGCGTTCTTCGGACGGGGTGGACAGGTCCACTCCATCAAGCGCTTCGGTGTGAACCCCTTCCATCCGATGCCATGGGAGCGGGTCCTGTGGAAAGAGCCGATTAGGTCGGCTTCGAGGCAGACTTGATCTCGTCGTACTTCTTCTTGAGCTCGCCAGTGAGATCCCCGTACGTGACCGGAGTTTCTTCTGCCACTTCTGATGAAGACGGTATGGTGTCTTTCGCCATCCCTGATGTGGATGGCGAGATGGTTGTCGTTGAAGATGTGTCCCACCGGGCGTGCCAGAATGTGTTGGCGTCGAACCCACCGGCGGGCAGCGACCGGCCAACACGGTAGAGCCGGGAATGACTAGGGCTGCGGCTGGCCCAGATCCCTCGAGCGACGCCCGCAAAGCCTCTGGTCGCGCGCCGATGCTGGGTCGCAGGCGTGCCACCGACCTATACCGGGAAGGTGTGGATGATGCCTCGCTTAGTCTCCTGCGGGGCACACACGTACACGTTAAATACGAGCCTCGATCGGCTCTCGGGTTGTCCTGTGAATCGGCTCGGGGAGCCGATTCACCCATGATTCGTCCAAGGTGGCCGAATATATGGTGGTCCTGCTTGATCAATATAAAGCGTATGAGATCCACGACGATCTAGGGTTTTCACCGCATAATCGGATCATCCTACTCACGATTGGGCCTCGCGCTCACGCACGGTAAACGTAAGCCAGCCCTAGACAAGGCCTAAAAACCAACACTAGGTTGATCCTCGGAACGTCCTGTCTAGGGGCAGCAAACTACACCCTGCATGCCGCTGGATCCTCCAACCCTTTGTAAGGCCTAACTATTGCAGATATTAAACTAATCCTTGATGAATCAAGGATCGACCATAACGGATCAGATCTACTAAACAAAGATCAAGCGGGGTGCCGCCCTGCACCCATGATGAGGCAAGGACGGCTAGACGCGCAAGGGTTGCACTACGCGAGCATATGATGCTAAGAACGATGCTAACCCTAACGCGTCTACGATAACTACGTTGCTCGCCATCAAAAACGCTTCATACGAGCAACGCATGAACAACTAGGCAGGCTGTGCTGCCTAGATCGCGAGATGCGATCTAGGCAGCATGATGCTTACCGGAGGAACCCTCGAGACGAAGGAGTTGGCGATGCGCCGAGATTGGTTTGTGTTGAACGTTGGTTGTTGTTTATTCCATAAACCCTAGGTACATATTTATAGTCCAGGGGACTTTCTAATGTGGGCGTGCACTAAACCGTGCACGAGACAAACTCTAATCTCTAAACTAAGATACACGGGCTAGCTAGCCCAAACTTGGTAAATAAGGCCGATTCACATATCTCTTCTATATGTATATCTTCAAGTCCATCTTGATCGCCACCTGGGCTGGCCAAATGTAACACTTGCTCCCAACTCATGTGGTCCGCCATGGATGGATGGTAGGGTGAGGTGTGCCCGTCGCACCCGGCGGTGTCCACCGTATATAGCCACGGCGGGGCGGGAAAAGGCGTTGCGGCGTTTCCCGCGCGCGCGAAACGCCGGCGAAACTTGCGAATGTATTGGCGCGCGCGGGAACGACCGTCGTCGCGCGGAACAGTTAATCGTCGACGGCAGTCCTCGACGGGACGTAAAACGCCATTAGCGACCTTGACGCTGTCCCCGGATAAAATATGCGTCCGCACCGCTGGAGCTACCCCGACGCAAACGGTCGCCCTGGGCACACGCGTCCGCCGACGCAAACGGACATTTCGGACGTCCGAAATGCGTCGGCCCGCTGGAGATGCCCTTATGTAAAATTGTGGTACGTCATTGGGATGCTCTAGAAAAAAAGATGAGAAAGAAGAGAGCAAGAGCACCGCCCTGTCATCCGTAACGTGGCTATTTTCCTAGTAAGCTCAAGCCAATCGAAATCACACGAGATTACAAGAATCAGTGCTATTTGCGACGAGCTGCCCCAAACATGGTGATTTCTTGAATATTTACTCAATACACATCACATAGTGCTGGGTGCTAACAAGGTTGCGAATTCACAACTCACGTGTTCTGAATGATGGCCTTCCTACCTTTAGGCATCGCAAAACGCAACAGCTTGTTTTGTTGATTACCTGAAGATCATTTAGGAAGATCCTTCTACATCCACCCGGGTTCTTATAATTGGGCAAACAGGTTGCACATGCAGAAACGTGGCTCTTGAATTGCTCATCTAGGGTAATCTACTCCCTGATAAATAGGTTATCTTCAGTACTTTCTCAGCTTCTCAAACAGCCAACTAATGGAATAGTCGTTGAGGAACATGGAGTGCAAGAACTGCAGAAATCATAGGAAACAGCTTAAGTCACAAGAATAGCTAAAAAGAATGTCCTCATAAGTCATAATGAAGATGGTGTGGCTGAGCTTACCATCAGATAAACTGAAACAACCATTGCGTGCGACAATTTCTGATGGGTCCACAGACTGATTGGATAACAAGATTTTATCCAAGTTTTCTTGGCTGAAAATAAAGATGGGCCACTATGCAATTAGTACTCGTTTTCAGACATGATTAATTGCCCAAACTAACAAAAGGTTCCATTTTTAGACTATTCTAATTGGTCCAAACTAATAAAAGTAGCATAGATCAAATGTGCGTTTTCCCTTTCTATCTTAGTATCCATTCATTCAATAGGCATCCGAATCTAAATCGACTTTTTAAACGGAAGGCATAAATGCCCAGCTTTAAATTAATAAAGCCATACGGCCACAGGTACAAGGATGCTGATAACAGCTTACAACACCACGCACACAAGCAAATACAGATATGCAACAAGCCCTGCTTGAAACGGCGAGGTCCTTCACGCTCGGTGTCGAGGAAGAAGCACACAGTAGCAAGACCAGCCAATCGACCTTGATCACACCTCCAGAGGATCAGCACCAAGGAAACTCCGGCATCGCACAAATCTCCTCCCTTGCTGCAGAGGGCCCCTGCCCTCTCGCCCTGGATCGAAGGGCGTCGCACCGACAGACAAGGGTCTGTTCACCCTTGAACAAGGAGAAGTATTGTCCAAGAGACAGGCACGGGGGGCTCGATCTTGCAGGCCTTCTCGCAGCGACGAGCACGGAAATGCAGCAACAGCTTCGACAGGAACAACCGAGAGGAAAAGGGAAAACTTGGGGGCAGCCATCGAACACGGAGGTGCAGGGGAATCGAGCGAGGGCGGGAGGCGCCCCAGCCCAGCAACCCTACCAACTGCAACAGCAGCCCACAGATCCCTCCAAACGGGCAACCCTCACCAGCTACCGCCGGCCCCAGACGGCGCCTCCAGGGAGGGTGCGACGCCGTGACGCCGCCGCCGTCCAATCTGTCGGATTTTGGGCTTTCGCCCGGGACGGAGGTAGGGGGTGGGGAGCAAGGGCCTCAGCGGTGCCTCCAGGAAGGTGAACGGCGCCCACGGCGTCGCCACCGCTGTGGTCCACGACCAGGGATTTCTCCCGGCCCCGGTGCACCCCACCAGCTCCCCAGCCGGCATCTGCGTCGGTGCCGAAGCCGCCGGCAGCCAAGAACCGAGGGGAGGAGAAAGCCGGGAGGAAAAGATCTGACCTTTGAGATCTGGAGCAGACGGAACCGCCCACGCCCAGCTCGCACCCGCCGTTGCCCCGCCGTCCGCACGGCCAGAGCACCGGTTAGCAGCATCCGCGAGCGTCACCGGCCGCGCGGTCAACGTCGCCTCACCACACGAGGCCGCCGCCTCGCCGCCCAACAGAGCCCCCGCCGGGGAACTACCAGAGGAGGCCACCCTTACCAAAGGCAGAGCCAGAGGCCAGCCACGGAGCAGGGGATCCCATCGAGCAGCAACCGCGGCCGCGGCGAACCCGGCGCGGAGGTCCTCCATCTAGGCACCACGCAGGGAGCCGAGAGCTCAGATCCCCGCCGCCCCCTTCCTCGGCGTCGCGAGCTTGGCCGGCGGCGTCTCTAGGGGCGACGAGGAGGGTGGGGGACGGAGGGAGGAGCGGCGGCGGCGGACCTAGGGTTTCGCCTCCTCGGTCGCCTGGAGGAGGCGACGCGAGGAGAGCGAAACGGTGTTTGAAATCGACTTTCTCTGATGGAATCAGAGATTTCCAAGTTGCAACATGCCCTCTAATGCAATTATTCCGAATTCAAACAGCATTCATGATCCTTTGTTTTCAATTATGTGATACACATCCTAATAAAAGTAGATTGTCTTGCGATTAAGTTGCAGACCCAAACATCATCCAGCCAAAAGAAAACAAGAACTATCATTATGAAACATAGAGTAGCAACAGGTCCTGACCTTTTATTTGTTATATTAGCAAGATTGAATAATCTCAATATCAGTCAGCAATGTCAAATTGCAGCTTGATTACAGAGGTGAGCATTGCCAAGTAGAAGGAACATAGATCTATGCAGATCTGCACCATGTTTAAATCAAAAAAGCAAAACAGATGCAAATAACTTGAACCAGGACACTGCTGGCCATGACAAGTTTGATACAATGTACCATGACCAAAAACTACTGGGACCATTTTAGGAAGAGGATTAGTATCTGGTATTGTTAATTTGTTATTGTTCGGCCTGGGTAAGGATCCAGAGACCAGGTGTAGGACACTCACCGTTGTCTAGCCGCTCCAGGGCCTATCTTCTTAGCGACGCTCTGAGGCTTAGTTCATTATTGGTTGAATTACATATAAGTGCTTATATAGGTGACTAACTTGATCCGCAAGCCGGATCACAATACGAACTATTGACCGAACCACAATGTCATACTCCTAATTTAATTGGACTCTTCCTAGTTTGGAAGACCAACCATATCCAACACAAATACTTCTCTTAAGACTCATTCTATCTATAGCAATGCTTTATCATATGCCTACACGGATGTGCAAACATGAGGCTGCTATGGCATGGATAGGCTGATCCCAAACTGCTGCTATTACTGGTTTGCCATATGGGCAACAAACACAGGAGCCACATCATAGAAAATTATATGCAAGCCTAGAACACTCACCGAGACCATGATGGAATCAATTTCCTTCTACACCTTAGTTCCTCTTCATGCTCCAAGTCCTCGCTATCCTCTTCATCAGAATCTTTACATGGAGACATTACATAGGACTGCAACAGATTCACAGAAGAAATGTAACTAGTATTCTGAAACCAATATGATGTCTAAAATATTCTGGCAAATGAAACCAGTCAAAGCAAACCATAATGCAGTTCCTTGTAGTTTTATCCCAGCTGTAAGCAGGTAACTAATGGTTGTAGGTGAGCGTTTCTCCAAGTTATCAAAGTATATATGCCTGATGGCTCTAGTAAAACAAACATCCTGAGGAGAGGGCGATTAAAGACACGACGAATAAATGAAGCAAGGAAAAGAAATAGTACTTGATCAAACACATTTTATTCCGTGTACATTCAGAACATCCGTAGGGTTTCACACTGCATTTAGTTATGTACATTTCTAAATATAACAATTCAGAAAGTGTCTAGCTACTCTAAAACAGCCTGCTTGTACAACTGCTCAAAGGTTGGGTCTGATATATTAGCCTGACGGCTGACCGGCTGGCGCGACGAGGCCTGCAGAACCACCCACGATGCCTGCTCTGCGACCAAGTGCCCAAATCCATGCGCCACCTGCTCATTGAATGCCCTTTTGCCAAGCAAATCCGGCATGATCCTCTGGCCTGGCTGCGCTAGTCCTGCGGAACGCCAAATGACAACAACGAATCCATCTTCACTTGACTCGACGATGCAAAGCATGCAACACCCAAACCACTTCGCAAGGGGCACGGGACTGCAGCATGCCCTGAATGATATGGAAACATCGGAATGACTGTGTTTTCAAAGGCACACAGCCCTCCACTAGCCACCTGATGACCAAGGTCAAGGAGGAGGTGACGCTTTGGGCTCAGGCTGGTGCCATGGGTCTGCGAAATTCCCCAACATGGGACGTCCATTTGCACCAAATCTGTATACTGTAACCCACCTCCTAGGAGGATTGTAAACAACTCTATCTGAAATGAGACACAAATGTCCTTTGTGTTTTCTCGCAAAAAAGGATTACGCTGCATTTTAATAAGTATATTTGGAACATACGGTATAGTTTTCATTGCTTGCTGGCATATCTGGAAGCTTAGGAATGCAAAAAAAAAAGTCAGAAAAAAGTTCTAAGACTGGGGCTGTTTGCCTAATAGTAACCGGTCAAAAAAACATACAGTATATTTTCACACTGCATTTAATTATGTTCATTTCTAAATATACGCAATTCAGAAAGTGTCTAGCTACTCTAAAACAGCATGCTTGCTCAACTGCTCAAAGTTTGGGTCCAATATATTAGCAATTAACCAGGTCAATAACTTCAATGTGAGTGATCACGATTACTGTACACAGGTAGTCAGGCGCAAAAGAAGATTTTGATAGTTATTACCTTATCAACAGCATCTGAGAAGCTTTCCTGCACCTGAAGTGTAGAACTTTCAGACCTCCCATTTGCAAAGTTGTTGCTTTCAGATGCCATAAATCTATGGACAGATTCTGTCCTTTCACCAGGTACTAATTCGTGTTTGAGCCCTCCAACTAAATCATTTCTTGGCTCTTCGTCATCCTGTCATGGTTAAATAGATTGAACACCAAATACATATATTTGATGCAATCTGAAAATCCAATACAACTTATAGTGTGTACTCACATAATTCTTCTGACAACCATCTTTTTTGCCATGTGTAGCATGCATTCGATCCACCTGCTGCTCTGGTATCTGTGCCCCTTCTGTACATTTCTTTTTTCTTCCATTTTCTTTACTTTCTTCATCTCCCCTCCGCCTCTTCCTAGTAACAACATCGGTGCCTATTTTATTCTTCTGCCCGGCTTGTTTTTGTTTTTGTTCCCCCGCTTGCTTTGGTCTTTCACACTCTAGTCCTGCCGCTGCTTTACCCGCGACTCTCTCATTTTGCTTCTTCTCTTGACAACGCTTTGCAGCTTCAGCTGCTTCAAGTGCCTTCACTCTAATATCTTCTTTTACTGCAAGTCAAAAGTTCTGTTTTGCAAAGAAAACTGATCAGAAATATTAGCAATATGTGAAAAGTGAAAGCATGGTAAAGCTTTCCCTGAGAAGTGAGTTGATGAAAGATCATAGTAGTGCAGTGAATTAACGTACATTTGAACTAAGGCTAACTACAAAGAGATGTGACTTACCACATGCTGTTCTAAATTTTTGATTCTGTTTTACAATTGGTACAAATGGTTTCCATCCTTTTCCAAGATTTGTCTTGCTTCTGTGACTTGGATTTTTTCTGTTCAGAAGTGCTGCCCTGCTTTCTCTGTCATGGAGGGGTTGTGACACTTCTCCTTTCCTAATTGAAGAAGCACGGTTCTCCTTTGGGTTCTTCATTGCTTGGTCAGTTCTGATATGCAAATGGCAATCAGGATCCATACGGTAAGCTTTTGGGGTTGTCAAACAAGGCCTGCCTACATCCACATATCTTGTGGGAAAAGAGGGTTTTTTTTCTCTGCTTCGGCAGGAGCTAGTAAGATTGTCAAGTGGTTTTCTGTCAGTCAGATCTTGGGTTAAATAATTTTTACCAGGACATCCAGGTAGCACCTCTTTGTTCTCATTTTCTTCTGCAATATTACTATCTTCATGAATTTGAAAGCATGCACGTTCTGGTATAGAACCCATACACTCCAAACTAGATCCGGTTCTTCGTGACAGCTTTTCCAGGCTATACTTGTGAGCTGACGGGGTCAAAGGAATGTTACTATCCTCTTGAACACTATTAGCACTTGCTGAACCATAAGTTTGGACATTGGACATCAGAAGAGAATCATCGAATTCCAAACTATATTCAGCAGGAATTCCCAAATTGTTGATATCATAACTTGGATCATGCCATTTAGTGTCAACAGAATCGAGCGAGCACCGGCTCACGAGTTTCTCAAACCTAGCTGCCAATGACTCATATTTTCCACACAATGGTTTCATCTTGCTGCCCATCTTATACTTGCTGGAAAGATTGCAGCTCAAGTGAATCAACTTCTCAGATTCACAAAGTCCCACAAATGCCCTTTCTTTGACAGTTGAACTCTTATTCTTAGATGGAATAGGAATGTTAAAGCTCTGACACTGTTGCGCAGTTTCATCATAGTCAGCATAAATATCAACATTTTGCCATGGAATAGAACCATGAGATACTTTCTGTCCATCATCAACACCTTTCTCATCGAATTCTAGGCTCGCATGGTGATTCTTCTGATATAAAGCATACCTTGGATCAGTAGTTGGAGAATCTGTGATGGGATAATTTTCTGTATTCAACACTCCACTTCTAAATGCAACAAAATCTATCCCGGTAAGTATTTTGTCTTCGATGGTTGCAACTTTTACATCTGTGTCAGGATTTGCAAAGCAAGAAATTTTCTGGAAACAAAGAACACAGCTTGTTAGAGTTCACAAGTTTCCCTATAACTAAACACTTCACATGATAAGAAACAAAATACAAGTAATACACTAGATGCCATATTCTAGTACCATATGAACTAGATAACACAGCCAAATTGTAAGAGTATTTCAGATGGCATATTGACATCAGATGGCTGAAATCCAATTTTACAGTTTCAAATTTAACTGTAAATAACTGTGAATGTACAAGTAAACTGATTTATGTAAACCTCACATGTTTCCAAGTGCAATAATCAATTACAAAAATGATTTTGAAGGAAAAATGAAATACATGTTTGAAACAAATGTACCTTATGCAGCATGCATCGCCATCAGAGAAAGTATTAGAGTAATTAGGCGAAGAATTGCTCACTATATCGAGACCATTTTCCAAATAATGTGATTGAGAATATTGAGGAACTAACGATGCACTAGAGCTTGATTGACAGTTCATGGCTACTCTTTCACAAGATGAATCTAAGCATTCCTTTGCTGATGGTGCACTATTTCTTTCTGCAGTTTGCAATATCTGTGCACCCTCAGATGAAGCCCCACGCATAACTGCTGATGTCACACATTTACCCATGTTATTCCTTGCAGAAACACCATATGCTTCAGTCTGAATCAAAAGTTTTGACTCGGCATGACCAGACTGTTTAAGATGGCACCTGACTGAATCTAATACTCGTTTTATTTGGAGACTCTTATTTGCTGTGGACAGAGAAGAAGATCCAATGTGTGCATCCCCAGTTGTAGCTGTCCTAACAAATTCTGGAGATAGTTTAGGCAATGAAGTTTGCATCTGAAATGGGTCACTCCGTGCAGATATAAAGGCATCAGAAGCACTAGCGCTACAGAAACCATTATGATTAATTGTTCCTGGAAAAAGAATGATGTTCTGATATAAAGGCTCATCGTTGGCAGAGTTGGGCAGCAGCTTCTCAAGATTAGCAGCAGACTGCAAGGAGAATGTGTTGAATGCACCACATACATGCGAATGCGAGTCATCTCGACAACCATCTTCCAACATATTTTTCTGGGGCTGAGGAGGGTGTCCACGGTCATCATCTAATATTTTGTTTTGCGGCGATCCCAACATTTCTTGAGCCCCAGAAGTAGGCCCTTCAAGAAAATCGATTTCAGCAGTGTGGACCGTGTCCTTTCCAGGCATTGGACCGGCCATAGAGTCGATTCCTTCAAGAAAATTAGGTTTTCCAGACTGTAATAAGGCATTCTCAAGCAATGGGTTGGCCACAGAATTTGGTCCTTCAAGAGAATAATTTGCAGCAGCATGTGTTGTTTCCTCTTCGGGCAGTGGACTGCTGACAGAATGAAGTACCTCATGCAAACTAGCTTCATGAGAAATAGTAGCAGATAGGTCTTCATTCGGGAGGTGCACAGAAGCAAATTTGATAAGGATAGCTTCAGACATGCAACTCTTGCTCTGATTAAATCTTTCAGAAGAACCAGTGATATTACAGCTACCCGGCTTGACGCCACCGAATTCAAGTGGTTTGGGCTTGGACACCTGATGGTTGGTAGGGGTTGCAAGATGAACAACGTGTGCCCTTTTCAGATTAGCAAGATCTGTAGGTGGCTTTCTTAGAGTATTTCCTGCACAAAACACTGCAGTCAGTATTCTTGTTTTCTAAATCCTGGGATAGACAGATGAGTAAAAAGAGGAGAAAATATACAAGTGACCACACATGAGATATTTTGGACTGCCCATATTCCCGAATTGGAACCTTCAAATCAGTACAGCATATGGGAAACAAAACATGACACCATTTTCTCACTACTCACGCCATCATGTTCAGGTAAAGCACCATCCAGCTGGCTGGCTATCCTATGTAATAAGAGGAAAGGCAATGCCCATATTTGTTCGCCCGCAGTTTTTGTTGTCAGGTAACTTTATTAAATGTTTGGGAATGGCCCCATGGTAAGATGAAATTCAGAATCTCCAAGTGCAAAAATAATCTGAAGATACCTACAACGGAACTGCCGACATCGTGTCTGCACACTATCCATCTATTCATTCGCATAATGATATTTTCACCGAACTGACAGGGGTAAATTTATTACGGAAATTAGTCACCACCCCCATCCTCTGAAAGTTGATTACATCGCTTCGAAGCCATAATTGGGCTCCCAGATAGCTCAAGTTATACTGGTGAGCCCAAATTCAATGCGACACTACTTTTCACAGCTTTTTTTCAGTACAGGAGACCCTAATCGACATGGAAACAAATACTCCGCGTCCACGGGTGTACGTGTACCACGGCGGAACCGAGGCAAACCATCAGCGTAAGAAACACGAAACCAAACAAACCGGCGGCGATGAGGGAGCAGGCGATGGAGTCTGAGGAGGACGCGACCTGCTGCCGCATCTGCGCCTCCACCCAGTCCCGGTGCTCGAAAACATGCATGAACATCGTCTCCATGGCGAATCGAGCGGTGGGAGTGATCGGAGCTAGGGCTTGGTGGTCATGGAGGCGCGGCCGAGACGAAATTTTTGAATCGGGAACGGGGGAGACGGCAGAAGAGAAGAGGAGATTGTATTTTTTTTGTGTGTGTGAAAGCGGTGGGATTTTGTGTGGTGTGAGATTGAATGGCCCAGATGCTCTGTGTAGGTGTCCGTTGTTGGGGCCAAAATAATCGATCCAGAGCACAATTGAGGCTGACTTCTTTTGGGCTTCTGAGGCTGCTTCCGCTGAAGCCCAAAGAAACAGTTCGGCTTGTGTCCAAGGCATCTCCAACCGAGCGACCCATCCCGCACCCGCGTTCGGATGTCAACGGACAAACCGGCCAGCATGGACCATCCCAAACGGATGGTCGCGGCTCGGGACGACCCAACCCGGTCCAAATCTTGACGAGTTTGCGTGGCCGCGGACGCGAAAGGCTGGTCGTCGCGTCCTTCCCTTGTCCGCCTCGGCCCGCATGTCCGCCTCCCAAAACACAAGCCCGTCGCACACATCTCCCACCGCTCCGCCGCCACCCACGGACCGGCGATTTGGGAGCGCGTCGACGCCGGCCACCGTCGTCGAGACGCCGGCAAGCGGGGCGGAAGCATAGGTCGAGGCCTCGCGCTGCTTTCGCCGCGTCGTAGCAGAGTCGGAGGCCGCCGGCGCTGTTGTCCTCTCACCATCGCGACACCTCCCGCCGTTCGCAGCTGCGCCGTTTCCGCCGGAGGTGAGCTCTCCTGCACCGTGTTTCTGACCGCAAGTCGGCTGAGACGGCCATGCTGCAGTCCCTACGGAAGCATTTGGATCGCCTCCGCCTGCGAGGTGTTCGTTGAAATGGTCGAACTAAAATGTGTTCCTTTTCAGATCATGGTGGACAGCGACGACGAATACTACGTCAAGAACTTCATCGACACGTCGTCAGAAGAGGAGTCCGACGATGATTTTTTCACGGATGCTGCGCTGCTCATCCACGAGCACATTGTCTCGAGATCCCCGTGTACGGGGTCCTTGCCGGGCGCGCGGCCGCCTTGGACCGCAAAAGAGAACGCGGCCACGACCAGCTATACAACGACTACTTCCAACCCACTCCATTGTTCACGCCGGCCTTGTTTCGCCGTCGTTTCGGATGACCAGACCGCTGTTCCCCGGATAATGGATGGCGTCAAGATCTACGACGACTACTTGTGCGAAAGTGGATGCAATTGGCAAGGTAGGCCTCTCTTCGTAACAGAAATGCACGGCAGCGATTAGGATGCTCGCATATGGCGTTGCCGGTGATTTCGTATATGAGTACACGCGCATGAGTGAGTCAACCGGCTTGGAAGCGATGTACAGGTTCTGTAGAGCAGTGATCGGTTCGTTCGGAGAACAGTACCTCCGGCAACCTAATGCAGAGGACACAGCTCGTCTGTTGTCAATCAACGTCTGGGATGCTTGGCAGCATAGACTGCATGCACTGGGAGTGGAAGAACTGCCCCTTTGGTTGGCAGGGGCATACAGCGGCCATTCTGAGGGGTGCACAGTCATTCTTGAAGCTGTTGCTTCACATGACACATGGATTTGGCACTCATTCTTCGGAATGGCTGGCTCGCACAATGACATTAATGCTGCAGCGCTCTCCGGTGTTTGATAGGCTAGCGTACGGTAAGTCCCCTGATGTGGATTTTGAGATCAATGGCCACCACTACACCAAGGGGTACTACCTTGCTGATGGTATCTATCCACCTTGGGCTACACTCGTGAAGACAATCCGAAACCCCAACTCAGAGCGGAGGCGGTTTGCCAAAGAGCAGGAGGCAGCCCGGAAAGATGTCGAGCGGGCGTTTGGCATCCTCAGACCCCTGCCAGAGCCTGGGATGTGCAAACTCTGTGGGAGGTAATGACCGCTTGTGTAATCATGCATAACATGATTGTTGAGGTAGAGCGGGATGATTCACTCTTTGATAATGACGGGAAGGCCAAGGAGAGTTGGTTACTCCTCAAGGTGGTCCGGCATCATTCCAGGACATTCTTCATGTGCACCATGAAATTCGAGATCTAGCTGTACACAACCAGCTTCAGGCTGATTTGGTCGAGCACATGTGGCAGCATGTAGGCAACAATGCTGCAAACAACAATGATGAAGGAAATCCGGAAGCCTAGAGCATTTGTATCGTTTTTTTATTTTATTTGAATAATACTTTATCCTTGATTACATGGACAATGTAATGTGTAATACATTTTGAGCATTTGAACTATTTTATATATTTTATATATTTTATATAATTTTTTTTGCATTTTTCTAGTGAATTTACAAAAAGAACATACCATAGGGCGCCGCGACCCAAACCTGCCGCGTTGGACGCAGCGCGCGACCCAAACGGACGCGCGGACGCGGGACAACGTCCGCGCGTCCGCTCGGCCACCCAAACGGCCCAAAACGGACGGCCCAGCGCGTCCGTTTGGGTCGCTCGGTTGAAGATGCCCCAAGAAGCTCAACTTATGTCTATACGAAGAAACTGCTCAGGACGAGAGCTTCCCGAGCTTCTCCGCTCAACCATCCAACCGGTACTCCTAATTTACCAAAAAATGTCACCGTCTGTCCCGAAGCGGTACGCTGCTCTCCTCACGCCCGATACAACCACCCAGCCGCCGCTCGAGCCTGCTGACGATCTGTCTTTCTGCTGCCTCTCGAGCCCGCATGAGCACTCCCCCGTCCCTGCCTCGTCGTTCCCATCGTCTTGGCTGAAGGAATTGGCCAGGGACGGAGGAAATCGAGATCGCCGCCCACTTTCTCACCGCCTCCGGCCGCCGTGTTCCCCGTTAATGTCGGCGCCGTCGGACCTCTTGCGTCTTCACCAACCCCTCCACGAGCTCGAGGGTGAGTGCACGGTTCGAACGAACCCCCCCCGCCGCCTTCTTCTACTCTCTGTAATGCGCCACAGCCGTGAGCCGCCGAGCTCCACCGTTCCGGTGGTCGCCGGCGCCAATTCCGGCGACCATCTGGCTCCTCAACGCCGCCAATCGACGTAGGACTCCGCTGCACTTCAGATCCGCGAGACCTCCCACTCCGACGAGCTTCGGAGGGCCATCACGGACTCCGGCCGACGCGCGTCCATCCATGGCGACCGGCAAACTTTGTAGAACCGCAAAAGAAGTCTCCAGGACAGCTTCTGAAGTTTCTCTCCACCACGGTTTCTCCAAACCGCAACTCAGAAGCCTGCTTATAGTTAAGCATGAGCCCAAAAGAAGTCAGCCTGAGTCAGGCATTCAGCCACACTATGCAGCCTTCTTTTGCGGGGGAGATAGTTTTTTTTTAGATAAAGGGCTATAAACCCGACGTCAAATTAGTAACACCTTCAACAGCAAAATAGATACAAGATATTGAGCCCAGCTTACATGATAGCACTACATACACAAGACAAGGTTCAACCTAAGCCACAACCGCCAACAACGCGAGCAACCGGCACAACTATTACAGTCTACAAAGAGAAAGAGCAAACGCGGAGTAGGATACATTGTCGAACCGGTGCCCACCTTAGCATGGGCGAACCGACAACCGCCACACGGACGAGACGGTCATGCGGTTTTATTTTTCTGTCGAGTAACCGAGTACTACTACGCAATGATCGTATTACACTCAGCCAAAGGCATCTAAAAACAGATAAGAAGAGTTACACACCGAGGTGTTTGGACAGTTTGGTGCAACAACTTGCCCGTACCGAGTTTTTCTCTAGAAAAATTTGCCACATCAATACATCATGAGCTACAATATTTTGATGACTATTGATTTCCTAAATAAAATCTTCTCGATTTCCAGACATCAACAGCTTGAGCTCCTTTGAATGGACATACACCAAAAGAAACCTACCAGCAAAATTCTGTCTCTCATCCCCACACAAGCACTTAAAAAAAGGTAGAGCTTGTTTCTTAGGGAGATTGCCCATCAGGAGTAGGATCAACCGGGAGGCCATCTGGTGTCGGATCAACTGGGAGACCATCTGGCGTCGGGTCAACCGGGAGCCCATCAGCGCTTCTGGAGCCAAGACTCGAGGCTGGATAGGGATTCTTGATAACCATTTCAACGAAAGCCGGGCCATCGGGTCCCTCAGCCACAGAAGGAGCATCGGATGGCCCCTCGGCCGCGGCAGGGCCATCGTCAGCCTGGAGTTTTACCGCGCGGGCAAATTGGGTCGTCGCCGCAACGGTGACCAACAAAAGCATTGCAATCGCGAGACGCCGAGCCATTGTTCGTGGTGGGTTACTTTTCAATTTGTGACGAGCAGTAATTGTGGGATTCAATAGGCGGGAACTAGAGCCAGCGGTGTCCAAGTTGGGGTTATATAGAGAGGAGAAATGAAGAAGGCATGTTGCAACGGATGGCCGCATATGCGTTGGTTTGTGGCCACACACATCGATTCTATTATTGGTGTTTTCAGTCTACACCATGCTATTGGACGTGGGACAAAGAAAAGGTCATGGTTACGACGTCACATATTTTCTATGTTTTACATTTTTAATTATTTTTATGCTTTATTTTATATTTGGTAACCGTGTACTCCTATGTTATTTATTTGTAGCGAGACGTCGCTGACAAGTCAACACGATATGCTTGACCATTCTCAAGTTTGTGTCGCTTACAATGGACAACGCAACCATTAGTTCCTCCATTCCATCTACAACGGCAGCCTGAGCGCGGAGCTTTACTGCAATCTACCATGGCCCTAGTATATGTCTGTAAGAAGTGTAGTATGCCACAAAAATATCTGCCGTCATTAGGATAATCGCATTTTCTGGAGAAATAAAATTTGCAAGCCATTTTTACTCCTGTCGTCCAAAAAAATCCATCACGTATGATGGTCTTTTTTATTGCAAGTTATTTTCTCGTTTGTTTTCTAGAAAATCTTATCAACGGTTATCATGCAAGTATCGACCATGATTTTCATATCAACAGATTCTACAACCATTTGTGGCCATCGTCGAGTATTGTAGTGTAAGGGTACACTTACAAAACAATAATATACATTGATTCATTGTCAATAATAGTTAATTCACAAACATCAATACCATTGGCACCAACCTCTAGATCAACACCAGTGGCACCAACCTCAGCATCTAGTGCACCAACATCATCAACTATATGATCAAATAGTTCCAACTAATGATTAACTGAATACTAATTCTCTGTTCTCTCAAATATGCAAGAGTTGATGGGAGTGACAACAACAATTTGATTGGGTTGAAATTCGCCCGAACATGTCCCTGAGAGCAATTGTCCAATTAACTTTTTAAAAGCATGGTATTACAAGTAACTTACTAAGAGCATCTCCAGTCGCGTCCCCCAAAGCGTCCCCCAAAGGGATTTGGGGCGCGCCGGACAAAAAAGCGTCCCACGTCCCCCAAAGCCCATTTTTGTCCGGCGCGCCGATACGGTGTCCGGCGCCCGAGTCTGTCCCCGTCCTGGGACGCCGGGGACGCCGGACACAACGAAAGCGAGGCCAACCGACGCGGGCTCGACGCGCGGCACGGAAGGCTAAAACCCCGTCGCCTACCTTTGGTCAAGCGACGTTAATGTTTTCCCAGGCGACGCAGGACGCGTCTCGTCGTGCATGGCCGCGTGGCCGTCCGCGCCGGAGTTATTGCGTGCAACCACCCGCTGCCGCCGCTGTTTTAAGACGCCCTCCAGTTATCGCCGCTCATCATAATCCTTCTCGTCGCCGCCGCCTCCCCCTTCCCGATCCTCTCCCCGCCGCTCAAAAAATGTCGTCCTCCCGCAAGATCGCCGCGGCGAATGGCTTGGACGCGGCAGCCTCACCGTGGCGGAGGCGTGGGCGCTGTACCTCGCCCGGTATCCGTCCCGCCGGACATGCGGCTGCCAAGCAGCGGCGGCCGGAAGATGGCCGTGAACGGCATTGGCGTTCCGCCGCCGCCGAAGCCGAAGACGGACCAATGGAGGGACGCCATCAAGGCCCGTCGGGCTCAACCGACCGCCGAGGAGCGGTTGGATCCGACATGGGCGGTCAACGACAACGACGCCTGGTGGACGACGTACTTCCAGGCGAAGTACAACGTCGAGATGCACAGCACCGACAACCTCGTCGGCGGCCCCAACAACTGGAACAGGGAAGGTCGCGCCCTGTTCTGGGGCGTTCCGGGGCGCACCCTCGAGAACGTCATCCGCGGCCTCCGCAACGGCGCTCCAAGGCTGGAGATGCCGTCGTCGCCGCCGCGTCTCCTCAATGGCAGCCGAGGAGGACGACGTACTCGTCCTCCTCGCACTCTTCTTCCTCGGGACCGGCGCGATCGACGCCGTCCTCGTCGTACCGGTCGGCGCCCTACACCGTCCCCAAACGGGAGGTCAAGGAGGAGCCGGCGACGCCCGTCAACACGAGGCGTGGCGGTAGCGGCAGCGGGCGGCAGCAAGGGAGGCGCGGCGGCGCCCTCCTCATCCCGAAGCCGGAGGTGAAGGAGGAGCCGGAGGAAGCGTCGCAGGCGGCGCTGCGGCGGAGTACGAGCGGCAGCAGCGGCTCATCGCCGCAGCGACGACCCCGAGGACTGCCCAGGGCTGCGGGCGGCGTTCTTGGCGTCCATGGACGACAAGGATGCCTGGAGGGGCGACCTGGACGCGGCGATCGCCATGTCCATCCGCGACTCCGGCAAGCCGCTGGTGGACCTCACCGACGACGGCGAGGCAGGACCAAGCGGCTTGGTGAAGGACGAGCCCGTGGACGAGCCCGTCGACGAGCGCGTCAAGCAGGAGGTCGTCACCGACGAGATGTACAACTTCCAGCAGTACTACGACGCCTCCGGCCGCCGCAAGTGGTTCTAGATTAGGTTTAGTTTTAAAGTTAGTCAAATTTCGTTCGAATCTATGTAAGTTTGGACGAATCTAAATCGAATCTAGTTAAGTTTAAAATTTGCGAAATTTTGTTTGGGGGACGCGACTGGGAAGCGACGTCCCCCAAACGCGGCACGAACGAAACACGTCCCAAACGCTCAATCCGGCGCGGTTTGGGGGACGGTTTGGGGGACGCGACTGGAGATGCTCTAACTTGGGACCGTATGAGAGCTGAGAACTCGTGGTCTGCAAAGTAAATATACCTTCATTTACACCCCACACCTACAATAAGTTATAATACGTGAAGGTGGTCGTGGAATCAGCCGATGTGTACCCCGTACTCCCTTTTCCAAAAAAAAATACATTGCATCAATCCAACTTTATAAATTTTAACTATATATATAATATCAAGAACTGTGTTGAGCACTAGCTCAGTGGTGAAGGCCACTTTTGCATGGGGCATGGTTCAAATCCGATACATCGGGGTTAATTAGGGTTGCCCCACACATTAAAAGCCACTAGTTGAATGCCCGTGCTTCGCCACGGCTCCTTGCCGTATATTTGATGACGTCTATGTTATACGGGTGAACATATAGTGCATGTAAATATTGCAAGTATGTAGGAAAAAATAACCGCGTGTAGTATTTAACATATTTATAGAATAAAAACTTGGAACATATATAGGATAAAAACTCAAATATAATACTTCCTCCGTTGATAGATGTCTTAATATACAAATAAAGGAAAATATCAATTCTTTCAACCACTTTCGATCGTAAGTTTGTATGATTAAAAAAGAAACATACATGTCATAATAAAATGAAGAGATGAATATTTATAACCTTAAAGTAATAAGGGTAATAAAAATAAGTCCACGGTCTAGCCATTTCCATTCCTTACATATTCGTATATAAGTCAAATCTAAACCTTGTGTGCCCTTATTTTCATATAGGTTCCGATATTTAACAGAAAACATGCAAGAATATGAAACCGACAAATGGAACTTTTTCTGAGAGTGCGCAAATAGCGCACCATATTGTTAAGGAAAAAAGAAGCAATTTACAAGATGCTTGACATAGTTGCGAACAAACTGTCACATTTACACACCACACACACACACCGTCTCCCTCCGGCAGCTGCAAGCTTCCATAGGCTCAGCTCATCCATGATGCAATTAATTAATTCCTTAGCATCATATTCCTTTTTAGGGACAAATTGCCTTCTTATGTTTCCTAATACACAGACGTTGCCTTGTTTACAAATTGACCAAAGCTATCATAATCACCAAAGTGTAAACCCCCCTCTTCTTGGTATCCTCCACATTGATCCTTGTCAGCCGATGAAATCTTCACAAGGATATCTTATCTCTAGCTGCTGAACAAGACTTTCCTAGCGTAAACACCATGCTATCCTGAAGAACATGCCTCACACGCCCATAGGTCTAGAATCTATTGTTAGACGACAACCAACCAAATAATTTGCATTTGAGGTGGCTGCCGATCTCCAGGTAGGTTTAGCAAACTCCGATAGGACGTGCCCATGGCATAGCATGTGGTAACTATCTCGAGCAGTGTATTGGCCTGAGGGGGATGGCCACGGAAGGTGCCTGGGACCTGCTCGTTTCTCTGAACTCTATCGATTTTTACCCATAGACTGACGCGTTGCCCACCTGTTCTCCTGGAGTGCCTCCGAGACCAAGCGCCCGTTCTTTGTTCTTGTGGTGACTTTCTCGACAACTGCCTGTGCAATATCAGCCATCGTCAGGCCACCAATCCAACGGTCTAGCCAAAACAGAATTTTCCTTCCACCCCAAACTCTGGAAAATGCTGCACGCTTCCGTGTCCTTCAGCATTGGCAACCCTTGCAAATTCCATTTCAAGCCTCAATAATATAGAAATTGAGTGATCAAAAAATATAGTACAATAAATTTTCTTGACAAATCAAAGACCAAATGAGCCATTCCTACACAAAGGCAACGTGTTGGGAAGGATGTAACTGTTCAAACATTCTAATAAGGCTTCCTCAGTTACCCCTGATATAAAACAATAAGCCGGCCAATACTTAATCAACATATAATGATGGCACTAAGAGAATAAAGGATGACAATAAGGCTTCCTTTGTTTAAAGGGCAGACTTAAAGTGGACCAGAATATACATGTATTTTACTTCCTTTGTTTACCCCAAACTCTGGAAAATACTTTGAATATACATGTATTTTACTTCCAAGATGAAACACTTACCCGCCAGATTTCATGTCAATACACAGACCCTCATTTCCGGTCTCTGTATAAGAGACTATCAATCTACTGCAATGGGCAGAGTTGAAAGAAGATTACCTAATTGTGAAAACGATGACTAAAGTAATAAAAACATCTGATGGAGGAGGTACAAAGCTTGACTTCTCCTTCCATATTGTTTGAACCAACTTCACATGGATGAGGAGACAGCAAAAACTCGATGCCGTGACTCTTGCCCAACACCACCACCATACCCGTCGCTAACCACCACTGTGGTCATCCCTGGCAGTGGTAGTTATCACCCGAGAAACAGTTAAACTACGTTGTTGACGTGACCTATGCCTCCAGTGCATACCATTGGCTCCGACCATGTCTTGAGAGTTTCATACTGTCATAAAAACTTTGCACCACAAAACACATGCCAGTGATAATATGAATAGCTACTTGTATTTCAGCATCTGCTTCTTGATCCGTTCAATGAGCTCAAAAGGAACCATAATGTATAGATAGGCCTGTACAAAATAAGCAAAGTGTACTTGTTAATAAAACACATCCTCAAGACCTCAACCATGTTGAGTATACTGCAACTTGAGTCATGCACATGCGCTAACTCATCAACTGGCTTGGTTTTTCATTGTCTCAAACCAATCAGTCAGTGTTAGCAGTCTCAAGAAAAGTGTGGATAATAAATGTCATAAAAAAACCTGAAAAATTGCTCCCTATTAAACACTCCAGAAACTCCACATGCGGCAAAGTAGCAGCCACAAAATATGACACATTTGCATCACTAAAATAGCAGCTTGTAAACATTATGATAGCAGGTCTTTGGCCATATGTATAACCTGGGTACAAGCAAAGAGTACTTATGCCATGCTTTCACAAAAGGAGACCTCGTTTGTTCTGCTTATAAGCACTCCCTCAAATCTGAAAAATACAAAGGCTTATTTATCCATATTGAAAGTGTGGCCATCACTTTAAAAACTAATTCCAAATAAAGGCCTCGTCAATAATCAGACTATTATGGGAAAATAGCTCCGAAGTAATGCCTGGAGTGTCACCATTAATGCGACTACAAAAACGTCAAACTCCTGATTATTTCCAACACTGTCAGATAAGTAACTGCAGATCAACACGTAAAAATGTTTAGGGATTATGGAACCAAACGAACATTTCCTAGTAGTGGCACAAAGGTAGTAGACAATTGTGTCAAAGATAAGTTTGAGCCTCTGCAGAAGAAATATAACCGATAGAAGAAAAAATAACTATGGTATTAACAATTCCTAGCTATGTTACCTGTGTACTTCCAGTATTTTGGTTGTGCCCGGCCAAGCCTGATGATGATGTGATGACAGAGGCGACAAGCACCCTTTCATTGTTCGATGATGGATGCGATGTCCACGGTAGTGAATAAATACTTCCCGTCCCAGCCAGGGGTGCCAGCGCCAAAGGGGAAGATAGGATGGTCAATCTCGTACAACCTCTGGCTGTGGGACACCGGAGGGCATGGGAGCTGCGGCCGTATCCGATCGGCAAACACACAAACAGAGAATGAACTTGAACTCCAACGCCTCTCTGTGCGCCCATCACGAATCGTAGTGTGACCACGAACAGCTCAGCTGTGACGGCGCACAGCCGGGACACCAACCCCAGCATCTCCTAGACCAGGCAGGCAAGGTCGAAGCTTCCGCATCATGGCCACTGTGCGCCCAGCAGCACCTGTGGGAAGGAGAAGAAGGCCCTGAAGGACCGCTTGATGATGTTGTCGCCCGTTGATCTAGGCCCCGCAAAGTCGATCTGGGCCCCAAGCAAGGCAGCAACGCGGACGAGCCTGAGGGAAGCCACCGCGCTGTCCCCGGCCGTAATGCCGCCGGCATCAAGGGGGTCGCCACGGGAAAGAAGCCGGAGGAGCCCGAGCTTCACACGCGATGATCTGCGGCTAAGTGGTGCGTTCCCGAGGAGAGCAGGCGGCGGCATGTCTTTGGCGGACGGGAAGAGGCCCTAGGGTTTGGAAGGGGATGTCGATAGGGCACCATGGGGATGGGAACACCTAAGATTGGAACGGTACGGTATAGTGTGGGAAGGAAAAGAAATGTCTGCATGTCGGCGCACGGCGGACGAAGGGAGGAGAGAGGAAACGGAAAACGGAAGGAGAGATTTTTAAGGGCGGTGGCATTTAAAGACATGGGGGGTATTATTGTCCATCCTGAAAATGTGACACCAGGCATTCACCAGTTTGCTCTTAATAGTAGAGATTTGTTTTACTCTGTTTGTTTTCCCGGTTCTTAGTTTTCCTTTATTCTTTTGTATTTTCTTGTTTTATTTTACTCCTTCCTCGCCACATTAGCAAGTTGTTTTAGTTTGTCAAAACATTTTATATTTTGACGGAATTACTAGTTCTTTTGAATAACCTATTTCGGTATTATTTTCATTCTCTTATTTTGCTTCATGCATTTTAAACTGATTTACTAGTATCTAAAGGTATAATTGGTGCCACCCCATGGAGCACTTTGGGGCTATCCACGGCATGCCATCCGTCACAGAAGGGCTGGGCGGTGGCTGTGCTCGGTCTACACATGTTGGTCCATGTGGCGTCATCTGGTTGGATCAGTGAGAGGAAAAGGTGAGAAAAAAATAGCTACCGTCCCAACCCTACCCAATCCCCGCAGCCGAGCAATTCCCCAATCCCACCTCTCTCCTCCCGCCCCTCCCTCTCCCTTGTCTCCTCCGGCGGCCGCCAGGATCCCCTCCTCCACCCCATTGTCTATGCCTCTAGGGGCCTCGCCTCGCTCACAGGCTACCCACGCTGCGGGCGCCACCGTCGCCCGTGTCCGCGAGGCCGTGCTTGGCCAGCGCGCCTACCAGGTGCCCATCCTGGGTGCTCCATGGGAGAAAAAGAGAGGCCGTGCTTGGCCTCTGCTGCCGCCGCCTCTCACCTTTTCCCCTCGCCCCCTCCGCCGCATCTCTCGTCGCCGCCACCAACCTGGGTCGGCCTACCCGGTGCCTTGCCCTTGCCCTTTCCCGGTTTTCGGCTTCCTCTCGCAGCAGTAGTGATGGCCTCGGTCTGCTACAAGGACGCGTTTGGCGCAGCCACCAGCGCGCTCGTGGCCATGGCGCCTGCGAGGATTACGACGGAGGGAGCCCGCGTAAGAGGTTGTGTTGCGGCAGGACTCGCTGGTGCCGGATCTTAGGGGAGCAGGATGAGGGAGGCCGCGGCAGGGCGACAACTGTGGCGGGAGGAGGACGAGTGGCCGAGCTTGGCAGGGGCTACTCAGCAATGCGTACGGCCGCTGCAGTGAGGTATGTGCCTGTTACGCCCAGACCGTACCTCTGTGCAACAAAAAATAGGCACCTGGATGTGCCCGCTTCACCTTTCTCTCCTCATGCCAAGAAGAAAGAGCACTCTGTACAATCTAGCTCCTACAGTAGTTTGATGATTATCATGCCCTGCTATAGTATGCCAGCTTAAGCCATTATCCAGAATATTTTGTATGTTTGTCTAAATAACAAAGAGATATTTTACACCTCAACTTGTATGGCTATATGTCTACACCACGATGTCCAAGTTACATGGTCGAGTACATATACATTATGGAACGGCTAGTACAAACTTAACACGATGACACATTGCACTGTGAAAAAACAGGACAAAGTGCTCTTCGTATACGGGAAGATGTTGGGTTGAATCTGGGAGTAGGTCCTTTGTGGTCCTGCGATCATCTTCTGCTACGTACACATACACATCAAACCTGGCATATACGGTTCTCTGGATCTATGCTTGCTTTTACTGCCGTTAACCACAAAACCCACCGACACCTAGACGCTGCTGCTGAAACAAAGCATCAAAGTTCAAAGGTAGCTTCAACAAACATTGTTACATTTCCAAAAAATAATATAATGAGACCGGATCTCGGAAATAAATAAATAACGAGAACCCGTTGAAACACACAAAATTTGAGGTCTCTGACCCTGGTCCAAACTATACCACGTCAACTTTCAATTCTAAAATACACCAATGGAGTAAGAAAAGGCGAAGAAGAAACTTCACTGCACGAGCACACGCACTGACCGACACAGAGACGCACACAAGCCACCGACACACCACCACCACCCGTACAGATCTACCGCGAAGGAGGAAAAAGCCCCTCGGCTAGCCGGCTAGGCCAAGGCGGCGGCCACGGCCACGGCGACGGGCAGGGCTGCGAGCCACCGTAGACATGGGGCAGCGGGCGACGCGCTCTTCTTGGAGCTCTTCTTCTGGTCCGCGGGCGACGTGTCGTCGGCGGCGACGGCCGGCCCGGGCGCGTCCGCCACATGCCGGTGGCGAGTCTTCTTGGGAGCCTTGGGCGCGTCCGCGACAGGGGCGGGAGCCGGCGCCGGCGCCGGCGACTCCGCTGGCTCGAAGAGCTCCACCGGCTCGAGCACCGTGTCCAGGGCGTAGATGGCGATGGGGTCCTTGTCGTACACCGTGGACTTGAGCCGCGCGGCGTGGTCGGAGGCGTCCGTCTTGATGGTCACCTGCTCCCCCTCGTTCTGCACCGTGAAGTTGAAGTTGTTGGCCGACCCGTCGGTGGCGAGCGTGTTCATGACGCCGTTGTTGGACTTGAGGCTCCGCTGCGAGTAGTACACGGGCACGGCGTGGAACAGGAGCAGGGAAGCCTTGGCGTCGGCGGTCAGGTTCTTGTACCTGGGCATGAACGACCTGACGGCGTCGTCGCTGGGGCAGAACGCCGTCATGCCGCCGTCCCCGGCTGACTGGAACGTGGAGCGCGCGTCCGGGGATGCCGCCACCAGGGCCGCGAACGCCTTGCAGCCGCCCTTCGCCATCGCCGCCGTGATGTTCGGCGGGGCTGGCGGCGCAGCGGGCGCCTTCGCCGCCTCCTTTGTCCCGGCGGCCGAGACGGCGAGGGGGAGGAAGACGAAGAGGACGGCGGCGAGGTGGAGGCGGCGCATTGTGGCCAGTGCGTTTGCGTGGGAGTGAGGGGAGTGGGCGCAGTGCAGTGATGAGGTGAGGGATAGTGTGGGTGAGGTGAGCTGGCTTTGTAAGGGCCTGCCATTGGGGTTTACGGGCAATGTCAGGGATTGCCATCTCAGGTAAAACTCCGTGGTTTGGTGGTTGCTTGTTTTACTCCCTGATGAAAAATCAGTTCTGTAGTAGTATTTGTTTGTTTCCTTCAATTTCTTACAGAATTTGATGTCGCCTCGTTTAACTGAATGCATGGCTAATGAATTTACAGAGATCAAAATTAGGATGAACCGATAGTGAACTCTCCAGTATCATAGTATGCAGAGACACCCAGGAGCGATTCCAAACGTGAAGCTCCGGCGGTGACCAACGCAGTTTTCCTACATACAGGTGGGTGTCCCTGGCTTATCCAAAGGCTAGAATTGCTTCAAGATTCGTGTTTGCACATTTACATCTACATCCTAAACATTGTACATCTTCTCACCTATATGGGAAGCGAAGTGGACATGTACACTTCATTATCCATCACCTGACCTATGTGACAATCTCTCCATCTCCTCATCCACTTCACCTGCGCCGCCGCCGCTCCCCCTCATCCACCTCCACACCACCGTCAGCCAACCGTGTCGGATCCGGCGTCCCTGGCCATATTGCCGCCCCGAGCCCGCCCACCACACCGGCCGACGGGAGCACAGAGGGCACAAACTGAAATCCAATCCCATACCCAACACCGGTCTCCTTCAGATCGACGGAAGGACGACGGCGGGAAGGTTTCGTCCCTCAGATCGACAAGAACCGTGCTCCTTGTCCCCATCTTCATGCTTTTTTTCAGTGAAGGGATTATTCCCTAACCGAGATCCATCCGTGGAATTTGTTCATAATTTTTACTTCCCTTTAATAGGAAGAGAAACTTCCGTTGCAATTTGTTCTCTTGGATCAATCCAAACTTAATTCTCTGATCCATGATTTGGTTCCATGGAATATCTGATTTGCTAACAGTTTCTATAACTGAAACATGTGTCAGTACAAACTAATCACCGTAATCTTGTCCTACACTAATTCAGACACAAAAGAAGCTGAAGTTTTGGGAAGGAATGAGTTCAGAAAGAATCTGCAGGTTTAGTATACGGAACAGGTTGGGACTGTGCCATGACAAATTGTTTTAGTGAGGGGTGTTCTTTGCAAAACAAAACCACATATCTTGATGCAAAGTGGAGGACTGGACGGCATGTGATAAGACCGGGACCCCAACGTGTATGTAGACTTGCATTTTCGCACACGCAAGTGCTGATTCGGTGCCTCGACAGCATATTGCATGCAGGTACAGCACGTCTGATAATCGAGTGAATAGCATAAAAACACCACATTGACGGCCAAATTTACAAAAGACCACCACTTTACGATTGCGGGACAGAAAACCACCACATTTTAGCTGGTTTTTTGCCAAACACGCAAATGACCGATTTGCAGCGAATTGACACGGATTCTGACGGCCAGGACCCACCCAGTATGCTGATGTGGTGACGGCCGTTAACGGCCGGTCGGTTGAGGGGCCCACCGGTGCGGAGACATGTCAAAAGACACCGTTTGCCCTATGTTCACCCCCGCTCAGTCTCTCCCGTCTCACTCTCTCGCTCTGCCCCCGCCGCCACCACCGCTATTCTTCCCGCCGCCGGCCATTAATGCCCAGTTGGAACGACGGCGAGTCGTCGAGCACGGCTCTTTCCTGGCCAGGGTAAGTAGGTTGTTTCAACCGCTGCATCTAGGGTTAGGGTTTTGGCAGATTTGGGAATTTTGATTTGTTCTCGATTTCCTCTCCTTTTCTAGTTGATTTGGTGGAATTGAGAAGCATTTGTTTGTAATTAGGACTTCGCACCGATGGATTACTGCCCAGACAGCTGGGATGAACCAACATTCATGGTGTTGGCGGCAGGGTGCCCGGAGGTGTGCCGCCTCCACCGGAAGGAGCCGGTGAAGGGCGTCGCTTTTGAAGGAACGAACACCGGCCGTCGCTTCTATATGTGTTCTGTGCAAGGGGTATGTTGCTTACACTTTCAAGTTTATGAACTCTGTAGCTAATTTGTTGTATCTTTGAATAATTGCAATGGACAGAACAAGCAGTGCCTCTGAATAAATCCATGTTAATTTGATGTAGCTATTTAGTACTAATTATCCATTTGTGTGAATAATTGCATGTATGCTATGTAGTAGTAATGAAATAAATAGTTGCATTTGTGTGAATAATTGCAGTACCTCTGAATAATTGAAATAACAAATAGTACCTCTGAATAAGTCCATTTGTGTGAATAATTGCATGTATGCTATGTACTACTAATGAAATAAATAATTTTAAGATGCAGTACATTGAGAATTGTGGCTTCCACTCTTGGTTTGATGATGAGTGGCCACAACCAATGAAGAACACATTGCTGAAGCTGTGGGGCATGTATCATGACACGCATAATGCACTTCTGGATGAGAAGATTGAGAATGGCAAGCTTGTGAAAGATTTGAATGAAGAGAGGATAAAGATGAAGAAGAAGTATTCCAGCCTAATGGTTGATGTTTCCAAGTTTATGAATGATACTGAGAGGCATGTTATGCAGGAAAACTATGAAAAGATAATGAATGGCAGTGAGGAGGAAAAGTTGAGGGAGATAAAGACTAAACTTGAAAATAAGCTGATGAAAGCCGATGATGAAGTGGCTATGCTGAAGGAGGGCAAGATTGTTGATGACAAAAAGATGCAGCTGATGGAGGCAGAAACATTGTTGCTCAAGGAGGAGAAGAAGAAGCTAGAGTATCAGCTATTTGATCTGTTTAAGTTGAGCAGTGCTAGGAATGACAAGTTGGTCAAGATCAAGCAGATATGTGAGCAGTAAGATGTAAAAGTGATGTAGTACTGTCTACACATAAGTATTGTGTACTGGTAATTTGTAGCCCTATGAGCTGTTAGTGCTATAGCATTGAACTCTATGTACCCCTATTATGAACTGTTAGTGTTGTTGCATTGAACTCTATGTACCCCTGTTATGAACTGGCAGTAGGCTATTTGTTATGTTGAATCTTGTGTTGTTGTTGAACTCTGTGTTGTTGTTGAACTGTGTGTTGTTGAAAAGTGTGATGTTGTAAATTGTTGGGTGTTTAAGAAGCCTCGAGGGTTTTCCGAGGGGTATCGACGATTTTAGGTCATCGAGAGCATATGATGAGGTCTAAGACCCCGTGTGTGGCCCGATCTCACGATTGACCCAAGATGCAAAGGGGGAAAGAGAGGGAGAGGCGGAAGAACACGAAGAACGCGAAGAACACAACGCACACCAACCCGATACAACCGATACTTACCCTCGTGGCTCGATGGACCACGCCAATAGAATCACCACGGAGAGACTCGAGGTAGAATCCCGGAGTGAGAGATCGGTGTTGGGGACGGAGACCGGTGAGGGAGAGAGAGTGGAGCACACTAGAATCTCACTCACATAGATCCAATCATCCAACATGGGGTACCTTGATACAAAGGGGATGAAACCCTAGGGAGACAAAGCTCAAAGTCATGTTTAAGCCTAAATCTTGTCTAACCAGGCGAGCTGGGGTCTTTTATAGGCATACAAGGCGACATGGGTCGAAAAGGTACAAGTTGGTGGGTCAAACCCGACGGATCCGGTCCCTGGTCCGGTCGACCGGCTCTGGGCCGGGTCCGGTCGTGGGGCCGGTCGACCGGTCGCCAACCGGAAATGTCGCAGATCTCCGTCCGTTGGCTTCCCACGACACCTGGGCGCGCGGGTGGTCGGCCCGCGCCATGCGCCGCCTGTCCTGTCTGGGCGGTCACGGTCTCTGGGTTGGCCGGCCTGTTCTTCCTCTCTTCTTCCTCTTCCTTTCTCGTCTTCCTTCCTCTTCTTCCTTCTTCCATGCACCATGGGGTTCCTTCTCTCTTGGTCCTTGTCGAAGTCGGCACCTATAGACATCATGATGATAGGCATGAGGTAGCATACCATTCAAGTTGGTGTTGAGATTGACCATAGAGAGGAAGGAGTTCACCTTGACATATATGGCGGGGTTTTGTGTTGTTGGTCCACTTGGGGGACTCCTTGGCCATGGTGTAGCGTCGACGATAGGCGGGGATGCACTTGTCGGTCTTGAAGCGGAGGTGTCCAAAAGCCACCCCGCATCATCTCCCCCCTGGGGAAGAGTCGTCCTCGACTCTTGCTCCTCCTCACCGATGAGGTAGACGGGAAGGACTTGTATAGGTGCCCTTGTGTCCTTAGGGATGCTCGTCGTAGTGCGGGCGTCTTTGTTGTAGTCCATAACGGGTCTCCCATGTAGTGGTGGAGGGGCCAAGTCTCGGTCGAAGAAGAACAAGGGGAAAAACAACTTGCAAAAGGAAAGCTTGTGGATGCCAATTTGGTGACCGGCGAACAAGAGGCTCTCAATCAAATACGAAGCATCAAGTCGTTTCTCCAAAAGGCATTGGGCAAAAATGGTGATCAAAAGAGTGTCGATGTATCCAAAATGTGGTAGGACAAAAATTTGTGCAAGTAAAAGTTTGCTTTGGAGGGTGTCAAAAATGTTGTTTGTAGCATTGTCCCACACAAATGGAACAATCAAAAGGCAAGTATCGGCGGCAAAATTTGGGGCAAAATTGTTATGTGCAATGGCAAAGCTATGGAGACTTCTAGCTTGGGAAAGTATGGTTGGCGTGAGCCGAGTATGGGTATCCTCAAGTGTCAAAGAATCCATTGCAATTGCCAAAGATGAAATGAGAAATCCAAAGGAGAGCAACTTTTGGTGTGACATGTGGCACAAGGTGCATAAGGTGTCTCTCACATGTATGACATGGTCCTTGAGATTCTCGGAGTATGATGATGTCATCAAGACATACAACAACCATTGTGCCAACAAGATGTTTCAAGATATGTTGCATAAGAAGCAAAAGAGGTGACGAGGAATTGGACCAAACCGGAAGCTCGACAACAAACGTCGGGAATACACGATGGCGAAGGCGTTGGGAAACATACCCTTTGGTGTGAGTCCCATGGGTTGGATCATGTATCTCGTCCTTGTTGGGGTAGCTCTCAATTGCGCGTTTCGTGAGCTCATGCTCCGTAGCGGTGGAAGTGGTCGTCCGTGTACCTACACATGGAAGAAACAAGACAAAAAGCGTGTGTGCATGGTAGATGAATACATCATCCATCATGATGTTCCATGTCTTGTGCACATCACCATTAGTGTCAAGCAAGATAGTATGAAATGCATGGCGATGGTGCATATGGCAAGAAGGTGCATTCATGGCATGTTGTAACTCATGATCATCACAAATTGAGAAGGCTATGGGGGCCATCTCGTGAACAATAAAATAAGCATTCTTGCATTCCAAGCATAAGAAAGAGCAATTGTTCACAATCTTGGATGCAAGGATCATGGAGTGGTGTAAACATTTGGGGCAAAGCATGTGAAAGCTAATGTCATCATTGTTGTCGACAACCCTATGGAAAGAGCAAGTGTTCATCAAGGGTGTCACAACACAAGCATGAGCATAATCATTATCATTGCAAGCAAGCGGAGCAAATATGAAACTTTCATAGCATGGCATGTTCCTTCATCAATCAACTCCACATGATCAACAATGTTAGGAAGCAAAGCATCACATGTGAATATGAAAGAATCAAGTGACGTAGCAAATGTATCATCAAGATCATGCATGCGCTCATAAGTCATCATGTCCACTAGTGGGATCATGGCATCATCAACACCTATGTTGTTACCTTTGAAGGCCGACTCATGTGATGTAGGTGTTGTAGAAGTAGGAGGATCCATGTGGTCGACATGTCCATCTTGGAGCAAGCATGGTGAGATATCATCGTCTTCATGCACCATGTACATCTTCTCCATGAGCGGGAACTCGTCCTCCGTGGAACCTAGTGCAACATAAGAAGACACAAACGAGGGAGAGGTTAATGTGTTAGCAAATGCGATGTCCTCCATGGACCTATCATCTACCTCTCTCAACTCACTTTGTGTATCACTCATGTCCTCCAAATGGAAGCACTCAAACTCACATATGGGGTGGAAGTCACTCAACTCACTATCACTCTCGCTCAAGTGGGCTAAGTGGCTCTCATGCTCACATGGGGTTGGTACCAACTCATCAATCAAGAATATAGGAGTAGGCTCGACTTTCTCATCTCCATGCGCCTCCTTGGTTGAAGGGAACTTCCCATGCTCAACCATCTCAACTCCATGCGCCTCCGTAGGTGAAGGGAGAATCCCATGCTCACCATGCTCAACTCCATCGCCTCCTAAGTCGTCCTCAAGTGGTGGCATCTTGGAGACTTGTGCATTGAGCTCGTCGAAGTAGAGCTTCTTGGCGCTTGGCGTTGTGCATTGCCATGCCACGTGACCCTTGGCCTTGCACACCTCACATAGGAGATTGGGACATTCCCGTGGAAGGTGGCCTTGTTGCTTGCACTTGTAGCATCGGAGTCCATAGGCATATGACGAGGTAGGGGCCATTGTGGTGGTGGTGCAAGAGGTAGAAGTCGCCTTATGAGGAAGGTCTTCATGTCGAGGCTCTCGTCTTCTTGCCTCATCACCATGTCTTGAGTGGTGTCGTCGAAGATCATGTGTGGAAGGATGTCGATGTAGACCATGAGGTGGTGGTGGTCGACGACGATCATGAGATGGTGTGAGTCGATGACGGTCCTTGCCTTGCCTAGGTGATGGCTCATGTTGGGGGCGCTCTTGATGCTCCATATGATGTCCATGATGTCGATGATCTTGTGCATAGGCACTCTCATGATGGCGCCTTGTGGAGCTCGGAGAAGTGTGTCGATGCCGAATATGTTGGGGACGCTCTTGATGATCCACATGATGATGCCATCGTGGAGGTCCTCGATCTTCATATGTAGCTCCATTGGCCAAGTAGGGGTATGTGGGAGCATCGGCGGTATGCATGGTGGGGTCGATGTCGTCCTCGTCGTGGTGCTCCACCATGTCGTCCATGCTTGTTGAGCAAGTGTCAATGTAGAGCTCGTAGATGTCGTCCATGTTGGCGATGCTCGCGGAGCCATAGTCGGTGTAGAGCTCCTCGATGTCGGTCATGTTGGCGATGCTTGCGGAGCCATAGTCGGTGTAGAGCTCCACATGTTCCTCCACATCCGCGGTGCTTGAAGAGGTATCCTCCTCGAAGTGCTCCGTGTACTCCTCCGTATCTTCTTCGTCGCTATACATGTTAGCAAGACGGTATCTATATGGTGTATGTTAGTGGAAGAACACTACCTCGCAATCTTACCGTGGTATGATAAGATTGGGGTGATCCAACAAACCGAGAGTTAGAACAATTGTATCGGGCACTCACACAAAGACACACGCAAAAGGTAGCAAATATGGTGTTAGGTAAGTATGGTGGAAAGCCAAAAGATGAAATCCGAAATCAAGTTTGTTGTTAAGGGTGGGTAAGATCCAAAAACTCAAATGTTAAAGCGATGATCACTATAAACACGGAAAAGGTATGGAACTCACACACGGGATAAGCGGGGTTAGTGCGACCAAGGAATGAGCGGAAAAGTGTATGAAGCCCGAAAGCAAGGTTGCTCGGTGTCACACTAACACAAGGAGAGGCAAAGCTTTGGTTGCAACATGAGAGACAACAAGATTCACACGCGGCCTCTCTTCTCTTTTCTCTCTTTTGCTTAAAAGCTTTTTCCTCTTTTTGTATTTGGTGGCACTTACACTCTTTTGTGTATTTGTATGTATGATGGCACTCGCACACTTTTGCTCTATGGTGCACTTGCACTCTTTTTGTGTTTTGGCGGCTTTTTCTCGCACTATGTTAGCGTTAGCTCGCTTTTGCTATCTTGCCACACGAGTTTTGCTTAGAAGCTTGACTCCACACTACACACACACCTCACAATCGGGGCCACGTGCAATGTCTCGCAACACTCGATAAGCAATGCTCGATAGGATAGATCGCAAAAGAAGAGGGGTTACAAGGGTAATGCAAGTTATACCTAAGATGTTAGGCGGTGATGAACACGCAACTTGCGATGACGGCGGTGGTGTCAAGAGTACGTTTGCAAGTCCGGGGTGCCGATGATGTCGTCGCTTGCTTCGGAGCTGCGGGTTAGTTGCACAAACAAGGCACTCAAACCGGAACAAGCAAACACAAGTTAGCGGATAAGATGGGTCAAAGTAGCTCGGCGGTGGTGGCTGTGGTATGCCGGTGGTGGGTGGTGTCGATGCTCTTGCGGATGCGTTGGTGGTGGTGGGGCCGCGGCGGTGTTTACCCGTGGGATGGAGGGTGGCGGTGCTTGCCGGCGATGGGGAGGAGTGGCGGTGGTCGGCGGTGGTGGTGGCTGTGTGGCGGCGCTCGGTTTGGGGTCCGGTTGACTGGCTCCTGGACCGATCTGCCCGGTTGGCGGCCGGTTGACCGGGTTCTGGGCCGGCCTGCCCGGTCTGCCACCCGGTTGACCGGATTTCTCAACCGGCTGCACGTGTTCTTGAGCCAAATCGGCCAAATCGACCCAAATCGAAGGAAAACGATGGAATTGGGGGCTAGAAAGTGGGGGAAATAGTAGATCAAGCACCTCAACACCAAATCCATGGACCAAAACCACTCAAAACGCAACCAAATCGCAGATCCATCCAAAGGCAATTTAGGGCTATTTTTTGGGGATTTTTGGGGAAAATTTTTAGAGACGAAATTGGGTGGGTGGGGGGTCAAATTCGCGGAAACCAAAGGCTGCTGATACCATATGATGAGGTCTAAGACCCCGTGTGTGGCCCGATCTCGCGATTGACCCAAGATGCAAAGTGGGAAAGAGAGGGAGAGGCGGAAGAACACGAAGAACGCGAAGAACACAACGCACACCAACCCGATACAACCGATACTTACCCTCGTGGCTCGATGGACCACGCCAATAGAATCACCACGGGAGAGACTCGAGGTAGAATCCCGGAGTGAGAGATCGGTGTTGGGGACGGAGACCGGTGAGGGAGAGAGAGTGGAGCACACTAGAATCTCACTCACATAGATCCAATCATCCAACATGGGGTACCTTGATACAAAGGGGATGAAACCCTAGGGAGACAAAGCTCAAAGTCATGTTTAAGCCTAAATCTTGTCTAACCAGCTATGGGGGCGAGCTGGGGTCTTTTATAGGCATACAAGGCGACATGGGTCGAAAAGGTACAAGTTGGTGGGTCAAACCCGACGGATCCGGTCTGGGGCCGGTCTGACCGGGCTGGGGCCGGCGGGTCCGGTCGTGGGCCGGTCGACCGGTCGCCAACCGGAAATGTCGCAGATCTCCGTCCGGTTGGCTTCCGGACGACGCCCGGGTGCGCCTGTGGCCGGTCTTGCCTCTCGCCCGCCTGTCCGGTCTGACTGTCCGACCGGCCTCTGGGCTGGCCGGCCTGTTTCCCTCCTCTTCTTCCTCTTCCTTCTCCTCGTCTTCCTTCTTCTTCTTCCTTCTTCCATGCACCATGGGGGTTCCTTCTCTCTTGGTCCTTGTCGAAGTTGGCACCTATATACATCATGATGATAGGCATGAGGTAGCATACCATTCAAGTTGGTGTTGAGATTGACCATAGAGAGGAAGGAGTTCACCTTGACATATCTGGCGGGGTTTTGTGTTGTTGGTCCACTTGGGGGACTCCTTGGCCATGGTGTAGCGTCGACGATAGGCGGGGATGCACTTGTCGGTCTTGAAGCGGAGGTGTCCAAAAGCCACCCCGCATCAGCATATATGGTGTTTTAAAAGCCTAGAGGGTTTTTCCGAGGGGTATGGACCATTTTAGGTCATCTAGATCATCTATGATGTTTTAAGAAGCCTCAAGGGTTTTCTGAGGGGTATCGACAATTTTAGGTCATCGAGAGCCTCTATGGTGTTTTAAAAGCCTCGAGGGTTTTTTCGAGGGGTATCGACGATTTTAGGTCATCGAGAGCCTCTATGGTGTTTTAAAAGCCTCGAGAGTTTTTCCGAGGGGTATCGACCATTTTAGGTCATCTAGAGCATCTTTGGTTTTTAAAAGCCTCGAGGGTTTTTCCGAGGGGTATCGACCATTTTAGGTCATCTAGAGACTCTATCGTGTTTTAAAAGCCTCAAGGGTTATTTCGAGGGGTATCGACCATTTTAGGTCATCTAGAGCCTCTTTGGTTTTTTAAAAGCCCCGAGGGTTTTTCCGAGGGGTATCGACCATTTTAGGTCATCTAGAGCCTCTATGGTGCTTTAAAAGCCTCGAGGGTTTTTCCGAGGGGTATCGACCATTTTAAGTCATCTAGAGCCTCTATGGTGTTTTAAAAGGCTCGAGGTTTTTCCGAGGGGTATCGACCATTTTAGGTCATCGAGAGCCTCTTTGGTTTTTTTAAAATCCTAAAGGGTTTTCCGAGTGGTATCGACGATTTTAGGTCATCTAGAGCCTCTATGGTGTTTTAAAAGCCTCGAGGGTTTTTCCGAGGGGTATCGACCATTTTAGGTCATCTAGAGCCTCTTTGGTTTTTTAAAAGCCTCGAGGGTTTTCCGAGGGGTATCGACCATTTTAGGTCATCGAGAGCCTCTTTGGTTTTTTAAAAGCCTCGAGGGTTTTCCGAGGGGTATCAACGATTTTAGGTCATCTAGAGCCTCTATGGTGTTTTAAAAGCCTTGAGTGTTTTTCCGAGGGGTATCGACCATTTTAGGTCATCTAGAGCCTCTTTGGTTTTTTAAAAGCCTCGAGGGTTTTCCGAGGGGTATCGACCATTTTAGGTCATCGAGAGCCTCTTTGGTTTTTTAAAAGCCTCGAGGGTTTTTCGAGGGGTATCGACCATTTTAGGTCATCGAGAGACTCTATGGTGTTTTAAAAGCCTCGAGGGTTTTCCGAGGGGTGTCGACCATTTTGGTCATCTACAACATGTACACCATTTTAAGAGCATCCTCAACATTTTTCCAGGGTTACCAACTAACTAACTCATATAGATCATGTATCATGTTTTAACAAGTCTCAACATTTTCCGAGGGTCTCAACATATTTTAGAATATAGATCACACATAGTTTTAACAGCCTATAGAGTTTTCCATATAGTACAACATAGTTTGGACAAATGAGAACATAGTTTGCTTAAACATCAGCTTAAACAGGGCATCACAGCAGGTCAGGTGGATCCTGGCGATATGTAAACTTTCCAGCAGTGAGATAGCCCTACATCCTACCTGTCAGAAGTTTCTTCCTTCCACTAACCCTCCTTGGGGCATCAAGAGCAGAAGTAGTGGTTGTTCTTGGGGCAGAGAATCTTGCAGGTGCTGAAGCTCTTGGAGCTGCTGGTGCTGCTCTTGCTCTTGGAGCTGTGATACGTCTCAAATGTATCTTTTTGATGCTCCATGCTTGTTTTACACCAATTCATATATGTTTTGCTTACACTTCGATGCACTGGTATATGATTTTCGGCACTAACCTATTAACAAGATGCCACAGTTCCAGTTCCCTGTTTTCTGCTATTTTTGTATTTCAAAAAAGTTGTACAGAAATATTCTCAATTGGACGAAACAAAAGCCGAAGTCAATATTTTACCGTAACGAAGACAGAGTCCAGGGGAGTCATGGGGGCACAGGGTGGCCACACCTACCCTAGGCGCGACCTAGCCTGGCCCGCGCCTAGGGGTGGTGTGGGACACCCTGGCCTCCACCGACATCGCCCCTCCGCCTATTTATTCACGATCTCGGGAAAACCCTGAATACCCGAGCCTCCATCCACGAAAAGTTCCGTCGCGGCCGCCATTGCAGAACCCATCTCGGGGGTTCTGAAGCTCTTCCCCTCACCCTGATGGAATGGGAAATCATCACTGGAGGCATCTACATCGCCATGCCCGCCTCCGAAGTAATGCGTGAGTAGTTCATCCCTGGACTATGGGTCCATAGCAGTAGCTAGATGGTTGTCTTCTCCAATTTGTGCCTCATGTTTAGATCCAGTGAATATTGTATACTATGTTGAGGTCGATGTCGGGGGGAAGACCCCGGGTATGGCAAAAGACTGGGAACAGTTGGCTCGAGGCCGGCTGGCCCGCGGCAAAGGCCGGCTGGAGCCGTGGATGGGTGCCTCGCAAGCCGGTTGTCCCCAAATCTATGCTGGTCTGGCCACGGCCGTCTGCGCTGTGGCTGGGCCGGCTTATACGTGCCATGTCCGGCTTGGTTTGTCTCTCCCCTGGCCGGCTCGAGGCTAGTGAGCCGGCTGGTGGAGCCGCTTGAGCGAGCAGCCGGTTGGCTGATAGAAGAGCTGCCCTCCGTACTCTGGAGCTTGCACACCACGCCAAACCGCTTCGTCGGCTTCACGCCATTCTTCCTCGTATACGGGGCCGAAGCCGTCCTGCCGACTGATATCGAGCACGACGCGCCAAGGATCAAGTTATATACCGAAGCCAAAGAAGCTCCCGAAGATGGAGTCGACTTGGTCGAAGAGGCCCGGCTGCTAGCCGTGTCCAGATCCACCATATACCAGCAAAGCCTCCGACGCTATCACAGCCGGAAGGTCCAGCCCTTAGCATTCCGAGAAGGGGACCTAGTGCTCCGGCTGATCCAACGGACATCCGGACAGCATAAATTGTCATCATAGAGGCTAAGAAAAACAAGTCGAACAAGACTGACGAGGAGACTAAACGTCCCTGGAATGTCAACTTGCTTCGTCCATTTTACACTTGAGAAGAGGAATGTATGTATCCCTTCTACCCCTTCTGTAACCTATGCTAATGAAAAAAGCATGCGCCAAGAGCGTCGGTATCAACAATTGTTTCGCGTACTCTACTGCTTTCGCCGATTGGCCTGAACCCTCTCACGCAGCCGGCTTAGTACCGTGATCCGGCTTCCACACAGCCTGCTCCCGATCCAGCCACAGACCGCAACCCGGCTGTCCAGCTGGCGGGGGTAGATGCTTGATACGTCCATTTTGCATCACTATTTTATATCATAATTTGCTGTTATTCATTGATATATTTCATATTTAGAGATGATACTTATGTTATTTCACCTATTTTGCATGTTTCATGATTATTGGAGAATTATTCACCGGAGTCAGGATTCTGCTGGAAAAAGCACCTTCAGGACACCATATTTCGGAAGATCAATGATGCGCGTAGATGTACACGTCCGTTGGGAACCCCAAGAGGAAGGTATGATGCGCACAGTGGCAAGTTTCCCTCAGTAAGAAACCAAGGTTTAATCGGACTAGTAGGAGTCAAGAAGCACGTTGAAGGTTGATGGTGGCGAAATGTGATGCGGCGCAACACCAGGGATTCCGCCAACGTGGAACCTGCACAACACAACCAAAGTACTTTGCCCCAACGAAACAGTGAGGTTGTCAATCTCACCGGCTTGCTGTAACAAAGGATTAACCGTATTGTGTGGAAGATGATTGTTTGCAGAAAACAGTAAAACAAGTATTGCAGTAGATTGTATGCGATGTAAAGAATAGGACCGGGGTCCACAGTTCACTAGAGGTGTCTCTCCCATAAGATAAAAGCATGTTGGGTGAACAAATTACACTGGGCAATTGACAAATAGAAAAGGGCATAACAATGCATATACATGATATGATAAATATAGTGAGATTTAATCAGGGCATTACGACAAAGTACATAGACCGCCATCCAACTGCATCTATGCCTAAAAAGTCCACCTTCAGGTTATCATCCGAACCCCTTTCAGTATTAAGTTGCAAAGCAACAGACAATTGCATTAAGTATGGTGCGTAATGTAATCAACAACTACATCCTTAGACATAGCATCAATGTTTTATCCCTAGTGGCAACAGCACATCCACAACCTTAGAACCTTCTGTCACGATCCCAGATATCAATGGAGGCATGAACCCACTATCGAGCATAAATACTCCCTCTTGGAGTTAAGAGCAAAAACTTGGCCAGAGCCTCTACTAATAACGGAGAGCATGCAAGATCATAAACAACACATAAATAATAGATTGATAATCACCATAACATAGTATTCTCTATCCATCGGATCCCGACAAACACAACATATAGAATTACATATAGATGATCTTGATCATGTTAGGCAGCTCACAAGATCCAACAATGAAGCACATAAGGAGAAGACGACCATCTAGCTACTGCTATGGACCCATAGTCCAGGGGTGAACTACTCACTCATCACTCCGGAGGCGATCATGGCGATGAAGAGTCCTCCGGGAGATGATTCCCCTCTCCGGCAGGTGCGGAGGCGATCTCTCGAATCCGAGATGGGACTGGGCGGCGGCGTCTCGGAAGGTTTTCCGTATCGTGGCTCTCGGTACGGGGGTTTCGCGACGAGGCTTTAAGTAGGCGGAAGGGCAACGCGGGGGCCACACGAGGGCCCCACACGCTAGGGCCGCGGCCATGGCTGGGCCGCGCCGCCTAGTGTGGCGGCGCCTCGTGGCCCCACTTCCTTCCCTCTTCACGCTTCTGGAAGCTTCATGCAAAAATAGGACCCCGGGCGTTGATTTCGTCCAATTCCGAGAATATTTCCTTACTAGGATTTCTGAAACCAAAACAAAGAAAAAACAGCAACTGGCTCTTCGGCATCTTATTAATAGGTTAGTTCCAAAATGCGTAAATATGACATATAATGTGTATAAAACATGTAGATATCATCAATAATGTAGCATGGAACATAAGAAATTATCGATACGTTGGAGACGTATCAGCATCCCCAAGCTTAGTTCTGCTCGTCCCGAGCAGGTAAACGATAACAAAGATAATTTCTGAAGTGACATGCCATCATAATCTTGATCATACTATTTGTAAACATATGTAATGAATGCAGCGATCAAAACAATGGTAATGACATGAGTAAACAAGTGAATCATAAAGCAAAGACTTTTCATGAATAGTACTTCAAGACAAGCATCAATAAGTCTTGCATAAGAGTTAACTCATAAAGCAATAAATCAAAGTAAAGGTATTGAAGCAACACAAAGGAAGATTAAGTTTCAGCGGTTGCTTTCAACTTATAACATGTATATCTCATGGATATTGTCAACATAGAGTAATATAACAAGTGCAATATGCAAGTATGTAGGAATCAATGCATAGTTCACACAAGTGTTTGCTTCTTAAGGTGGAGAGAGATAGGTGAACTGACTCAACAATAAAAGTAAAAGAAAGGTCCTTCAAAGAGGAAAGCATCGATTGCTATATTTGTGCTAGAGCTTTTATTTTGAAAACATGAAACAATTTTGTCAATGGTAGTAATAAAGCATATGAGTTATGTAAATTATATCTTACAAGTTGCAAGCCTCATGCATAGTATACTAATAGTGCCCGCACCTTGTCCTACTTAGCTTGGACTACCGGATCATCGCAATACACATGTTTCAACCAAGTGTCACAAAGGGGTACCTCCATGCCGCCTGTACAAAGGTCTAAGGAGAAAGCTCGCATTTTGGATTCTCGCTTTTGATTATTCTCAACTTAGACATCCATACCGGGACAACATGGACAACAGATAATGGACTCCTCTTTAATGCATAAGCATGTAGCAACAATTATTATTCTCATATGAGATTGAGGATATATGTCCAAAACTGAAACTTCCACCATGATTCATGGCTTTAGTTAGCGGCCCAATGTTCTTCTCTAACACGGACATGCATAGCAACTCACATGATATTCAACAAAGAGTAGTTGATGGCGTCCCCAGAAGCATGGTTATCGCACAACAAGCAACTTAATAAGAGATAAAGTGCATAAGTACATATTCAATACTACGATAGTTTTTAAGGCAATTTTGTCCCATGAGCTATATATTGCAAAGGTAAAGAATGGAATTTTAAAGGTAGCACTCAAGCAATTTACTTTGGAATGGCAGAGAAATACCATGTAGTAGGTAGGTATGGTGGACACAAATGGCATAGTGGTTGGCTCAAGGATTTTGGATGCATGAGAAGTATTCCCTCTCGATACAAGGTTTAGGCTAGCAAGGTTATTTGAAGCAAACTCAAGGATGAACCGGTGCAGCAAAACTCACATAAAAGACATATTGTAAACATTATAAGACTCTACACCGTCTTCCTTGTTGTTCAAAACTCAATACTAGAAATTATCTAGACCTTAGAGAGACCAAATATGCAAATCAAATTTTAGCAAGCTCTATGTATTTCTTCATTAATGGGTGCAAAGTATATGATGCAAGAGCTTAAATATGAGCACAACAATTGCAAAGTATCACATTATCCAAGACATTTTAGAATTACTACATGTAGCATTTCCGAATTCCAACCATATAACAATTTAACGAAGAAGAAACTTCGCCTTGAATATTATGAGTAAAGCCTAAGGACATATTTGTCCATATGCAACAGCGGAGCGTGTCTCTCTCCCACAAAGTGAATGCTAGGATCCATTTTATTCAAACAAAAAGAAAAACAAAAACAAACCGACGCTCCAAGTAAAGAACACAAGATGTGATGAATAAAAATATAGTTTCAGGGGAGGAACCTGATGATGTTGTCGATGAAGAAGGGGATGCCTTGGGCATCCCCAAGCTTAGACACTTGAGTCTTCTTAGAATATGCAGGGATGAACCACGGGGCATCCCCAAGCTTAGAGCTTTCACTCCTCTTGATCATAGTATATCATACTCCTCTCTTGACCCTTGAAAACTTCCTTCACACCAAACTTCAAGCAAACTCATTAGAGGGTTAGTGCATAATTAATAATTCACATATTTAGAGGTGACACAATAATTCTTAACACTTCTGGATATTGCATAAAGCTACTGGACATTAATGGATCAAAGAAATTCATCCAACATAGCAAAAGAGGCAATGCGAAATAAAAGGCAGAATCTGTCAAAACAGAACAGTCCGTAAAGACGAATTTTAAAATGGCACCAGAATTGCTCAAATGGAAAAACTCAAAACTAATGAAAGTTGCGTACATATCTGAGGATCACGCTCGTAAATTGGCAGATGTTTTAGAATTTTCTACAGAGACTTAGGCCCAGATTCGTGACAGACAGCAATGCTGTTTCTGCGCAGCGATCCTAAATATAACATCAACTTTAACATAGAAACTTTACTTGGCACAAAAACATGATAAGGAGAGGTTGCTACAGTAGTAAACAACTTCCAAGACTCAAATATAAAACAAAGTGCTGTAGTAAAAACATGGGTTGTCTCCCATAAGCGCTTTTAACGCCTTTCAGCTAGGCGCAGAAAGTGCAAATCAAGTAACATCAAGAGTAGAAGCATCAACATCATAACTTGTTCTAATAATAGAATCAAAAGGCAACTTCATTCTCTTTCTAGGGAAGTGTTCCATACCTTTCTTGAGAGGAAATTGATATTTAATATTACCTTCCCTCATATCAATAACAGCACCAACGGTTCGAAGAAAAGGTCTTCCCAACACAATAGGACAAGATGCATTGCATTCAATATCCAAGACAACAAAATCAACGGGGACAAGGTTATTGTTAACCGTAATGCGAACATTATCAATCCTCCCCAAAGGTTTCTTTTTAACATTATCGGCAAGATTAACATCCAAATAACAATTCTTCAATGGTGGCAAGTCAAGCATATCATAAATCTTTTTAGGCATAACAGAAATACTTGCACCAAGATCACATAAATCATTACATTCAAAGTCATTGAATTTCATTTTAATGATGGGCTCCCAACCATCTTCTAACTTTCTAGGAATAGAAGTTTCAAGTTTTAGTTTCTCTTCTCTAGCTTTTATGAGAGCATTTGTAATGTGTTTTGTAAAGGCCAAATTTATAGCACTAGCATTAGGACTTTTAGCAAGTTTTTGTAAGAACTTTATAACTTCAGAGATGTGGCAATCATAAAAATCTAAATCATTATGAGCTACAGCAATGGGATCATTGTCCCCAAGGTTGGAAAAAATTTCAGCAGTTTTATCACAAGCAGTTTCAGCAGTTTTAGCAATTTCAGGCAGTTTTGTACGCTTTGCACTAGGAGTAGAAACATTGCCAACACCAATTATTTTACCATTGATAGTAGGAGGTGCAGCAACATGTGAATCATTATCATTACTAATGGTGGTAATAGTCCAAACTTTAGCTACATTATTCTCTTTAGCTAGTTTTTCATTTTCTTCTCTATCCCACCTAGCACGCAATTCAGCCATTAATCTTATATTCTCATTAATTCTAACTTGAATGACATTTGCTGTAGTAGTAATCTTATTATCAATATCATTATTAGGCATAACTTTCAATTTTAAAAGATCAACATCAGAGGCAAGTCTATCAACTCTAGAAGCAAGAATATCAATTTTATCAAGCTTTTCCTCAACAGATTTGTTAAAAGCAGTTTGTGTACTAATAAATTCTTTAAGCATGGCTTCAAGACCAGGGGGTACACTCCTATTATTGTTGTAAGAATTCCCATAAGAATTACCATAACCATTACCATTAGCAGAAGGATATGGCCTATAGTTATTACCAGAGTTGTTCCTATAAGCATTGTTGTTGAAATTATTATTTTTAATGAAATTCACATCAACATTTTCTTCTTGAGCAACCAATGAGGCTAAAGGAACATTATTTGGATCAACATTAGATCTACCATTCACAAGCATGGACATAATCACATCAATCTTATCACTCAAGGAAGAGGTTTCTTCAACAGAATTTACCTTCTTACCTTGTGGAGCTCTTTCAGTGTGCCATTCAGAGTAATTTATCATCATATCATCAAGAAGCTTCGTAGCCGCCCCCAAAGTGATGGACATAAAGGTACCTCCAGCAGCTGAATCCAATAAATTCCGCGAAGAAAAATTTAGTCCTGCATAGAAGGTTTGGATGATCATCCAAGTAGTCAGTCCATGGGTTGGGCAATTCTTTACCAAAGATTTCATTCTCTCCCATGCTTGAGCAACATGTTCAGTATCTAATTGCTTAAAATTCATTATGCTACTTCTCAAAGATATAATTTTAGCGGGAGGATAATATCTACCAATAAAAGCATCCTTACATTTAGTCCATGAATCAATACTATTCTTAGGCAAAGATAGCAACCAATCTTTAGCTCTTCCTCTTAATGAGAAAGGAAACAATTTCAATTTAATAATATCACCATCTACATCCTTATACTTTTGCATTTCACAAAGTTCAACAAAATTATTAAGATGGGCAGCAGCATCATCAGAACTAACACCAGAAAATTGATCTCTCATAACAAGATTTAGTAAAGCAGGTTTAATTTCAAAAATTCTGCTGTAGTAGCAGGTGGAGCAATAGGTGTGCATAGGAAATCATTATTATTTGTAGTTGTGAAGTCACACAACTTAGTATTTTCAGGGGTATTCATTTTAGCAACAGTAAATAAAGCAAACTAGATAAAGTAAATGCAAGTAACTAATTTTTTTGTGTTTTTGATATAGAGAGCAAGACAGTAAATAAAGTAAAACTAACAACTAATTTTTTTGTGTTTTGTTTAGGTGCAGCAAACAAAGTAGTAAATAAAATAAAGCAAGACAAAAACAAAGTAAAGAGATTGGGAAGTGGAGACTCCCCTTGCAGCGTGTCTTGATCTCCCCGGCAACGGCGCCAGAAATTTGCTTGATGCGCGTAGATGTACACGTCCGTTGGGAACCCCAAGAGGAAGGTATGATGCGCACAGTGGCAAGTTTCCCTCAGCAAGAAACCAAGGTTTAATCGGACCAGTAGGAGTCAAGAAGCACGTTGAAGGTTGATGGTGGCGAAATGTGATGCGGCGCAACACCAGGGATTCCGGCGCCAACGTGAACCTGCACAACACAACCAAAGTACTTTGCCCCAACGAAACATGAGGTTGTCAATCTCACCGGCTTGCTGTAACAAAGGATTAACCGTATTGTGTGGAAGATGATTGTTTGCGAGAAAACAGTAAAACAAGCAGTAGATTGTATGCGATGTAAAGAATAGGACCGGGGTCCACAGTTCACTAGAGGTGTCTCTCCCATAAGATAAAAGCATGTTGGGTGAACAAATTACAGTCGGGCAATTGACAAATAGAAAAGGGCATAACAATGCATATACATGATATGATAAATATAGTGAGATTTAATCAGGGCATTACGACAAAGTACATAGACCGCCATCCAACTGCATCTATGCCTAAAAAGTCCACCTTCAGGTTATCATCCGAACCCCTTTCAGTATTAAGTTGCAAAGCAACAGACAATTGCATTAAGTATGGTGCGTAATGTAATCAACAACTACATCCTTAGACATAGCATCAATGTTTTATCCCTAGTGGCAACAGCACATCCACAACCTTAGAACCTTCTGTCACGATCCCAGATATCAATGGAGGCATGAACCCACTATCGAGCATAAATACTTCCTCTTGGAGTTAAGAGCAAAAACTTGGCCAGAGCCTCTACTAATAACGGAGAGCATGCAAGATCATAAACAACACATAAATAATAGATTGATAATCACCATAACATAGTATTCTCTATCCATCGGATCCCGACAAACACAACATATAGAATTACGATAGATGATCTTGATCATGTTAGGCAGCTCACAAGATCCAACAATGAAGCACAAAAGGAGAAGACGACCATCTAGCTACGCTATGGACCCATAGTCCAGGGGTGAACTACTCACTCATCACTCCGAGGCGATCATGGCGATGAAGAGTCCTCCGGGAGATGATTCCCCTCTCCGGCAGGGTGCCGAGGCGATCTCCGAATCCCCCGAGATGGGACCGCGGCGGCGTCTCCGGAAGGTTTTCCGTATCGTGGCTCTCGGCACGGGGTTTCGCGACGGAGGCTTTAAGTAGGCGGAAGGGCAACGCGGGGGCCACACGAGGGCCCCACACGCTAGGCCGGCGCAAAAATAGGACCGGGCGTTGATTTCGTCCAATTCGAGAATATTTCCTTACTAGGATTTCTGAAACCAAAAACAGCAGAAAACAGCAACTGGCTCTTCGGCATCTTGTTAATAGGTTAGTTCCAGAAAATGCGTAAATACGACATATAATGTGTATAAAACATGTAGATATCATCAATAATGTAGCATGGAACATAAGAAATTATCGATACGTTGGAGACGTATCAATCAACAATTGACGGAAATTATATGAAAAATCCTATTTTTCCAGAAGACGAAGGGAGCCAGAAGGAGGAGCCGAGGAGGGCCGCCATGGCCCCATAGGCCGGCGCGGGCCCTGCCCTGGCCGCGCCGCCATGTGAGGAGGGGGCCCACAGCCCCTCTCGGCCTCCTCTCCTTCGCGTACATCTTCGTCCCGAAACCTAAGGCACGGGGAGTTACGAAGATTGACAGCCGCCTCTGCGGGGCGGAGAGACACCAGAGAGAAGAGCTCTCCGGCGGGCAGGAATCCGGGGAAATTCCCTCCCGAGGGGGAAATCGACGCCATCGCCACCGTCATCGAGCTGGACATCATTGGGATCATCATCATCATCATCTCCACCATCTACACCGCCATCTCCACCGCTGCACCTCGTCACCGCTGTAACATCTAGGGTTGAATCTTGATTGTTTGATAGGGGAAACTTTCCCGGTGTTGATTACTACTTGTTATTGATGCTATTGAGTGAAACCATTGAACCAAGGTTTATGTTCAGATTGTTATTCATCATCATATCACCTCTGATTATGTTCCATATGATGTCTCGTGAGTAGTTCGTTTAGTTCTTGAGGACATGGGTGAAGTCTAAATGTTAGTAGTGAACTATGTTGAGTAATATTTAATGGTTTGATATTTAAGTTGTGGTGTTATTCTTCTAGTGGTGTCATGTGAACGTCGACTACATGATACTTCACCTTTATGGGCCTAGGGGAGTGCATCTTGTATTCGTTTGCTAATTGTGGGGCTGCCGGAGTGACAAACCTAAACCCCCGTTAGTATATCGGTGCAGGAGGGATAGCAGGATCTCAGAGTTTAAGGCTGTGGTTAGATTTATCTTAATTACTTTCTTGTATTTGCGGATGCTTGCAAGGGGTATAATCACAAGTATGTATTAGTCCTAGGAAGGGCGGTGCATTAGCATAGGTTCACCCACACAACACTTATCAAAACAATGAAGATTAATCAACTATATGAAGCGAAAGCACTAGACTAAAATCCCCGTGTGTCCTCAAGAACGTTTGGTCATTATAAGTAAACAAACCGGCTTGTCCTTTGTGCTAAAAAGGATTGGGACACTCGCTGCAATTATTATTCTCGCATTTTATTTACTTGTACTTTATTTATCTGCTATATCAAAACCCCCTGAATACTTGTCTGTGAGCATTTACAGTGAATCCTTCATCGAAACTGCTTGTCAACACCTTCTGCTCCTTGTTGGGTTCGACACTCTTATTTATCGAAAGTACTACGATACACCCCCTATACTTGTGGGTCATCAAGACTATTTTCTGGCGCCGTTGTCGGGGAGTGAAGCGCTATTGGTAAGTGGAATTGGTAAGGAAACTTTTACTGTACGTGCTGATTTTGTTTCTGCTTGCTGCTATAAGTCATTATGGAGAGATCCTCCCTTGAATTTCTATTTGGGAAATCTACTACTACTGCAACGGTAGTGGATGAGGCGCCAGGTGAGGAAGTAATACCATATAAAATACCTATGAAAATTATTGAACGTGTTGTGGATAACCGCTATGAAGGGGATGGAACTGTCCATCCTGGAGATCATTTACTGTTTTTGCATGAATTATGGATGAAGTTAGGAAGAAATTATTTGTTATGTCGCTATCTGGTAAAGCGGCGCATTGGTATAAACTGCTGAAGGATGGGCGTTCTCTTGATTGGAAGGATATTGTGCCTCTATTTTATTCCAAATTCTATCCTCCAAGTGAAATTCACAAAGACCGCAACCGTATATATAATTTTTGGCCTCATGATGGAGAGAGTATTGCCCAAGCGTGGGGGAGATTGAAGTCTTTAATGCTCAAATGCCCCATTCATGAGCTTCCTGGTAATATTATCATTGATAATTTCTATGCAAGACTTTCTTTTCAAGATAAAACCTTGCTGGATACTCTTGTTCTGGATCATTCACGCGCAATAAAGAAGAGTTTAAATGGGACCTTCTTGATCGAATCCAAGAAAATACTGAAGGATGGGAGAATGACAAAGGTAGAGTGTCAGGTATAAATTATGATTATGAATGCATTGAAACTTTTATGGATACTGATGAATATCGTAATATAAGTGCTACATATGGTCTTGACTCTCAAGTTGTTGCAAATATTTATAAAGCCTTTGCTTCTCATTTTGAATTTCCTAGGAAGAATTTTGATAAGTATCATGAACCTTATAAAGATAAAACTGATTCACCTAAAGGTAAATGTATTGAAATTAAAACTGTTGATCATGTTCTTCCTGAAGCTTATATTGAAAAAACTCCTTTCCCTGCTAAAATGAAGGAGTATTCTGTTATAACTAGTGTAGTTAATAAAAGTGCAAAGAAACCTATAGAACCTGAAGAACAAATAAAGGTTGAACCTGCTGTTGCAATAGTTAAAGATCTTGTGACTGAAAATGTGGAAGATGGTCATATTATTTTTTGTGAAGATGCTTCTAATATTGTTTCGCATCCTAATAAGTATAGGAAAGCCAGTGTTCCTGTGCTCTCTGTTCGAATTGGTGATCATTGCTATTATGGTTTATGCGATATTGGTGCAAGTATTAGTGCCATTCCTTATGAGCTCTACACGGAAATCATGCATGAAATTGGTTCTTGCGAACTTGAAGATATTGATGTGGTTATTCGGCTAGCTAATAGAGAAACTATCTCTCCCATTGGTATTGTTCGAGATGTTGAAGTTCTATGTGGTAAGATTAAATATCATGCTGACTTTTTGGTACTTGGTTCTGCTGCTAGTAAGTCTTGTCCTATTATTTTTGGTAGACCTTTTCTGAATACTTGTGGAGCTATTATAGATTGCAAGAAAGAGAAAATTGTTACTAAATTTGCTGGTGAATCTTATGAGTTTAACTTCTCTAAATTTGCCAAAACTCCTTATAAAGCTGATTTGCCTAATGATGATTTTAGAGTTGAACAGTGTGCATCTATTGCTCTTGCTCCTAATAATCCTTTGCAGCAACATTTGGAGAATAGTGAGAGTGAAGTTTTTAGGGAAGAAAGGGATGAGCTTGATGAAATTTTCCTTCGTCAACCTATTCTTAAACATGACTTACCGGTTGAAGATCTAGGTGTAACACCACCACCAAAGGAAGATCCTGTATTTGATTTGAAACCATTACCTGATAATCTTAAGTATGCTTATATTGATGATAAGAAAACATATCCTGTTATTATTAGTGCTAAGCTTTCAGATATTGAGGAAGAAAGGTTATTGGAAATATTGAAGAAACACCGAGGAGCTATTGGCTACACTCTTGATGACTTGAAGGGGATTTCTCCCGCTATTTGCCAACATGCCATTAATATAGAAGATGGTGCAAAACCTGTTGTTGAACATCAGCGTCGTCTAATTCCCAAGATGAAGGATGTGGTAAGAAATGAGGTATTAAAACTTCTTGAAGCAGGTATTATATATCCTATTGCTGATAGTAGATGGGTTAGTCATGTACATTGTGTTCCTAAGAAGGGAGGAATGACTGTTGTGCCTAATGATAATGATGAGCTCATTCCTCAAAGAGTAGTTGTAGGGTATAGAATGTGCATTGATTTTCGAAAAGTTAATAAAGTTACTAAGAAAGATCATTACCCTTTACCTTTTATTGATCAAATGTTAGAAAGGTTGTCTAAAAATACTCATTTCTGCTTTCTTGATGGTTATTCTGGGTTTTCACAAATTGCTGTTAGAGCTAAAGATCAAGAGAAAACCACTTTCACTTGTCCCTATGGAACTTATGCTTATAGGCGTATGCCTTTTGGTCTATGTAATGCTCCTGCTACTTTCCAAAGATGCATGTCTGCTATTTTTCATGGCTTTTGTGAAAAGATTGTTGAGGTATTCATGGATGATTTTTCTGTCTATGGGAATTCTTTTGATAATTGCTTGCAAAACCTTGATAAAGTTTTGCAGAGATGTGAAGAAACTAACCTTGTTCTTAATTGGGAGAAATGCCACTTTATGGTTAATGAAGGAATTGTATTGGGACATAAAATTTCGAGAGAGGTATTGAAGTTGATAGAGCTAAAGTTGAAGCAATTGAGAAGATGCCCTATCCTAGGGATGTTAAAGGTATTCGTAGTATTCTTGGTCATGCTGGTTTTTATAGGAGGTTTATTAAAGATTTCTCTAAAATTTCAAAGCCTCTTACTAATCTTCTTCAAAAAGATGTACCTTTCGTTTTTGATGATGATTGTAAGGAAGCCTTTGAAACTCTAAAGAAAGCCTTAACAACTGCTCCTGTAGTTGAACCTCCTGATTGGAATTTGCCTTTTGAAATTATGTGTGATGCTAGTGATTTTGCTGTAGGTGTTGTCCTTGGACAGCGAGTAGATAAAAAATTGAATGTTATTCATTATGCTAGTAAAACTCTAGACGCTGCTCAAAGAAATTATGCTACAACTGAGAAAGAATTATTAGCCGTAGTTTTTGCATGTGACAAGTTTAGATCCTATATTGTTGATTCAAAAGTCACAATTCATACTGATCATGCTGCGATTAGGTACCTTATGGAAAAGAAATATGCTAAGCCAAGGCTTATTAGATGGGTGCTTCTTTTGCAAGAATTTGATTTACATATTGTAGATAGGAAAGGTGCTGATAATCCTGTTGCTGATAATTTGTCTAGATTGGAAAATATTGTTTATGATCCTGTTCCTGTTAATGATAGTTTTCCAAATGAACAATTGGCTGTAATAAAGGTGAGCTCGCGAGATAGTCCTTGGTATGCTGATTATGCTAACTTTATTGTTTCAAGTACTTGCCTCCAACCTTTTCAGCTCAACAAAGGAGGAAATTCTTTTATGATTTGAGACATTATTTTTGGGATGACCCACACTTATATAAAGAAGGAGTGGATGGTATTATGCGAAGATGTGTCCCAGAATATGAACAACAAGAGATATTGAGTAAATGTCATGGTAGTGTTTATGGAGGACATCACGCTGGAGATAGAACCGCACAAAAGGTTCTACAATCAGGTTTTTATTGGCCAACACTTTTCAAAGATGCAAGGAAGTTTATCTTATCTTGTGATGAATGTCAAAGAGTTGGTAATATCTCTAGATGCAATGAAATGCCTATGAATTATACTCTTGTTATTGAACCATTTGATTGTTGGGGATTTGACTTCATGGGTCCTTTCCCTTCTTCAGAAGGTAACACTCATATACTTGTCGCTGTTGATTATGTTACTAAATGGGTAGAAGCTATACCTACAAAAAGTGCTGATGGTGAGACCTCTTTAAAAATGCTTTTAGATGTTATATTTCCTAGATTTGGAGTACCTAGATATATTATGACTGATGGAGGTTCTCACTTTATTCATGGTGGTTTTAGAAAAACTCTTGCTAAATATGGTATTAATCATAGAATTGCTTCAGCTTATCATCCTCAAACTAGTGGGCAAGTAGAATTATCAAATAGAGAAATTAAATCTATCTTGGGAAAGACTGTTAATAAATCTAGAAAGAATTGGGCTAGTAAGTTAAAGGAAGCATTGTGGGCCTATAGAACTGCTTATAAAAATCCTATGGGAATGTCTCCTTATAAAATGGTTTATGGAAAAGCTTGTCATTTACCTTTAGAATTAGAGCACAAAGCTTATTGGGCTGTAAGAGAACTTAATAAAGATTTTAAACTTGCCGGTAAGAAGAGGTTGCTACAATTGAGTTCTTTAGATGAATGGAGAAGTGAAGCTTATGAAAATGCTAAACTTTTTAAGGAGAAGGTTAAGAAATGGCATGATAGAAGAATTATTAAAAGAGAATTTAATGTTGGAGATAAAGTCCTATTGTATCGGTCTCGTCTCAGATTTTTTGCAGGGAAATTACTCTCAAAATGGGAAGGACCATATGTTATTGAGGAGGTGTATCGTTCAGGGGCAATTAAAATTAGTTCTCTGCAAGGTAATGCCACACAAGTAGTGAATGGACAAAGACTCAAGCATTATATTTCTGGAGATTCTTATAATGAAGATATTGATGTTATTCAAGTGATGACTCCGGAAGCTTTCATCAAAGACCAAATTGACAGTTCTGCAGAGTTCGACTTTGAATAGGTAACAGTTTTAGTAATAAAAAGTCCGCGTTTAACTTTCCGAACAATATTTCTGCTGTTTATGGAAAATATGAAAAATTACGAGATCGAAACGGAGTGGAGGCGACGCACGAGGGCCCGTCACCATAGGCCGGCGCGGGCCCCACCCTGGCCGCGCCGCCCTATGGGGACAGCCCCTCGGCGTCCCGTTTCCACTCGTTTTCGGCCTGGAACCTTCCTTTTGTCGTAAAAATATTTGCTATATAATCCCCCGGATCCCTGGAGGTCCGTATATCGTTTTCTCGTCGTGTTTTGTTTCGAGCTGTTTTCTGCCAGGATCTGTTTTTGATCTAGAAGCACCATGGTCTCCAACAACAAAGACAAGGGGCCTTTGGAGGAAGATATTCAAGACCCCGAATTGAAGGAAGAAGTCGAGAGCGAGGATGAGGAAGAAGTGGAGGAAATTCCGCGAGTACACCCGCGTGCCACCATTGCAAGCATTGGCGTGATAGCAAATCCGTCCAACACCAAGAGAAGTGCACGGATCGCCACCGGAGGAGGAGTTCCACGTCGCTTCCTAGCTCCAAGGACATCTCCTCCAGGCATTGACAACCCTTTCCGCAATCTAATCTATAGTCGTCAAATTGAAAGGACTCCCAAGGTAGTATTGCCTAGTGGTTGGGATATAGATCGTTCTAACACTGCAGGAGAGATGAAACCTGAAGCTGAAGGGTGGGGAAACAACTCTAAGAGTTGGGACTCGCCGTCTGACATGCTCATGAACCGCGTTGAGCACAACTCGGAGCTGATTCGCAACCTCACTTATGAGATTGAGGACCTAAAGGAACTTGTTAAGAAGCTTGTCGAGAAGAATCCACCACCATCACCACCGAAGGAGTAATTCATCATCGGTATTGGCATCCCCTTGGTTTGTTCCAAGCTTGGGGGAGTGCCGCGGTATCACATCATCACTATCTTTATCTTTTACTATCAAGTAGTGTCATATCATGAGTAGGGAAGTTATCATATAGAATAGTTTGCAGTGTGGAAGTATCTCTCTCTTAGTTGGTTATCTATGTATCCGTTGGTGTGAGTTATCGTTATGGAATATTAATGAGAAGTCTTATCATTTACTTTTTGCACACCTTATTTTAGTTTGCAATTTCTGTTATATGATCACTCTTGACATTAGTATTGATATCACTTTGGGAGCATCAAGTAAATCTATTTGGTTTTGGCAAACTTAGCATTGGTCAGTAGCAACAATACTTTGATGTTTAAATAGAAAAGGGAAATACATGTAGATATATTGCTTTATTATCTTTCTGCTAATGAGTTTAGTATTCTGAAGTTAAAATTGCTTGTGCTTATGAGAAAGATGCATGATTGTTTCTATCACATGTATATTTGTTTGTTTCCCTCAACCTTTATGCTTGCTACCCAACCTTGCTAGCCAAAGACCTGTATTGAGAGGGAATGCTTCTCATACATCCAAAACCTTAGACCAAACCCATGCCATTTGTGTCCACCATAACTACCTACTATGTGGTATTTTGCGCCACTCCAAGTAAATACTTCATGTGCTACCTTTAAATAATTCAAACTATATTACTCCTTATTTGTGTCAATGTTTTATAGCTCATGAGGAAGTATGTGGTGTTTTATCTTTCAATCTTGTTGGGCGGACTTTCACCAATGGACTAGTGGCACATCCGCTTATCCAATAATTTTGCAAAAAGAGCTGGCAACGGGGTTCCCAGCCCCAATTAATAATTTTCATTAATAATTCTCTTCACATGTTTTGCCCTGATTTATCAGTAAGCAACTTAATTTTGCAATAGACACTCCTCCATGGTATGAGAAATGTTGGAAGGCACCCGAGGATTCGGTTAGCCATGGCTTGTGAAAGCAAAGGTTGGGGGGAGTGTCATCCATAATAAAACTAAAATACATGTGTAAACAAAAGAGAAGGAGGATGATCTACCTTGCTGGTAGAGATGACGTCCTTCATGGGAGCCGCTCTTGGAAGGTCTGTTTGGCAAGGGGGTTAGAGTGCCCACTACCATTCATTGACAACAACAAACACCACTCAAAATCTTACTTTTATGCTCTTTATATGATTTCAAAACTTGAAAAGCTCTAGCACATGATTTAATCCCTGCTTCCCTCTGCGAAGGGCCTGTCTTTTACTTTTATGTTGAGTCAGTAAACCTATTTCCCTCTATCTTAAGCAAGCAATCGAGTTGTTGTGAACCAACCATTTATGCTATGATTTAGTTAATCATGTCTTTTATGCTTTCTTGTTTAGTACAAATTTTATCTGAATGAATATGACTTTGAAAGTTATCAATGATTATGAGGAGATTGTTATGATTAAGGATGAAAGCCCTGCCATATAAATTCTAATATAAAGGCTTTGCTTAGAAGATAAGTACAATCCGTTAATAGTTCTCTGACCAAGAACAAAGTTTGCCATAACCATTTATGATTTCCTATGCACCTCTATTTGTGATTTCTCTTTACTTATTTCAAGTTGAATTATATGAGGAGGATGTTTACTAGAATATCTTGTGTGAATCAATATGATGCTTCTTGTCCGTATTTTATTTATCGACTCTTCACTCCATAAACATGTGGTCTTGTTTATTGAGCTCAGTTTCGCTTGGGGACAAGCGAGGTCTAAGCTTGGGGGAGTTGATACGTCCATTTTGCATCACTATTTTATATCATAATTTGCTGTTATTCATTGATATATTTCATATTTAGAGATGATACTTATGTTATTTCACCTATTTTGCATGTTTCATGATTATTGGAGAATTATTCACCGGAGTCAGGATTCTGCTGGAAAAAGCACCGCCAGGACACCATATTTCGGAAGATCAACAATTGACGGAAATTATATGAAAAATCCTATTTTTCCAGAAGACGAAGGGAGAAGGAGGTGCCGAGGAGGGCCGCCATGGGCCCCCCATAGGCCGGCGCGGTCCCTGCCCTGGCCGCGCCGCCATGTGGGGAGGGGGCCCACACCCCGCTCTGGCCTCCTCTCCTTCGCGTACATCTTCGTCCCGAAGACCTAAGGCACGGGGAGTTACGGAGAATTGACAGAGCCGCCTCTGCGGGGCGGAGAGACACCAGAGAGAAAAGAGCTCTCGGCGGGCAGGAATCCGGGAAATTCCCTCCCGGAGGGGGAAATCGACGCCATCGCCACCGTCATCGAGCTGGACATCATTGGGATCATCATCATCATCATCATCTCCACCATCTACATCGCCATCTCCACCGCTGCACCTCGTCACCGCTGTAACATCTAGGGTTGAATCTTGATTGTTTGATAGGGGAAACTTTCCCGGTGTTGATTACTACTTGTTATTGATGCTATTGAGTGAAACCATTGAACCAAGGTTTATGTTCAGATTGTTATTCATCATCATATCACCTCTGATTATGTTCCATATGATGTCTCGTGAGTCTCAAACGTATCTATAATTTCTGATGTTCCATGCTTGTTTTATGACAATACCTACATGTTTTGTTCACACTTTATATCGTTTTGATGCATTTTCCGGAACTAACCTATTGACGAGATGCCGAAGTACCAGTTCTGTTTTCTGTTTTTGTTTCAGAAATCCTAGTAAGGAAATATTCTCGGAATTGGACGAAATCAACGCCCAACATCTTAGAATTCCACGAAGCTTCTGAAACACACGAGAGGAACCAGAGGGGGGCCACAGGGGCCCCACACAATAAGGCGGCGTGGCCGAGGGGGTGCCGGCCTGTGTGGCCCCCGTAGCCCTTCCGACTCCGCCTCTTCGCCTATAAGAAGCCCCCGACCTAAATCTTCGATACGGAAAAGCCACGGTACGAGAAACCTTCCGAGCCGCCGCCATCGCAAAGCCAAGATCCGGGGACAGGAGTCTCTGTTCCGGCACCGCCGGGACGGGGAAGTGCCCCCGAAGGCTCCTCCATCGACACCACCGCCATCTTCATCACCGCTGCTGTCTCCCATGAGGAGGGAGTAGTTCTCCATCGAGGCTAAGGGCTGTACCGGTAGCTATGTGGTTAATCTCTCTCCTATGTACTTCAATACAATGATCTCATGAGCTGCCTTACATGATTGAGATTCATATGAGCTTTGTATCGCTACTAGTCTATGTGCTACTCATGTGATGTTATTAAAGTAGTCTATTCCTCCTGCATGGTGTAATGGTGACAGTGTGTGCATCGTGTGGTTCTTGTCGTAGATTATGATCATAATCTCTTGTAGGTTATGGAGTTGATTATCGCTATGATAGTATTGATGTGATCTATTCCCCCTTCATAGTGTAAAGGTGACAGTGTGTATGCTATGTTAGTACTCGGGCTATTTTGCAAAGATCTATTATGCTCTAAGGTTACTTAAATATGAATGCTGAATGTTGTGGCGCTTGTTAACTCCGGCTTGAGGGAGCTCTTGTAGCCCTACACAATGAATGGTGTTCGTTATCAAACAAGAGTGTATGTAGCACAAATGAGAGAAGTTATTATTTATTATGCGATCAATGTTGAGAGTGTCCACTAGTGAAAGTATGATCCCTAGGCCTTGTTTCCAATACTGCAAACACCGCTTATTTACTGTTCTGTTGCATGTTTACTCGCTGCCATATTTTATTCAGATTGCTATTACCACTCATATACATCCATACTACTTGTATTTCACTATCTCTTCGCCGAACTAGTGCACCTATACATCCGACAAGTGTATTAGGTGTGTTGGGGACACAAGAGACTTCTTGTATCGTGATTGCAGGGTTGCTTGAGAGGGATATCTTTGACCTCTTCCTCCCCGAGTTCGATAAACCTTGGGTGATCCACTTAAGGGAAAACTTGCTGCTGTTCTACAAACCTCTGCTCTTGGAGGCCCAACACTGTCTACAAGAATAGAAGCACCCGTAGACATCAAGCTATTTTCTGGCGCCGTTGCCGGGGAGGAAAGGTAAAAGGTATTCATACTCCGGTCCCAGGTAACTAAGTTATTTTTTGTTGCCGTTGTAAGTGCTCGAAGCTATTTCCTTTAGATCCTGCAATTGCATCTTTTGGTTTCTTGTTTACACTAGTTAGGCATAATGGAAAGCAACAATGAGCTTCTTATTCTATTTCCTGAGTTAAGACATGGATTGTTTGCTGCGAAAATTTAAAAACCTATGGAATCTTATTTGCATGCTAGTAGCAATGATATTAGTATGAACGCTTTGAACACCATTGTTGTTAATGATATGGAAAATTCTAAGCTTGGGGAAGCTGGTTTTGATGAGCATGATATTTTTAGTCCCCCAAGCATTGAGGAGAAAATTTTCTTTGATGATACTTTGCCTCCTATTTATGATGATTATAATGATAGTGGTCTTTTGGTGCCGCCTACTATGGAGAGTAAATTTTATTATGATTATACTATGCCTCCTACACTTGATGAGAATAATAATGATAGCTACTTTGTTGAATTTGCTCCCACTACAACTAATAAAATTGATTATGCTTATGTGGAGAGTAATAATTTTATGCATGTGTTATCACCGGATTTTGGCCAAATCAGGAGATGGGCCGTAAGCGAAGATGGGCTTGAAGGACATACACGTGGAGCATCTTTGAAGCGGCCTTGCGCGAAGAGTTTGGGCTTAATTGCCCGTGTATCTGTAATATAGTAGATCGCATTGTAGTTTAGATTAAAAGATAGAGTTTAACTCGTGCACGGTTAGGTGCACGTCCAAATTAGAAAGTCCCTTGGACTATAAATATGTATCTAGGGTTATCGGAAAAGGAGGACAATCACGTTCACAACAAACACAAATCAGGCGCATCGCCACCCCTTCTTTCGAGGGTTTCTCCCGGTAAGCATCATGCTGCCTAGATCGCATCTTGCGATCTAGGCAGCACAACGTTTATTCGTTTACCTTGTGTTGCTCGTACTGAAGCGTTGTTGATGGCGAGTAGCATTATTTATCGTAGATGTGATGCGCGTAGATGTACACGTCCGTTGGGAACCCCAAGAGGAAGGTATGATGCGCACAGTGGCAAGTTTCCCTCAGTATGAAACCAAGGTTTAATCGAACCAGTAGGAGCCAAGAAGCACGTTGAAGGTTGATGGTCGCGAAATGTGATGCGGCGCAACACCAGGGATTCCGGCGCCAACTAGGAACCTGCACAACACAACCAAAGTACTTTGCCCCAACGAAACAGTGAGGTTGTCAATCTCACCGGCTTGCTGTAACAAAGGATTAAACGTATCGAGTGGAAGATGTTTGCAAAGAAAACAGTAAAACAAGTAGATTGTATGCTATGGAAAGAAATAGGACCGGGGTCCACAGTTCACTAGAGGTGTCTCTCCCATAAGATAGAAGCATGTTGGGTGAACAAATTACAGTCGGGCAATTGACAAATAGAGAAAGGCATAATAATGCATATACATGACATGGTAAATATAGTGAGATTTAATTGGGCATTACGACAAAGTACATAGACCGCCATCCAACTGCATCTATGCCTAAAAAGTCCACCTTTAGGTTATCGTCCGAACCCCCTCCAGTATTAAGTTGCAAAGCAACAGACAATTGCATTAAGTATTGTGCGTAATGTAATCAATAACTACATCCTTAGACATAGCATCAATGTTTTATCCCTAGTGGCAACAGCACATCACAACCTTAGAACTTTCTGTCACTGTCCCAGGTATCAATGAAGGCATGAACCCACTATCGAGCATAATTACTCCCTCTTGGAGTTAAGAGTAAAAACTTGGCCAGAGCCTCTACTAATAACGGAGAGCATGCAAGATCATAAACAACACATGAACAATAGATTGATAATCACCATAATCATAGTACTCTCTATCCATCGGATCCCGACAAACACAACATATAGAATTACATATAGATGATCTTGATCATGTTAGGCAGCTCACAAGATCTAACAATGAAGCACAACAAGGAGAAGACGACCATCTAGCTACTGCTATGGACCCATGGTCCAGGGGTGAACTACTCACTCATCACTCCGGAGGCGACCATGGCGGTGAAGAGTCCTCCGGAGATGAATCCCCTCCCGGCAGGGTGCCGAGGCGATCTCCGAATCCCCCGAGATGGGACGGCGGCGGCGTCTCGTAAGGTTTTCCGTATCGTGGCCTCCACTGGGTTTCGCGACGGAGGCTTAAGTAAGCGGAAGGTCAACGCGGGGGCCACGAGGGCCCAGGGATAGGTCGGCGCGGCCGTGGCCGGGCCGCGCCGCCACCCCCTGGCTGCCTCGTGGCCCCACTTCGTTAGGTCTTCGGTCTTCCGGAAGCTTCGTGCAAAAATAGGACCCTGGGCGAAAGTTTCGTCCAATTCCGAGAATATTTCTTTACTAGGATTTCTGAAACCAAAAACAGAAAACAGAACTGGCTCTTCGCATCTTGTTAATAGGTTAGTTCCAAAAAATGCATAAATATGACATATAATGTGCATAAAACATGTAGGTATCATCAATAAAGTGGCATGGAACATAAGAAATTATCGATACGTTGGAGACGTATCAGCATCCCAAGCTTAGTTCTGCTCGTCCCGAGCAGGTAAAACGATAACAAAGATAATTTCTGAAGTGACATGCCATCATAATCTTGATCATACTATTTGTAAACATATGTAATGAATGCAGCGATCAAAGCAAAGGTAATGACATGAGTAAACAACTGAATCATATAGCAAAGACTTTTCATGAATAGTACTTCAAGACAAGCATCAATAAGTCTTGCATAAGAGTTAACTCGTAAAGCAATAAATCAAAGTAAAGGTGTTGAAGCAACACATAAGAAGATTAAGTTTCAGCGGTTGCTTTCAACTTGTAACATGTATATCTCATGGATATTGTCAACATAAAGTAATATAACAAGTGCAATATGCAAGTATGTAGGAATCAATGCACAATTCACACAAGTGTTTGCTTCTTAAGGTGGAAGGAGATAGGTAAACTGACTCAACAATAAAAGTAAAAGAATGGTCCTTCGCAGAGGAAAGCATCGATTGCTGTATTTGTGCTAGAGCTTTATTTTGAAAACATGAAACAATTTTGTCAACGGTAGTAATAAAGCATATGAGTTATGAAAATTATATCTTACAAGTTGCAAGCCTCACGCATAGTATACTAATAGTGCCCGCACCTCGTCCTACTTAACTTGGACTACCGGATCTTTGCATGCCATGTTTCAACCAAGTGTCACAAAGGTACCTCCATGCCGCCTGTACAAAGGTCCAAGGAGAATGCTCGCATTTCGGATTTCTCGCTTTTGATTATTCTCAACTTAGACATCCATACCTGGACAACATGGACAACAGATAATGGACTCCTCTTTAATGCATAAGCATGTAGCAAAGTTATTATTCTCATATGAGATTGAGGATATATGTCCAAAACTGAAACTTCCACCATGATTCATGGCTTTAGTTAGCGGCCCAATGTTCTTCTCTAACAATTTTGCATGCTCCAACCACTAAAATGATAGACCTTCAGACAAGACGGACATGCATAGCAACTCACATGATATTCAACAATAGTTGATGGCGTTCCCCAGAAGCATGGTTATCGCACAACATGCAACTTAATAAAATATAAAGTGCATAAGTACATATTCAATACTACGATAGTTTTTAAGGCTATTTTGTCCCATGAGCTATATATTGCAAAGGTGAATGATGGAATTTAAAGGTAGCACTCAAGCAATTTACTTTGGAATGGCGGGTAAATACCATGTAGTAGGTAGGTATGGTGGACACAAATGGCATAGTGGTTGGCTCAAGGATTTTGGATGCATGAGAAGTATTCCTCTCGATACAAGGTTTAGGCTAGCAAGGTTATTTGAAGCAAACTCAAGGATGAACAAGTGCAGCAAGACTCACATAAAAGACATATTGTAAACATTATAAGACTCTACACCTGTCTTCCTTGTTGTTCAAAACTCAATACTAGATATTATCTAGACCTTAGAGAAACCAAATATGCAAATCAAATTTTAGCAAGCTCTATGTATTTCTTCATTAATGGGTGCAAAGCATATGATGCAAGAGCTTAAACATGAGCACAACAATTGCCAAGTATCACATTATCCAAGACATTTTTAGAATTACTACATGTAGCATTTTCCAATTCCAACCATATAACAAATTAACGAAGAAGAAACTTCGCCTTGAACATTATGAGTAAAGCCTAAGGACACATGTGTCCATATGCAACAGCGGAGCGTGTCTCTCTCCCACAAAGTGAATGCTAGGATCCATCTTATTCAAACAAAAACAAAAAGAAAACAAACCGACGCTCCAAGTAAAGAACACCAGATGTGACTGAATAAAAATATAGTTTCAGGGTAGGAACCTGATGATGTTGTCGATGAAGAAGGGGATGCCTTGGGCATCCCCAAGCTTAGACGCTTGAGTCTTCTTAAAATATGCAGGGATGAACCACGGGGGCATCCCCAAGCTTAGAGCTTTCACTCCTCTTGATCTTAGTATATCATTCTCCTCTCTTGACCCTTGAAAACTTCCTTCACACCAAACTTCAAGCAAACTCATTAGAGGGTTAGTGCATCATTAATAATTCACTCATTCAGAGGTGACACAATCATTATTTTCACTTCTGGACATTGCATAATGCTACTGGACATTAATGGATCAAAGAAATAAATCCAACATAGCAAAAGAGGCAATGCGAAATAAAAGGCAGAATCTGTCAAAAACAGAACAGTCCGTAAAGACGAATTTATAAATGGCACCAGACTTGCTCAAATGGAAAAACTCAAAACTAATGAAAGTTGCGTATATATCTGAGGATCACGCTCGTAAATTGGCAGATTTTTTCGAATTTTCTACAGGGAATTATGCCCAGATTCGTGACAGACAGCAATGCTGTTTCTGTGCAGCGATCCCAAATATAACATCAACTTTGACATAGAAACTTTACTTGGCACAAAAACATGATAAGGAGAGGTTGCTACAGTAGTAAACAACTTCCAAGACTCAATAAAACAAAAAATTGCTGTAGGTAAAAACATGGGTTGTCTCCCATAAGCGCTTTTCTTTAACGCCTTTCAGCTAGGCGCAGAAAGTGCAAATCAAGTATTATCGAGAGATGGTGTGTCAACCTTACCTTGGGCTTCATCTTTACCTTTCTTAATGTTTTTCTTTCCTTTTGGTTTAGGAAATATATGATTCCCCCCTGGTATAGAGGTGAATTTCAGAGTGCCTTCTCCCACATCAATGACTGCTCCCAATAATTTCAGCAAGGATCTTCCGAATATGATTTTTCCTGTTTCAATAATAAGATAATCAATGGATACTGTTCTTCCACGAATGGTTGTATGCACACCTGCAGCTATTCCCTTAGGAATTATGATAGAGTTATCAATAAGAGCTATTTCTTCTCCCCCTTTATCGACTCCCCAAAGTTTCAAAGATTTATAAATGTTTTCAGGCATAAGGCAAAATTCATACATAATATCACAATAGGCATGAAGAGTTCGATCACCGATAACAATTTTAACAGAAGGGTCCCATGATGAAGGTTTAGGATTCTCTAAGACTTGTTCAAGACGATTACGAACACAGTGATAATTGTCATTTAAGCGAGATGTACTTATCTCGAGATTGTTCAATCTATTATGAATGCTAATAAGGGCTGAATCAAAGTTATTAGCTGAATCATGTGATGCAACCAATTTCTTTATGGCATTAAAAGCTTGATCCCCATTACAATGAAGGAAATCTCCTCCTACTAAAGTGTCCAAAGCATATCTATAGCGAACCATAAGACCAAAATAAAAATTACTAAGGAGCAAACTTAGAGTCATTTGAGGTTCAGTTTTACGATAAGAAGTAAAAATTCTAGACCAAGCATCCTTAAAACTCTCCTCATCCCCTTGCTTGAAAGTAAAAACTAAGTCCTCAGGTGAAGAAGTAACAGGTTCAGAGCTAGACATGGTAATAAAAGTAACTAAATTTTTTTGTATTTTAAATATAGAGTGCAGGACAATAAAGCAAACTAGATAGAGTAAATGCAAGTAACTAATTTTTTTGTGTTTTCGATATAGAGAGCAAGACAGTAAATAAAGTAAACTTAGCAACTAATTTTTTTGTGTTTTGATTTAGTGCAGCAAACAAAGTAGTAAATAAAATAAAGCAAGACAAAAACAAAGTAAAGAGATTGAGAAGTGGAGACTCCCCTTGCAGCGTGTCTTGATCTCCCCGGCAACGGCGCCAGAAAAAGTGCTTGATGCGCGATGTACACGTCCGTTGGGAACCCCAAGAGGAAGGTATGATGCGCACGGTGGCAAGTTTTCCTCAGTATGAAACCAAGGTTTAATCGAACCAGTAGGAGCAAGAAGCACGTTGAAGGTTGATGGTCGCGAAATGTGATGCGGCGCAACACAGGGATTCCGGCGCCAACTAGGAACCTGCACAACACAACCAAAGTACTTTGCCCCAACGAAACAGTGAGGTTGTCAATCTCACCGGCTTGCTGTAACAAAGGATTAAACGTATCGAGTGGAAGATGTTTGCAAAGAAAACAGTAAAACAAGTAGATTGTATGCTATGGAAAGAAATAGGACCGGGGTCCACAGTTCACTAGAGGTGTCTCTCCCATAAGATAAAAGCATGTTGGGTGAACAAATTACAGTCGGGCAATTGACAAATAGAGAAAGGCATAATAATGCATATACATGACATGGTAAATATAGTGAGATTTAATTGGGCATTACGACAAAGTACATAGACCGCCATCCAACTGCATCTATGCCTAAAAAGTCCACCTTTAGGTTATCGTCCGAACCCCCTCCAGTATTAAGTTGCAAAGCAACAGACAATTGCATTAAGTATTGTGCGTAATGTAATCAATAACTACATCCTTAGACATAGCATCAATGTTTTATCCCTAGTGGCAACAGCACATCACAACCTTAGAACTTTCTGTCACTGTCCCAGGTATCAATGAAGGCATGAACCCACTATCGAGCATAATTACTCCCTCTTGGAGTTAAGAGTAAAAACTTGGCCAGAGCCTCTACTAATAACGGAGAGCATGCAAGATCATAAACAACACATGAACAATAGATTGATAATCACCATAATCATAGTACTCTCTATCCATCGGATCCCGACAAACACAACATATAGAATTACATATAGATGATCTTGATCATGTTAGGCAGCTCACAAGATCTAACAATGAAGCACAACAAGGAGAAGACGACCATCTAGCTACTGCTATGGACCCATGGTCCAGGGTGAACTACTCACTCATCACTCCTGAGGCGACCATGGCGGTGAAGAGTCCGAGATGAATCCCCTCCGCAGGGTGCGGAGGCGATCTTAATCCCCCGAGATGGGATTCGCGGCGGCGGCGTCTCAGTAAGGTTTTCCGTATCGTGCCTCTCGGTACTGGGGGTTTCGCGACGGAGGCTTTAAGTAAGCGGAAGGTCAACGCTGGGGCCACACGAGGGGCCCAGGGGATAGGTCGGCGCGGCCAGGGCCGCGCCGGCCACCCCCTGGCTGCCTCGTGCCCCACTTCGTTAGTCTTCGGTCTTCTGGAAGCTTCGTGCAAAAATAGGACCCTGGGCGAAAGTTTCGTCCAATTCCGAGAATATTTCTTACTAGGATTTCTGAAACCAAAAACAGAAAACAGCAACTGCTCTTCGGCATCTTGTTAATAGGTTAGTTCCAAAATGCATAAATATGACATATAATGTGCATAAAACATGTAGGTATCATCAATAAAGTGGCATGGAACATAAGAAATTATCGATACGTTGGAGACGTATCAAGATGTTTTGGGGCCTGCATAGATGCTTTTCTTGCGCATATCTGCTTAGCTGTGCCGTCCCTCAATGTCTAGCTGCCCTTACACCTATCCAGGTGTAAGGGCAGCATCTTGTTTGTTCGTTACTTAGTAGATCCGATCTGTTATAGTTGCTCCTTGTTCTTCAAGGATTAGTTTAATATCCGTATGGTTAGGCCCTGCAAACGGGTTGAACGATCCGGTAGTGCGTTAGGTATGGTTTGTTAGCCCTAAGAGGGATGTTCCGGGAATTAACGTAATGTTGGTTTTTAGGCCTCTTTTAGGGTTAGTTTTCCATTATCTTTCGTGTCTATTAGGCTCAACTACGCGTAGGATGTTCCGATCATACGGTGAAAACCCTAAACTGTCGTAGATTGGTTTAGCTTTGTCGTGATCAAGCAGGATCCCCATGTCATTGAAAATCCAACATGAACCATGGGGCGATCGGCTCTTTGAGCCGATCCACAGGGCAACCTGAGAGCCGATAGGGCTCGTATTTAATGTTTACGTGTCTGCCATGCAGGAACAATCGAAGCAATCCACACCTTCCTGGCCAGGTATAGGTCAGGTGGCACGCCCTGCACCAGCATCGTGTGCCGGAGCATTTGCGGGACGACGTCGAGGGACCAGGGCCCGCTGCCGCCTTGCAAAGCCTCCCGGCTCTTCGTGTTGCTTAACCACTGCTCGCCGGTGGGCTTTGGCAGGCAACACATTCTGGCACGCCCGGTGGGACATCGGGACAATCTTCCGCAACAACCATGTCGTCATCTGCACCTCAGATTGCGGGAGAACCAGTCAAGTATGAGGATCTGCCTCCTGAGCATAAGAAGAAATATGATGATCTCAAGGCAATCTTGGAAGCCGAGCTCATCGGCGCTTTCGAGAAAACCCGTTCGCACGGGATCAAGTTCAAAGGGTTCCAACCCGAAGGCGCGCTAGATGGACTAGATCTATCTCTCCCTTCGGACGAACGTACCAGAGCCCTGCGACAGGAAGTCAATTATGCCGTTGCTCACTCTCTTCATCGGCATGCTGAGAGCTTGGTGAATACTCTGGAGCGTGTCGCGCTCAATGTGGTGCAAGAAGTCACGAAGCACAAGTACTCTCCGTCAGGTCCTGCTCTAGGAACTCACCAAGGGGAGGTACCGCTCTACACAAGGCCACCACTGCAACACACGTTTGCAGCTCCACAGCAACAAGGTTCACCGGCGTGCGTTGTCTACAAGGTTGGAGGTGATCCGGGCGATTATCAATTCCTGTATGAGCCGCCCAAGGAGATTCCACATGGATACGTGTGCACATACGTGCCGGACTGCAACGACTGGATGACCCCGGTTATGGCAGGAAGGACTGCCACGGCAGGAGGAGTCGCTGGAGCAGGAAGCAGTTCTGGAGCGGATGCTGAGAAACAGGCGTGGCTAACTAAATATGCCACCTACAAGCATGAACGATCAGCTTCGCAGCCTCCTACGTGGATGAGATCACCGCCATCATGAGAGACAAGTTCGGCATACCGCCGAAGAAGAGGATGATCGGCTATTCCAAGCCGTATCCCAACGACTACGACCTGATCCCGCTGCCACCTAAGTATCGGCTCCCTGACTTCACAAAATTTAGTGGATCAGAAGGAACCAGCTCGATCGAGCACGTGAGCCGATACTTGGCACAGTTGGGCATGGTCTCAGCTTCAGATGAGCTACGTGTGAGGTTCTTCTCGCAGTCTCTCACGGGTCCAGCCTTTGGGTGGTACACCTCGTTGCTACCAAACTCGGTTCGGACGTGGAAGCAGCTGGAAGAGCAATTCCATGAACAATACCATTCAGAAACCACGGAAGCTAGCCTTGCCGATCTGACTCAAGTTCGGCAGAGACGAGGAGAGACGGTATCTGAGTACATCCAGAGGTTCAGGACCGTCAGGAACCGATGTTATTCGGTTCGCCTAACTGAGAAGGAAGCAGTCGAGCTGGCGATAGCAGGATTATCAGCGCCGCTCAAAGATGTGACCTTCCAAGCAGAGTACAATTCACTGGCGCACATGGTTCAGAAGTTGACAAGATATGAACAGCGCCATCCAGAATTGTACCAGGACAAGTACAAGCGCGTCGCCCGATCGAGACGGACGAAGATGAAGACTCTGCAGGAGATCAGGAGGTCGCTGTAGCTGAGTGGACTCGGGGGGCAAAACCCGTGTCCTGCAAGTGGGTGAAGCAACCAGGGCCTATGAAGGGGTTCGACTTCGATTTGAGCAAAACTGAGCAAATTTTGTTGCTGCTGAAGGAGAAACAGCTGAAGTTACCCGAAGGTCACAAAATCCCCACGCCACAAGAGATGAACGGCAAGCCATACTGCAAATGGCATCACACGTTCACCCATGCCACCAACGACTGCAAAGTCCTTCGCGGACAGATTCAGATGGCGATAGAACAAGGCCGATTGCTCTTCGGTCAGTTTGCCATGAGAGTTGACACGCATCCGTTTCCTGACGTCAACATGGTCGATCTCAGTCACTGCATAGGACGCGAGCCAGGTTTCTCGTTTGATATCAATATGGCAGGGCTTGCAGATCACCATGGCGAGGATAAGCCAGAGAGCAGTCGCTCTCGCGGCAAAGGAGAAGAGGAGGCCGATCCACGCGACCGGCCCCAGCATGATGACAGACGGTATTTGACTGAGGAAGAGGTGATCAGCGTGCGGTATCAACGACCACTTTCCGCGCACCTCCTTAACAAATATGAACAGCAATACGACCGACGTCGGCGCTACGACGTAGATGATGATAGATATCGTCGGTCTGATGCAGACAACAGGAAATACCGTCGACACGAAGGGTATGAGCGTCACGCTAGAGGGAGGTCAAGAGAGCGAGAGGACGTGGATAGGCACTGGAACTGTCCTTTCTTCAAACATTGCTGGGACTCAGGAATGAGCCGATTGCCTACAATCGAGAACTGCCCAGAATGTAAGAGAAGGGAACAAATGAAGTTTCAGTGTTCGAGCGTCTAGGACCTCTCCCACCTCAGAACAAACGAGCTGAGTCATCCCAAGATGAAGACTTTGAGGAGTCAGAAGAAGAAGATAGATATCACCGACCAAGGTGGTGTCCTGATGGACTCAGCCACTCCCAAAAGCGCAGAGTGCAACGGCTTAGAAACTTGGAAGAAGCCGAGGCGCAGTACCTGTACACGTTGAGGAAAGCACGGCCCGATCTGGCCGTGAAAATTCAGCAAACACTGGAGACGGAGGCTCGCCCACCAAAGAAAGTGTGGCGACCAAAGAAAGCCGATGCAGGGACATCGGCTGATACAAACATGGTGTTCATTCTCCCGTCAGAGTTTTGTGCTCCAAAAGACGAGGAAGTATCAGTGGCACAGTTTGATTGCGGGCCACGGCCGGTTATCTTTGAGAAGCCACGAGAAAGGAGCTATAGGCATCTGAAGGCCCTATACCTGAAGGGTTATATCAACGGGCAGCCTATCAGCAAGATGCTGGTTGACACGGGAGCAGCAGTCAACATAATGCCGTACTCCATGTTACGACGTTTGGGACGTTCTACTGAAGATCTGATCAAGACCAACGTCACGCTAAGCGATTTCAACGGCCAACCGTCAGAAGCCAAGGGTGTTCTGAACGTGGACTTAACTGTCGGCCGAAAGACCATCCCCACGTCCTTCTTCATCGTCGACAGCAAGAGCACTTATGCTGTTCTGCTAGGAAGGGATTGGATCCATGCTAACTGTTGCATTCCATCCACAATGCATCAGTGCATCATACAATGGGATGGAGATGAAGTGGAGGTTGTTCATGCAGATGATTCAGTTGATATCTCTTTGGCTGCCATGAACATCTGGGAAGCAAACGACCAAGAGCCGCTCTCTGGAATCAATCTGGACGGCTGTGAGCGCATCGAAGCTACAAAAAACGGGGTGAGGCTGGTCTTATCCACTGGCCTGACAGAGTAGCAAGATCCGAGTCTACGGACGTACGTGGCGAGGCCGATCCCTGCGATCGGCCCCAAAAAATAAAAAGCAAGGATTTCACCTCAAGTAAGCCACGTAGCTATATCAGAGTACCAGGAAGTTGTAAACTCTCAGAACATTGCAATGGGAAAGGAGGCCGATTCTAGCGATCGGCCAAAATCACCCTCACCATACCTTCTGCCGGTGTTCATCATTGATTTGGCAGGCGATGGAAAGCTGGGGTTTACAGCAGCTGATGGCTAGAAGAGATCGACATTGGTCCTGGGGATAAGCCACGACCAACATTTATCAGCAAATAGTCGGATCAACAACTGCAAGGGAAGCCGATTCCAGCAATCGGCTAAAATCAGTCTCACCACATTTGCTAGTTGCCGTGTTTTTAACATGGTGATTTGTGAGACAAGCTTGAATTGGCTAAAGCCGATATCTTCAATCACTTGAAGGATTCGGCTCGGGGGGTACACACAGAGAAGGTACAAGGCCACGAAGTATGTACCCAGGGGAGCCGATTCATGAATCGATCGGCTAATAAAAATGCGAAAATACAAAAAAAATTGGCACAGCCGATGTGGACAGATTGGAACCTCAGCTTAAGCTCGATGAAGGAGCATACTTCTCCTAGGACCATGGGAATAGCCGATGACGATACAATCGGTGTGGCGTTTCGGTCTCTGGGTTTGGCCAAGCCGTAACCTGGTCAATGTCGCCGTTAATATGGAGGCATCAGAGCTTCATCGCATCCCCACTAGAAGTTCCTTGTCCAGATGGCACCCGTTGTGATGAGCTAGAAGGATAACAAAGTCAGGGCTGGTCTTATCTGGAAAGCCGATGGTGGCCCATCTGGCTGGTTTCGCATAGCAGTGCCCTCAGAGGAGCCTGAGCTTGAGCCTCGTCGACTTGACTGCGTCTCCTCTCTGGTATTATCTTCAGTGAAGGTCTCCAAGAGCAGGATTAATGGGCTAACATGTTACTAAAGCCTAGAGGGACTCTTCCCTTTCAAACTTCCTGGTGGCAACCTGTCTCCTTGTTGTTCTCACCTTGACTGAGGCTCGGGGGGCAGTGGACTTAAAGATCCATGACCAGTTTCATGACCCTGTTTGAGGAAGCGTACCAGTTGAGAAGAAGCAGGGAAGGATCATTAGTAAAACTGCCAAGGGCTGTCGTCGTCGGCAAGTTGTCTAACCAGAAGGGGACCAAATTTTCAAAATTTTCAGGCTGTTGCTTGGAAGTTTGTTCAATGTTGTCCTGGTGATTTGGAGTGGTTAAGGTTTGCCGATTTTAGAATCGGAATTGGGACAAGGGTTGCAGGTTATTATTTGAAGGATAACTAAATTTACCCGTCTCGCAAATTTATCCAGAAGGCTGATGCGTTGCCATCGTCTCATTAAGGCGTTGACCACCTTTGACAATCAGAAAATGGCAAAGTCTGAAATCCGATGATTGGAAATTGAATTGGAAGAATCTATTCATCTTCATTGATTAAAAAGGGGATTTCTTACAAGGAAAAGCTGATTGCTCAACAAAAGGGGAACAGATTGCTACTGCTAGTCTTATGCTAGTAAATCCCTACTCTAAGGGCTGTTGCCGTCTTCGCCGTCGCTGGGGTAGCTGCCGTCATTGCTACTGTCGACGAATTCCTCGTCGCTGCTACTGTGACCTTCAGCGGAGGCCTCTTCCTCTTCATCATCGTCCTCCTCATCGGACCAGGCCCAGCCACGGATGCGCTTTGGCGGCGGTTCATCGGAGGAGGTGTCGTCCTCTGGTTCCTTCTTCGTGTCGGAGGAGATGTCTTCGTCTTCGTCGTCCTCTTCTTCTTCTTCTTCTTCTTTGGTGGAGGAGGTGAATTTACCCCGGAAGGGAGGGTCGTCGTCGTCGCTCTCCGCCTCCAGTTCTCCGTCAATCAGGAATCGGAGGTCATCTTCCCCGTCAGTCAGGGGCATGTCGCCATCCGACCAGACGAGGTCCTCGGGTCGACCCTCTGGTACGAAGTCGAAGTCGAACTCTTGCTCGTCCCAATGCTTGGGAGCGCGCCTATTGTACGCTTCCATCTGGCTGACCTCTGGCTCCAGCTCACTCGAGGAAAAGGATTGGGAGGAGGAAGAGGAAGACATGGTTACAGAGGAGGAGGGTTTTTGGGCCGATGGCTGGTTTGGACAGGGGAAGAAGAGGTGAACTGTTCGATGCGGTTAAATAAAGGGAGATATATTGGAGATTCAATGCTCGAACAGTTTCCGAGGATGTGGTGCCAAAACTGTCAAATCGGGCAGGGAAGTTGAGAAGGCAAGACGTCATGATGAAGAATATTGCGACGGTTCTGCTCTGCCACGACATGACCCCTCGAAGAAAAACAGATGGTTTTGAAATTATCATTACCAAAACCAGGGGGCATGTGTTATCACCGGATTTTGGCCAAATCAGGAGATGGGCCGTAAGTGAAGATGGGCTTGAAGGACATACACGTGGAGCATCTTTGAAGCGGCCTTGCGCGAAGAGTTTGGGCTTAATTGCCCGTGTATCTGTAATATAGTAGATCGCATGGTAGTTTAGATTAAAAGATAGAGTTTAACTCGTGCACGGTTAGGTGCACGTCCAAATTAGAAAGTCCCTTGGACTATAAATATGTATCTAGGGTTATCGAAAGGAGGACAATCACGTTCACAACAAACACAAATCAGGCGCATCGCCTCCCCCGGGTAAGCATCATGCTGCCTAGATCGCATCTTGCGATCTAGGCAGCACAACGTTTATTCGTTTACCTTGTGTTGCTCGTACTGAAGCGTTGTTGATGGCGAGTAGCATTATTTATCGTAGATGTTTTGGGGCTTGCATAGATGCTCTTATGCATATCTGCTTAGCTATGCCGTCCCTCGATGTCTAGCTGCCCTTACACCTATCCAGGTGTAAGGGCAGCATCTTGTTTGTTCGTTACTTAGTAGATCCGATCTGTTATAGTTGCTCCTTGTTCTTCAAGGATTAGTTTAATATCTGTATGGTTAGGCCCTGCAAACGGGTTGAACGATCCGGTAGTACGTTAGGTATGGTTTGTTAGCCCTAAGAGGGATGTTCCGGGAATTAACTCATGTTGGTTTTTAGGCCTCTTTTAGGGTTAGTTTTCCGTTATCTTTCGTATCTGCTAGGCTCAACTACGCGTAGGATGTTCCATCACGGTGAAAACCCTAAACTGTCGTAGATTGGTTTAGCTTTGTTGTGATCAAGCAGGATCCCCCAATGTGATGATAGGGCTCGATTTAATGTTTACGTGTCTGCCAGGGCATCGAAGCAATCCACACCTTCCTGGCCAGGTATAGGTCAGGTGGCACGCCCTTGCACCGCCAGGTCGTGTCTGAGCATTGGGGACGACGTCGAGGGATAGGGCCCGCTGCCGCCTTGGAAGCCTCCCGGCTCTTCGTGTTGCTTAACCACTTCTCGTCGGTGGGCTTTGGCAGGCAACAGCATGTGGCTCATGACAAGAATGTTTTATGTGATAGTTATATTGTTGAGTTTGTTCATGATGCTACTTAAAGTTATTATGAGAGAGGGAAACATGGTTATATGCATCTTAATAATATTAAGCCTCTCTATACCTGAAATTGCTTATGTTGCTTTTCTATGCCACTTTGTTATTCATGAATTTATTTTGTGCAAGATTCCCTTTCATAGGAAGTGGGTTAGGCTTAAAAGTATTGAATTGCTTCTTGATGTTCTTTTGCTTCAACTTATTTCTTATGAGTATCATTGAAATTACTGAGCCCATCTTAATGGCTGTAAAGAAAGCACTTATTGGGAGATAACCCATGTGTTTATTTTGCTACTATTTTGTTGAGTCTTGGAAGTTGTTTACTATTGTAGCAACCTCTCCTTATCATGTTTTTGTGCCAAGTGAAGTTTCTATGGTAAAGTTGATGCTAGATTTGGATTGCTGCGCAGAAACAGCATTGCTGTCTGTCACAATTACGCAGATCTCTCTGTAAAAATCAAAAAATCTGCAAATTTACGTGCGTGATCCTCAGGATATGTACGCAACTTTAATTAGTTTTGAGTTTTTCCATCCGAGCAAGTTAAGTGCCTCTTAGAAATTCGTCTTTACGGACTGTTCTGTTTTTGACAAATTCTGCCTTTTATTTCGCATTGCCGCTTTCGCTATGTTGAATGAGTTTCTTTGTTCCATTAACTTTCAGAAGCTTTGTGCAATGTCCAGAAGTGTTAAGAATGATTGTGTCACCTCTGAACATGTGAATTTTTGATTATGCACTAACCCTCTAATGAGTTTGCTTAAAGTTTGGTGTGAGGAAGTTTTCAACAAGAGAAGAGGATGATTATACTATGATCAAGAAGAGTGAAAGGTCAAAGCTTGGGGATGCCCCGGTGGTTCATCCCTGCATATTTTAAGAAGACTCAAGAATCTAAGCTTGGGGATGCCCAAGGCATCCCCTTCTTCATCGACAACTATCAGGTCACTTCTAGTGAAACTATATTTTTATTCCATCACATCTTATGTACTTTACTTGGAGCGTCGGTTTGCTTTTATTTTTTTGTTATTTTATTCTCTGAATAAATTCACTTTTGAGAGACACGCTCCGTTTTTTCATATGAACACTAGTGTTCTTCGTTTATGCTTTTAATGTTCAAGGGCGAAAGTTGATCGCTTCACTTGTTGCTATTTGGTTGGAATCAGAAAATGCTTCATATGGTTTTGAATAACTTGATACTTGGCAATTGTTTTGAGCTCTCATCATGTTTAAGCTCTTGCATCATGTAGTTTAAATCTAGTAGTGGAGAACTACTGTAGAGCTTGTTGAAATTTGGTTTGCATGATTGGTCTCTCTAAGGTCTAGATATTTTCTAGTAAAAGTGTTTGAGCAACAAAGAAGACAGTGTAGAGTCTTATAATGCTTGCAATATGTTCTTATGTAAGTTTTGCTGTACCGGTTCATACTTGTGTTTGCTTCAAACAACCTTGCTAGCCAAAGCCTTGTACTGAGAGGAAATGCTTCTCGTGCATCCAAACACCTTGAGCCAAAACTCATGCCATTTGTGTCCACCATATCTACCTACTATGTGGTATTTCCTGCCATTCCAAGTAAATATTATGTGCTACCTTTAAACAATTCAAAAGCTATTATCTCTTATTTGTGTCAATGTTTTATAGCTCATGAGGAAGTATATGGTGTTTTATCTTTCGATCTTGTCATTTACTCCGGACTTTCACAATGGACTAGTGGCTCATCCGCTTATCCAATAATTTTGCAAAAGAGCCGGCAATGGGGTTCCCAGCCCCAATTAATTAACTTGCATTAATAATTCTCTTCACATGTTTTGCTCTGATCTATCAATAAGCAACTTAAATTTGCAAATAGACACTCCTCCATGGTATGTGAATGTTGGAAGGCACCCGAGGATTCGGTTAGCCATGGCTTGTGTAAGCAAAAGGTTGGGAGGAGTGTCATCTAATAAATAAAACTAAAACATGTGTAAACAAAAGAGAAGAGGGATGATCTACCTTGCTGGTAGAGATAACGTCCTTCATGGGAGCCGCTCTTGAAAGTCTGGTTGATAAGGTAGTTAGAGTACCCATTACCATTCGTTGACAACAACAAACACCTCTCAAAACATTACTTTTATGCTCTATATATGATTTCAAAACTTGAAAAGCTCTAGCACATGATTTAATCCCTGCTTCCCTCTGCGAAGGGCCTTTTTTTACTTTATGTTGAGTCAGTTTACCTACTTCCTTCCATCTTAGAAGCAAACACTTGTGTCAACTGTGCATTGATTCTTACATACTTGCTTATTTGCATTCATCATATTACTTCGTGTTGACAATTATCCATGAGATATGCATGTTGAAAGTTGAAAGCAACTGCTGAAACTTATATCTTCCTTTGTGTTGCTTCGATGCCTTTACTTTGAATTTATTGCTTTATGAGTTAACTCTTATGCAAGACTTTTTGATGCTTGTCTTGAAAGTACTATTCATGAAAAGTTTTGCTATATGTTATCTATTTGTTAGCAAACTATAGATCATTGCTTTGAATCACTTCATTCATGTCATATGCTTTACAATAATGTTGATCAAGATTATGATGGTAGCATGTCACTTCAGAAATTATTGTTGTTATCGTTTACCTACTCGAGGGCGAGTAGGAACTAAGCTTGGGGATGCTTGATACGTCCCTCAAACGTATCTATAATTTCATGTTCCATGCTTGTTTTATGACAATACCTACATGTTTTGTTCACACTTTATATCGTTTTGATGCATTTTCCGGAACTAACCTATTGACGAGATGCCGAAGTGCCGGTTCCTGTTTTCTGCTGTTTTTGGTTTCAGAAATCCTAGTAAGGAAATATTCTCGGAATTGGACGAAATCAACGCCCAAGGATCTTAGAATCCACGAAGCTTCCGAAACACACGAGAGGAACTGGAGGGGCCACAGGGGCCCCACACACAATGCGCGCCAGAGGGGGCGCCGCCCACCGTGGTGGCTCGTTGTCTACGGGTGCTTCTATTCTTGTAGACAGTGTTGGGCCTCCAAGAGCGAGGTTTGTAGAACAGCAGCAAGTTTCCCTTAAGTGGATTACCCAAGGTTTATCGAACTCAGAGGAAGAGGTCAAAGATATCCCTCTCAAGCAACCCCGCAACCACAAAGCAAGAAGTCTCTTGTGTCCCCAACACACCTAATAGGTGCACTAGTTCGGCGAAGAGATAGTGAAATACAAGTGGTATGAATGAATATGAACAGTAGTACGGCGCCAGAAAATAGTGCTTGCTGGCGTGCAGATGATGGTAGTAATATTGTAGAAAGTAAATACAGTAGTAACGGTAGTAGTAACGCAAGAAAACAGAAACAAGCAATGAGAAAGAGATTTAGGAACAAGGCCTAGGAATAGACTTTCACTAGTGGACACTCTCAACTTTGATCACATAACATAATAGATAAATGCATACTCTACACTCTCTTGTTGGATGATGAACACATTGCGTAGGATTACACGAACCCTCAATGCCGGAGTTAACAAGCTCCACAATTCAATGTTCATATTTAAATAACCTTAGAGTGCATGAAAGATCGACACGACTAAACCAAGTACTAACATAGCATGCACACCGTCACCTTCACGCATGTAGGAGGAATAGATCACGTCAATACCATCATAGCAATAATTAACTTCATAATCTACAAGAGATCATAATCATAGCCTACGCCAAGTACTAACACGGATGCACACCCTGTCACCATTACATCGTGCAGGAGGAATAAAACTACTTTAATAACATCACTAGAGTAGCACATAGATAAATTGTGATACAAAACACATTGCAATCATAAAGAGATATAAATAAGCACTTCACTATGCCATTCATAACAGTGAATAAGTATTCTGTGAAATATAGCCTAAGAGACCCACACGGTGCACACACTGTCACCTTTACACACGTGGGACAAGGAGTCTCCTGAGATCACATAAGTAAAACCCACTTGACTAGCATAATGACATCTAGATTACAAGCATCATCATATGAATCTCAATCATGTAAGGCAGCTCATGAGATTATTGTATTGAAGTACATAGGAGAGAGATGAACCACATAGCTACGGGTACAGCCCCGAGGCTCGATGGAGAACTACTCCCTCCTCATGGGAGCAGCAGCGGTGATGAAGATGGCGGTGGAGATGGCAGCGGTGTCGATGGAGAAGCCTTCCGGGGCACTTCCCCGTCCCGGCGGTGTGCCGGAACAGAGACTCCTGTCCCCCAGATCTTGGCTTCGCGATGGCGGCGGCTCTGGAACTTTTCTCGTACCGTGGCTTTCTCCCTAAGGGTTTTCGACGCAGGGGCTTTATATAGGCGAAGAGGCGGCGTCAGAAGGTCGAAGGCGACCACACCATAGGGCCGCGCGGCCAGGGGTGGGCCGCGCCGCCTATCATCTGGGCCCGGGCCCTCCTCCGGCGGTTTCGTTCTGGATGCTTCCGGCAAAATAGGAACCTGGGCGTTGATTTCGTCCAATTCCGAGAATATTTCGTTACTAGGATTTCGGAAACCAAAAACAGCAGAAACAGGAACTGGCACTTCGGCATCTCGTTAATAGGTTAGTTCCGGAAAACGCATAATAATGACATATAATGTGTATAAAACATGTAGGTATCATCAATAAAGTAGCATGGAACATAAGAATTATCGATACGTCGGAGACGTATCAGCATCCCCAAGCTTAGTTCTGCTCGTCCCGAGCAGTAAAACGATAACAAAGATAATTTCTGAAGTGACATGCCATCATAACCTTGATCATACTATTTGTAAACATATGTAATGAATGCAGAGATCAAAACAATGGTAATGACATGAGTAAACAAATGAATCATAAAGCAAAGACTTTTCATGAATAGTACTTCAAGACAAGCATCAATAAGTCTTGCATAAGAGTTAACTCATAAAGCAATAATTTCATAGTATAGGTATCGAAGCAACACAAAGGAAGATTAAGTTTCAGCGGTTGCTTTCAACTTATAACATGTATATCTCATGGATAATTGTCAACATAGAGTAATATAACAAATGCAATATGCAAGTATGTAGGAATCAATGCACAGTTCACACAAGTGTTTGCTTCTTGAGGTGGAGAGAGATAGGTGAACCGACTCAACAATAAAAGTAAAAGAAAGGTCCTTCAAAGAGGAAAGCATCGATTGCTATATTTGTGCTAGAGCTTTTATTTTGAAAACATAAAGAGAGCATAAAAATAAAGTTTTGAGAGGTGTTTGTTGTTGTCAACGAATGGTAGCGGGTACTCTAACCCCCTTGCCAGACAAACCTTCAAAGAGCGGCTCCCATTTTATTTTATTTTTGGGTGGCACTCCTTCCAACCTTTCTTTCACAAACCATGGCTAACCGAATCCTCGGGTGCCTACCAACAATCTCATACCATGAAGGAGTGCCTTTTTATTTTAGTTTTATTTAGATGACACTCCCCACCTTTGCTTTCTCAAGCCATGGCTAACCGAATCCTTCGGGTGCCGTCCAACAATCACATACCATGGAGGAGTGTCTATTTTTGTTAATTAATTTGGGACTGGGAATCCCATTGCCAGCTCTTTTTGCAAAATTATTGGATAAGCGGATGAAGCCACTAGTCCATTGGTGAAAGTTGCCCAACAAGATTGAAAGATAAACACCACATACTTCCTCATGAGCTATAAAACATTGACACAAATAAGAGGTGATAAATTTTGAATTGTTTAAAGTTAGCACTCAAGCAATTTACTTTGAATGGCGGAGAAATACCATGTAGTAGGTAGGTATGGTGGACACAAATGGCATAGTAGTTGGCTCAAGGATTTGGATGCATGAGAAGTATTCCCTCTCGATACAAGGTTTAGCAAGGTTATTTGAAACAAACACAAGGATGAACCGGTGCAGCAAAACTCACATAAAAGACATATTGTAAACATTATAAAACTCTACACCGTCCTCCTTGTTGTTCAAAACTCAATACTAGAAATTATCTAGACCTTAGAGAGACCAAATATGCAAACCAAATTTTAGCAAGCTCTTCATTAATGGGTGCAAAGCATATGATGCAAGAGCTTAAACATGAGCGCAACAATTGCCAAGTATCACATTATCCAAGACATTTTACCAATTACTACATGTAGCATTTTTCCAATTCCAACCATATAACAATATAACGAAGAGGAAACTTCGCCATGAATATTATGAGCTAAGAACACATGTGTTCATACAAACCAGCGGAGCGTGTCTCTCTCCCACACAAGGATGAACTTATTCAGAGAACTAAGATAACAAAAAAAAAAGCACACAGACGCTCCAAGTAAAGTACACAAGATGTGACCGAATAAAAATATAGTTTCAAGAGAAGGAACCTGATACTTTGTCGATGAAGAAGGGGATGCCTGGGCATCCCCAAGCTTAGATGCTTGAGTCTTCTTGAAATATGCAGGGGTGAACCACGGGGGCATCCCCAAGCTTAGAGCTTTCACTCCTCTTGATCACATTATATCACCCTCTCTATTGACCCTTGAAACTTCCTTCACACCAAACTTCAAGCAAACTCATTAGAGGGTTAGTGCATAATCAAAATTCACATGTTCAGAGGTGACACAATCATTCTTAACACTTCTGGACATTGCACAAAGCTTCTGAAAGTTAATGGAACAAAGAAACTCATTCAACATAGCAAAAGCCAATGCGAAATAAAAAGGCAGAATCTGTCAAAAACAGAACAGTCCGTAAAGACGAATTTTAAATGGCACCAGACTTGCTCAAACGGAAAAACTCAAAACTAATGAAAGTTGCGTACATATCTGAGGATCACGCTCATAAATTGGCAGATTTTTTAGAATTTTCTACAGAGACTTGTGCCAGAATTCGTGACAGACAGCAATGCTGTTTCTGCGCAGCGATCCCAAATATAACATCAACTTTAACATAGAAACTTTACTTGGCACAAAAACATGATAAAGAGAGGTTGCTACAGTAGTAAACAACTTCCAAGACTCAAATATAAAACAAAGTACTGTAGTAAAAAACACATGGGTTATCTCCCAAGAAGTTCTTTCTTTATAGCCATTAAGATGGGCTCAGCAGTTTTAATGATGCACTCGTAAGAAATAGAAGTTGAAGCAAAAGAGAGCATCAAGAGGCAAATTCAAAACACATTTAAGTCTAACATGCTTCCTATGCATAGGAATCTTGTAAATAAACAAGTTCATGAAGAGCAAAGTAACAAGCATAGGAAGATAAAACAAGTGTAGCTTCAAAAATTTCAGCACATAGAGAGGTGTTTTAGTAACATAAAAATTTCTACAACCATATTTTCCTCTCTCATAATAACTTTCAGTAGCATCATGAGAAAACTCAACAATATAACTATCACATAAAGCATTCTTATCATGAGTCTCATGCATAAAATAATTACTACTCCCAACATAAGCATAGTCATTCTTATTAATTGTAGTGGGAGCAAATTCAACAAAGTAGCTATCAAATATAGGAGGTATATTGTAATCATAATCAAATTTATCCTCCATAACAGGTGGTAACAAAAGACTACTATCATTATAATCATCATAAATGGGAGGCAAAGTATCATCAAAGTAAATTTTCTCCTCAATGCTTGGGGGACTAAAAATATCATGCTCATCAAAGCCAGCTTCCCCAAGCTTAGAATTTTCCATATCATTAGCAACAATAGTGTTCAAAGCATTCATATTAATATGTTCCATGGGTTTTTTAATTTTCGCATCAAACCATCCATGTCTTAAATCAGGAAATAGAATAAAAGGTCATTGTTGTCCATTATGCCTAACTAGTGTAAACAAGAAACCAAATGTCGCAATTGCAGAGTCTAAAGGAAATAGCTTCGAGTACTTACAACGGCGCCGAAAATAGCTTAGTAGCCGAGATCCGGAGTGTGAGTACCTTTTACCTTTCCTCCCGGCAACGGCGCCAGAAAAGTGCTTGATGTCTACGGGTGCTTCTATTCTTGTGACAGTGTTGGGCCTCCAAGAGCAGATGTTTGTAGAACAGCAGCAAGTTTTCCTTAAGTGGATTACCCAAGGTTTATCGAACTCAGGGAGGAAGAGGTCAAAGATATCCCTCTCAAGCAACCCTGCAACCACAAAGCAAGAAGTCTCGTGTCCCCAACACACCTAATAGGTGCACTAGTTCGGCGAAGAGATAGTGAAATACAAGTGGTATGAATGAATATGAGCAGTAGTACGGCGCGTAAAAATAGCTTGCTGGCGTGCAGCTTGATGGTAGTAATATTGTAGAAAGTAAACAAGCAAAGAGTAACGCAGCAGTAGTAACGCAAAAAAACAGTAAACAAGCAACGATAGCAGTATTTAGGAACAAGGCCTAGGGAATAGACTTTCACTAGTGGACACTCTCAACTTTGATCACATAACATAATAGATAAATGCATACTCTACACTCTCTTGTTGGATGATGAACACATTGCGTAGGATTACACGAACCCTCAATGCCGGAGTTAACAAGCTCCACAATTCAATGTTCATATTTAAATAACTTTAGTGCATGAAAGATCGACACGACTAAACCAAGTACTAACATAGCATGCACACTGTCACCTTCACGCCATGTAGGAGGAATAGATCACATCAATACCATCATAGCAATAATTAACTTCATAATCTACAAGAGATCATAATCATAGCCTACGCCAAGTACTAACACGGATGCACACACTGTCACCATTACACGTGCATGAGGAATAAAACTACTTTAATAACATCACTAGAGTAGCACATAGATAAATTGTGATACAAAACACATTGCAATCATAAAGAGATATAAATAAGCACTTCACTATGCCATTCATAACAATGAATAAGTATTCTGTGAAATATAGCCTAAGAGACCCACACACACACTGTCACCTTTACACACGTGGGACAAGGAGTCTCCGGAGATCACATAAGTAAAACCCACTTGACTAGCATAATGACATCTAGATTACAAGCATCATCATATGAATCTCAATCATGTAAGGCAGCTCATGAGATTATTGTATTGAAGACATAGGAGAGAGATGAACCACATAGCTACCGGTACAGCCCCGAGCCTCGATGGAGAACTACTCCCTCCTCATGGGAGCAGCAGCGTGATGAAGATGGCGGAGATGGCAGCGGTGTCGATGGAGAAGCCTTCCGGGGCACTTCCCCGCGGCGTGCCGGGACAGACTCCTGTCCCAGATCTTGGCTCGCGATGGCGCGCCTCGGAACTTTTCTCGCACCGTGGCTTTCTCCCTAAGGGTTTTCGACGCAGGGGCTTTATATGAAGAGGCAGCGTCAGAAGGTCGAAGGGGCGACGACACCATAGGCCGCGCGGCCAGGGGGTGGCCGCGCCGGCCTATCATCTCGGGGCCCCTCAGGTTCTCGGTGTCTGGATGCTTCCGGGCAAAATAGGAACCCGGCGTTGATTTCGTCCAATTCCGAGAATATTTCGTTACTAGGATTTCTGAACCAAAAACAGCAGAAAACAAACTGCACTTCGGCATCTCAGCATAGGTTAGTTCCGGAAAACGCATAATAATGACATATAATGTGTATAAAACATTTAGGTATCATCAATAAAGTAGCATGGAACATAAGAAATTATCGATACGTCGGAGACGTATCATGGGCCCCCCGTAGCCCTTCCGACTCCGCCTCTTCGCCTATAAGAAGCCCCTGACCTAAATCTTCGATACGGAAAAGCCACGGTACGAGAAACCTTCCAGAGCCGCCGCCATCGCAAAGCCAAGATCTGGGGGACAGGAGTCTCTGTCCGGCACCCGCCGGACGGAAGTGCCCCCGGAAGGCTCCTCCATCGACACCACCGCCATCTTCATCACCGCTGCTGTCTCCCATGAGGAGGGAGTAGTCCTCCATCGAGGCTAAGGGCTGTACCGGTAGCTATGTGGTTAATCTCTCTCCTATGTACTTCAATACAATGATCTCATGAGCTGCCTACATGATTGAGATTCATATGAGCTTTGTATCGCTACTAGTCTATGTGCTACTCATGTGATGTTATTAAAGTAGTCTATTCCTCCCGCATGGTGTAATGGTGACAGTGTGTGCATCGTGTGGTTCTTGTCGTAGATTATGATCATAATCTCTTGTAGGTTATGGAGTTGATTATCGCTATGATAGTATTGATGTGATCTATCCCCCTTCATAGTGTAAAGGTGACAGTGTGTATGCTATGTTAGTACTCGGGCTATTTTGCAAAGATCTATTATGCTCTAAGGTTACTTAAATATGAATGCTGAATGTTGTCGCTTGTTAACTGGCTTGAGGGAGCTCTTGTAGCCCTACACAATGAATGGTGTTCGTTATCAAACAAGAGTATATGTAGCACAAATGAGAGAAGTTATTATTTATTATGCGATCAATGTTGAGAGTGTCCACTAGTGAAAGTATGATCCCTAGGCCTTGTTTCCAATACTGCAAACACCGTTTACTGTTCTGTTGCATGTTTACTCGCTGCCATATTTTATTCAGATTGCTATTACCACTCATATACATCCATACTACTTGTATTTCACTATCTCTTCGCCGAACTAGTGCACCTATACATCTGACAAGTGTATTAGGTGTGTTGGGACACAAGAGACTTCTTGTATCGTGATTGCGGGTTGCTGAGAGGGATATCTTTGACCTCTTCCTCCCTGAGTTCGATAAACCTTGGGTGATCCACTTAAGGGAAACTTGCTGCTGTTCTACAAACCTCTGCTCTTTGAGGCCCAACACTGTCTACAAGAATAGAAGCACCCGTAGACATCAATGTCTCGTGAGTAGTTCGTTTAGTTCTTGAGGACATGGGTGAAGTCTAAATGTTAGTAGTGAACTATGTTGAGTAATATTTAATGGTTTGATATTTAAGTTGTGGTGTTATTCTTCTAGTGGTGTCATGTGAACGTCGACTACATGATAATTCACCTTTATGGGCCTAGAGGCATCTTGTATTCGTTTGCTAATTGTGGGGCTACCGGAGGGACAAAACCTAAACCCCCGTTAGTATATCGGCAGGAGGGATAGCAGGATCTCAGAGTTTAAGGCTGTGGTTAGATTATCTTAATTATCTTGTATTTGCGGATGCTTGCAAGGGGTATAATCACAAGTATGTATTAGTCCTAGGAAGGGCGGTGCATTAGCATAGGTTCACCCACACAACACTTATCAAAACAATGAAGATTAATCAACTATATGAAGCGAAAGCACTAGACTAAAATCCCCGTGTGTCCTCAAGAACGTTTGGTCATTATAAGTAAACAAACCGACTTGTCCTTTGTGCTAAAAAGGATTGGGCCACTCGCTGCAATTATTATTCTCGCATTTTATTTACTTGTACTTTATTTATCTGCTATATCAAAACCCCCTGAATACTTGTCTGTGAGCATTTATAGTGAATCCTTCATCGATCCGGTTTCCGACAGCCGGCTTCCGACCAGCTACAGACCGCAACCCGGCTGTCCGGCTGGCGGGAGTAAGGCCTAGGGAGCCGGCACGCGAAAAACGACTAAGGGAAAGAGTAAAAGCGAGTTGACTTGCAACTTTTCATAAAAGTGCCGGATTGCCGAACTCGGCTCGTTGACTGAAATATTATCGGCCTCACCCAGCGGCCCGCTCTTGATCCAGCTACAGACCGCAACCCGGCTGTCCGGCTGGCGGGAGTAGAGTGGGGCGGAGGGAAAAAGCGAACAAGTCGGAAAAAAGCCGGCACACAAAGTGATTAACAAACACACTAAAGTGCGACTTCATAAAAAGGGATAATAATATTGTCTTACATCTACACCCGACATTCCGGGGATTTAACGTCTTGTCTTGGCAAAGGTGAAAATATAAACATGCAAATTTAGGCACCGGCTGGAGGTGGACCAGCCGGGGGAGCATCTGCACCGGCTACCGGATCCGCCTCTGGCGCGTCGTCCTCCGCGTCCGCCATGTCAACGAAGACGCCCTTGTTGACGAAGTTGGCGATGGCGCAGGCCCGTGCAAGCCGGCGGGTCTTGGTCTCTGCGCTGAGCGCATCCTCCACGCTGTCTTGCCGGCTCTCCAGCTAGTTGAGGTCCACCTCGTCATACCAGGAGAGCACGAAGGAGAGGGCCATGTCGGCCCCAGCGCGCGCAGCCGAGTCCTTCCAATCGAGCAGGCGGTCGGGCGCGTTCTCAAGCCACTTGATCAAGTTGGCGAGCTCGCCCGGCAACGTCTCCGTCGGCCACAGCAGCCGGTACAGCTCCTCCGCCGCCTACCAAAGCTCATAGCCCAGCATGGTGATCGGCTCGACGCGAGCGGCCATGGAAGCCAGATAGTCGTCCATGGAGAAGTGCGGGCGAGCCTGCCTCGCCGTAGCCTGTCGGCGGGCTCCCGCCTTGCCGGCCGCGTCCAGCGCCGCCTGCTGCGCCTCGGGGAAAGCCGCTGCAAAATAAATATGTTAGAAGCCTGTAAATCCAGCTGACATCAGCCGGCAGGTCCCTGCCAGCAGCAGCCGCAAGCCGGGGAAAGCATAGAAAAATGCAAATTTTCAAAGTTAAAAGCAAAGCATGGCGGCAGCCAGCGAGAAAACGCCGCCTGCCCCTAGCCCGAAGATGGAGATATTGAAGTTAAAAAGCATGACAGCAGCCGGCGCGTGAACGCCGCCGGTCGCTAGCCAGAAGCCAGGAAACGTTCAAGTTTTTTCCAACTGCCGACTGCCAACAGAAAACCATGCCGACAGCCGACAGCCGGAAGCCGGCAAGAGATAGAAAAGAGAAAAGCAAATACTTACCCGCCAAACCGTGTTCAAGCGCGCTGATCTTCTCCACCCAGCGCTTGGCCGTGGCCGTCAGCTCCTCGGACTTGGAGGTCACCTCCTCGTGAAGCTTCCGGCACTGTCCGTCCACCTCGTCCAGCCACCTGCTGAGGTCATCCACCTTCTCCTGCTCACACCGCTTGATGGAGTCGAGTTCGATGAGATGGTTGGCCTTGAGCCGGCGCAGGCGCGCCACCTCCCCCTCGGTCTCCTGCGCCTTGACAGCCGCAGCCTTGACCGCCTTCTCGCTCTCGGCGCACTGCGCGTGGGCGGCTCGGAGATCCTCCTCCACCTGAGGGACTCAGGCAGCAGCAGCTGCAAGACGGCTAAACCAAAGAACAAAGACAGAGTCACAAGGGAAGAAGCCTTACCCTGGGTGGCCTCCAGCTCGCGAGCCATGTCGGCACGCTCAACCTTGGCCTTGTGATAGTTGGCCACGAGCCGGTTGTACAAGGCGGTCCGTTTGTCAACGACCGACTGAGGAGAAGCCGATTAAAGATCAGCACATAGGCGAAACCCAGGCCGGCTCCATGCAGTCGGCCCGTGCCTCGGAGGGCTACCAGGACAATATCAAAATTGAAAAAAGGACGCAAGAGCAGACTAACCTTGTTAACCTTCTCAACCCGCTTCAGGCGATGGTCGGCCTCGGCGGCGCAGGCTTTGGCATAGGCGCAAAAGTCGGAGAAGAACATCTCCATGGATGCCATCCCCTTGCTCCCGTCGCGGCTGGTCACCTCGTGGACATCGGCATCGCGCCAATCCTTCTCCGTAGTGCCGGCGGAGCCGAGGCTGGAGTCGGGGGCGGACACAACATTCAGCAGCGAGGCGGCTGGAGAGACATGGAGGCTCACCAGCGGCTGCGGAGGATCCTGAGGCGCCTGCGCCGGGCCCTTGGCCTTCACCAGCGCCCTGGCGTCCGCATCGGCTGGACGAGCCGGCTCCTCCATTGACGGCTCCGGAGCCGTAGGCGGCACGACCTGGTCCAACGGGCCGGTGGGGGCAGTAGACTCCGGTGGCGGAGGCGCGTCCTTCGGGCTCGCGTGAAGAACAACCACCTCGGGCGCGGCCCCGCCGGCTCCGGCTGCTGGCCCTTCAGGCCGGCGGCACTGAAGCATATCGCCAATGGTCGGCTGGCTCGAGCGGCGGGACGGCTCGCCCTGAGAACTGGAGCCGGGAGCGCCGGGTGGAGGAGCAGAAGAAGACCTCGCCCCCGTAGCAGGCGGCGGGATGACTGGCGGCATGCGCCCCCGAGGCAGGGCCTGCGGAGTCGGCTCCCTCCTCTGCCGCTATAGAGACGGCGGTGATACAACACCAGAGGCCGGGCCAGAGCCGGCGCCCTTGGTGAACTTGATAGCAGCCCTAGATTGGTCAAACAAAAAGAAAGATGAGAAAAAGAGGAAAGAAAAGGAATCAAAAAAGTTAACAAACATAAGAACTTACCCGGCTACCTTCGGGACCGGCTTCGATGCCATCCGGCGCCTCTTCTTTAGCGTCGCCTCGATCTGGGCGGTGGTCCTCTTCTACACCTTGGGTGCAGGCGAAGAAGCCGAAGGCGGCCTCACCGATAGGGGCACCACACGAACTGGCGCCGAAGAAGTTGGCGCATCGGCCCCCCTGCTCCTCCTCCTCCGGCTGCGGAGAGGGCGGCGGGTCATCATGCCCTTGGGCGGCCTGCTCGGCAGCCTCCGGGCTCTCGTCGTCGCCGGCTTGGTCAGCTGGGTCGACGTGGTCGGGCGTCCACACCTTCACCGCCAGGTTGCCATCTTCGACAAACTGCTGGGCAAACTTCTGCAAACGGCACAAACATCAAAATATCAGCAGGCTGCAAGCCGACAAAGGTAGCAGTCGGCTGGCAACAGAAACAAGTCGGCTCAGCACAAAGGAAAACTTACCATTGGCGGCGGATCATCCTGGCTGAAGGGCTCCATCCCCTACCCCCAGTTGTCCGGCAGCTTGGCTTGGGAGACGAAGTTGACCCGCTTCGCCACCCCGGCTTTTGAGAGCTCTAGTACGTCCGGGTCGGGTCGAACCGGCCACTCATGTGGCAGATCTTGTGGGCACGCGCCTGCAGTGGCAGCACCCGGTGGGCGGCATAACAGCAGAGGAGGTCGGTGTCCGGTGGCCGCCAGCTGCTCGTCCGCGACATAAGTCCGGAGGAGCTTCCACAGCATGTTTACCTCCGCCTCCGCGTCGGCCCCAGTTGAGCTTGGTAGGCGGCTGGGGGGAGAACTCCGGCAGGTTCACCCAGTCTAACATCGGGTTCTCGCTCTTCACGTAGAAGAACGTTGTCTGCCACTTCTTCACCGAGTCCACCGTCGGAATCTTCGGGAAGGGCGTCGAGGGGCGTGAGTACAGCGAAGCCGCCCCGCAGGCTCACAGCTGGCCGTCGGTGGTCTGGGCCTTGATGAAGAACAGCCGGCTCCAGAAGTTCACGTCAGGCCACAAGCCGGCGTAGCCCTCGCAAGGCCACGTAGCAGCTGAGGGTGACGAAGGCGTTGGCCGGCAAGTGGTGTGGCTGCTGGCCGAAGTAGTCTAGGAAGTGGCGGAAGAAAGCGGAAGCCGGCAGCCTGAACCCCCGCTCGAAGTAGGAGGCAAAGACCACCCGCTCGCCGGGCTGCGACACCACCTCATCCCCCGGAGCACGCGCCTTCACCCCCGGCGGGATGCGGCGGAGGCGGACGAGGCGCTCGATGTCCTCGTCGGTGACGCAGGAGCCCTCCCACGATCCGCTGGGGTGCGCCATCTCCTCCGTGTTCGGCGAAGAGGGGGACGGCGGCGAGGTGCACGGCGGAGAAGAACGCACCGTGTACGGCCGACCCCCGTGGCGCTGGAACGGCTGCGCTGCGGCGGCGGATCGGCGGAGTAGGACGACCGCGTCCGGTTGCGGAAGTTCGCTGGAGATTCACCAGCGGAATCGAGCGGGCGCGGAGAAACGAGCGGATGAACTGAGGAGAGCGGCGCGCGCTGGAGCAAGGAAGAGGAGGAAGTGAGCAGGGGTGTAACATCCCAAATTTTTAAAACAAGAAGAAAATGAATTTCCCCTTTTTCCAAAAATTGGAGGGAACAAAAACTTTAAATTGCATTACTTATTGTGCATAGTGATCATGCATATAGGTTATGTTTTTGCTAAGATTGTTTATTGAAGTGTTGGGAAAGGTTCCTAAACCCTAAACCTTGCTCCTTGGAGTCAAAAAGAAACAAAATAAAAAGAAAACAAAATAAGAGAAAAAGCATATGAGAGCAAATAGCTATTTTTGCAAATAATGAACTATGCCATATTTACTTTGCCAAAATGGTTTGAAGCCATTATGAAACTTAACCTAACACCCAATGAACCCAAATTGGTGACCTTTGGTCAAAGAAAAAGAAATGAAAATAAAAATATGAAATTCACATATGGGCCTATGGCCATTTTTGTAAATCTTTAACCTAGGCCTTTTAATTTGTTTCAATGGTTTGTAAATGTTACTAAACACTTAAGAATCACTTTTGAATCAAGAGAATACAAAAGAAACCAAAGAAAATAGCAAAACCTAATCACATATGATAATGGTCAAATCTGCCATTTATATCATGATACCCACTTTGAGCCCCTGTATTAAGAAATTCCTAAACCAAAGTCTCTCAACTCTTTGCACCTCATCCAAGACCTCATCAAGGTGAACAATTTTGATGTTGACCACCTTAACTAATTTGTAACATCGGGTTTTTTGGGAGCCTAATTTTTTTTCCTAAACAAAGGATGTTGCAACGCGGTCAAATAAAATAATCTTATTTGAAGTTCTTAAAATTAATTCTTCGGAGTTAATTTTCTAATTGAAGAGATATTATTTCCTTTTGCTATTTGAATTTTGAGGTCAATTTGCCTATTTGCTTCTTATTGGTTCTGCGTACGAAATCCTTTTGGCTAAGACCATGCACGCGCATGCATCTTCTAGCATGTTGCACTAGCACGACGTGCTCTCTTCATTTTTTTTTCTCTTTAGGTAGTACTACTTTTCTCTGAATCAAGTCTTTCCTATATTACCGCAGGTAGCAGCAGGCCAAGCCTGCTTTTTCTATTCTTTTCTTATTTCTAGCAGCAGCACTGAGGCCCAAACGAACCAGCTGAACCAGCGCCCGCTCGACCTCGCACGAGACCCAGCCGAACTAGCGAAACAGCCCACTGCTTGTCTTCCCGAAACGCCAGCCATAAACGCTAGAAAACTGCTGCAATTACCCCGCCATAAACCTGTCTTTAAGCACGTATTTTAGAGTACCATTCTTCTCCTATACAGCCTCAGACCGACGCCCCTGCTTTCCTCTTTCATCCCAAGCCATCGCTGGAGCCATAGGCTCACAGAGCAAGCAATCTCGCGAGAACGCCGCCGAACGCCGCTGTCGTTCCCGACGACCCAGGGCACGAGAGGAGGAGCTGCTGCGCCAGGGAGGTCACCAGGAGCAAGGAATTCAACCCACGGAAGGAGAAGGGAAATCGTTGATCATCCACGACACCTCCGGCAACGCGATCGACTCCGGCCGCCGACGTCTACCTCAAACTGCGACGAACTCGGTGAGAACCAGCCGTTTCTTTTGCTCAGAACGCGATCCCCATCCGTAGAGCTACCTCCTAGACATGATCCTTAACCTTAGTTCGGTAGTTCGTCATGTCGGCGGTGAATCGAATGCCATCCGGTGACACCATTAGTTTAGCTGCCTAGAACACGTTTTCTGTTTTGTTTCCAGCACATGTTATATACCAATCTGCTCCGGGATACCAGTAGTGCGGTTAGTGTTGTTCGTATTTGACGTTTTGAACCTTTTTTTTTGAAACGTGAGTTGAAGGTGTTGCATCACTAGAGGCATAGTTTATGCATGTCGGTATAGTCTAAGCAAGTAAGCATACGATCGAGTTGCATCTGTCTGATATACTAACTACTGCTAGCAGTTGCCTATTCCTAGTTTGATCGTAGCACATTTGCAAATGATTTCATATGCTTAACTTTGGTGTATTTGTTAGTAATTAAAGTCTTGCAAATATTTTCTAGATGGTTACTTAGTCTGCGTGTTGTCACTAGATCATGTCAGACTATTTGTAGACCTTGCTTAGTATTTTCCTCACCATTCTGGTAGATTACGATGATCATAGGTTTTATATAAAGTTGCATACTAGTTTAACATATAATTCTTGTGTTAGCATGATCCTACTTGTTGCTGCATTAGTGACATGCTACTGTTAATTCTAATCTTAGATTATTCCCTGCATGCATGTATGACTTACGCTCAATATGTTCTCTAGATTATTTTGTTACCCGATATAGAGCGATCCCCACGCCGTATGCCTTAGATAACCCAAATCCCGTATGAGTCATTCCGGTCTTTTTCGTGTACTCTTTGTAAGCCGAACGACCGACACATACCTTTTATTTGGATCTTTTCATTTGGATTTTATTCACTTTTCATTTGCATCTTATTCGTCGTATTGCTTGTATTCATTTGTATTGTTATTGCTTCGATACGACGATTAGGGGGAAACGGAGAGTGGTACGATCACGACCAAGGAGGCGAAGGGCAGGACTTTGACAACGAAGGCATGCCCTCTCATCATATTTATCCCAGTTTTACAAATTGCATGCTATTTTATGTTTTACAAATATATATGCTATTTTATTCCAGTAGCTAGCGTGTCGATTGACACACCAACCTTGATTCGCTTGTCGCCTCTTACTTGATACCCTGAGTAGAGATTATATAATAATCCTGATAGAGTAGAGATGCTTAGCACGCTAAATAATCATTAGGATACTTCCTATTGCCTCTTTGGAGGAATTGATCGACCTTCGGGTCAAACATACCCTTTTGAAAGTTGTTGAGCTCGTTGAGCTGGGCTGGTTAGCCATTGTTGCTTCCTCTACTCTCTCTTCTACTCTGGGTGAAACTTACCATCTAAACATGGCGCGGGCGACAGCTGAATCAAATGTTGAAGGAGCGATTGGCTGCCCTTCACAAGTTGGAGGGAGCAATCCGTCGTTCGTGCCGCATAAGGGTCCTAATAAGTCTTGGATTTGAAGATTGTGACAACCGTACAACCACATGCTATATGGGCACTGGCCTGGTTAAGTAAGTTAGTCAGCCTTAGGTGTTGATGTCGCCGTACCGCAGACGTATCCATAATTTCTGTCGTTCCATGCTTGTTTTATGACAATACTTACATGTTTTGCTTGCACTTTATGATGTTTTTATGTGTTTTCCGGAACTAACCTATTAACAAGATGCCACAGTGCCAGTTCCTGTTTTCTGCTGTTTTTGGTTCCAGAAAGGCTGTTCGGGCAATATTCTCGGAATTCGACGAAACGAAGACCAAACCTCCTATTTTTCCCGGAAGGCTCCAGAACACCGAAGAAGAGTCGGAGAGGGCCGAGGGCCACCACACCATGGGCGGCGCGGCTGGCCTGGCCCGCGCCGGCCCGTGGTGTGGAGCCCCCAGTGCCCCCCGCGCCGCCTCTTCGCCCATAAAATCCCTTTCGACCTAAAAACACCGTACCACTTGACGAAACTCCAGAGACTCCAGCGCCGCCACCATCGCGAAACTCCATTCGGGGACAAGTCTCGTCCGGCACCCGCCGGACGGGGAAGTGCCCCTAAGCCATCTCCATCAACGCCATCGCCTCCATCATGCTCCGTGAGTAGTTCCCCCATGGACTACGGGTTCTAGCTGTAGCTAGTTGGTATTCTCTCCCCCATGTACTTCAATACAATGATCTCATGAGCTGCCTTACATGATTGAGATTCATCTGATGTAATCGGTGTTGTGTTTGTTGGGATCCGATGGATGATACATTATGATTAGTCTATCTATAAAGTTTGTGAAGTTATTGTTGCTGCAATCTTGTTATGCTTAATGCTTGTCACTAGGGCCCGAGTGGCATGATCTTAGATTTGAGCTTTATAATTATTGCTTAGATTGTATCTACAAGTTGTATGCACATGTCACTGTCCGGAACCAAAGGCCCCGAAGTGACAGAAATCGGGACAACCGGAGGGGATGGCGGTGATGTGAGGGACACATGTTTTCACGGAGTGTTAATGCTTTGCTCCGGTGCTCTATTAAAAGGAGTACCTTAATATCCAGTAGATTCCCTTGAGGCCCGGCTGCCACCGGCTGGTAGGACAATAGATGTTGTGCAAGTTTCTCATTGCGAGCACGTACGACTAAATATGGAAAACATGCCTACATGATTAATGAATTGATGTTCTTTCTTAATGCCTTATCAATCCTATCAATTGCCCAACTGTAATTTGTTCACCCAACACTTGTTATTGGAGAGTTACCACTAGTGTAGATAGCTGGGAACCCCGGTCCATCTTTCATCATCATATACTCGTTCTACATGTCAACTATTTTCTGGTACCATTGCTCTCATATTACTATTACTGCTGTTGTGTTACTGTTACTATTGCTCTCATATCGCTACTTTCACATCACCCTTGCTAGTGCTTTTCCAGGTGCAGCTGAATTGACAACTCAGTTGTTAAGACTTATAAGTATTCTTTACCTCCCCTTGTGTCGAATCAATAAATTTGGGTTTTACTTCCCTCGAAGACTGTTGCGATCCCCTATACTTGTGGGTCATCAAGACTATTTTCTGGCGCCGTTGCCGGGGAGGCATAGCTCTACTCATAAGTTCACCTGGGGAGTACACTCTACCTCTCTCTCTTTTATTTTATTTTGTCTTGCTAGTTTATTTCTGTCTAGTTTATTTGTGCTTAGTTTATTTCTGTCTAGTTTTACTTTGCTTAGTTTACTTTTGCTTAGTTTCTTTTTGTCTTGTTTTACTTTTCCTATATACCCGAAAATCCATAAAAATTTGAAAAACCTAAAAATTAAAAACTTCTGTTATGGGAGAACCAACAACCTACTTGGAGCTTATAGAATGTTATAATAATTATAGAGAATCAAGAACTGGTAAAATAATGAGTGCTATGATAGAAAAATTAAATACAATTGCTAAAATCTTGCTTAAACGCCATGATATAAACTGTTGCTCTGAACATGATACTAAACATCTTAAATTTCAATGTGGCTTTAGTGAGGAAGTTTTAATTAAGAACTATAATCAGAATTGCTATATTCATTATGGGTTCGAAGAGGTAGAACAATTTGTCTTATTTATGGGAGCCTCCGAGATAGAATCCTTCATGGTTGAGAATTATGAAACTTGTGCTATTTGTAAGGACCTTAAAGATTATGTCTCTACTATCCTTAATTCTTGCATAGAATGCTACAGTAGGAATCCTTATATCCTTGATTATAAAGAGAGACACATTAATGCACAAGAATGCACTCACAATTTGCAGGAACCGGTGGAAGAAGAAATTGATGAACTTGAAAGCTCATTGGATGAAAAAGAGGAGGAAATTGATGAACCTGAAAGCTCATTGGATGAAAAAGAAGAGGAGAGTGATGAACAAAAGGAGGAAGAATGGATTAGCTACCCATGCCAACCTTCTAATGAGAGTAACTCTTTATCTCTTACACTATTTGATTGTCCTCCATGCTTACCGAAGAGGTTGAATGTTATGTTCATGTGGATTCTCTTGAAATAGTACCTATGAGTAATACTTGTGAGAATGATTATGCTACTGTTATTTATGATAATCCATGCTACTTTGATAAATCTTATGATAATGCTTTGTTTGTGCCTGATGTCGAAATGCATGGTACTAAAGAATTTTGTTTGGCAAATGTCTATGATAAAGCTCTTGATGATGGTCCTATGTTACTTGATAATATTAATTGTACTACTAATGAAAATGGGATTGGAGAGTTCTTGACTTATTCTATGAGTCCCATATCTATTGAGATTGATCAACTACCTTGTTATATTATTAATAAAAGTAAGTTTGAAAGTTTTAATTCCACTATTCTTGAACTTGATAAAAATTATGTGTTTGGAAATCATGAAAAGTATGCTGCATGTGATAGTTATATTGTTGAGTTTGTTCATGAAGCTACTGAAAATTATTATGAGAGAGGAAAATATGGTTGTAGAAATTTTCATGGTACTAATACACCTCTCTATATGCTGAAATTGCTGAAGTTACTCTTGTTTTATCTTGCTACGCTTGTCACTTTGTTCTTCATGAATTTATTTGTGTACAAGATTCCTATGCATAGGAAGCATGTGAGACTTAAATGTTTTTTGAATTTGCTTTTTGATGCTCTCTTTTGCTTCAAATACTATTTCTTGGGAGTGCATCATTAAAACTGCTGAGCCCATCTTAATGGCTATAAAGAAAGAACTTCTTGGGAGATAACCCATGTGTTATTTTGCTACAGTACTTTGTTTTATATTTGAGTCTTGGAAGTTGTTTACTACTGTAGCAACCTCTCCTTATCTTAGTTTTGTGTTTTGTTGTGCCAAGTGAAGCCTCTAATCGAGGGTTGATACTAGATTTGGATTTCTGCGCAGAAACAGATTTCTATCTGTCACGAATCTGGGCTGTTTTCTCTGTAGAAAAATCAGAAAAATATGCCAATTTACGTGCGTGATCCTCAGATATGTACGCAACTTTCATTAGTTTTGAGTTTTCTGATTTGAGCAACGGAAGTACCATTTTAAAATTCGTGTTTACTGGCTGTTCTGTTTTGGCAGATTCTGTCTCTGTTTTTTGCATTGTCTCTTGTGGACTTTATGTGAGGCTTTCTAGACGTGGAGAGCTGTAGCTAATGTTTTATTGAGTTCTTGCAATGTGTCACTACAGGACCAAGGTGGATTAAAGTTTTTTGAGTACTAACCCCTCTAATGAAGTTTATGAGAAGTTTGGTGTGAAGGAAGTTTTCAAGGGTCAAGAGAGGAGGATGATATATGATCAAGAAGAGTGAAAAGTTTAAGCTTGGGGATGCCCCCGTGGTTCATCCCTGTATATTTCAAGAAGACTCAAGCATCTAAGCTTGGGGATGCCCAAGGCATCCCCTTCATCAACTTATCAGGTTTCTTCTATTGAAACTATATTTTTATTCGGTCACATCATATGTGCTTTACTTGGAGCGTCTGTGTGTTTATTTTTCGTTTTGTTTATGTTTGAATAAATTCGGATCCTAGCAATCCATGTTTGGGAGAGAGACACGCTCCGCTTTTTCATATGAACACTTGTTCTTCGTTTTACTTTTAATGTTCAATGAATAAAAGTTGGAAGCTACAATATTTATCTTTATTTGGTTGGGAAAAGAAAATGCCTCATATGTCTTGGATAATTTGATACTTGGCAATTGTTTTGAGCTCTCAAGTAGATCATAAGTTTTTGCATGTAGTTTAAACCTATTAGTGGAGAACTACCGTAAAGCTTGTTAAAATTGGTTTGCATAATTGATCTCTCTTAAGGTCTAGATATTTTCTGGTAAAAGTGTTTGAGCAACAAGGAAGACAGTGTAGAGTATTATAATGCTTGCGATATGTTCTTATGTAAGTTTTGCTGTACCGGTTCATACTTGTGTTTGCTTCAAACAACCTTGCTAGCCTAAACCTTGTACTGAGAGGGAATACTTCTCGTGCATCCAAAAACCTTGAGCCAAAACCTATGCCATTTGTGTCCACCATACCTACCTACTATGTGGTATTTCCTGCCATTCCAAAGTAAATTGCTTGAGTGCTACCTTTAAATAATTCAAAATGCTTCTCAATTTGTGTTAATGTTTCATAGCTCATGAGGAAGTATGTGGTGTTTAGCTTTCAACCTTGTCATTTACTTTTGACGGACTCTCATATGGACTAGTGGCACATCCGCTTATCCAATAATTTTGCAAAAAGAGCTGGCAATGGGATTCCCAGTCCCGAATTAATTAATTTAAATAGACACTCCTCCATGGTTTGTGATTGTTGGACGGCACCCGAAGGATTCGGTTAGCCATGGCTTGTGTAAGCAAAGGTTGGGGGAGTGTCATCATCATAATAAAACTTAAATAAAAAGGCACTCCTTCATGGTATGAGATTGTTGGCAGGCACCCGAGGATTCGGTTAGCCATGGTTTGTGAAAGAAAGGTTGGAAGGAGTGCCACCCAAAAATAAATAAAATGGGAGCCGCTCTTGGGAGTCCGGTTGATGAGGTAGTTAGTGTGCCCACTACCATTCGTTGACAACAACAAACACCTCTCAAAATTTTACTTTTATGCTCTCTATATGTTTTCAAAACCAAAGCTCTAGCACAAATATAGCAATCGATGCTTTCCTTGAAGGGCCATTCTTTTACTTTATGTTGAGTCAGTTACCTAATTCCTTCCACCTTAGAAGCAAACACTTGTGTTAACTGTGCATTGATTCTTACATACTTGCATATTTGCATTCATCATATTACTCTATGTTGACAATATCCATGAGATATACATGTTGAAAGTTGAAAGCAACCGCTGAAACTTATATCCTCCTTTGTGTTGCTTCGATGCCTTTACTATGAACTTATTGCTTTATGAGTTAACTCTTGTGCAAGACTTTTGATGCTTGTCTTGAAAGTACTCTCCATGAAAAGTTTTGCTATATGTTATCTACTTGTTAGCAACTATAGATCATTGCCTTGAGTCACTTCATTCATTTCATATGCTTTGTAATAGTATGATCAAGGTTATGTAAGTAGCATGTCACTACAGAAATTATTCTTTTTATCGTTTACCTGCTCGGGACGAGCAGGAACTAAGCTTGGGGATGCTGATACGTCCCCGACGTATCCATAATTTCTGTCGTTCCATGCTTGTTTTATGACAATACTTACATGTTTTGCTTGCACTTTATGATGTTTTTATGTGTTTTCCGGAACTAACCTATTAACAAGATGCCACAGTGCCAGTTCCTGTTTTCTGTGTTTTTGGTTCCAGAAAGGCTGTTCGGGCAATATTCTTAATTCGACGAAACGAAGACCAAACCTCCTATTTTTCCCGGAAGGCTCCAACACCGAAGAAGAGTGAGAGGGCCGAGGGCACCACACCATAGGCGGCGCGGCCTGGCCTGGGCCCGCGCCGGCCCGTGGTGTGGAGCCCCAGTGCCCCCGCCGCCTCTTCGCCTATAAAATCCCTTTCGACCTAAAAACACCGTACCACTTGACGAAACTCCAGAAAGACTCCAGGGGCGCCGCCACCATCGCGAAACTCCAATTGGGACAAGTCTCTGTCCCGCACTGGACGGGGAAGTGCCCCGAAGCCATCTCCATCAACGCCATCGCCTCCATCATGCTCCGTGAGTAGTTCCCCCATGGACTACGGGTTCTAGCTGTAGCTAGTTGGTATTCTCTCCCCATGTACTTCAATACAATGATCTCATGAGCTGCCTTACATGATTGAGATTCATCTGATGTAATCGGTGTTGTGTTTGTTGGGATCCGATGGATGATACATTATGATTAGTCTATCTATAAAGTTTGTGAAGTTATTGTTGCTGCAATCTTGTTATGCTTAATGCTTGTCACTAGGGCCCGAGTGGCATGATCTTAGATTTGAGCTTTATAATTATTGCTTAGATTGTATCTACAAGTTGTATGCACATGTCACTGTCCGGAACCAAAGGCCCCGCAGTGACAGAAATCGGGACAACCGGAGGGGATGGCGGTGATGTGAGGGACACATGTTTTCACGGAGTGTTAATGCTTTGCTCCGGTGCTCTATTAAAAGGAGTACCTTAATATCCAGTAGATTCCCTTGAGGCCCGGCTGCCACCGGCTGGTAGGACAATAGATGTTGTGCAAGTTTCTCATTGCGAGCACGTACGACTAAATATGGAAAACATGCCTACATGATTAATGAATTGATGTTCTTTCTTAATGCCTTATCAATCCTATCAATTGCCCAACTGTAATTTGTTCACCCAACACTTGTTATTGGAGAGTTACCACTAGTGTAGATAGCTGGGAACCCCGGTCCATCTTTCATCATCATATACTCGTTCTACATGTCAACTATTTTCTGGTACCATTGCTCTCATATTACTATTACTGCTGTTGTGTTACTGTTACTATTGCTCTCATATCACTGCTACTTTCACATCACCCTGTTGCTAGTGCTTTTCCGTGCAGCAATTGACAACTCTTGTTAAGACTTATAAGTATTCTTTACCCCCCTTGTGTCGGGCAATGGCCTGGTTAAGTAAGTTAGTCAGCCTTAGGTGTTGATGTCGCCGTACCGCAGATGAGGTTGCTGCCTACGGGAGAACCTTCGGCACAGATGGGGGGACCGGTTTGGGGACGTACTCTCAGTACCGTGCGCCAGACCCGGTGGGCATGTCACATCTTTGGGGGATCTAGCTAAAAGACCTTGTCACAATCCCTCTGCCGGTACACCGATTGGTGTGTACTAAACCAGCGGCCACTGGTGGGCAACAAGACGGGGTTGTGTCGTGTGGGCAAAGTGTACAACCTCTGCAGAGTTAAAACTATTCGAATAGCCGTGTCCACGGTCATGGACGACACATGAATCTTTCTTGACATACAGGAACCTGTTTTGCTATTTCCCTCTTTGCCTCTCTCTCTCCTTTCCTTCCTTCCCTGGAATCCAAATCCTATGAGATACGTGAGTTGTCAAGGACAATCACATTGATGAGAAATATTGCACTCATTATAAAACATGTTTTCGTCTAAAATGCTTTTATCAAATATATTGCAAATAAAATTGGCTTTTATGCAAAAGAACCTACAGCCTTCCTTTGAAGCCTCATGTAGATATATTAGGTCTTGCATCGAGGGGGCATGTTGAGTACGAAATGTACTCATGGCAAAACTTTTGTTGATATTCAGAGTACTATGAAGATGGTGAAGACTATGGCGACTACGACGACGCTGAGGAGTGAGGCCTCGTGGACTACATCGACTGCCTGTGGCTGAGATGGAGTTACTTCGCATTTTATTATCCGCTGTGCTTTCTGGTTGTAATAAATGTCACAAGACATTTCACTATGTGGCTCAAACTTTGTAATAATTATTACTCTTTGCACGTTCTGCAATGATATTCATTTCGCTGTGTCGTCAACTTGATCTTGGGATTGACGAGTAACACAGGGGGGTCGGAATGTTAAGTTCCGGTTCTCACAGAAGTCTTATCATTTCTTAATCAACAAAGCAACGTGGCCAGATTTAGATCATACACATTTTGGATTTTCCAAATCAACTCAAATTTGCACACCACCACCACCATTGTGCCAAACCTTATTTGACTCACACCCATGAAAGTATTTGGCAAAATTCAAAAATAAATTTCTTTCGGCCATTGTATCAAACACCTTATGAGCACCAATTCACCAACTACACACATCAATTTATCCAAATGATATTAACCTAAACCATTTGTGCCTAGGTCATCACCAGCCTCTCCTTGCACCCAGCGAGCAATGCCAAGTCTCAGAGACTTTGATTGTGCATGATATCATCATGTACCATGCCATGCCATGGTGACCATGGCACCTCCATGCCATTTCCTCTCTCCACCCCTCTCTGGTCTCTCTCATCATGTCAAATAGGTTGACCTTGCACCCCTGATCATGATGGTACTAGCCCTGGGCAGAGAGGAGCACGAAATCGACCAGAACGTGATGTCTACATGCTAGGACATGCTGCAGCGCGCACCGCACGTCCCGGACACGACGGTGCACGCGATCGCCGGACGCGCTGAGCTCCTCGTCATCTCCTCTCGCCCACGCGCGCCCTCTCGACCCAGCCTACCTCCCGACATAGCCATTGGTCCGTGCATGCGCTGTCGCCGACGCCACCGTCGTCGTCCTCCGTCGTAGTACCGTCGAACACCAACGTCTCCCGGGCGTCTCCGTCCACCCCCGGCTTCGCCATGACGTGCGCCAGGACCGCCTGATGACGCAGCATCATCCTGCGCCCTCACCCACTCACCTCAGCCCCTGTAGCGCCGTCACCAGCATCGCCGTGCCCGTGCCACTTGCCACCTTCGCCCGCTATAAAACGAGGAGTCCCCCGCTCCAATTCATCACAACACCTCGCTCCCCTCCTCTCAATCGTTCTCCTCAACCCTCTCCCCCTTCACATTAGCTACCACGCCGCCCCAATTTCACCACCGGAGGCCGCCAGAGACGCTGAAGACCGAGCCGTCGAGCTCGTCCACCTCAGGAGCCGCCGCGACCCTCCCTCGACTCGCCGTCGTCACCTCGGTCGTTTGCCCGCCTCGCCGACCCGTGGACCATGAAGACCTCTCCTTGGACCCCATGGCCGCCGGTAGGGTTCAAACCTCGCCGGAGCTCGTCGTCGATGAGGACGAACCATAGTCGTCCGATCTTCTTTATTCCCACGGCCCCCATTCACGCGTACCGATTCGGCGATTTAAAACAGCTGACAAGGGGCTACCGTTAGGCGCGCCCGCCGCGTGCGAGACGCGTAGTTGGGCCGGCCTGCTCCCCTTTTTCCTCCTGGCCCATTTCCTTTTCCCACGTAGCCCAGTATTTCAAATTTGATTTAATCCTTTTAAACTAAATTCAATACTGGTGCTTTGCTAGAAATTGAATAACTTCAAATCTACTGAGCCAAATTTGATGAATTTTATATTGTTGGAAAGCCCATGAAATTATCTATCAAACCCCACTGGTCTCAAACCCTAGTTCATTATAGATCACTGGCAATAAAAATGACAAGGCAGTACCTTTTGAAATTTCAAACATTTATTAAAAATCAACCATAATGAATTTTGAGGTTATTCAAATTCTCATAATTCACATTTCAAATACTCTTTTTATGTGAAAATATGACATGGTTGTTTCATATGATCATGGGCTAGATTCAAATAGTGGCTATATGGCTATTTCTAGCTCATTTAAATTATTTCAAAAATAATATTTAGGGATTTCTATTTCCGTGCCCCTGCTTCGTTAGTTGTACTCAGTTTTCCCCAGCTCGTTAGTTTTTCCTCAGTTTTCCCCTCCCTCTAGTTTGAAACCCCTCGAAGACGCGGGTTGCCGTCAGGTCAGAGGCCTTACCGTTACCGTCAGGGCAGTTCCTCTCTGACCGTCTCGTGCTGACGGGTAGCCATCCATCTATCGCTGACGCGTGGGCCATTTTATTTCCTGATTGTATACACGGTGCTGCCAATGACAAATGGGGCCGCTCTATGGGGCTGCCGCAGCCAATGACCAGTGGGTCGTCTATTTATTTATAGAAAATTATATATTGCCGCTCTGTGGGGCCTCCGCAGCCAATGACCGCTGTGGTCGTCTATTTATTTAGAGAATATAATATAGAGCCGCTCTGTAGGGGCCGCCTCAGCCCATGGCAGGTGACTATTTTCGCAGCTTAATCTAAAGTGACTCTTATGCTAAACATTGTGCATCCCGACGGTGACCTAGCAGTGGCGGCGAGCATAGCCGTTCTGACCATGCCGATATCGGCATCGGCATCGTTTGGAGGCTGTGGTGCTCGAATAATAGTGGAAATGCGATATTATTTTTTACATGCATAATATATAGAAAATAGCTAGATCTCTAAATCGATGCATATGAAGCTACATATATATTCTTGGTCATAATCCCCTTATCTAAAGGGGATGGATGCATGGCTTCACGTCGTCGTCGCTTTCATCGTCAGTATCTTCGTCGTCTGAGTAGTAGTACCTCCTGCACATTGTTCCGTCGAACACCTTCACTGTGAGCACATCATCGCCTTCATATTTGAAGTGTACGTAGCAGCCGAAATCCACACCGTGCGCGATGGCGAAATTCTCCCAGCCCTTGTCGAGGTACATCCGGCCTTGTCCGTCAAATAGGACCTCCACGGTCCAGAGACGAGGACCGCAGTCAGCTGCTCGCAGATACACCTTAGCTGGCTCCTGGCCGTCAAGATAGTCCGCAAACTTTTTTGGGAGTGCCTGCAAAGAGATCGAGCGCCGATCGTTTGAAATTAAAGGTTTTTTAGAACATGCCCATAATTAATCACATGCATCATATATGTGGGAACGCGTACGTACCTTCTTGACCAAAGGGTCTTCATAGACGACGATGAAGAACTCCTCTATGATCAATGGCAGTGTTGACGGTGGTGGTGGCAATGATGATGATCTTCCCCTTCCCCTTCCCCTTCCGGTCCGCGTCCGAGACGTGGAAGCCATGGCAATGGATCAAGTGTATGTGAACGAAGAAGAGAGAGGCAGAACCTATTGACACAAGGGATGGCCGTGTGGGTGTTTATAAGGGAGAGATGACCGTTGTAGGGGTTTACACAATAAAATAAGGAGGAGGTGAACGTTGGTGGGGGTTTACACAATAAATTAAGGAGGAGATGACCGTTGTGGGGGTTTACACAATAAATTAAGGAGGAGATGACCGTTGTGGGGGTATATATCTCAACAAAAAAGTAATGCGGACTATCTTGACGGAAATGGAACTTCGTGATATAGTTTATCATTTTACCGTGAAAATTAATGCCTAAAAGAAATGGTAATTCGTGATAGTTTATCATTTTAACGTAATTGCTACAACAAATCGTTGATGGTTTATCATTTTTGGCGTGTAAAGTAATGGCTACAAGAAATGAGTGATGGTGTATCATTGTTTTGCGTGAAAAGTAATGGCTACAACAAAATCGGTGATGGTTTATCGCTTTTTGCGTGAAAAGTAATGACTACAAGAAATGGGTGATGGTGTATCATTTTTTGCGTGAAAAGTAATGGCTACAACAAAATCGGTGATGGTTTATCGTTTTTTCCGTGAAAAGTAATGGCTACAAGAAATGGGTGATGGTGTATCATTTTTTTGCGTGAAAAGTAATGGCTACAACAAAATCGGTGATGGTTTATCGTTTTTTTCGTGAAAAGTAATGGCTACAAGAAATGGGTGATGGTGTATCATTTTTGCGTGAAAAGTAATGGCTACAACAAAATCGGTGATGGTTTATCATTTTTTGCGTGAAAAGTAATGGCTACAAGAAATGAGTGATGGTGTATCATTTTTTGCGTGAAAAGTAATGGCTACAACAAAATCGGTGATGGTTTATCATTTTTTGTGTGGAAAGTAATGGCTACAAGAAATGGGTGATGGTGTATCATTTTTGCGTGAAAAGTAATGGCTACAACAAATCGGTGATGGTTTATCATTTTTTGCGTGAAAAGTAATGCCTAAAAAGATTTTATAATTTAGCTCGTGAAAAATAATGCAGAAAACCAAACTTTAGCGTACTGGGTAACCGCCCTTTCGCATACATAGAGGGTGGAAGCTAACCGACGACAGAGAGAGAGAGGGTGGTGGCCCCGACCAGAGAGAGAGATAGGGGTTATCCTGCCCGTTAGATCATACGATCAACGGTCGGCGGGCACGATCCGCGTGACATGAGCTAGACCAATCAGGGCAATGTTGGGCGTCTGTGAGAGTTTGTGAAGGGAGAGGGCAAAACTGAGTAGTATCAAGAAACCAAGGGCAAGTGAGTAGTAAACAGACTAAGGGATTCAAATATGAGATTTAAAAAATGGAAAATGCGTGTTTTGTACAATGAAACCCATCTTGGCCTACCTCAAACTATTTGCAATACAAATCTACATGAGTGTGAAAATTATGGCCTCATTCAGACAAAGTATGTTTTGGGGAAAGCTGTTTTGGGTAGGGCTTATTATGGAAAACCATGCACCTTCATAGCTACTAGGTGATTTGAGAAGTGGCAATTTGTGGTAAAACTTGATTTATCTATGATTTATCTATGATTTGAGAAGTGGCAATTTGTGGTAAAGACTCCATGAGTAAGTGCCACTCTTTTTCGGAATTTTTTGCACATTAAATAACTCATTTAACTAGTTAATCCCATTTGTTGACTCTCTGTTGACCAGCCACTTGAGGGTAAAACTGAGTATATTGCACTAGCCAGTATTAGCACTCAAGGGGAAAACTGAGCACACAAAAAATGCTAGTATATGACTCGAGGGTATACCTGAGTATATCTAAATTTCCAGGGTTAGACTCGAGGACGCGTGTTGCGGTGCAGAAGTGGAAGACGTGCCATTGTTGACGCGTGTCGCGGTGCAGACGTGCAATAGTGGACGCGTAGGACGCGGGTCGCATTTAGGACGCGTAAGCCCCTCCCTCCCTCCCTCTGCACACAGTACGTCTCATTCTCGCTCACGCACGAAACCACCCCTCTCACGTCCCATCAACTTCTCCAAATCGAAAAAACCCCAACCGCCGTACGCACGCTACCCTGCCGGCGATGGAGAAGAAGAATGCGCGGCCCATCGCCGAGCCAGTCGCCGCCGAGCCCGTCGCCTCCGAGGGCGGCGCATCCAAGCGCGGCGCCTCCGTGAACTGGGCCTCTCTCTCGGCTGATGGACCACTTCACAAGATCGGCGAATGCTTACTGGCGAACGAGGAGTACGCGGACACCTACTCTGCTATGAGGCAAGTCTGTAGAAATTGGCGCTCAGGTTTGCCTGAGCCCGACGTGCACCTGGACGAATGGATCATGCTAGACCACGCCCTTCCACGCGTCGCTGAGTTCACCTTCCTCCAACTCGGCACATCACGCTACGTCACCATAGATCTATCGGAAGTTCATACAAGGTTCAAATTCCTCCATATCTATAGGGTTAATCTACCTTTTTATTTTCAATCTTAAACATCTTAGTGCTGAATGTTATCTTCATCAATATATTTTAGATACTACTTCGTCGGCTTTTGCCGTGGCGTCATCGTGCTTGCCCAGAAGAACCCGCCGCACAAGATACGGCTTCTGAACCCACTCACAAAGAAATCGAACACTATGTTTGAGGCGCAGATGCCATCTGTTTTTCTGAATTCAGTCGCTGTAATCAAATCCCCGACTATGGTCTTCGTTGCCGCACATTACCCGCCGGAAATTGGTTGGGTCGATGAGAGCACTCCAACTAAGGATATAGATGAAGATTGGGGAGAAGAAAGATTTTCGATCAAGAACCATTGTCTGCGTTGCATTACCCCGTTCAATGGTGAACTCTATGCAGTAGCTGCGGACAATTTTGAGTCCGGAAGAATAGTGTGCACCAATGTACAGTTGCAGCAGCGCGCGAGCACTGTCAAGATGGAGACACTAATTTCATTTCCAGAACTTGGACATCACAAGTTCTACCTTGTGAAGTCGGATGGTGATCTGCTGCTTGTGTTGTTGGTCAACCGGCTTTGGCGGGCAAACCATTGGTGTACCGTGTGGACACTCAGAGCCGCTCTCTCCATCCGGTCAGTAACATTGGCAGTAATGCCTTCTTCGTGAATTATATCCGGTGTATCTCCGTCGACACCAGAGTGCACCCGACACTTCGACCTGGCTGCATCTACTACACGGATTTGGGTTATATCAGAGAGTACTCTCATGATACAAAGGCCTGGGATGAGTGGCCACTACGTGTGGATAGAATAGGAAACTACAATATGAGAAATGAACACAGGCCATACCGTTTGGAGGATGTATTGGCCGCACACTGCAGACGGAAGGAGTTCAATGAATATTTCCTTGGGGTAATGCACGAATGGAGCGACGAAGAAATATATGAGGAGGAATGAAGAACAAATTCATTCATCCTGGGGTATCCTAATCTTCTTGTTGTCCATACATTGCGTGCGTCTTGTATATTTTTCAGCTTAGTTTGTCGTGAACATTAACAACGTTATTGGCTGCTTTTGGCTGCTGTATGCAGTTTATGTATTATACTTAGTTTTCTGATTATGCTGCTGTGAATTTATCATATACTAGCTTCTAGATTTGCTGCCATATTGGGCAAAAAATGAGGGCCAAAAGGCATAAATAATTAAAGAAAGACAGAAATAGAAGCTTCTCTAGATTTGATACTAATTTGGTGAAAAAGACAGAGAGAGAAAGAGGGGAAAAGGTGCTCTTAAAAATGCCAATTTGGGCCGAGAGAGACAAAACCCAGCTCTCACGTACAACCAAACACGGTCTCGTGCTGTCCCACGCGGTCCCTTCCTACCAACCCCACACGACGCGGCCCCACAGACGACGCGGCGCAACACGTCAGCACAGAACGTTCAAATAAACGGATTCCTTCCGTCTGAGCTCCTTCTGCGGGTTTCAGACAAAGGCTTGGGGAACTGTATATGATCATGGGCTAGATTCAAATAGTGGCTATATGGCCATTTCTAGCTCATTTAAATTGTTTCAAAAATAATATTTAAATCCTATGAGATGTAACATCTCATTTAAATCATTGTTCCAAGTAATTCAATGTGAGGTGATGACATTAGTCTTCATGACCTCATATGTTACTACTTGAGAATATTAAATCATTTTCCAAAGTAGTATTTAAATTGTATGAGATGTAGTATCTCATTTAAATCATTTTCCCAAATGGTAAATATGAAGTGTTGACCTTGGTCAACATGTACTCATACTTTATTATTTGAGGAGATTAAATCTTAAAAAGATACAATGAGAGGAAATTATTTCTCAAGATAAGAAATAGAAACCCTAATAAATATTTCAATGAGAGGAAATTATTTTCCTACCACTAAATAGAAAACCCTAGTTGTTGTTAAGTAATGATTGTGATGATGATAGATCATCTTGAGTGAGCCATTAAGGCTAAGTAGTCCCCTTAAGTATTGATTGGTGATTGTTATCCTCGTATTCGTTGATAGACGCTAGTACCGGAGACTACCAGGAGGAGGAGGTCTTCTACGAGGAAGAAGAAGAAAACTTTGATCAATACACCACTCAAGGCAAGCTAGATTAATGCAAGCTATTATCAATGCAAGTTCTACTATTGCCAAGTTACTAGTGCAAGAGACTATGGCACTAGTATTGGTATTTAAAGTCTTATTCATCCAAACCCAAGTTTTATCTTGCTTTAACTTTACTTTGTTTACCAAAGCTTCTTCTTATAATTGATATTGGTCTAGAGGTAGAATACTACAAGAGCTTCAAACTTAGCCTAGAGAGCTAAAACTTAGTTAGCACACCTCATGAGTAGTTGCTAGTGCTAAACTAAAATTGACTACTCTAGATGGGAACTTGTGAAGCAAATGACTTTGAAAACCTTAGAATGTTGAGTCATTCTACTGAAATTTTTGAAGGTGAATATGACTTGTGAATGATATGGTGAATGTTTACAAAAATTGATGGTTGATGGGTTCGGATGCGATACCATTCCAATTTCGAAGTACCCCCACAATACCTGAATCTGGGTAGGGCTTAACTGAAAACTTATGTATTTTAGTATGGGTTCCCTCTAAACAAGCGTCATAGGGGTTATGCCGAGGCTGCCTCCGTTGAAAGTGAAATGACATGAAATGAGGTGAATGTCCTACCCAAGCCCTGTGCAGTTCCCAGGTTGACGGTTTGTCTTCACTGGGAGGCCAAGCTCATGGGGAGAGGTGCCTATACTAGGGTATGTAATTGAAAGGTTATGGTTGGTAGTCCGCACACGGAGTGTGATAAATCAGGGCCAGTTAACCCTAACGGATTATTGCAAATGTTGTGGCAAAAGTGTGTGACCTCTGCAGAGTGTAAAACTATTCGAATAGCCGTGTCCACGGTTACGGACGATTGGAAAGGCCATACTGTTCCGTCATCAGACCATTTTCAAAATGTGACATATGAATTGTGACTTGAACTTGAAAGGTGAATTGGACTTGATCACAACAGAGTTGTGGGAATGACACTAATGTTCCCACCTTAGTTAGTTAGGCAAATAAAGAGTCTTTTACTACTAAGTGCTTATGAAATAAAACTGGCTTTATGCAAATGAACCTAGAGCTTAGAACCCCTTACTATAGTTGATAGTGCTCACGCTGGGCGTTCGGGTAACCCGAAATTTTCGGGTCGGGTTTCTCGGGTAATGGCGAATTCGGGTTTTCGAAAAAGACACCCGAAATTCCTGCATGAAAATTGCTACCCGACTATTCGGGTACCCGGTATTTCGGGTTCGGGTCGGGTAATCCCCGTTTCACCCGAACAGGAGGAGCGCCACGCTTGCGCTGTCGAGGAACGTGGCCGCCGCCGGTGCTATCCAGTGCGTGCCGGCGAGGAAGACAACTCCCGTCGGTGCTGTCCTCTACGCGCGGCCATGGAAGACGGCCAGGATGTGAAGGAGGCAGCGGCGGCCAGGATGCGAGGACAGTGGCCAGGATGCGAGGGAGGTGGCGGCGGCCGGGATGTGAGAGAGGCAGCGATGGCGGCCGGTACACGAGGGAGGCAGCGACGGCGGAGGAGATGCAGCAGCGGACGGGATGCGACTTGGAGATCGAGATCAAGTTCTGGCTTCGTGGGAGTAGTGCGTTGACTAATAGACATTGGGAAGGCCAGATTTAGGCGTGGGGGTGGAGTGGGCTTTTTCCTGTTGGGCTGTTGATTTGGCCCAACTTCGGGTTTAACGGGCCGTTCGGGTCCCCGAGGCCTACACCCGAGTTTCCCGAAAATAATTCGGGTTTTGACTATTTGCACCCGATTTTGCACCCGTTTTTTCGGGTTTCGGGTTATTCGGGTTCGGGTCCGGGTATTTCGGGTTCGGGGCTCGGGTGTCGGGTTTTATGCCCACCGTGAGATAGTGCTTACACTAGTATTAGTTTGCGAGTACTTTAAAGTACTCATGGCTTTGTCCCTGGCTATTCAAATGGCCAGACTATGAAGAGGAGCACCAGTACCAGGATGATGGACATCAGGACGTCTATGATAACTAGGACTACTCCTGACGTCAAGCGTTGCCTGTGGAACAGATACGCTCCAACGTATCTATAATTTCTTATGTTCCATGCTAGTTTTATGACAATACCTACATGTTTTGTTCACACTTTATATCGTTTTGATGCATTTTCCGGAACTAACCTATTAACAAGATGCCGGTGCCGGTTCCTGTTTCTGCTGTTTTTGGTTTCAGAAATCCTACAAAGGAAATATTCTCGGAATTGGACGAAATCAACGCCCAACATCTATTTTTCCCTAAGCTTCCAGAGCACCGAAGAGGGTCCAGAGGGGAGCCAGGGGGGCCCCACCCCACATGGCGGCGCGACCAAGGAGGGGGGCGCGCCCCCCTATGGTGTGGCTGCACCAGGGCCCCTCCGAGGCTGTCGCCTATATAAAGCCTCCGTCGCGAAAACCCTAAGAACATAAGCCACGATACGAGAAAAGTTCCAGAGCCGCCGCCATCGCGAAGCCAAGATTCGGGGGACAGAAGTCTCTGTTCCAGCACGCCGCCGGGAGTCATCTCCATCGACACCACCGCCATCTTCATCGCCATCGCTGTCTCCCATGATGAGGAGGGAGTAGTTCTCCATCGAGGCTAAGGGCTGTACCGGTAGCTATGTGGTTAATCTCTCTCTCGTACTTCAATACAATGATCTCATGAATTGCCTTGCATGATTGAGATCCATATGATGAGCTTTGTAATCTAGAAGTAGTTATGTTATTCAAGTGAATTTTACTTATGTGATCTCCGGAGACTCCTTGTCCCACGTGTGTAAAGGTGACAGTGTGTGCACCGTGTGGGTCTCTTAGGCTATATTTCACAGAATACTTATTCACTGGGTTATGATTTGAGTTGGATGTCTCTATGAAATTGTGGTGTGTTAGTACCTCCTATGAATGCTCAAAGTGACAGCGTGGGGTGTTTATTAGTACTTGGGAATACATCTTTAAGGTTTTCTTTGCATCCCTACATGGTGAATTAGTGTTCGTTATCCAGCCAGAGAGTAATTCGGAATAGCATAATGAAGTGCTTATTTATATTCAATTATGATTGCATTGTTGAGAGTGTCCACTAGTGAAAGTATGATCCCTAGGCCTTGTTTCTAAGCATTGAAACACTGTTTCCAACAAGTTCTACTACATGTTCGCTTGCTGCAATATTTACTTCATATCGCAATTACTATTTACTACCATCTATACCACATGTGTTTTACTATCTCTTCGCCGAACTAGTGCACCTATACATCTGACAAGTGTATTAGGTGTGTTGGGGACACAAGAGACTTCTTGTATCTTAATTGCGGGTTGCTTGAGAGGACTATCTTTGACCTCTACCTCCCTGAGTTCGATAAACCTTGGGTGATTCACTTAAGGGAAACTTGCTGCTGTTCTACAAACCTCTGCTCTTGGAGGCCCAACTCTGTCTACAAGAATAGAAGTACACGAAGACATCAGGAACAGATGGACCGCTACTACGTTTCTTCCGCTGTGTGTGTTTTGTATTTGATCATTAGATCAATCCTTGCTGTAAGACTGGATCATGTGATCCTTTGATGTAAGACAATTATGGTTTGTAATGAATGATGTTCCGTGATATCAATCTATTATGTCTCGCAAAAATAGTATTCCTGGGATTGCGATGTATGGCATAATAGGCATCTGGACTTAAAAATCCGGGTGTTGAAAAGTTGGTATCAGAGCCATTGTTTGACCTTAGAGACCCTAGTTAGAATGGACGTCTAAAAAACTTAGTTTCAAAAACAAATGAAGTGAATATTTATGAAAAAATATTCACTCTCTTCTCTTTGAGATCTTTTCAAAATGAGGAAGACATGCTCTACTTTTTCTTGTAATTCTACATAAAATTTTGACACACTTGCTCACTTCTCTAACTTACTCATCCAGTTCACTTACAGATGGAGCAGCTCAACAGCACCAAGTTTTACCAGTTGGGCAATGGAGGAACCTAATCTTCGAGAGGGACTTGGACGCTTTGTCTGAGCATCTCGAGCGCCCGCACCCGGAGTTCTTTGGAACTCAAGTCAACGACCAGCCCGGAGGAGAACTACAGTGGGTTGTAGTTGCAGATTTGAGAGGCAAGATGGAGCCTCCTATTCCGAGCGGATCCAGTTTTCTGTCAGGGAAAGCAACTGGCTAGATGGACTAGCTAGAGCCATGCAGGAAGCACTTGCCCGTCTGTGTGGGCAGCATGTGACTGAGCTTTATGGGACTCGCTTTGCTCACCTTGCAAGGCATGACTCCATTGGAGGACCCATGGCACTGTCACCCCACCCGGAGCTGAAGTATCACGTGGAGCACCTGGACTTTATGCTGCACGAGACCCAGAAGGAGCTGGACAACTCTCGTGTCTACGCCAACCAGACTCACCTCCACCTGGCTCAGCATGCCGATGCTATCAAGATGCTTGCAAAGGACCGCAAGTCACTCCGCCAGCAGCGTGCCAAGAAGGACGCTACCATTGCGCGCCTCCGCGCAAAGATAGTGTCCTTGGAGGCAACTGTCAAGGCCCAAGAGGATCAGTTGAGGGAACTGGAGAAAGAAGGTGAATACATTCAGGGAGGAGCAGCCTACCTGAGTGATGACGATGAATTTGAGGAAGACGAGAACACTGATGTGGAAGACTATCAGTTCATGGAGGCCGGAGAAGATGACTTCATCCCGATAGATGTGGATGATCAGTAGTAGTATCACTAGAGCATTTGCATAGGTGTGAGTTTGTATCAGATCCCTTGTATCGTAGAACGAAGGAATGGTTCTTAAAACCAACGGTGTGTCAGTTTGTAATGTGTGATGTTTGGTATGAATGAAAAGTGTTGTTGGTTTTTACCCCCTCAACACTACTCAAGTTTTGAAACTTTTTGAACTTTAACCCAAACAAACCATAGAAATTTCCCTCTTATCTTATGATCTACCTCAAATATTCAGATGGCCCCTCCAACCCGCAGCACCAACCAAGATGCAATGATGCAGATGCTCCAAATGATGATGGCAGATAGAGAAGCCGAGAGAGCTGAACGACAAGCCAATATTGCCGCACTGCAGCAGATAGCCCAGAACAATCAAGGCCATGGAAACCATGATCATCCTGGATCGAAGCTGAAGAATTTCCAGAACACAAACCCTCCAATGTTCAGCAAGACTGAAGAGCCGTTAGATGCTGATGACTGGCTCCAAACAATGGAGAACAACCTAGAAGTTGCAGGAGTTCAAGCTGCAGAAAAAGTACTGTTTGCCACCCACTACTTGTCAGGACCTGCCAGAGCCTGGTGGACTAGTGCCCGCGCAATGAATGCAGGACAGATGATGACTTGGGCAGATTTCAAGCTAAAGTTCAGCAAATACCATGGGCCCCAGGGTTTAATCAAGAAGACGAGAGACGAGTTCCGGGAACTCAAACAAGGAAGGATGTCCGTGGTGGAATACCGTGACAGATTCCTCACTCTGTCTAGGTACGCCCCGGATGAGACCGACACAAACAAGAAGAGGAAAGAAAGATTCTTGAATGGACTGCATGATGAGATGCAGACTGTACTTGTGAACATCCCCTTTGCTGACCTGGAAGCCCTCGTAGATTCTGCCATCTAGATGGAAGGAAAGCTCCATCAAGCTAATGAGAACCGCAAACGCCGCATGATGCACCAGAGTGGGCCCAGCAATACCCCAAGGTATCGCCCCAGCTCAAGCGGAGGATTTGCTCCAAGAAACAACAAGCCCCAGATGCAGATGACACGTCCGAGTTTCCGTAATCGGAGTGAGGACACCCGAGGCCAGGAGGCCACAACAACAACAACCACCATGCCAACAACAACAACTTCAACCGTGCCCCGATGAGAGCCCCCGGCAACCACAGCAACACCAATACTGCCCCAAGGACTGGAAGCAACGCTGTCCCCGTCACCCCAAAGGACAAGTCAACTGTGACTTGTTATGAATGTGGAGTTGTGGGTCACTACTCCAATGAGTGCCCCAAGAAGCTTGCCAAGACTGCCCCCAATACCGCTGCACCTGCCCAGCAACAGCGCCGCTTTGCAGCTAGAAGGAACCCGAACAACCGCAACGGCCGTCTCTACCACATGAGTGCCACAGAAGCTCAGGAAGCACCCCAGGCCATGCCAAGTATGTTTTCCTGTTAATCCAATTGCTCAATCTCTCTTAGGAACCTAACTTTTCTTAAAATCTCGGGACGAGATTTGTTTAAGGGGGAATGGTTTGTAACATCCCAAATTTTTAAAACAAGAAGAAAATGAATTTCCCCTTTTTCCAAAAATTGGAGGGAACAAAAACTTTAAATTGCATTACTTGTTGTGCATAGTGATCATGCATATAGGTTATGTTTTTGCTAAGATTGTTTATGTGAAGTACTTTGAAATGTTCCTAAACCCTAAACCTTGCTCCTTGGAGTAAAAAAAGAAACAAAATAAAAAGAAAACAAAATAAGAGAAAAAGCATATGAGAGCAAATAGCCATTTTTGCAAATAATGAACTATGCCATATTTACTTTGCCAAAATGGTTTGAAGCCATTATGAAACTTAACCTAACACCCAATGAACCCAAATTGGTGACCTTTGGTCAAAGAAAAAGAAATGAAAATAAAAATATGAAATTCACATATGGGGCTATGGCCATTTTTGTAAATCTTTAACCTAGGCCTTTTTAATTTGTTTCAATGGTTTGGAAATGTTACTAAACACTTAAGAATCACTTTTGAATCAAGAGAATACAAAAGAAACCAAAGAAAATAGCAAAACCTAATCACATATGATAATGGTCAAATCTGCCATTTATATCATGATACCCACTTTGAGCCCCTGTATTAAGAAATTCCTAAACCAAAGTCTCTCAACTCTTTGCACCTCATCCAAGACCTCATCAAGGTGAATTTTTTTTTGATTTTGACCACCTTGACTGATTACTTTTCAATTTCTTAATCTAAGCATGCAAAGTGGCAACATCAAAACAGATTCTAGATCATACACATTTTGGATTTTCTAAATCAATTCAAATTTGCACACCACCACCACCCATAAGTGCCAAACCTTATTTGACTCACACCCATGAAAGTATTTGGCAAAATTCAAAAATAAATTTCTTTCGGCCATTGTATCAAACACCTTATGAGCACCAATTCACCAACTACACACATCACTTTATCCAAAGGATATTAACCTAAACCATCTGTGCCTAGGTCATGTTGTGCATGATATCATCATGTACCATGCCATTTCCTCTCTCCACCCCTCTCTGGTCTCTCTCATCATATCAAATAGGTTGACCTTGCACCCCTGATCATGATGGTACTAGCTCCTGCGAGAGGAGCACGACATCGACCGTAACGTGACGTGCCCAGACATGCCAGGACATGCCGTAGCGCGCACCGCACGTCTCTCGGACACGACGGTGCACGTCATCGCCCGACGCCGCTGACCTCCTCGCGTCATCTCCTCTCGTCCACGCGCGCCCTCTCGACCCGCTACTCCTAGACATAGCCATTGGTCCGCGCATGCGTCGTACGACGCCACCGTCGCCGTCCTCCGCCGTAGTACCGCCGGACACCGACGCCTCCCGAGCGTCTCCGCCCACCCCGCCCGCCATGACGTGCGCCAGGACCGCCTAATGACGCAGCACGTCCCGCGCCCTCGCCCACCACCTCGGCCCCCGTAGCGCCGTCGCCGCATCGCTGCTCGTGCCACTCCGGCCACCTTTCGCCGCTATAAAACGAGGAGTCCCCGTCTCCAATTCATCACAGCACCTCGCTCCTCCTCTCACTGCTCTTCTCCTCAACCCTCTCCCCTTCACATTAGCTACCACGCGCCCCAATTTCACCACCGGAGGCCGCCGGAGACGCTGAAGACCAAGCCGTCGAGTTCGTCCACCTCAGGAGCCGCTGCGACCCTCCCTCGACTCGTCGTCGTTGCCTCGGTCGTTTGCCCGCCTCGCTGACCCTGCTGGACCGCGGTAAGACCTCTCCTTGGACACCCATGGCCGCCGGTAGGGTTCGGACCTCGCCGGAGCTCGTCGCGACGAGACGAACCACAGCCGTCCGATCTTCTTTTTAATCCCACGGCCCCCATTCACGCGCACTGTTCGGCAATTTAAAACAGCTGACAGTGGGGGCCACTGTCAGGCGGCCCGCTGCGTGCGAGACGCGTAGTTGGGCCGGCCTGCTCCCCTTTTTCCTCTCCTGGCCCATTTCCTTTTCCCGCGTAGTCAAGATTTCAAATTTGATTTAATCCTTTTAGCTAAATTCAATACTGGTGCTTTGCTAGAAATTGAATAACTTCAAATCTACTGAGCCAAATTTGATGAATTTTATATTGTTGGAAAGCCCATGAAATTATCTATCAAACCCCACTGGTCTCAAACCCTAGTTCGTTGTAGATCAACTGCAATAAAAATGACAAGGCAGTACCTTTTCAAATTTCAAACATTTATTAAAAATCAACCATAATGAATTTTGAGGTGATTCAAATTCTCATAATTCACATTTCAAATACTCTAATTGTTTATTAAAAATATGACATGGTTGTTTCATATGATCATGGGCTAGATTCAAATAGTGGCTATATGGCCATTTCTAGCTCACTTAAATTATTTCAAAAATAATATTTAAATCCTATGAGATGTAACATCTCATTTAAATCATGGTTCCAAGTAATTCAATCTGAGGTGATGACATTAGTCTTCATGACCTCATATGTTACTACTTGAGAATATTAAATCATTTCCAAAGTAGTATTTAAATTGTATGAGATGTAGTATCTCATTTAAATCATTTTCCCAAATGGTAAATATGAAGTGTTGACCTTGGTCAACATGTACTCATACTTTATTATTTGAGGAGATTAAATCTTAACAAGATGCAATGAGAGGAAATTATTTCTCAAGGATAATAAATAGAAACCCTAATAAAGATTTCAATGAGAGGAAATTATTTTCCTACCACTAAATAGAAAACCCTAGTTGTTGTTAAGTAATGATTGTGATGATGATAGATCATCTTGAGTGAGCCATTAAGGCTAAGTAGTCCCCTTAAGTATTGATTGGTGATTGTTATCCTCGTATTCGTTGATAGACGCTAGTACCGGAGACTACCAGGAGGAGGAGGTCTTCTACGAGGAAGAAGAAGAAAACTTTGATCAATACACCACTCAAGGCAAGCTAGATTATTGCAAGCTATTATCAATGCAAGTTCTACTATTGCCAAGTTACTAGTGCAAGAGACTATGGCACTAGTATTGGTATTTAAAGTCTTATTCATCCAAACCCAAGTTTTATCTTGCTTTAACTTTACTTTGTTTACCAAAGCTTCTTCTTATAATTGATATTGGTCTAGAGGTAGAATACTACAAGAGCTTCAAACTTAGCCTAGAGAGCTAAAACTTAGTTAGCACACCTCATGAGTAGTTGCTAGTGCTAAACTAAAATTGACTACTCTAGATGGGAACTTGTGAAGCAAATGACTTTGAAAACCTTAGAATGTTGAGTCATTCTACTGAAATTTTTGAAGGTGAATATGACTTGTGAATGATATGGTGAACTTTACAAAAATTGATGGTTGATGGGTTCGGATGCGATACCATTCCAATTTCGAAGTACCCCCACAATACCTGAATCTGGGTAGGGCTTAACTGAAAACTTATGTATTTTAGTATGGGTTCCCTCTAAACAAGCGTCATAGGGGTTATGCCGAGGCTGCCTCCGTTGAAAGTGAAATGACATGAAATGAGGTGAATGTCCTACCCAAGCCCTGTGCAGTTCCTGGGCTGATTGTCTTCACCGGGAGGCCAAGCTCATGGGGGGAGGTGCCTATACTAGGTATGTAATGAAAGGTTATGGTTGGTAGTCCACACACGGAGTGTGATAAATCAGGGCCAGTTAACCCTGACGGATTATTGCAAATGTTGTGGCAAAAGTGTGTGACCTCTCAGAGTGTAAAACTATTCGAATAGCCGTGTCACGGTTACGGACGATTGAAAGGCCATACTGTTCCGTCATCAGACCATTTTCAAAATGTGACATATGAATTGTGACTTGAACTTGAAAGGTGAATTGGACTTGATCACAACAGAGTTGTGGGAATGACACTAATGTTCCCACCTTAGTTAGTTAGGCAAATAAAGAGTCTTTTACTACTAAGTGCTTATGAAATAAAACTGGCTTTATGCAAATGAACCTAGAGCTTAGAACCCCTTACTATAGTTGATAGTGCTTACACTAGTATTAGTTTGCGAGTACTTAAAGTACTCATGGCTTTGTCCCTGGCTATTCAAATGGCCAGACTATGAAGTGGAGCACCAGTACCAGGATGATGGACATCAGGACGTCTATGATAACTAGGACTACTCCTGACGTCAACAGTTGCATGTGGAACTGATACGTCTCAAACGTATCTATAATTTTTTATGTTCCATGCTAGTTTTATGACAATACCTACATGTTTTGTTCACACTTTATATCGTTTTGATGCATTTTTCGGAACTAACCTATTAACAAGATGCCGAAGTGCCAGTTCCTGTTTTCTGTTTTTGGTTTCAGAAATCCTACAAAGGAAATATTCTCGGAATTGGACGAAATCAACGCCCAACATCTTATTTTTCCCGGAAGCTTCCAGAGCACCGAAGAGGGTCCAGAGGGGAGCCAGGGGGGCCCCACCCCACATGGCGGCGCGACCAAGGAGGGGGGCGCGCCCCCCTATGGTGTGGCTGCACCAGGGCCCCTCCGAGGCTGCCCGCCTATATAAAGCCTCCGTCGCGAAAACCCTAAGAACATAAGCCACGATACGAGAAAAGTTCCAGAGCCGCCGCCATCGCGAAGCCAAGATTCGGGGGACAGAAGTCTCTCTCACGCCGCCGGACGGGGAATTGCCCCCGGAGTCATCTCCATCGACACCACCGCCATCTTCATCGCCATCGCTGTCTCCCATGATGAGGAGGGAGTAGTTCTCCATCGAGGCTAAGGGCTGTACCGGTAGCTATGTGGTTAATCTCTCTCGTACTTCAATACAATGATCTCATGAATTGCCTTGCATGATTGAGATCCATATGATGAGCTTTGTAATCTAGAAGTAGTTATGTTATTCAAGTGAATTTTACTTATGTGATCTCCGGAGACTCCTTGTCCCACGTGTGTAAAGGTGACAGTGTGTGCACCGTGTGTCTCTTAGGCTATATTTCACAGAATACTTGTTCACTGGGTTATGATTTGAGTTGGATGTCTCTATGAAATTGTGGTGTGTTAGTACCTCCTATGAATGCTCAAAGTGACAGCGTGGGGTGTTTATTAGTACTTGGGAATACATCTTTAAGGTTTGCTTTGCATCCCTACATGGTGAATTAGTGTTCGTTATCCAGCCAGAGAGTAATTCGGAATAGCATAATGAAGTGCTTATTTATATTCAATTATGATTGCATTGTTGAGAGTGTCCACTAGTGAAAGTATGATCCCTAGGCCTTGTTTCTAAGCATTGAAACACCGTTTCCAACAAGTTCTGCTACATGTTCGCTTGCTGCAATATTTACTTCATATCGCAATTACTGTTTACTACCATCTATACCACCTGTGTTTTACTATCTCTTCGCCGAACTAGTGCGCCTATACATCTGACAAGTGTATTAGGTGTGTTGGGGACACAAGAGACTTCTTGTATCTTAATTCCAGGGTTGCTTGAGAGGACTATCTTTGACCTCTACCTCCCTGAGTTCGATAAACCTTGGGTGATTCACTTAAGGGAAACTTGCTGCTGTTCTACAAACCTCTGCTCTTGGAGGCCCAACACTGTCTACAAGAATAGAAGTACACGAAGACATCAGGAACAGATGGACCGCTACTACGTTTCTTCCGCTGTGTGTGTTTTGTATTTGATCATTAGATCAATCCTTGCTGTAAGACTGGATCATGTGATCCTTTGATGTAAGACAATTATGGTTTGTAATGAATGATGTTGTGATATCAATCTATTATGTCTCGCAAAAACAATATTCCTGGGATTGCGATGTACGGCATAATAGGCATCCGGACTTAAAAATCCGTGTTGACAAGGGGTCACAAGAGCTTGATGCGCGTGATGTACACGTCCGTTGGGAACCCCAAGAGGAAGGTGTGATGCGTACAGCAGCAAGTTTTCCCTCGAAAGAAACCAAGGTTATCGAACCAGAGAGCCAAGAAGCACGTGAAGGTTGTTGGTGGAGGATTGTAGTGCGGCGCAACATCACCGCGCCAACGTGGAAAATGCACAACACAATCAAATACCCCAACGTAATGTTGAGGTTGTCAATCTCACCGGCTTGCTGAAAACAAAGGATTAAGCGTATCGAGTGGAAGATGGTGTTTGTTTGCAAAGAACAGTAAGAACAATAATTGCAGCAGAATGTATTCAGATGTAAAAGATCCACAGTTCACTAGTGGTGTCTCCAATAAGATAACTAGCATGCCGGGTGAATTACAGGTGGGCAATTGATAAATAAAGATTCAATACATATCAATGATGATTACTATGAGATTTAATCATATTACGACAAAGTACATAGACCGCTATCAGCATGCATCTATGCCTAAATAATCCACCTTTCGGGTTAGCATCCGCAACCTCCAGTATTGTAAATGATAATTGCATTAAGTATGGTGCGTAATGTAATCAACACAAATATCCTTAGACAAAGCATCGATGTTTTATCCCTAGTAGCAACAACACATCCACAACCTTAGAACTTTCGTCACTATCCTTATTAATGGAGGTATGAACCCACCACGAGCATACCCCTCTTGGAGTTACAAGTATCAACTTGGAGAGCATGCAAGAATATAAACAACACATATATGATAGATTGATAATCAACTTGACATAGTATTCAAGATTATCGGATCCACCAATCACAACATGTAGCATTACAAATAGATGATCTTGATCATGTTAGGCAGCTCACAAGATCTAAACAATGATAGCACAGCGGAGAAGACAACCATCTAGCTACTATGGACCCATATTCCAAGGATGAACTACACACGCATCAATCCCGAGGCGGCATGATGATGTAGAGCCCTCCGGTGATGATTTCCCTATCCGGCAGGGTGCCGGAGACGATCTTCCTCGAATCCCCCGAGATGGGATTGGCGGGCACGCCGACTTTCCGATCGTTTTCTGTACAGGGGTTTTCGCTACTAAGGTTTCAAGTAGGCGGAAGGGTAGGTCGGGAGGCGGCGCGAGGGGCCCACACCATAGGGCGGCGCGGCTCCCTAGCCGCGCGGCCCCGGTGGCGCCTGTCGCCCCACTTCGTTATCTCTTCGGTCTTCTGTAAGCTTCGTGGAAAAATAAGAACCTGGGCGTTGATTTCGTCCAATTCCAGAATATTTCCTTACTAGGATTTCTGAAACAAAAAAAAGCAAAAGAACAAGGCGCTTCGCATCTTGTTAATAGGTTAGTGGAAAATGTATAATAATGATGTAAAGTATGTATAAAACATTCAAGTATTGTCATAAAGTAGCATGGAACATAAGAAATTATAGATACGTTTGAGACGATCAAGCATCCCCAAGCTTATTTCTGCTCGCCCAGATACGTCTCCCAAACGTATCTATAATTTCTTATGTTCCATGCTACTTTTATGACAATACTTGAATGTTTTATACATACTTTACAGCATTATTATACATTTTCCGGCACTAACTCATTAACAAGATGTCTCAAGCCGCTGTCAAGTCGTTTGCTCTGCAAATCCTAGTAAGAAATATTCTCGGAATTGGACGAAATAACGCCCATGGTCCTATTTTTACACGAAGCTTCCGGAAGACCGAGGGAAAGGAAGGGGCCACGAGGCGCCGACACACCAGGCGGCGCGCCCAGGCCCCGGCCGCGGCCCTAGCGTGTGGGGCCTCGTGTGGCCCCCGCGTTGCCCTTCCGCCTACTTAAAGCCTTCGTCGTGAATACCCCGTACCGAGAGCCACGATACGAAAACCTTCCAGAGACTCCGCCGCCGCCAATCCCATCTCGGGGATTCAGGAGATCGCCTCCGGCACCCTGCTGAGAGGGAATCATCACCGTGAGGGGCTCTACATCATCATGCCCGCCTCCGGATTGATGCGTGAGTAGTTCATCCTTTATGGGTCCATAGCAGTAGCTAGATGGTTGTCTTCTCCACATGTGCTATCATTGTTTAGATCTTGTGAGCTGCCCGACATGATCAAGATCATCTATTTGTAATGCTACATGTTGTGTTTGTGGGGATCAATATAGAATACTATGTTAAGTTGATTATCAATCTATCATATATGTGTTGTTTATGTTCTTGCATGCTCTCCGTCGCTAGTAGAGGCTCTGGCCAAGTTGATACTTGTAACTCCAAGAGGGGATAATTATGCTCGATAGTGGGTTCATGCCTCCATTGAATCTGGGACAGTGACAGAAGTTCTAAGGTTGTGGATGTGCTGTTGCTACTAGGGATAAAACATTGTTGTCTAAGGATATTTGTGTTGATTACATTACGCACCATACTTAATGCAATTATATGTTGTTTACAACTTAATACTGGAGGGGGTGCGGATGCTAACCCGAAGGTGGATTATTTAGGCATAGATGCATGCTGATAGCGGTCTATGTACTTTGTCGTAATGCCCTGATTAAATCACATAGTAATCATCATTGATATGTATTGAATCTTATTTGTCAATTGCCCACCCGTAATTTGTTCACCCAAAGATGTTAGTTATCTTATTGAGACACCACTAGTGAACTGTGGACCCCGGTCCATTCTTTTACATCTGAATACATTCTACTGCAATCATTGTTCTTACCGTTCTTTGCAAACAAACACCATCTTCCACTCGATCGCTTAATCCTTTGTTTTCAGCAAGCCGGTGAGATTGACAACCTCACTGTTACGTTGGGGCAAAGTATCTTGATTGTGTTGTGAAGGTTCCACGTTGGTTCCCGGGTGTTGCGCCGCACTACACTCCTCCACCAACAACCTTCACGTGCTTCTTGGCTCCTACTGGTTCGATAATCTTGGTTTCTTTCTGAGGGAAAACTTGCTGCTGTGCGCATCATACCTTCCTCTTGTTGTTCCCAACGGACGTGTACATCTACGCGCATCAAGCACTCGCCCTCGAGTAGGTAAACGATAACACAAATAATTTATGAAGTGACATGCTACCAACATAACCTTGATCAACATTATTGTAAAGCATATGAGATGAATGGAGTGATCTGAAGCAAAAGATTGCTAACAAAGATAATGACTAAACAAATGAATCATATAGCAAAACTTTTCATGAATAGTACTTTCAAGACAAGTATCAACAAGACTTGCATAAGAGCTAACTCATAAGCAATAAATTCTTAGTAGAATGCATTGAAGCAACACAAAGGATGATTAAGTTTCAGCAATTGCTTTCAACTTGTAACATGTATATCTCATGGATATTTGTCAACATAGAGTAGTATAACAAGTGCAATAAGTAAACATGTAAGAATCAATGCACACAGTTAACACAAGTGTTTGCTTCTAAGATAGAAAGAAGTGGGTAGACTGACTCAACATAAAGTAAAAGAATGGCCCTTCGCAGAGGGAAGCATGGATTACTATTTTTGTGCTAGAGCTTTTATTTTGAAAACATAGAAACAATTTTGTCAACGGTAGTAATAATTCATATGTGCTATGCATAATACTTCCTACAAGTTGCAAGTCTCATGCATAGAGTACTAATAGTGCTCGCACCTTGTCCTAATCAGCTCGGATAACACGGATTATCATTGCATGACATATGTTTCAACCAAGTGTCACAAAGGGGTACCTCTATGCCGCCTGTACAAAGGTCTAAGGAGAAAGCACGCATTGGATTTCTTGCTTTGATTATTCTCAACTTAGACATCCATACCGGGACAACATAGACAACAGATAATGGACTCTCTTTTAATGCTTAAGCATTCAACAACAAATAATATTCTCATAAGAGATTGAGGTTGTATGTCCAAACTAAAACTTCCACCATGATACATGGCTTTGGTTAGCGGCCCAATGTTCTTCTCTAACACATGCATACTCAAACCATTTGATCATGAAATCGCACTTACTTCAGACAAGACGAACATGCATAGCATCTCACATGATATCCAACAAAGGTAAAAAGTTGATGGCGTCCCCAGAAACATGGTTACCGCTCAACAAGCAACTTATAAGAACTAAGACACATAACTACATATTCATCATCACAATAGTTTTTAAGCTATTTGTCCCATGAGCTATATATTGCAAAGATAAAGGAATGAAATTTTAAAGGTAGCACTCAAGTAATTTACTTTGGAATGGCAGAAAAATACCATATAGTAGGTAGATATGGTGGACACAAATGGCATGGGTTGTGGCTCAAGGTGTTTGGATGCACGAGAAGCATTTCCTCTCAGTACAAGGTTTGGGCTAGCAAGGTTGTTTGAAGCAAACACAAGTATGAACAGGTACAACAAAACTTACACAAGAACATATTGCAAGCATTATAAGAATCTACATTGTCTTCCTTGTTGTTCAAACACTTTACCAGAAAATATCTAGACTTAGAGAGACCAATCATGCAAACCAAATTTTAACAAGCTCTACGGTAGTTTTCCATTAATAGATTAAACTACATGATGCAAGAGCTTAAACATGATCTATGAGAGCTCAAACAATTGCCCAGTTATTCCAAACCATATGAAGCATTTTCTGATTCCAACCAAATAGCAATCAACGAAGCAATTTTCAGCCTTCGCCATGAACATTAAAGCACAATTAAGAACACAAGTGTTCCATATGAAAAAGCGGAGCGTAATATATCCAATATAAGGATGGTGGGATCCAACTTTATTCAAACCAAAACAAAAATAAAAGCAAACAGACGCTCCAAGTAAAGAACATAAGATGTGACGGAATAAAAATATAGTTTCACTAGAAGTGACCTGATAAGTTGTCGATGAAGAAGGGGATGCCTTGGTCATCCCCAAGCTTAGATGCTTGAGTCTTCTTAAAATATGCAGGGATGAACCACCGGGCATCCCCAAGCTTAGACCTTTCACTCTTCTTGATCATAATGTATCATCCTCTTCTCTTGACCCTTGAAAACTTCCTCCACACCAAACTTCAAGCAAACTCATTAGAGGGTTAGTGCATAATCAAAAATTCATATATTCAGAGGTGACATAATCATTCTTAACACTTTCTGGACATTGCACAAAGCTTCTGAAAGTTAATGGAACAAAGAAACTCATTCAACATAGCAAAAGCGGCAATGCGAAATAAAAGGCAGAATCTGTCAAAAACAGAACAGTCCGTAAAGATGAACCTGAAAGGGGCACTTAACTTGCTCAAACGGAAAAAATCAAAACTAATGAAAGTTGCGTACATATCTGAGGATCATGCACGTAAATTGGCAGATTTTTTTGATTTTTTTACAGAGAGTTCTGCGCGAATTCGTGACAGTAAGAATTCTGTTTCTGCGCAGCAATCCAAATCTAGCATCAACTTTACCATAGAGACTTTACTTGGCACAAAAACATGATAAGGAGAGGTTGCTACAGTAGTAAACAACTTGCAAGACTCAACAATACAGTAAATAAAAGGAAACTTGGGTTATCTCCCAAGAAGTGTTTTTCTTTAACGCCTTTCAGCTAGGCGCAGAAAGTGCAAATCAAGTATTATCTAGAGAAGAAGCATCAACATCATTACCTGAGGAGTCGGGAGTTTTCTCAACAATGCATTGTATCTGGTCTATATAAGTAACTCCTCTTTCATTGCTCCTAGGCTTACTATTCTCATCAAACAAATTTTCAGGAACAAGCCAAGCATAGTTATTTTCTAAAGCTTCATGCATCCCTAGGAGCTTACTAGGTATCGGTGCTTTAATTTCCTTACCATCATTAACATTATTAGTGTACCTTATTCTATCCATGTCCATCTTTTCAAGTGTTCGTTTAAAATCAGGGAAGAAACCAAGCCTCTTATGCTTAATAAAAACTTTTCTAGCTTCTTTAGCTATATCTTCAAATTCTCTAACAAGGACTTTTAAAACAAAATCTCTCTTTTCTCCCATCTCCATATCCGAAAGTGTAAGAAACATATGTTGTATTATGGGATTGAGATTAACAAATCTAGTTTCCAACATGTGTACTAAACAGGCAGAAGCACTTTCATAAGTAGGAGCAATTTTTAATAATGGTATATCTTCAAAATCTTCATCCATACTAACATGGGTGAAAAATTCTTCTATATTATCTCTTCCAATGATAGACCAAGAAATAAACAAAAGGTAAATAAAGTAAATGCGAGTAACTAATTTTTTTGTGTTTTGATATAGAACAAGTAAACAAGACAGAAAGTAAAGTAACTAATTTTTTTGTGTTTTTAATATGAAGCAAACAAGACAATAAATAAAATAAAGTAAAGCAAGACAAAAACAAAGTAAAGAGATTGGATGTGGAGACTCCCCTTGCAGCGTGTCTTGATCTCCCCGGCAACGACGCCAGAAAAAGAGCTTGATGCGTGGTACACGTCCGTTGGGAACCCCAAGAGGAAGGTGTGATGCGCACAGCACAAGTTTTCCCTCATAAAGAAACCAAGGTTATCGAACCAGTAGGAGCCAAGAAGCACGTGAAGGTTGTTGGTGGAGGAGTGTAGTGCGGCGCAACACCAGTGAAACCGGCGCCAACGTGGAACCTGCACAACACAATCAAGATACTTTGCCCCAACGTAATAGTGAGGTTGTCAATCTCACCGGCTTGCTGAAAACAAAGGATTAAGCGTATCGAGTGGAAGATGGTGTTTGTTTGCAAAGAACAGTAAGAACAATAATTGCAGTAGAATGTATTCAGATGTAAAAGAATGGACCGGGGTCCATAGTTCACTAGTGGTGTCTCTCCAATAAGATAACTAGCATGCTGGGTGAACAAATTACAGGTGGGCAATTGACAAATAAAGATTCAATACATATCAATGATGATTACTATGAGATTTAATCAGGGCATTACGACAAAGTACATAGACCGCTATCCAAGATGCATCTATGCCTAAATAATCCACCATCAGGTTAGCATCCGCACCCCCTCCAGTATTAAGTTGTAAACAACAGATAATTGCTTTAAGTATGGTGCGTAATATAATCAACACAAATATCCTTAGACAAAGCATCGATGTTTTATCCCTAGTAACAAAGACATCCATAACCTTAGAACTTTCTGTCACGTCCCAGATTAAATGGAGGCATGAACCCACTATCGAGCATAAATACTCCCTCTTGGAGTTACAAGTATCAACTTGGCCAGAGCCTCTACTAACAACGGAGAGCATGCAAGAACATAAACAACACATATATGATAGATTGATAATCAACTTGACATAGTATTCTAGATTCATCGGATCCCACCAAACACAACATGTAGCATTACAAATAGATGATCTTGATCATGTTAGGCAGCTCACAAGATCAAAACAATGATAGCACAAGCGGAGAAGACAACCATCTAGCTACTTCTATGGACCCATAGTCCAAGGATGAACTACTCACGCATCAATCCGGAGGCGGGCATGATGATGTAGAGCCCTCCGGTGATGATTCCCCTCTCCGGCAGGGTGCCGGAGGCGATCTCCGGAATCCCCCGAGATGGGATTGGCGGCGGCGGCGTCTCTAGAAGGTTTTCCGTATCGTGGCTCTCCTGGGGTTTTCGCGACGAAGGCTTTAAGTAGGCGGAAGGGTAGGTCAGGAGGCGGCGCGAGGGGCCCACACCATAGGCGGCGCGGCCCCCCCTAGGCCGCGCGGCCTGATACGTCTCAAACGTATCTATTATTTCTGATGTTCCATGCTAGTTTTATGACAATACCTAAATGTTTTGTTCACACTTTATATCGTTTTTATGCATTTTCCGGAACTAACCTATTAACAAGATGCCGAAGTGCTGCTCTGTTGTTTTTGGTTCCGTAAAGGCTGTTCGGCAATATTCTCGGAATTCGACGAAACAAAGACCAAACATCTTAATTCACCGAGACGGACCAGAACACCGAAGGGGAGACGGAGAGGAGGCCCAGGGCCCCCACACCACAGGGTCGCGCGGGCAGGCCCCTGGCCGCGCCGGCCTATGGGGAGGGCGCCCTGGTGCCCCTCCGACGCCGCCTCTTCGCCTATAAAGTCCCTCGCGACCTAAAAACCCGACACCGATTGACGAAACTCCAGAAAGACTCCAGGGACGCCGCCGCCATCGCGAAACTCCATTCGGGGGACAGAAGTCTCTGTTCCGGCACGCCGCCGGGACGGGGAAGTGCCCCCGGAAGGCATCTCCATCGACACCACCGCCATCTCCATCAACGCTGCTGCTCCTATGATGAGGAGGGAGTAGTTCTCCCCCGAGGCTGAGGGCTTTACCGGTAGCTATGTGGTTCATCTCTCACTCATGTACTCCAATACAATGATCTCATGAATTGCCTTGCATAATTGAGATCCATATGATGAGCTTTGTATCACTATTAGTCTATGTGTTACTCTAGTGATGTTATTAAAGTAGTCTATTCCTCCTTCATGATGTAAAGGTGACGGTGTGTGCATCATGTAGTACTTGGCGTAGGTTATGATTGTAATCTCTTGTAGATTATGGAGTTAACTATTACTATGATAGTATTGATGTGACCTATTCCTCCTTTCATAGTCTGTCGGTGACGGTGTGCATGCTATGTTAGTACTTGGTATAATTGCAATGATCTATCATGCACTCTAAGGTTATTTAAACATGAACATCGAATGTTGTGGAGCTTGTTAACTCCGGCATTGAGGTGCTCTTGTAGCCCTACACAATTAACGGTGTTTGTCATCCAACAAGAGAGTGTAGAGTGGTTTTATTATGTGATCAATGTTGAGAGTGTCCACTAGTGAAAGTATGATCCCTAGGCCTTGTTTCCAAACATCGAATCTCTGTTTATTTACTGTTCTGTTGCATGTTTACTCGCTGCCATATTTTATTCAGATTACTATTACCACTCATATACATCCATACTACTTGTATTTCACTATCTCTTCGCCGAACTAGTGCACCTATACATCTGACAAGTGTATTAGGTGTGTTGGGGACACAAGAGACTTCTTGTATCGTGATTGCAGGGTTGCTTGAGAGGGATATCTTTGACCTCTTCCTCCCCGAGTTCGATAAACCTTGGGTGATCCACTTAAGGGAAAACTTGTTGCTGTTCTACAAACCTCTGCTCTTGGAGGCCCAACACTGTCTACAAGAAAAGAAGCGTGAGTAGACATCAAGCTATTTTCTGGCGCCGTTGCCGGGGACGAATCAAGACACTCCATCAAGCCCGACAACCGCCATCAAACCTCCCACGTCAACCACGCGCCAGTTGTGGACAGCAAGCTATTTTCTGGCGCCGTTGCCGGGGAGGTAAGGTAAAAGGTATTCACATCCTCCGACTACTAAGCTATTTCCTAGCACTGTTGTGTAAGTGCTCGAAGCTATTTCCTTTAGATCCTGCAATTGCATCTTTTGGTTTCTTGTTTACACTAGTTAGGCATAATGGAAAGTAACAATGAGCTTCTTATTCTATTTCCTGAGTTAAGACATGGATTGTTTGCTGCGAAAATTAAAAAACCTATGGAATCTTATTTGCATGCTAGTAGCAATGATATTAGTATGAACGCTTTGAACACCATTGTTGCTAATGATATGGAAAATTATAAGCTTGGGGAAGCTGGTTTTGATGAGCATGATATTTTTAGTCCCCCAAGCATTGAGGAGAAAATTTTCTTTGATGATACTTTGCCTCCTATTTACGATGATTATAATGATAGTGGTCTTTTGGTGCCGCCTACTATGGAGAGTAAATTTTATTATGATTATACTATGCCTCCTACACTTGATGAGAATGATAATGATAGCTACTTTGTTGAATTTGCTCCCACTACAACTAATAAAATTGATTATGCTTATGTGGAGAGTAATAATTTTATGCATGTGGCTCATGACAAGAATGTTTTATGTGATACTTATATTGTTGAGTTTGTTCATGATGCTACTGAAAGTTATTATGAGAGAGGGAAACATGGTTATATGCATCTTAATAATATTAAGTTTCCTCTTTATGTTGAGAATCTTGAAATTGCGCTTGTGTTGCTTTTCTATGCTTGCCACTTTGTTCTTCATGAATCTATTTGTTTACAAGATTCCTTTTCATAGGAAGTGGGTTAGGCTTAAATGTGTTTTAAATTTGCTTCTTGATGCTCTCTTTTGCTTCAACGCTTATTTCTTGCGAGAGTATCATTGAAATTACCGAGCCCATCTTAATGGCTATAAAGAAAGAACTTCTTGGGAGATAACCCATGTCTTTATTTTACTACAGCACTTTTGTTTTATATTTGAGTCTTGGAAGTTGTTTACTACTGTAGCAACCTCTCCTTATCATGTTTTTGTGCCAAGTAAAGTCTCTATGGTAAAGTTGATGCTAGATTTGGATTGCTGCGTAGAAACAGATTTGCTGTCTGTAACAAATTCGCGCAGATCTCTCTGTAAAAAAATAAAAAAAACCTGCAAATTTACGTGCGTGATCCTCAGATATGTACGCAAATTTCATTAGTTTTGAGTTTTTCCCGTTGAGCAAGTTAAGTGCCCTGTAAAATTCGTCTTTACGGACTGTTCTGTTTTGACAGATTCTGCCTTTTATTTCGCATTGCCGCTTTTGCTATGTTGAATGAGTTTCTTTGTTCCATTAACTTTCAGAAGCTTTGTGCAATGTCCAGAAGTGTTAAGAATGATTGTGTCACCTCTGAACATGTGAATTTTTGATTATGCACTAACCCTCTAATGAGTTTGCTTAAAGTTTGGTGTGGAGGAAGTTTTCAAGGGTCAAGAGAAGAGGTGATATAATGTGATCAAGAAGAGTGAAAGGTCTAAGCTTGGGGATGCCCCGGTGGTTCATCCCTGCATATTTTAAGAAGACTCAAGCATCTAAGCTTGGGGATGCCCAAGGCATCGCCTTCTTCATCGACAACTTATCAGGTCACTTCTAGTGAAACTATATTTTTATTCCGTCACATCTTATGTACTTTACTTGGAGCGTCTGTGTGCTTTTATTTTTGTTTTGTTATTTTCATTCTCTGAATAAATTCATGCTCATGTGGGAGAGAGACACGCTCCGCTGTTGCATATGAACACATGTGTTCTTAGCTTTACTTTTAATGTTCAAGGGCGAAAGTTGATCGCTTCACTTGTTGCTATTTGGTTGGAATTAGAAAATGCTTCATATGGTCTTGAATAATTTGATACTTGGCAATTGTTTTGAGCTCTCATAGATCATGTTTAAGCTCTTGCATCATGTAGTTTAAATCTAGTAGTGGAGAACTACTGTAGAGCTTGTTGAAATTTGGTTTGCATGATTGGTCTCTCTAAGGTCTAGATATTTTCTGGTAAAAAGTGTTTGAGCAACAAGGAAGACAAGTGTAGAGTCTTATAATGCTTGCAATATGTTCTTATGTAAGTTTTGCTGTACGGTTCATACTTGTGTTTGCTTCAAACAACCTTGCTAGCCAAAGCCTTGTACTGAGAGGAAATGCTTCTCGTGCATCCAAACACCTTGAGCCAAAACCCATGCCATTTGTGTCCACCATATCTACCTACTATGTGGTATTTCCTGCCATTCCAAGTAAATACTTCATGTGCTACCTTTAAACAATTCAAAATCTATTATCTCTTATTTGTGTCAATGTTTTATAGCTCATGAGGAAGTATGTGGTGTTTTATCTTTCGATCTTGTCATTTACTTCGGACAGACTTTCACAATGGACTAGTGGCTCATCCGCTTATCCAATAATTTTGCAAAAAGAGCTGGCAATGGGGTTCCTAGCCCCAATTAATTAACTTGCATTAATAATTCTCTTCACATGTTTTGCTCTGATCTATCAGTAAGCAACTTAAATTTGCAAATAGACACTCCTCCATGGTATGTGAATGTTGGAAGGCACCCGAGGATTCGGTTAGCCATGGCTTGTGAAAGCAAAGGTGGGGGGAGTGTCATCTAATAAATAAAACTAAAGTACATGTGTAAACAAAAGAGAAGAGGGATGATCTACCTTGCTGGTAGAGATAACGTCCTTCATGGGAGCCGCTCTTGAAAGTCTGGTTGATAAGGTAGTTAGAGTACCCGCTACCATTCGTTGACAACAACAAACACCTCTCAAAACTTTACTTTTATGCTCTCTATATGATTTCAAAACTTGAAAAGCTCTAGCACATGATTTAATCCTTGCTTCCCTCTGCGAAGGGCCTTTCTTTTACTTTATGTTTAGTCAGTTTACCTACTTCCTTCCATCTTAGAAGCAAACACTTGTGTCAACGTGCATTGATTCTTACATACTTGCTTATTTGCATTCATCATATTACTCTGTGTTGACAATTATCCATGAGATATGCATGTTGAAAGTTGAAAGCAACTGCTGAAACTTATATCTTCCTTTGTGTTGCTTCGATGCCTTTACTTTGAATTTATTGCTTTATGGGTTAACTCTTATGCAAGACTTTTTGATGCTTGTCTTGAAAGTACTATTCATGAAAAGTTTTGCTATATGTTATCTATTTGTTAGCAAACTATAGATCATTGCTTTGAATCACTCCATTCATGTCATATGCTTTACAATAATGTTGATCAAGATTATGATGGTAGCATGTCACTTCAGAAATTATTGTTATCGTTTACCTACTCGAGGGCGAGTAGGAACTAAGCTTGGGGATGCTTGATACGTGTCAAACGTATCTATAATTTCTGATGTTCCATGCTAGTTTTATGACAATACCTATATGTTTTGTTCACACTTTATATCGTTTTTATGCATTTTCCGGAACTAACCTATTAACAAGATGCCGAAGTGCCGTTCTCGTTTTCTCGCTGTTTTTGGTTCCGTAAAGTCCAACGGGCAATATTCTCTAATTCGACAAACAAAGACCAAACATCTTAATTCACCGAGACGGACCAGAACACCGAAGGGGAGACGGAGAGGAGGCCCAGGGCCTCCACACCACAGGCCGCGCGGGCTGGCCTCGGCCGCGCCGGCCTATGGGGAGGGCGCCCTGGTGCCCCTCCGACGCCGCCTCTTCGCCTATAAAGTCCCTCGCGACCTAAAAACCCGACACCGATTGACGAAACCTCCAGAAAGACTCAGACGCCGCCGCCATCGCGAAACTCCAATTCGGGGGACAGAAGTCTCTGTTCCGGCACGCCGCCGAGATGGGGAAGTGCCCCCGGAAGGCATCTCCATCGACACCACCGCCATCTCCATCAACGCTGTTGTCTCCTATGATGAGGAGGGAGTAGTTCTCCCCCGAGGCTAAGGGCTGTACCGGTAGCTATGTGGTTCATCTCTCTCCTGTACTCCAATACAATGATCTCATGAATTGCCTTGCATAATTGAGATCCATATGATGAGCTTTGTATCACTATTAGTCTATGTGTTACTCTAGTGATGTTATTAAAGTAGTCTATTCCTCCTTCATGATGTAAAGGTGACGGTGTGTGCATCATGTAGTACTTGGCGTAGGTTATGATTGTAATCTCTTGTAGATTATGGAGTTAACTATTACTATGATAGTATTGATGTGACCTATTCCTCCTTTCATAGTCTATCGGTGACGGTGTGCATGCTATGTTAGTACTTGGTATAATTGCAATGATCTATCATGCACTCTAAGGTTATTTAAACATGAACATCGAATGTTGTGGAGCTTGTTAACTCCGGCATTGAGGTGCTCTTGTAGCCCTACACAATTAATGGTGTTTGTCATCCAACAAGAGAGTGTAGAGTGGTTTTATTATGTGATCAATGTTGAGAGTGTCCACTAGTGAAAGTATGATCCCTAGGCCTTGTTTCCAAACATCGAATCTCCGTTTATTTACTGTTCTGTTGCATGTTTACTCGCTGCCATATTTTATTCAGATTACTATTACCACTCATATACATCCATACTACTTGTATTTCACTATCTCTTCGCTCGAACTAGTGCACCTATACATCCGACAAGTGTATTAGGTGTGTTGGGGACACAAGAGACTTCTTGTATCGTGATTGCAGTGGTTGCTTGAGAGGGATATCTTTGACCTCTTCCTCCCTGAGTTCGATAAACCTTGGGTGATCCACTTAAGGGAAAACTTGCTGCTGTTCTACAAACCTCTGCTCTTGAGGCCCAACACTGTCTACAAGAAAAGAAGCGTGAGTAGACATCACGCCTATGGTGGCGGCGCCTCGTCGCCCCACTTCGTAATCCCTTCGGTCTTGGAAGCTTCGTGGAAAATAGGACCCTGGGCGTGATTTCGTCCAATTCCGAGAATATTTCCTTTGTAGGATTTCTCGAAACCAAAAACAGCAGAAAACAGCAACGGCGCTTCGGCATCTTGTTAATAGGTTAGTGCCGGAAAATGTATAATAATGATGTAAAGTATGTATAAAACATTCAAGTATTGTCATAAAAGTAGCATGGAACATAAGAAATTATAGATACGTTTGAGACGTATCAATGCCTCCCCTCGCTTTTTAAAGAGGGCCGGCAAGTGGGCGACGTGGGGTCGTGGGCGGCAGAGTGGGGATTAACTGCGCCCACAATCTCCACCACGCCGGCAGTTACCAGTAACCTCCCTCCGCCACGTCGGCCACGACCACAGAAAATCCGGGGGGAACATTGATGTGACCAGACGAAGCGACGCAGACAAGATTCCGTCAGAGACGATCAAGTCGCGGCTTGGGCCCCAAGGCGGCGGAGATTCCGGCGCACCCATGCTGCAGCTGGACGTCCTTCCCAGAAACAACCCATACTTTTCCCAACAAGGCGGAGATACCTCCAACACTCACAAAAACTAAATCCGCGAAACCAAAGCAGCGTCCGGCTCGAGAGCAGCCGGATGGAGCAAGCCGAAAGAGGGTGCAGCCGGCTGAAGGCAAATTCTCAGTCGGCCCCTCAAGTGCTTTTCAAACAAGATCTATGGGATCAATGACTAATGGCCAGGGAAACCTGCCCAGTCCTTCTCACGCAGACCCCGCCAGCTTCTTGTGGCTAATGTCGGGGAAGACCCCGGGTATGGCAAAAGATTGGGAACAGTTGGGCTCCGAGGCCGGCCGGTCCAGACGACAAAGGTCGGCTGAGGAGCAAATGGCCGGAGCCGTGGCCGCTGCCTCGCCAGCAGTCGGCCGGCCCCAAATCTAAGGCCGGTCCCGGCCACCGCTCGCCTGCGCTCGTGGTCGGGCCGGCTCTACGCCACGTCCGGTTTGGTTTGTTCTCCTGACCGGCTCGAGGCTGGTGAGCCCTGCAGGAGAAGGAACCGGAAAGGTAATCCGGGTGTAGAAGTCCACGCTGACCTCATCTCTCGCAAAGTAAGGGGCACTGTGGAGCAGCAGTGCCCCGTGTTGGACATGCCATCATGGCCAGGCTGCGCCGTACGCCATGTGCCGTACCGGTGCCGCCAGAGACATCTCCCCCATCGCCGCGTGACACGTCTTGACGCCTTGAGATCGGCAGAAGGATGACAAAGCCTCAACGGCCGCCGACGCCAACGCCTTCAGAAGGAGCGATAGGCCGAGCCGAAGTGAGCGGCTGCGCATGTCCTAGGGACTCTTTGTAACTACCAGCGTCTATATAAGCTGTACCACCCTCCCGTGCGAGGGGACGATCGATCACTTCTCATTTCCATACCGAGAGCCGCTCGGGGAGAGACTCGTCTACCTTAGCCTCCCTTCGCAGCCGGATACAGCTCAAGGAGCACCTTTGTACTATGATATCTCATATACACTCTAGAGGAGGAGTAGGGGTGTTACCTCCATACGAGGGCCCCGAACCTGGGTACGTCGCTATGTCGCTCGTGCTCATACCCGCATTCGGATACCGTCGTAGACCATAGCAGGAACCACCTAACTTAAGCCACCCTATGGCATGTATACTATGTTGAGGTCGATTATATATTCATGTCATATGTTATTTGTGATCTTGCATGCTCTCCGTTGCTAGTAGATACTCTAGCCAAGTAGATGCTTGTGACTCCAAGAGGGGGTATTTATGCTCGATGGTAGGTTCATGCCTCTAGTTTTCTAGGAGAGTGACAATAACTTCTAAGATTGTAGATGTGTTGTTGCTACTAGGGAGAAAACAACAATGTTTTATCCAAGGGTAATTCTATAGTTTACTTTACACACATTGCTTAATGCGATAATCTGTCGCTTGCAACTTAATATTGGAAGGGGTTCGGACGATAACCGAAAGGTGGATTATTAGTCATAGACGCAGTTGGATTACGGTCTATGTATTATGGTGTAATGCCCAAACGAATCTCATACTAATCATCTTGTCATGTATGGTCGATATTCTATCAATTGCCCAGCTATAATTTGTTCACCCAGTGATACGTCTCCAACGTATCTATAATTTCTTATGTTCCATGCTTGTTTTATGACAATACCTACATGTTTTGTTCATACTTTATAATGTTTTGATGCATTTTCCCACTAACCTATTAACAAGATGCCGAAGCGCCAGCTCCTGTTTTCTGCTGTTTTGGTTTCAGAAATCTTACACATGAAATATTCTCTAATTGGACGAAACAAAAGCCATACCTCTTTATTTGCCGGACGGATATTGTGAGCTCTGAGTAGGGGCCGAGGGGGCCTGTGGGGCCCCACCCCACATGGCGAGCATGGCCAAGGGGGGGGCACGTCCCCATGGTGTGGGCCTTCGGACCCTCCGAGGCCGCCTCCTTCCGCCTATATCATCTCCGCGCGAAACCCTAAATAATCCAGCCACAAGACGAGAAAAGTTACGCAGCCGCCATCGCAAAGTCAAGTTCGGGGGACAGAAGTCTCTGTCCCGGCCGCTGGACGGGGAATTGCCCCTGAATCCATCTCCATCGACACCACCGCCATCTTCATCATCGCTTGTTGTCTCCCATGAGGAGGGAGTAGTTCTCCCCGAGGCTGAGGGCTGTAACGGTAGCTATGTGGTTCATCTCTCTCTCTCCCGTGGTGTGATCTTTATGTGATCATGAGCTTGTATCACTATTTATCTATGTGCTGCTCTAGTGATGTTATTAAAGTAGTCTATTCCTCCTCCATGATGTAAAGGTGACAAGGTGTGCATCATGTAGTACTTGGCGTAGGTTATGATTGTAATTTTGTAGATTATGAAGTTAACTATTACTATGATAGTATTGATGTGATCTATTCCCCCTTTCATAGCTATTGGTGACAGTGTGTATGCTATGTTAGTACTCAGTCTAAATTGCAACGGTCTATTATGCACTCTAGAGGTTACTTTAATATGAACTCCGGATGTGTGGCGCTTGTTAACTCCGGTTTGAGGGAGCTCTTGTAGCCCTACACAATGAATGGTGTTTGTTATCCAACAAGAGAGTGTTTGAAAGTAGCACAAGTGAGGAGAAGTTATTTATTTATTATGTGATCAATGTTGAGAGTGTCCACTAGTGAAAGTATTATCCCTAGGCCTTGTTTCTAAGCATTGAAACACCGTTTCCAACAAGTTCTGTTACATGTTTGCTTGCTGCCATCTTTATTTCAGATTGCAATTGTTACTTACAATCATCCATATTACTTGTATTTCACTATCTCTTCGTCGAACTAGTGCGCCTATACATCTGACAAGTGTATTAGGTGTGTGGGGACACAAGAGACTTCTTGTATCTTAATTGCAGGGTTGCTTGAGAGGAATATCTTTGACCTCTACCTCCCCGAGTTCGATAAACCTTGGGTGATCCACTTAAGGGAAATTTGCTGCTGTTCTACAAACCTCTGCTCTGAGGCCCAACACTGCCTACGTAAAATAGAAGCGCACGTAGACATCACTCAAAGATGCTATTTATCTTATGAGACACCTCAAGGAAACTGTGGACCCTGTCCTTTTCTTTACACCGATAAATTCAACCAAAGGCAATCATGCTCTGCTCTCTTTAATTAACAAACATCTCTTTCCACTCGATACATCTAATCCTTTGTGTTCATCAAACCGGTGAGATTGACAACCTCACCGTTAAGCGTTGGGGCAATGTACTTTGGTTGTGCCGTGTGCGTGTTCCAATGCTGTCGACGCCGTAGTGTGCCCCGCCACTAAGTTATTACAACACCTTCTGGGAAGTCACGCCTTCTCCTACTAGTCGATTAAACCTTGGTTTCATCCTGAGGGAAATTGTTGCTGTGCTCATCACACCTTCCTCTTGAGGTTTCCCAACCGCATCCACAACAACCGCCACCAAGATTGTCTGGCGCCATCACCGGAGCACCATCAAGATTTTCGTGCGCCATTGCCGGGAGAAAGATAATTTCTCGGAAGGGGGGGGAGTCTCTCATCTCCAATCTCTTTACTTTTTTTGTTTTGCTTAGTTTATTCCATGCTTACTTTTCATGTTGATGTTTCTTGTTTTTTATTTTCACTAGTTAGGCTTAATGGAAAACAACAACAAAAATTAGAGAGTTTTATAGTATTTATCTTGAGTTAGGACATGAAGTGTTTGAAGAGAAAATTTAAAAACCTATGAAACTTTATTTGCATGCTAATGGCAATGTTATTAGTACAAATGCTATGGAAAAGTCTAAGCTTGGGGAAGCTAGTTTTCATGAAAATGATCTTTTTACTTCCCCCGCTTTAGAGGAGAAAATTTGCTATGATGATTACAATGATGAATATGATATTTTCAGTCCACCTACTATTGAGGAGAAAATTAATTATGATTACAATATGTCTCCTATATCTGATGATTATGGTGATGAGAATAATAATGATAGCTACTTTGTTGAATTTGCTCCCACTACAATTAATAAGAACGACTATACTTATGTGGAGAGTAATAATTATTTTATTCATGTGGCTCATGATAAGAATGTTTTATGATAGTTATATTGTTGAGTTTATTCATGATGCTACTGAAAACTATTATGAGAGAGGAAGATATGGTTGTAAAAGTTTTCATGGTACTAAAACACCTCTTTATGTGCTGAAAGTTTTGAAATTACTCTTGTTTTATCTTCTTATGCTTGCTTATTTGTTCTGTGAATTTATTTGGAACAATTCCCTAGAAAGAGAATGAAGTTGCCTTTTGATTCTATTATTAGAACAAATTATGATGTTGATGCTTCTTCACTTGATAATACTTGATGCTAGCTCTTTTTCTGCGCCTAGCTGAAAGGCGTTAAAGAAAAGCACTCTTGGGAGATAACCCATGTTTATTTTCTGTAATTTTTCTTTTTGTTGAGTCTTGGAAGTTATTACCTCTGTAATAACCTCTCCTTATCATTTTTATTTCATTTTTGTGCCAAGAATAGCCTCTAATAGGAAGAAAGTAAGATTTGGGGAAGTTGCTGTCCTGAAAACAGATTCTGTGCTGTCACCATAAAAATTCGTAAAAATATCCAGACCGGAACTTTGAGCTGCCATTTTTCTATATGCCCCAGTTTATTATATAACTTTTGTTAGTTTACCACTTTTCGAGATGAGCAACAGAAGATTTTCGGAAATATCGATTTTTACTTGCTATTCTGTTTTGACAGATTTCTGCACTATTTGCATTTGCCTCTTAACTCTCTTTCTTTTTGAGTTCTTTTGATCGAAGAGATTTTTGAAAAGTTTCTACAGTAGCTAATGCTTTAATATATGTTTGATATATGTTAGTACTGAACCCAAGTGGATTTGTTTATTTTGATTGTACTAATGCTGCTAATAGAGAATTGTGTGAAGTTTTGTATGAAGGAAGTTTTCAAGTGTAGGGAGAGAAGAATGATGTGATGAGATGAAGAATGGACAAAAGCTCAAGCTTGAGGATGCCCCTGCACCCCAAGAAATATTCAAGAGGTACAAGCTGTCAAAGCTTGGGGATGCCCAAGGCATCCTCTAATCAACAAAAGCAACAGTCATCTTTTCTATGCTTATATTT